>CM019823.1:179281424-180495086 GCA_009763385.1 Coix lacryma-jobi var. lacryma-jobi | reverse complement strand
AAACCTTCTCTCATCTAGTGGCTTGGTGAAGATATCGGCAAGTTGATCATCGGTGCCCACACTTTCAATAGATATGTCTTTCTTTGCTTGATGATCTCTAATGAAGTGATGCCTTATATCAATGTGCTTTGTCCTTGAGTGTTGAACCGGGTTGGTGGCTATTTTGACGGCGCTCTCATTATCACATAGCAATGGACTTGTCCAAACTTGACTCCATAATCTTGCAATGTTGCTTTCATCCATAGCAATTGTGCACAACAACTACCCGCGGATATGTATTCGGCTTCGGCGGTAGAGAGTGCAACACTATTTTGCTTCTTTGATGACCATGAGACAAGTGATCTTCCAAGCAATTGACAAGTGCCCGATGTGCTCTTCCTATCCACCTTGCATCCCGCATAATCAGAATCCGAGTATCCAATCAATTCAAATTGAGAGCCCTTGGGATACCATAGTCCAACATTAGGAGTGTGCTTCAAATATCTCAATATTCTTTTGGTTGCCTTCAAATGACTTTCTCTTGGTGAAGCTTGGAACCTTGCACACATGCACACACTAAACATGACATCCGGCCTTGATGCGGTCACATAGAGTAGGCTTCCAATCATTGACCGATATAGCTTTTGATCCACCATGTCACCACTAGAATCACTATCCAAATGTCCATTTGTGCCCATTGGAGTGGTTATTGCTTTTGCTTCATCTAACCCAAACTTCTTGAGCATGTCCTTGATGTACTTGCCTTGACTAACAAATGTGCCTTTCTTCATTTGCTTGATTTGTAGACCAAGGAAGTAACTAAGCTCTCCAATCATAGACATCTCAAACTCTTTAGCCATCATTTCTCCAAACTCTTCACAAAAGTCTTGGTTGGTTGATCCAAATATGATGTCATCCACATAGATTTGCAACAAACAAGTCACTTCCACTTCCAATCTTTTTGGTGAAGAGAGTGGTGTCAACCTTCCCATCTTGAAACCCTTTGATAGCAAGAAATCCCTCAATCTTTCATACCATGCTCTAGGTGCTTGCTTCAACCCATATAATGCTTTCTTGAGCTTGTACACATGGTTGGGCTTCTTCAAGTCTTCAAATCCGGGAGGTTGCTCAACATACACTAGCTCATTGATGAATCCATTGAGAAAAGCACTTTTGACATCCATTTGATAGAGCTTGATGTTGTGTGAACAAGCATATGCAAGTAAGATTCTTATGGCCTCCAATCTAGCAACCGGTGCATAAGTTTCTCCAAAATCAATGCCTTCCAATTGAGTGTAACCTTGTGCTACCAATCTTGCTTTGTTCCTTATAACAATGCCATCTTCATCTTGCTTGTTTCGGAAGACCCATCTTGTACCAATAACATTTGTGTTCTTTGGTCTTTCCACTAACTCCCAAACATCATTGCGAGTGAAGTTGTTTAACTCTTCATGCATTGCATTCACCCAATCAACATCCATCAAAGCTTCATCAATCTTGGTTGGCTCAATAGATGATACAAATGAGTAGTGTTCACAAAATGAAGCCAATCTTGATCTTGTTTGCACACCTCTTTTATGTCACCAACAATTTGATCCAAAGGATGATCTCTTGCAATATGTGTTGGTTGGAGCACTTGTTGCGGTTGAGCACTTGCACTAGTATCTTGTTGATCTTGAGAACCACTAGAGCTTGCAATATCATTGTCATGCATGGTTGGAGGAGAGAGCACTTGATCTTTGTCATCTTCTATGTCAATCACTTGCTTTGGCCTTATATCACCAATGTCCATGTTCTTCATAGCTTCCACCAATTGTGTTCCTCTCACATCATCTAGGTTGTCTTGTTCTTCATGTGAGCCATTGGTTTCATCAAACTCAACATCATGGACTTCTTCACTATTCTTGTTGTATCGTTCCACACTCTATATGCTTTGCTTGTAGTGGAGTAACCAAGTAGGAACCCTTCATCACACTTCTTCTCAAATTTGCCAAGTCTTGTGCCTTTCTTCAATATGTAGCATTGCACCCAAAGACCCGGAAATATGCAATGTTGGGCTTTCTATCATTGAGGAGCTCATATGGTGTCTTCTTCAATAGAGGGTGACAATAGAGCCGGTTGCTATAATAGCATGCCGTGTTGATTGCTTCGGCCCAAAAGGAATCACTCACATTGTATTCACTAAGCATGGATCTTGACATATCAATGAGTGTCCTATTCTTCCTTTCAACTATCCATTGGATTGAGGAGTATACTTGGCCGAGAATTGATGTTTGATTCCAAAATCATCACATAGCTCATCAACTCTTGTGTTTCTAAATTCACTTCCATTGTCACTTCTCACTTTCTTGATTCTTCTATCAAACTCATTTTGGCTTCTCTTGACAAAGGTTTTGAATATGCCAAACACTTCACTTTGTCAACGAGAAAGAAGACCCATGTGTATCTTGTATAGTCATCCACTATCACAAAGCCATACTTGTTTCCCCCAATACTTGCATATGTAGTTGGTCCAAACAAGTCCATGTGCAACAACTCAAGTGCATGTGTAGTGCTCATCATTCCTTTGTTGGGATGAGTGTTTCCAACTTGTTTCCCTTTGACATGCACTACAAAGCTTGTCCTTCTCAAAATGAACATCTTTTAGTCCTCTAACCATGTCATGCTTCACTAGCCTCTTTAGTTGCTTCATTCCAACATGTCCCAAGCGCCTATGCCATAGCCAACCCACTTGATTTGGTGAACAAACACAATGTTGTCAATTGAGCTTCACTGCACAAAGTCCACCAATAAAGTTCTCATATCTAAATCCTTTAAACACTAAATCACTTCATCAACACTCACTATCTCCACATCATCAACCCCAAATATGCATTTGAACCCAAGTCACACAATTGTGCTACGGACAAAAGATTGAAGTTGAGAGATTCCACTAATAGCACATTGGAGATTGCTCAAGTCATTGGATATTGCAATCTTGCTCAAGCCTTTGACCTTGCCTTTCTTATTGTCACCAAAATGTGATAGCATCCGCATGATCATTGCCACTAGTGTGTTGATTGATTTGAACATTCTTCCATCTCCGGTCATGTGTTGAGTGCACCCACTATCAAGCACCCAATGCCTTCCTCCCGCTTTATAGTTTACCTACAAAAGAGATCAATTCCTTTAGGTACCCAAACCTTTTTGGGTCCTCCAAGGTTAGTCACCAAGCTCTTGGGCACCCAAATTGCCTTCTTCTTTGGCAACCATGGGTGCACCATGTACTTAGCCTTCACACCATTAGTGCCCTTTGTAAGCATATAACAAGAATCAAGTCTAATGGATAATGCATGAGCATTGTTCTTGATCTTGTTCTTGTTAAAGCAATTTTGCTCTATATGCCCGGATTGCTTGCAATTATAGCAATACCGACCATTGCTCTTCACAAAACTAGTCTTGTGAGTAGCAAAGGCCGCCTTGCCCTTCTTGGGGGTATAGCCAAGTCCCTCCTTGTTGAGTGGACACCTTTGGCTACCCAAGCACTTAAGCAAGCGGCATCTCCACCATAGGCATTGCCTAAAGCATGAGTGAGCTCATATACCTTGTTCTTAAGGTTCTCATTTTCTACCACTAATGATGAATCACATGTAGTAGAAGTAGGCATTTTAGTTGAGCTAGATGATGATGATGCATTTGTGGGAGCAACAACAATAGAAGCATAAAAAGAATCATCAAGAAATCACATGTTACTCCTATGTTGCATGTCTCTACAACATCCTCAATCTTACTTTGATCAAGGAGGGAGGAGTGGGCTTCCTTAAGCCTAGTGTGAGCTTGGCCAAGCTTCTCATGGGCTTCCTCTAGCCTCTCATGAGTGGACTTGAGCTCATCAAAGGATTGCTCAAGAGCCTTGTTGGCCTTGCACAATTCTTTGCACTCCTTCCTCTTAGTCTCAATGTAAGAGTGAGCATCTTGTAGCATGCTCATGAGGTCCTCCTTGAGTACTCCTCATATCATCACTCTCACTCTCACTTTCACTCTCATCGGATGAGACCTTAGTGGCCTTAGCCATGAAGCATGATGATGGAGTGTTGAAGATAGAAGGCTTGCTTGAGATAGCAAGACTAGCCATAGCCTTCTTCTTGGTGGTCTTCCTTTCATCATCACTAGAATCATCATCATCGCTTGAGGAAGCATCACTATCCCATGTCACGACATAGGATCCACCCTTCTTCTTTCCCATCTTCTTCTCTTTCTTTTTTTCTTTCTTTCTTGTCTTTCTTCTTCTTGTTCTTTTGTCATCATCATCTTCATCACTAGATTGTGGACAATCCGCAATGAAGTGATCCTTGCTCTTGCATCTATAGCACCTTTTGGTGTGCTCTTGTTTGCATCTCTTCTTTTTCTAGCTCCATAGCCCTTCTTCTTCATGAACTTGCCAAATCTCTGACAAATAGAGCCATCTCTTCATCATCCATTTCACTCAAGCTCGTGTTTGCTTCATCATCACTCTCCTCCTTCTTTGCTTTGCCTTTGCTCTTGCTCTTGGAGGATGAAGCCTTGAAAGCCACGATCTTCTTCTTCTTCTCTTCTTCTTGGGCTCCCCCATCCCTTTCCACACGGTATGTGTCTTGTGTGACCATCACCTAGTACTTGGTTTGGGTTACCGTGTCCAATCCTTCCCTCACTAAGATAGTCACCAAAGTATCAAACCTTGGTGGTAAGCATCTCAAGAACTTGTGAGAAAAGTCCTTGTCCTCCACCTTCTCTCCCAAAGCCTTCAAGTCATTGATAATAACTTGCAACCGGTGGAACATCTCCGGTATGCTTCATCATCTTGCATTTTGAACATGGCGAGCTTGTCCTTGAGGATATATAGCTTGGCTCCCTTGACTGCCTTGGTGCCTTCATAGGTCTCTTCTAATCTTCCCAAACTCACTTGCCTTTTCAAGATCCTTGACTTGCTCAAACACCTTTGTGTCAAAAGCTTCATAGAACAAGTTGATTGCCACATCATTCCATTGAAGCTTCTCTTCTTCTCTAGGAGTGGGACTTGTGGGATCAATTACACAAAGTCATGCTCAATCACATCCCATATCTTTCTATTCATTCCTCTTGTGAATGCACACATCTTCCTCTTCCAACAATCAAAGTTGGTGTCGTCAAAATGTGGTGGCTTCCTCATATAGTTGATTTGAGCCATTTTAACACTGGAGGATGTTAAGCCTCAAACAAACGGTGACCACGGCTCCGATACCACTTGAAAGGTCCAAGTTGGCTAGAGGGGGGGGGGTGAATAGCCTAATTAAAAATTTACAAAATTACTTAGACAAACACTATTAGTATAACAAATGGCGAAGCTTTTTGCGCTAGCCTAATAGTGTGTTGCAAGCCACCTATCCAACAATTCTACCTAATATTTCTATGTCACACAATCAACTAGAGCTAATAACAAATGTGGAATAAAACAATATAGCTCTAGCACAAGTATGATATACAAAAATGTATATGAGACAAGTGTGTGCAATAGACAAACTAAGCAAGCTACTCACAACTAGCTACACAAGGTATATGACAAAAGATATACAACAAGAAAAGATATCTACACAAATGAAGTGGCTCAAAGTAAATACACAAAGTAAATAAGCTAGATAGAGGGAATTTCACCGAGCCTTCGGGATCGCACGTAGAGAGAGCCAATCACCGGTGAAATCCACTTGTGAAGCCAATCACCAAGAATGTGTAGATGGAGACCAATCACAATAAGCACTCGGGAGACAAAGATTTATCCCGAGGTTCACGTGCTTGCCGGCACGCTACTCCCCGTTGTGTCGACCAACACTAGGTGATCCGGTGGCTAATCGGCGCAAAGCCAAGCTCACAAAGAGCGCCACAAGAATCTACCACTAGTGAGGTAGCTCAATGACACGAGCAATCCACTAAGGATGCCTCTTGCCGCTCTAGCGAGGTGAGGCTCCAAAAACCTCTCACAATCACAATCGGTGGTGGCCAAGAACAATCACCAATCTTGCCAACAACCACCTCAACACCTCCAAGCCGTCTAGGCACCGGCAAATGCCAAGAGTAACAAGAAAACTCAATGCCGATGCGAAGAACTAGTGCCACTAGATTGAACTCTTTCAAATCACGCACTAGATCACTCAATCTCACTTGGTTTGATCAAATCAACTTGGGAGATGAGTTTGGAGGCTTGCCAAGGCTCACTAGAATGCTTAGGAATCAAAATGTGCAAGAGAGAAACCTAGCAAGCCGGCCAAGCCCCTTAAATAGGCCACACAAGACGGCCTAGCCGTTGGGCCCGAAACAGACGCATCGGACGCGCCGGTGTCGGGGCCATCGGACGCTGCCCTATCCTAAATGTGATCACACTCGCTAAGTGTCTTGATCACCAAAACAAAGAGCCCTATAGGTTATACCTTTGCCTTCGGGCCTCTTTGCTCTATCTCTTCTCTTCTTCTTGCAATTCACCAAGGGTAGAGCACTTGATCAGTTGAGTGCGTGTGGCCATCACCATCCTCCATGGTTGCCCACCTTGCTAGCTCCACCACTTGCTTGGTCACAATCCTCTCTTATAAGCTACACACATGCTTAGCAATAGGATTAGACCAAACGGGTTTCATCAATTAACCAAAACCAAACTAGGGCTTTCAGCGGCTCGAGGGGAGGCCGCCCGAGCTAAGGAGGAGGCCGCCACCGCTCTAGAAGCGTCGAGGAAGGAGGTCGCCGATGCCCGAAGCGAGGCCACCACCGCCCGGTCTGAAGCGGAGGCGGCGAAGAAGGAAGCAGCTGACGCCCAAAGCGGAGCCGCCACCGCCCGATCCGCAGCGAAGGCGGCGAAGAAAGAGGTCGAGGATGCCCAGAGCGAAGCCGCCACCGCCCGATCCGCGGCGGAGGCGGCGCGGCGAGAGGTGATCCGGAAGGATCTGGCCCTCGCAGAGACGGGCAAGCTTGGTAGAAGACCTCAGGGCCGAAAAGCGCGACGTGCTGTTCGAGAAGCGCAGGCTTGATCAGCGCGTCGAGGGCCTTACCAGCGATCTCGCCGCTCTGGGCATGCACTGCGAAGGTAATTTTCATGCCTTGCCTTGTTTTGATCTCGAGGTTTTTGTCACGCCGCAATCTCACTCCTTCTTGTTTGTTGCGCAGAGGTTGAGAAGACCGCCGAGGAGCTTCGCGGGACGAACCAGGCTCTCCTGGGGAAACTCTAGGACGAGACCATGGTGGCAGAACGAGCGCGCGCCACCCTCGACAGGCTTGACTCTATGTGGGGCGTCGCTCCGGTAGCCGCGGCAGAGGGCGCGGTGGCTCGAGGCGACGCTTTGGTCGACGCCTTATGCTATTTTGACGCGGCCGCACGGGACCGAGTCCGGCACGCTCTCCACCATGGCGTCAAGCAGGCGCTCGCGGCCGTCCGTTCCGCCTTCCGCTTCCCGGTCAATGTCGTCGCCAAGGGCTTCATTGAGATTGAGGGGAGGGACGAGGAATGGAACGATCGCCGCGTCGACAAGATCCTCGAGAAGGTGGACACACAGCGGCGGGGCGGCGCTCGCGAAGCTCTTCGAGGAGGATGTGGCCTCCGGATGCGGACAGCGGTGTAGGTGGCCCCCCTTCTCCTGGCCCGGACGTCGAGGCCGAGCCCGCCGCGGAAGATCTCGGGGAGGAGTACCAGACCAACGAGGATTGAGACCTGCGTGTCAAATTTGGGCATCGAGGCCCTTTGTAAAAATTTGTGTCATTACTTGTGGCCTGACGAGGCCAATCAAGTGTATATATGACTTGTTTATTTAAAGAAGCTGTTTTCTTTTCAAATTTATTCGATCAATTCTCTTTGTCTCTAGCTCGAGCTTCAACCGGCTTGGTTCGTGTTCCTTCGATACGCGCCACGAGTACCTCGAGGGGAGGCGTAGGTAGGGTACCGTAGCCCGGGGGCGTAGGTGGCCGTCTACGTCGACGCCCCCGACTCTTGGAGGCTCGGGGGGTACTTACGGATTTAGACGCTGCTATTATGCTCGAGGTGCGAATTGAGACGAGGGTCGAATTTTTGAAAAGAAAACGTGCATTTTTTCCGGAGTCTGGGGGGCCTGTCAGCCCCCGAGGGAGGCTCGACCCTGAGCATAGCAGGGTCGAGGCTGCCTTAAGTTGCTAAGTAATATGAAAGATGGCACACGAGTTGGCTCATTCATACTCAACGTGTTTGTACAAAGCAACAAAATGAACAAGGCCTCGAGGCCTTAAGGGTAGAAGCGACGTAGCTGAGATATGTTCCATGCGTTCGCCAGGATCCTGCCTTGACCGTCGTAGAGCTTGTACGTTCCTGGCTTGAGCACTTCAGCTACGGTGTATGGGCCCTCCCATGGAGGGGTGAGCTTGTGGCGCCCTCGATTATCTTGCAGTCGTCGAAGCACGAGGTCCCCCACCGCTAGGTCCCTTTTGCGCACGTGCTTGTCGTGGTAGCGTCGAAGTGTTTGCTGGTAGCGCGCGGAGTTGATGAGCGCCACGTCTCGGGCCTCCTCGAGCTGGTCCTTGGCGTTGGCGAGCTTTTCGTCGTTGGTTTGCTCGTTGTAGGCTCGAAGTCGAGGTGAGCCGTACTCGAGGTCCGTAGGCAAGACGGCCTCGGCGCCGTAGGTTAGGAAAAATGGAGTGAACCCGGTGGCTCGACTCGGCGTAGTCCTGAGGCCCCACAGTACCGAGGGGAGCTCTGCGGCCCACCCCTTTCCGAAATTTTTGAGGGTCTTGAACAGCCTCGGCTTCAGCCCATGGAGTATCATGCCGTTGACGCGCTCGACCTACCCGTTGCATTGAGGGTATGCGGCCGAGGCCCAGGTCACGCGAATGTTGTTGTTGTCGCAGAAGTTGGTGAACTTTTTGCCCGTGAATTGGGTGCCATTGTCGGTGATGATGACATTAGGCACCCCGAACCGGTACATGATGTCGGCGATGAACTCGACCGCCTTCTCGGAGGGGGGTCGCCTATGGGCTTGGCCTCGATCCACTTGGTGAATTTGTCGATGGCCACGAGCACATGCGTGTACTTTCCGGTTGTCATCTTGAGGGGACCCACGAGGTCGAGCCCCCAGACGGCAACGGCCAAGTAATGGGGATCATCTGCAGGGCGTGCGCGGGTTGATGCGTTTGCTTGGCGTAAAACTGACACCCTTGGCAAGCTTGGACCAGGCGCTTGGCGTCTCCGATGGCGGTTGGCCAGTAGAAGCCTTGTCGGAAGGCGTTCCCTACCAAGGTCCTTGGCGCTGCGTGATGGCCGCAAGCCCCCGAGTGCATGTCGTCGAGGAGCCTGCGTCCCTCCTCGAGGGGGATGCAGCGTTGAAGGATTCCCGATGGGCTTCGACGGTACAGCTCTCGTTCGTTGCCGTAGATGACGTAGGTCTTGGCCCTTCGAGCGATGCGTCGGGCCTCCGTCTTGTCTTCTGGTAGCACGCCTTGCGTCAGGTAGTCGAGGAAGGGCGTCCGCCAGTCGAGGGGTCATGATGAAGAAGAGGCGGGCGTGTCAATCTGCATTGCCTCATCGGATGTCGAGGTGTCATTCTCGAGGGGTGGCGTTAACGGTCGAGCCCCTGCGTCTGTCTCGAGGTGTGGTGTCGAGGGGCCAGCCCCCGGGCCGATTTTGACGGATGGCTCGAAAACGTCCCTCGAGAAGACGTCTGGTGGAACCGTGCCGCGCGTGGACGCCAACTTTGCCAGCTCGTCTGCGGCCTCGTTGTACTTTCAAGCTATGTGGTTGAGCTCGAGGCCGTAGAACTTATCTTCTAGCTTGCGCACCTCCCCGCAGTATGCCTCCATCTTGGGATCAATGCAGCTTGAAGCCTTCATAACCTGGTTGATGACGAGCTGCGAGTCCCCTCGAACATCGAGGCGTCGGACCCCGAGCTCGAGGGCGATGCGCAGCCCATTAACCAGGGCCTCGTACTCAGCGACGTTGTTGGAGGCGGGGAAGTGTAAGCGTAGCAGGTAGCGCATGTGGACTCCGAGGGGTGAGATGAAGAGCAGGCCTGCGCCTGCCCCCGTCTTCATGAGGGATCCGTCGAAGTACATGGTCCAGAGCTCGCTTGGATTTGTGCCGGCGGGAGCTGGTGTCGGTCCATTCAACGAAGTCTGCCAACGCTTGCGACTTGACGGCTTTTCGCGGGGCGTAGGTGATGGCCTCCCCCATTAGCTCGGCGGACCACTTGGCGATGCGCCCCGTGGCCTCCCGATTGTTGATGATCTCGCCGAGGGGGAAGGATGACACCACCGTTACGGGATGAGCGAGGAGGAAGTAGTGCTGGAGCTTGCGTCTCGTGATGATGATGCCGTAGAGCAGCTTCTGGATGTGCGGGTACCGGATCTTGGCCTCGGAGAGCACCTCACTGGTGAAGTACACCGGCCGTTGGACCGGCAACGCATGACCCTCCTCGCGCCTCTCGACGGCTATGACCGCGCTGACCACCTGAGTGGTTGCGGCCACATAGAGGAGGAGGAGAGGCGGGGGGATCGTCACCCTGGGTCCGGTCGCGGTGGCACGAGAATTGGCGCGGAAGTCAGCAACCCCTTCAACTTGGTTAAGGCCTCCTCGGCTTCGACAGTCCACGCAAAGCGTTCCGTCTTCTTCAGCAGGCGGTAGAGGGGTAGCGCTTTTTCCCCTAGCCTCGAGATGAATCTGCTGAGAGCGGCTAGGCAGCCTGTCACTTTCTGTACACCCTTGAGGTCTCGAATTGGGCCCATCCTCGTGACTGCTGAGATTTTTTCGGGGTTGGCCTCGATCCCCCGTCGTGAGACAATGTAGCCAAGTAGCATGCCCGAGGCACACCAAAGACACATTTCTCGGGGTTGAGCTTCACATTCTTGGCCCGGAGGCACTCGAACGTGGTCTCGAGATCGCTGATGAGGTTCCCGACTTTCTTGGTTTTAACCACGATGTCATCGACGTAGGCCTCGACGGTTTTGCCTATGTGTTCGCCGAAGATATGCTGCATGCAATGTTGGTACGTTGCCCCGGCGTTTCGAAGGCCGAAGGGCATTGTAACGTAGCAATACATACCAAAAGGCGTAACAAAAGAGGTAGCGAGCTCGTCGGATTCTTTCATCCTAATCTGGTGGTAGCCGGAATACGCATCGAGAAACGAAAGTACTTCACACCCCGCAGTGGAATCGACAATCTGATCAATTCTAGGTAAAGGAAACGGAACTTTTGGACATGCTTTATTCAGACCAGTGTAGTCTACACACATCCGCACTTTTCCATTCTTTTTCCTAACTAGTACAGGGTTAGCTAGCCACTCTGGGTGAAATACCTCCTTGATGAACCCCGCCGCCAAAAGCTTGTGCACCTCCTCGCCGATGATCCTGCGCTTCTCCTCGTCGAAGAGCGCGCAGGCGTTGCTTCACCGGTCTGGACCCGGCCTGGATCTCCAAGGCGTGCTCGGCGACTTCCCTCGGTATGCCGGCATGTCCGAGGGGCCCCACGCAAACATGTCGATGTTCGCGCGGAGAAAGTCGACGAGCACTGCTTCCTATTTAGGCTCGAGGCTGGCACTGATGGTCAGCGTTTTGCCATTGGTCGAGGTCGGGTCGACGGGTATCTGCTTGGTGTGCTCCGCCGGCTCGAAGGTGCCAGCATGGCGCTTTGCTTCAGGGGCCTCCTCGGTGGCCAGGGCGGCTAGGGCCTCGAGCGAGTCGAGTTGGACGTTTGCCTCCCCACGCTCGACGCACTCCACGTCGCAGTGGTACGCGTGCTCGTAGGAGGTGTCGACGGTGATGACCCCTTTTGGCCCCGGCATCTTGAGCTTCAAGTACGTGTAGTTGGGGACCGCCATGAACTTAGCATAGCCGGGCCTGCCGATGATTGCGTGGTAGGTCCCTTGGAACCCGACCACCTCGAAGGTGAGCGTCTCCCGGCGGAAGTTGGCCGGCGTGCCAAAGCAGACAGGCAGGTCGATGCGCTCGAGGGGGTGTGCCTTCTTCCCAGGTACGACTCCGTGGAACCCCCCGACGCTGGGTCAGAGCTGGTCCCTCGAAATCCCCAGGAGGTCGAGGGTCTCGAGGTATATGATGTTGAGGCTCGAGCCCCCATCCATCAACACCTTGGAGAACCGTACATCGATGATGACGGGGTCGCGACAAGAGGGTACGCTCCCGGATTTACGACATGATCCGGATGGTCGTCACGGTCGAACGTGATCGGCGCATCAGACCAGTCGAGGTATCGGGGTGCTTCGTGGCGGAGTGCAAAGATCTCCCGGCGCTCCTTCTTTCTCTGTTGAGCCGAGAGCCCGACGGTTGGGCCCCCGTAGATCATGAAGCAGTCACGCACCGGGGGGAAACCCGCGTCCCCGTCGTCGCGTCGATTGTTGTCCTTGCCCTTAGGCGCGTCTTCCTTCTTGTCGCCGAGCTTGGAGTAGAACCCCTTCAACAGTCGGCAGTCTTTTAGCTTATGATTTACGAGGCCCTTGTGATAAGGGCAGGGGTCCTCGAGCATCTGGTCGAAAACAGCCCCGTCAGGGGGGCCTCGAGGTTTTTATGGTCGAGGGCGCCCATGAGCACTTCTTCATCGTTGTCGTCGTCGGCGTCGCGCTTCGCCTTCTGACCTTTGCTTTTGTTCTTCTTCTTTTGTTGTTGTTGTTGCGGTTCTTGGCGTCGTCGCCCTTGTTCGAGCCCTCTGGCGCGGTCACCGCCTTACCTTTGTCCGTGGAGCGGCCAAAGAAGGCCCCACTGCCTCGTCGCCTGAGGCAAAGCTGGTGACACGATCCATCAGGTCCTCGACCGTCCTGGGACGGTAGCGTCCTAGCTCATGAACTAGCTCTTGGCATGTCGTGCCCGCGAGGAACGCTGAGATGACGTCCTCATCAGGCACGTGGGGGAGCTCGAGGCGCTGCTTCGAGAACCGCCGAGCAAAGTCGCGGAGGGGCTCGTCCGTCGCCTGCCTGCAACGCCGTAGATCCCAGGGGTTGCCTGGGCGCACGCAAGTTCCCTTGAAATTCCCGTCGAAGACCCTGACTAGGTCGGCCCAGTCGTCGATCCGATCCGGCGGGAGCCTCGAGCCACCGGCGGGCGGTGTCGAGAGGTAAAGTGGGAGTTGGCGTATGATCACACGGTCGTCGTTCTTCGCTCCGCCCAGTTGGCAGCCTAGGCGGAAGTCCGAGAGCCAGAGCTTGGGCTCGACCTCCCCGTCATACTTCACGATGTTGGTCGGTGGTCGGAAGCGGTCGGGGAGGGTTGAGCTGCGGATGGCCCGGCTGAAGACTCTGGGGCCCGGGGGCTCGAGGACTTGCCGGTCCTCGTCACTGTCGTAGCGCCCCCTCGATGGGCGCTATAGCCACGCTCTTGGGCCCCTTGTCCTTGCGCCGGCGGTTGATGTCGTTGCGGGCGTCGTTGGGGTCTCGAGGCGGCCGGTTGTCGACGATCCGTTCCCGGACTGGCCTAGCTCGAGAGGCGTCCGGCTGGTGGACGGACATCTCGCGCTCGTTGCGGGGCGTGTCTGTCTGCTAGTTTCCCCGAGGCCGCCCCGCGCCGCCGCGAGGCTGAGCTCTCCGCCTGCTGCACAGCGGCTGTCTCGAGGAGGTTCTTCATTTCCCCAAGCATGCGCCTGGCGTCAGGGTTGGAGACGGCGGGTAGATCACGGAGCAACATTGCCGCCGCCACCACGTTCTGCCCGGCTCGCGGGAAACGCACCTCGGGGGTGCTGGTGCCTCGTCCTCGAGGATCTGCCGGTGGACATCTCGAGCGCGGCCACGAACACCGGCGCCTCGAGGCTGTGCCGGGTCCTGTGCTATAGTTTTCTCGAGTTGCAACAGGCGCTGTCGCTCCCCCTCAGCCTTGGCGATGGCCTCCCGCAGCTGCGAGCTGCGCGCGCGCCCGGTCGTCGCTGTGCTGAGATGGTGCAGCCGGTGCGGGGGTTCGTCCCTCCCCTGAACGCGTGATCCTCCTGCCGCAGCCACGTTTCCGGGCTCTTCGAGGTTGAGCTCCGGCCTGGCGTCGTCGTCGCCGTCGTCCTCGGCGTCGTCCACGACCCCCTCGAGCTGGAAGCACTCCCTGGTGGGGTCCCAGAGGTCAGGGTCGTGGTAGTCGTACTCATCGGAGTCGGAGCTGCTGATGCCGCGCCGCCCTGGCTCGTGCCGGGACTGTAGCTCGCGGTACCACTCCCCGAAGGTGGCTCGGCGAGGTGGCTCGACGGCTCGTGAGAGGCGCGCGGTCGACGTGCACGGGGTAGACGATCTCCAGGTCGGTGGTGGCTCGTAGGAGTACGCCGGACCTCCTCCCGCTCTGCGGCCGCCCGGTCCTGACGGAGCTCGCCGAGGCGGTGGGCGTGAACTGCCGCGGGGTTGTTGAGGCCAAACGGGAACCGCTGGCGTCGGGCGCGGTACGGTACACCCTGTGCGGGGGGAGGCCTGGTGGTGTCGACGGAGCACGGCTCGGGGGCCTCTGGCCAGGCTCCCGGTCCGTGCGCGTGACGAACGCGAACTCGGGGGGGGAGTGCGCGCGCGCCCTAGAAGTCTCCGGCCGTGCGCGGGCGGGCAAGTTTCCCCTCGGGGACTCTGCGTCGGCCGCGGGGAAGTGGGCGTGCGCCGCGGGCACCGCCCGTGCCGGCGTCGATGGTGACGACGGCGCCGCTCGCGAGGTGGCGACGCGTGGTGGTGCGGGCGACGCGCCACGCCCCCCGCGCGGGGTGGCGCGACACGCCCTCCGCTCAGGCTCTCTGTGGAGAGCAGGGTCAGCTCGTTGCCGTTGCCGGTGGCCAGGAACTCGAGGCTCCCGAACCAGACGACGGCACCAGCCGAGAACGAAGGAGGGGATGAAGCCATCTAGAAAACAACGAGAAATCGGCTCGGACACGCGAAGGCCCCTACCTGGCGCGCCAACTGTCGGTGTTTCGACCCGGGGGTATGACACCAACTAGTAATATGATCGCGTGTTCTCTTCCTGGATGGTGATGCAAGATGACACAAAGATTTATCCTGGTTCGGGCAAAGAAGGCCCTACGTCCAGCGGGGGGAGGAGGTTCTCGTATTACTTGCACCTAAGTGCTTGTACAGGGGCAATACAAGCTCAATGAGCGTGGACCGGAGTCCGGACTCGTGTTTTGTGTGTGGACTCGTGTGTCTTCCCTTGCGCGCGAAGGGCCCTGGCGTCCCCTTTTATAGAACAAGAGGAGGCCAGGGTTTACATAGGATTGACATGTACAGCGTTCGGTATGGCGAAGGGTAGGAACTCTGTCTCGTCGAAGTCACTGTAGCCAACGTGGGTGTTGCTGTTGAGGCGTCCTTGATACGTGGCCTCCATCCCGGGCGCGGACGTGGAGGCGTGGCGATGTGGAAGTCGTACAGCACCCATCCCGGTACGTACAGGACACGCGGGGTCCCTCCGGGTCTTGGGGTACCTGCCCTCCAATAGCGTGAAAGCAGTTAGGGCTCGAGGGGCGCGGAGCCGGCCTCGAGGTGGCGCCTACGGAGGGCTCGAGCCCCCGCAGGTACGGGCAAGTCCCGGAACGCCCGGGCGTACAGCGGGATCCCAGGCCTCGGGATGAGGCTCGAGTGTGCTACAGTGCAGGGCACGACCCAACAGTGCTGTACTTGCGCCTTTTTGCCCATGCTTGAGGTGAAAGCGAGATTTGACTGTGGCTCCGGTTTACTGTGGCGCATGTCGCCGTGCACCAGAAGACGTGACCGGAGTAGGTGAACGCATTAAATACGCAGTATGGGGTTGGTATCCGGTGCCCGTGCCGCTCGAGGGAGGCGTGGAGCGTCTCGAGGGATAGGCTGTCGCGCCAGAGAGGCTCGAGGTCCCCGCGTGGGGTCTCGAGGAGCGATGTATGGCTGCGGAGGGCTCGAGGCCTATGTACCGGGGCTCGAGGAGTTGGCTTTTTAGAAGATTATACTTGCTAGGTTTTGCTATTAATTGGTGTTCTAGGTTTAACCTATTGGTTTTGCGTTGATTGGGGGTACTCCTTTGGTGTTCCCCCGACAGTCATAGAATCACTTCTCTAAGAGAATCAGCTTCTATAGAGAATCAGAATCAGATGGAGCTCTACCAAACTGGCCCTTAGGCCATGTTTGGCAGAGCTCCCAGAGCTGATTCTCTGCTGAATCCAGCAGGAGCTCTGTCAAACAGCTTTTTAGGGGAAGTGATTCTCTGAAATGAACTAAGAGGCTGAGAGCTGAAAAAAGTAGCTTTCCCTGATTCTGTGAAGTGATTCTCCATACTGATTTTAAGAGTTTATGCTAAAGAATCAAAGAGAATCACTTTCAGCCACAGAATCACTTCTCTCAGAGAATCAGCTTCTATAGAGAATCAGAATCACATGGAGCTCTATCAAACTAGCCAGTCACCTGGATTCTTCAGCTGCAACTTCCCCCATCATTCCAATGACATATGTCCTAGTAATTCCTCTACAAATTAGTGGTGCAAGCTGTAGCCATCCTGCTGGTTCTCAGACAATGGAAAGACAAAGCTTCATCAGCCCCAATGTTTTTTCCTCACTGAAGCAAATAATGTCAGGCATTGAATTGAAACCATAAAGTGAAATGTTGTGGTGCTGCCGGTTCGGCGAAACAACATTAGCATATATGATATGATAGAAGAGAGTACCTTTTGTTACCTTATTACACAAATATGTCGGGCAGATACCCAGAAGTTATATTTACTCAATCAAATTTAACTTCGACATCTTTGCTCCCAGAAAAGGGTAAAAAAAACATCAACATAACATCACAAAAGATTAAATGGCAAAATAGTTTTTGGATTTGTAAAAGGTATCAGCTGAGCATCAACATCTTTTACTCCAGAGATGGAGCAAACAAGGAAATGATACCATGAAAAGAAACATTAGTAGATAGGAACAAAGTTAGAGAAACACCTCTTAAACTATTACACAAATGTCAGGCAGACACCGACGAGAATCTTTTATTGCAGTCAATTCAAAGTTACAAATTTTTGGTTTCTAGAACAGGGCCAGATTCATCAACATAAACATAATACAACAAAATGAAATGGTGAAAAATCAAGAAATTAATGGAAGAAGTCAGCTAAGCTCAGTAGCTCACTAATATTTACAAGTCTAGCTAGCCCATGCTGAAAGAGCATAGATGATACGACCCTTCCAACCTTGTAGCATCCACTTGTTATCTTCGTCCACGAGGAAATCCCTCTGATAGCTCTTGCTTACCTTGTACCTTGCTCTCTTCAATATTTCTCTGTCCAGAGCTAGCTGCCGGAAGCCTGCCCTGAGGTTTCTCATCTGCCATTGTTTGTAGGTCTCTGGCCTTTCAATCCTCTCTGTGCCCTCACAGGCAATCACATTAACAGCTTCACATCCAAAGAATTCTCTTTCTATCAGCAGCCTATGTTCATCCATCCGTAAGGCATTTGCTTCAAGCATATCAAAGACTGAAGAGAAAAAGAACATAGCCTCCTTGAACCGTGTCACAAAGAAGGGTGCATTGTAAGTGCCGTTGACAATGCCATGAACGAACAAATTGGGATTCAACTTTCTGATTGTGTTCAAAACCCTTGTTCTTGGGCTGTCATCTGTCGCTGTCTCGTCCATCATGTTCCTCATTCGGTAAAGACAGTTAACTACAATGAACTCATCGCTCTTTATATTGAGATCTTTAACTTGGATAGTATCCCACTTGGCAGCAATGGCTTGATATTCAAATGGAACATTGAACAAACGGGCATACTCATGTAACCGCCGCCCTGTTGCCTCAACACGCTCTGCAGGGCGGAATCCTGACAGCGGAAAGTCTATACCAGTGATTCGAAGGCTTGGGGGGCCACCAGGTCTCTTTGAGAGCCGCTGCATGAGGACTGGCCACTGGAAACCATACATTATCCCGTAGTCTATAATGTGCAGCCTTTTCATGCTCTTTGTAGCATTTAAGATGGTTGTATTTGTAACATAGTGCGATATTACCCTAAATGGACATGCTTTAATATATAAACTGAAAGCTTTCAGTATATCACCAGTAGAAGTTCTCTTTGCAGCAAGTGAACGGTAGATGCTGCTACCAGTGCCAGCTAGGCGAGCCTCAAGCCCATCAGCAAAGTAGTGCGCCAATCTCTGGCCAGCATCTCCAGTAGCAGAAGAATGCTTTCTAATCTGTTTCAGCAGCTGACTTGAGTTTCTGTGGTCATCAATAGCCGCGGCCTGAGCACAATGTATAAGTAGGGTTGTAAGATCGACTGGTTCTTCCTCTGCACCAGCACTAGATCTTCCCTTCCTTCGCCCTCTTCTATTTCCAGATCCTTTCACATACCCCCTGCTGATTTGTGCATCGGCTGGCATTGGTGAGTGGAACTCACAATTCTTATCAGTACACAACAGCACTTTATCAAACATCTCTCGGACAGTCTCCTCGTCACACAATGCGGACTGTTTGCTCTTCCTCCCCTCCACCTCCAAGACATCATCACGAGGGTTCTTCTGGCCCTTTTGAGCAACACCAACTACAGCCCCCTGAACCATTTCACGAGGCAATTGGGTAGAGTTCAGACTACTTGAGACCACATCATGAAATCTTCCGCTTCCCGCGGAATCACAATCAATAGTAATCCAAGATTTTACTTCATAGGCCTTTGATGTGATAGGCTTAGCAGACTTGAGGATGTCAACGAATGGTTTCTCCACAGCGGCGAGGAGTGCTGAATCCTCCACAGGAGCACTGGTAACAGGATAGGACTCCTCATCCTCGTCTTCAAGAAGGAACTGGTTGATATATGCAAGGACTGCATCATCAGCAACAGCCTCGGAGAAATCCTCGGTGTTGTCTGGCTCTGTCGTGGTTGTGGATGCCGGGCTTGGCGTGGTGCAGCCAGGCATGACCGAGGGTGGAGATGGATGTGAGCTGACAGGAGGGTTGTGGTTGTGGAATCCATATGAAGGGAAGAACTGAAGCTGTGGTTCTTGAAGGGAGAAGCTAATCATGTGAGGGGTGGATGGATTTGGGGTGGGCAATCGAGCACCAAAGTTGAGATTATCACGAGGATGAGGGTCCATTATCATTCCTTGTAGCTTCTATCCACGAGATTCTCCACTTTCCCTCTTCCGTGCCACAAATCACTTACAGTCTCACAAGTCTCACCTCTACGCTACCTTTCTGTTTTTTGCCCTCTCAAGAACACAAGGATTCCTCTTAGAGAGAACTACAGATGTGAAGAAGAAAAGCTGATGATGGAACGAGGTATTAGCATAACGTCGACAAGCCTATATCCATCATAAAAAGGGAGACGATATTTACCCTGCAGACCGATGGACGAAGAACTCCTAGTGTTGTCAGCACCAAGATCCGCGATCTCTGAATCTCTGATCTCCAGCTCCACCCTGCCCGCACAAAGACTGGGAAGACGGCAAGCAAAGCTTCCTTCCCTAGTCGTGGCTCCAAGAAGACGCGGTGCCCTCCATCCGAAGTCTATCGGAAGCTGATGCGCGGAACCTTGCAGAAACTAGGAAGAAAGCGGCGCTGATTGGGGGGCCAGCGGCAGCAGCAAGAGTCCAAGAGCAAGAGAGTTCTCTCGAGCTGGGCCAGGGCTTTCTCTTCGTCAACTGGGGGATTAGTTTACGGTAAGCTGCAGGACCAGCGAATCAGCGACCGGATCAGTGATTGGTAGTCGAGGTGGGGGTGGGGGGAGCGGGCGCACCTCGGTGACGCGTGGGGAACGGCGCGGGGGGATTCTCTGCGGATTGCAGGGGGGACGGGGAGAGCCATGGTTTGCCGCCTGCAACGGGCATCTTTGAGTTTTTGTTTCCTTTTCTTTTATTTTCTCCTCTCTCTTGCCGTACAGTGTAGATTTTTGGTTCTACGATTACGATGTGAGTCGCGTCGATCGCGACAGTTGGGGGGACGCAGCACAGAGAACAGGGAGAACAGCCAAAACAGCAATCAGTGGTGAGTGCTGACTGCTGAGTGGTGTGGAAGTGTGTGAACTCGACGAGATGCCCACGACCCCGATAAGTTGACCACAGAACCAGGTGAGCGTGATCCACGGCCGCCGAAGGAACGGAACTGCCCCGGTTCCGCATGTTCTTGTAAGCCCAAGCTCGCGACGGTCCGGTCGGCACGAGGACCGGTCTTTTAGCCCACAAAACAAAAGCGGAGAGGAGCCCAGCACAAGCGGCCCATGGACTCATGCATAACCCGGTTGGCTCAGTCGCTTGCGCGTTGCTCACACCCTGACCCTCATCCATATCGACAGAAAGTCTGCTTCACTTCAAATCTTCAAGACCATTAACGACCATAACGCTTGCACAGCATAATTCTACGTATTGTTCACACCGACAGCTCCTTTATCCCCAGCCACTGCGCCATCATCAACACCGAACTTTAAAAAAGCTTGAGCAGGAGCTATCCATTTGGAGTAGATTGCTTGCTCCTTCTTAGTTGTGTTGTTTAAATATCTTCACTTGAGCCAATCAGTTTCAGATCCTCAAGAAATTGAAATAAATCTTTGAACGGTAGAAGCTGAAACTTAGTTTCGTTATAAAAAAATAAATCAAAATAAAATCAAATATCGATGGCGGGGCTTTGAAAAATATTCTCATGTAAAACATCTTTTTTTCATGCTTTCAGGCTAAGTTGCACGGATACGGATAAGCGTTTCGGTATCGAGCCGATATGGATACGCGGATATGTCATTTTTCCAAAAAAAAAACGATACGCCGATACATTTTCTATTTTTTAATAAAATAAATAATAGTGTATACTCATATTTTTTTGAGAGGATAGTGTATATTCATATGTATATAATATAAAAAGAGAACCATAACACTAGTTCCCCACATTGGATAGAGAGTGAAAGGACATAGCTCTAACCTTGGATTTAACCAAGACAAAACATGTTTACAACGTTTAATGAGCTCCACATCAAACCACCCAACGCGAGCACTAACAGAAACACCTTCTATACTCCAAGTCTCCAACCATTACATGAGCCAAGCCTCTTTAAACGGGAACAAATTGATCCATCTATTACTAGACACCTTCACCCTAACTCACAATCAGCTAAACAAGCCTCCACTTCCTCTAGAACTTCTTGAAATTGCCAATCATAAGACTTCAGCATCTCCAGGTTCTGATTGCTTTCCATCAACTTCTCTAAGGGATATAAAAGATTCCAATTTTGAAACATAAAGGCTACAGTTTGAAGTAAGAGTTTCATATCCTTCTAACGTGTTCTCTGAAAACATAAACTATTCTTTAATTTCTAAACCCCACAGGGCAACCTTAAAACACTGTGAATAAATAAAAGCATGCTTCCTCTAAGAAAAACTATAGGGCAGAGCTCCCCTATAATTCCTTTTGTGGGGTGGGGTGGGGTGGGGACAGATTAGGCGATTGTGACGTGCAACGGATCGGATACTCAAATTTCTCCACTCGATTTTTTTATACTCTCTTCGTCCCATAAAAATGTAGTTTTAGATCTTTCAGATTTCTTCTTTACCATCTATTTTATTCAAAAAATTTAGACAAATAATAAAATAAATAAATCATTATCAAAGTATATTTAATAATAAAATAAGTTATAGTAAAATAAATTATTTATAATTTTTTTAAATAAAACGAACAGTTAAACAAGAATTTCTTTAAATGGGACGGAGGGGTACCTGTGAATGCTCACACTCACACCCCTAGCTCGGCGGCAGCGCACCACGCGTCCTCCACGGGAAAGTCCAACGACCTGACGCGGCGAGCGGGGACGACGCTGCCTGACACAACACAAGATGCGCTGCGACGTGTGCGGCAGGCGAGCGGGGCGGCGCTTTGCGCTTGTCCCGGCCGTGCCCCGCCGCCCGGCGCCCGCACACGTACCGTCACCGGCTAGCGGCTGACTTGAGCCGCGTGCTGCGGGGAGTGGGCAGCTCCATCTACTACTGGTATTCTCATCGGGTCAATGCAATGCGACTATGCGAGCTAGTGAGCTACAGTATGGTGAGTCCGTGACCGTGCGATATCTGGCCTGAGGTCACGGCGGCGATCCGCCGGGCATCATTGGTCGCGGGGTCAATTCCCATGACGCAACGCACCACATGATGATGAGGCTTCAGGCTTCAGAGTTCAGACCGGCTCGTCCAGGCCAACAAGGAGGTGGCGCCAAACGCCTAGGGACTCCGCCGGTAGGTGTACTAGGCGGCGGCACTGCGTACGCCAACTTGCAAGCAGCCAGATGAATAGACGATGGAACGGTACCGGGGCCTACCGGCTGCTACCGAGAGAGCAAGCAAGCCTGCGTGTGCGTGCGTGCTGGCGCTGGAGGCTGGACGACGGTGCCAAGCTGCTGCTGGTCGAGCCGTCTCCTGAACTCGACCGGCCTGATAAACGCCGTCTGAATCTCTGACTCGAGAGTCAAGCGCTCAGGTCTCAACTCTTGATCAACCGCACACCTTTCCGTGTCATGTTTGCATGCATGTGCGTGTGCGTGCGCTCAAGGCTGTTCACAATCCACAGGCTGGCAGCCATAAACCTCGCTATAGTTCTCAGGAAAATGTTAACAACCATCTGCTGCTGGGGAAAAAAAGAGTGAGCACTCAGGTCAAACCCTTATCAATCTGTCCAGACGGTGGTCAGCAGCACTCAGCAGGGGCGGAGACCTAACGCAACCTTAATGAATACAAAAACGACAGCAGCAGCTGACGCGGGACCAACCCTCTCTCTTCGTCCCCGATCGAAAGAGGAGGAGGAGGAGCCGAGCCCGAGCACATGGCCTCCCTGCGCGAGGTTTCGAAAGAGAGACAACGCCTCATGCTCCAGCACTGCACATGAGACATGGAGATTGCTTGCGATTGCAAAGCATTATTATCCGATTGGGTGGTTCCACTTCCACACGCAGTAGCTACGAGTAGCAAACGAAGTTAATTCAGGACGTGGTACATCCCACAAAGACGCGTACCATATGTAAACAAAAACAAACCTTTACGTAGCTCACAATACTACCGCAGCAAGAGCGTCCATAAATGTGGACGCATAACACAACGGGCGACAGCGAGGAATGCTGCATTCAGATGTCGCCCATGTACGTCACTCCCAGCGTGGAACTGAACTGACACTGACAGTAAGCGAGAAGAAGTTGTTATTATCGGAACCGACGGCGTGTGAACCCGACTTGACCACGCCGGAGGCGCGATCCATGTGCCACTGTTTTGTCCGTTCAGACTTTCAGAGTGTGCAATGCTGTAGCAGCAGCACGACGGATCGGCGTCGGTGCAGTTGCAGTTGTCGACTCCACTTCACTCACATAGGACTAGGGCAAAATCGTGCTTGAGCTCCACTTGGGTGTGTTTGGTTGGATGGATATCGCTGGATGGGACCATGAATCCCATGGATGATAGTGTTCGGTTCGGTGGATCAGTTGAATATGGATATCCAAACAGAGAATATTCTATTAGATGCTGGATATGGTGGCCACCAAAAACTTGCGGATAAGTTTATCCATGTTTTCTAATCTTTGTCATTAGCAAATAAATTAAGGATTATTAGTATGTTATAATATTAATTAGTAATCATGATGACATAATAGTTTGATAAGTGCTAATATATTGACTACCACATGTTTGTGTGATAATTAGAGTAGTATAATACTAATTAACATATTTTAGTTTTAATTAGTGATTATAATGATAGATTAGTGTCAATGCATATTTATTATTGTATAATTAGTTGCTATTATTTTTAAATAATAGATATAATTAGTCAAATATTCTCGTCCCATCCAGTCTTATCCATCAAACAAAAAAAAATGGCTCGTCCAATCCACCCAACCAAACAGACAACATGGATATTCATATCCCAAATATATGGATAGCCATATCCCATCCACTCTTGTCCTCGAACCAAACACACCCGGTACAAGAAGCAGCGCCACGACCACGAAAGTCTCGTAAAGCCAGGTCTTTTTTCATACGGGCGGTGACCGGGGGAGAGTATTTTCCAGCGGATCGCAAAAGCTGCATGTGTCCGCCGAGAAGTGTAGAGAGAGACGAGGGCGGGAAAAAGGCCCGAGCAGAGCGTACGTTCTCGTGCCCGTTCCCTTTGTCCTAAGATCTGCTCGCCGTTCTGCTTGGCTCGGCATCGCCGTCCTCCACCGCTGCTCTCTGCTGACCGCTGCTGCTGCTGCTGTGTGTGTATCCTTCTCGATGGGAATTTAGGGGTCAGTACAGGTACAGATATTCCTCTCTGGCAACGAGCCCAGCCGCAGTTCCGGACCGTTTCTTCCCTCGCACATTCGCGCAGCACAGCCGGACCCGGACCCATAACGGAGCATGCTTGCGTTACATACGTGTTCGTGGCCCGGATTCCGAGACACCAAACCAAACCCCGTCCACCTTGCTCTGGGTGTGTTTAGTTGGAAGAATTTTGGGTGTAAAAGTCCTGTAGCATTTTCGTAGCTATTTGACAAACTTTGTCCAAATATGGACCAACTAGACTTAAAAGATTCGTTTCGACATTTAAAAACAAACTGTGCAATTAGTTTTTTTACCTACATTTAATACTCCATGCATACGTCTAAAGATCCGATGGATGTGATGAGAAATCTTGTAAATATTTAGGATCTAAACATGCCCTCTGTGTGTGTAGGGCCGGCCCCCAGGCCTCCCCAACCCAACGGGACACGGACCCATCCACCGGCCACTGTCAAACGAGATCGGACGAGCGGCGCCGTGGATCCGCCGCTCAGGCTCACAGCACCAGTTGCCGGCTGCCGCGTACGGGCATGGGTGGGATCGTGCCGCGGCACTGCTAGTGCACGGACGGTAGTGGCAGTAGCCAGTAGTACTCGCCTACTACTCGGTTCAGACCACGGCGTCAGGTCAAATCGTTACAGCGGCGCGGGGAAACTCCAAGAGCTCGGCGTCGGCAGGTGCTCGCGCAAGCGCCTGCCGTGAGGTGTGTGTGTGTGTGTGTGACTCTTGTTTGGCCGCTCGCAGCTGCTTGCTATACGCAACGACGAAAACTCCACATGGCTATGGGACGGACTGTTGGAGGATACTCCTAATAGTACGTACATGGAGATGTGGTCTACTGTCCCGGCCGTTTACCTTTTACGAGGCTGCAACAACCCTGGTAACCCTACTACTCCTGGGTCCAGGATAGAGCTGACCAACCGCGCAAATGATTGCAGCAGTGACAGACAGTAGTAAAGTGAGTGCGAATCATTAGCTCAAAGTTGACTTGATCTGTGTACCCTTGCCTGCCGCCGGTCCGGCGAAAGAGCAGAGGGTGTGGATCAAAGTAGCGCAGCCAGCGCCGTCGGGCCTCGCCCTCGCGGCGAATGAAAACGGATCGATCCGCGAGAACCAGAGCAGCAGCAGACCAGACCAGCGGGGAGACGTGCAAGCCAAGACACGACAGACACGCACGCGCTGGAGAGTTAACGCGCGCGCGGGTTCGGCCAAGGAAACCGTTAGCCATGCGACGACGGGTGGCACGGGCACGGGACGCGACCTCACCTCACCCACCACCCACATGCATGCGTGGGCTGGGCATGGCGCGCCGCCGCCTTTGAGGTGGCCGCGGCCGGCAAACGTACCGCGCGACGAGCTAAAGGCCGCCCCGACCCCGAGCCGGCCGTCGCCATCGCATTCACGGCACCGGGGGCGCGCCGGCGGCGGCACCCACCGGAACACAGCGCAAAGCCCTCAACCGAAGCAAGCCGAGCCAACACACACCGGTCTGCATGCCGTGCGATCTCCTCCGGAAATGCCGGAAGGCGCGCGCTGGTCCGGTCGTCTCGGAGGGGGGGACCCGTCGCGTCCCGCCGGTCCCGACGGCGAAGCGTCGTGGGCGCTTTCGTTTGACCCGTGATCGCGCGCGTGGGCGTAGCAGTCGCACTCGCAGCCACGTTCTCTGCTGAACCACCTCTGGGCAGCGGAGCTAAACAACCGTCGTTCTGCCGGTAAAATTCTGTACGTCCGCCGTGCCGATCGATCCAAAGCCAGGCATCCCAGGCAGGAGGCGTATCCCGATTGAACTCGGCGTACGGTCGGGCATCCACTCGTGCGCGTCACGCGCGACGGCAGTGAAGAGGGATGGGGGGGGGGGGGGGGGGGGTGCAGTGCAGTGCAGTGAAGAGGCTTTGGCCGCGAGAAGGGAGAGGAGGCGGCTTCAATTCTGGCGAGGCGCTTTGAAGCGCGGGTGCGGGACCAAGCCACGTCCGACCGGAGCGTGTGAGCGACGCTGCAACGGGGCATGCAAGCATAGCGTTGCATTGCACTTGCACCGCCGCGGGCGCGCCATGTGTGCGCTCAGTTGGGTGCGCGCGGCTTCCAGGCGACCTGCTCGAGGCCGAGCTGCTGGGGACGAGGACGACATCATCGGCTCGGCTCGATCGGCGTGTGGGCGAGTCGTAATGTCGGCGCGCGCCGTCGCGGATGTCCCGGTCGCCGCGCACGCATCCGAGGCCGGGGCCGCGCGCCACCGAGCATTTCTTCGGCTGCGATCGAAAATCCGCGCGTCTCTCCTTCTCACGCCAAAACTGCTTTTCGTTGCGTGGCGTCGTGCGAAATGCCCCCGTGACGCTAAAGAACGAACACACGACAGTTCACTCATAGTACCGCCGCAACCACCGTGAGAGCTAAGCCGGTGTCATTTGTTGCAGCTAGGCGATTGATCAGCGCGTATGCGTACAGCCAGTAAGCACGTGACGCGTCACGGCAGTACTGGCACGTAGTACGAGCGTACGACGACCACTGCGCTGCCGCTGCGCATGCAGAGATGAATTGGAGGCCGGCCTACCACTGCATTCCGCATCTACCATGCTGCTGCTGCCATGGTTTTACAACTCGATCTGCATCGCCGGCTGCATTGCATGCATGGCCAAATTTTAGTTCACACACCAACCCTGTGTCTGTGACTCTGTGTCTCTGCGGGTGATGACCTGGTCCACTCTAGCTACTACGTGGCAGTTGGCATGTGTTGTGGTTGCAACTCGCAGACACACTGGTTTGCAATCATTGTGCGACATACTTGTAGCGACGCAAATGCCGGCGACAACACGATGTTGTGCGCTCTACCATATACTCCGCCGTAGCTATGCCGAATCGAAGCATAATATGGATTCAGGTGCCGTTTGCATGGTGCTTTTGGCACACGGCCGGCGTACACTTGCTGGAGAGACGGACGGTTCGCGGAGAGCCGGCGGCGAAAGGGCGCGCGCCAGAGCTTTGGTTCCCTACACATTCGAAGGCGGGCGGCCACCTTTTATTCGAACTCGCATGGCATTGCCGCCATCCGCATTGCCACCGGCGAAGCACACAGAAGCGGCTTGGCGCGGAGCAAAAGCACTGGGCACTGGCGGCCGCGAAAGGAGACCGCCGGCCGTCGGCAGGCGGCAGACAAGGGACCCTCCAAGAACAATGTGGAAAAAGGAGCACGGCGTACTACGGAAAGCTGACCGGTCGAATTCACTCGCGCCGTCAGAGGAGGTAGCGGGAACAGGGAAATGGATGCGGGATGGCCACCGGCCAGGAGCCCAGGAGAGACAGAGAGCGCAGCGGCGCACAACTTGCGATGGACGCAAAGCGCGGCGTGCGGCCAGCCGGCCACCCCCAACCGACGGTCCACGGATAGCGCTGCGTACGGGCGCGCGGATGGCCCCAGCGCCCTTTTTTTTTGGTCTCCCCGCCCCGAAGCGGCGGGCGTGGCGCCATCGAGCCGTGAGCGAGAGCGTGCCTCCGCGGCCGTGGCCACTGTCCACCGCCCAGCCCGTCCGCCTGCTTGCCCTGCCGCAGTGTGCCTCCTGGTCCGGAGCCCCGAATGATGGTGCCTCCGTTGGGATCATGGAGCCCCCGGCACGGCAAGAGGAAAAAAGGCAGGACCAAATGATCGGCCAAATCATGGGCTCGGGCAGCGGCGCAGAGAGACGCTGTGAGGAGGTCAGCACTCAACAGCTGTGTAGGAATGGTTTAAAAATGGAATGACTCCCGGATAGTTTAACCCTGACAGGATTTTCGTCAACAGCCGTTGCATATATGACGTCAATGCCAATAACTTCTTTGCATCTCATATTCTCACTAATCCCGCACATTCGTCCACAACGATCCATTCGATTTTCGTCATGCACGACGCACCTAGCTAGGATTCGTGCAGTTCATAACCGCAGAATTGCAAAGTTTTTTTTTATAAAAAAAGTAACTGCCAGAATTGCTGAAATGTGAGGGAAAAAAAAGGATCGTTGCATATATGACGTCAATGCCAATAACTTCGTTGCATCTCACATTCTCACTAATCCCTCACATTCGTCCACAACGATCCATTCGATTTTCGTCACGCACCTGGCTAGGATTCGTGCAGTTCATAACCGGCAGAATTGCAAAGTTTTTTTTTATAAAAAAGTAACCGCCACAATTGCTGAAATGTCTATTTGTTTATTTATACTCTGCTTAGTTAGACGTATAAGTCAGGTGATAAATTAAAACGACTGATTAATTATAAGAGAAAAATATTATTTTATAATTGATTTATATAGAATTAAAATCGGTTTATATAGCTCAAGCGAGCAGAAACTGACATGACGATCATAGGGCACTGTACACGTGACGGTTTTCACTCGACAGCGCCGCGGCAAACGTCATCGAGTAGCGTGTACCGCTGCTACTCTGACGGTCCGACGACCCATGATCCGATCAGATCCAACCAGTGCCGTATACATACAAGAAAATGAAAAGAATACTCCATCCAGTCTAAAAAAATCTTTTTTAAAAAAGTAGTAGTAGTAAAAGGAAAGGTCCCAACTGCCCTCCGT
This sequence comes from Coix lacryma-jobi var. lacryma-jobi, assembly GCA_009763385.1. NCBI lineage: Eukaryota > Viridiplantae > Streptophyta > Magnoliopsida > Poales > Poaceae > Coix > Coix lacryma-jobi. The sequence goes on along the minus strand of CM019823.1, from coordinate 180,466,382 downwards.
TTGCGTGAGGAGGCAGCCAAGGTGAGCAGTGCACAGCGGTGTAGCAGCAGTGTACTCCGTATACTGCTACTAGCAGTTGCACGTACCACGCCATCAGCAGCGCACCGTCCCGGCATCAGCTGCTGAATCCGGGCAATCAATCGCGCGTTCTCCTCCGCTTTTCTCAGTTCCTCCCCGGCCCGCGGCCGCGGCCTGTTTCACTGCGCTGTGGGCGCTGTGGTGGGCTGGCCGGCCTAGACGCGTAGATTACCCCCCCCCCCCCCCCCCCCCCCCCCTCCTCCTTTCACTCGCAGTCAGTCGCAGTCGCCCCCCAGGCCGCGCCATTATCTGGTCTGCCTCGTGCCTCCATAAATACGACCCCGCCCTTGGCCACTCGCCTCCCACCGCTCCACTCCCTCCCTGTGCCGCCCGCCGCTCGCCTGCGTGGTGCGCTGCACCGACGACTGATCTGACAGCGTCCGTCCTGTAGCGGCAGGCGAGGTAGAGGACTCAGGGAGACAAGTAGTGATGGCGGCAATGCCGGCGCTGCTGCTGCTGCTGCTGGCCGCGGCGATGACGGTCTCCCCCGCCGCCGCCCGCATTCCCGGCGTCTACGGCGGCGGCGGCTGGCAGAGCGCGCACGCCACGTTCTACGGCGGCAGCGACGCCTCGGGCACCATGGGTACGTTACGTTATACGGCTGGCAGAGCGCTGTGCTTGTCGTCGATCTCAATTCTCATCCCCGCATGAAAAATGGCTAACGTGTGCCGGCCGCGGCGTTGGTGCAGGCGGCGCGTGCGGGTACGGCAACCTGTACAGCCAGGGGTACGGCGTGAACAACGCGGCGCTGAGCACGGCGCTGTTCAACGAGGGGCTGAGCTGCGGCGCGTGCTTCGAGATCAAGTGCGAGAACCAGCCCGGGTGGCGGTGGTGCCGCCCCGGGAGCCCCTCCATCCTGGTGACGGCCACCAACTTCTGCCCGCCCAACTACGCGCTCCCCTCCGACGACGGCGGCTGGTGCAACCCGCCGCGCCCGCACTTCGACCTCGCCATGCCCATGTTCCTCCACATCGCCGAGTACCGCGCCGGCATCGTCCCCGTCTCCTACCGCCGGTACGTACCACGACGTCGGACTGCCCTGTGGGCGTGCTCCTCTCTTCAAGTTCAGCGTTGCGTTTCTTGGCCGTCTCTTGCTCCTGCTCCTTCTCGTCGTCGTCGTTGGGGACGGTGCCAGTAGTAGTAAACGACATGCTCCTTGGTTGGAGCACCGGGGCTTTGACGCTGTTTGCAGGGCAAGAGCAGAGATTCCTCGCTCTGCCCACGCGTCTTTTGAGGCGTACTAGTGGGGCTCCGGCTCGTCCGTCCTCTGCTTCTCGCCGCCCGCTGCACAACAACACTGTGGCTGTGGCCTGTGGCCTGTGTGTTTGTGAGCTGGGAAAAGAAGAAAACCCCTCGTGACGCGTCCTGTCACAGGCTCACGCACGGCAGCCCGGCACACAACCACCATCTACCAACGCGTCCGTTCCGCCTTGCTTTTTTTCCCCCTCCCCTGCCCGTTTCGTCACCTGACCTCCAGTGGCTGGCTGGTTCCGTTGCCGTTGGATCGATCTGGCGGCACGGACCTGCACGGCATGGGGCGATTCATTCCGCGTCGTGTCGCGTCGCTTGGATCACGGCGCGCGCGGGCAATTACTACCCCCAATGGGCGGGGTTGTGATGGGCACCGGATCCCGCCGTAAAAGCTGCAACGGTGATTTTGGTACAGAACTGCTCCCTCCGTTTCATTTTAAGTGTCGTCCGGAAAGCGTGTCCTGTGAGGTAAACACGGATTTCTAGTGACACTTGTTTTGTGAGGGACGGAGGGAGCAGAGGAAACTTGTGATTTTCTTCGCCCATGCGAATCCACCTCGTCTCCATTGGCACTTCTTGGTACAGTTTGGAACGTACTCCGTACAGTAGTAGTAGCAGTACGGAGTCCTAGATTTGAGCAGCGTGTGCACACCAACCCCGTAAACACGATGTGGTGGCGAGAAAGCCCGTTCCGGCAGGTCACATGGGACGGAAGCCGGACGGACGGATGGACTTCCGGCGCCAGTAGTAGTAGTGTAGAACTACATCCGACGAAAGAAATGGAAGGCTGCTTTCTTGACATTCTATTTGGGTTTTAATCTGGCATCGGTGCAGTTGTGGTTGTTTTTGTTGCTGTGTCTATTGTATTATATATACCGCGTGCATACTGGTGGAGCACTGTTTCGACAAAGACGACCGACCAGCCGGGTCGTCGGCCACAGGGAAAGGCCCAGAGAAGCCTCCAAAAAAACACCTTGGTGGCAGCAAGTAGGAACAGTGGTACTGGTAGGGCAGCACAGGCTTTGACCTTTTTCACTTTTGCCGCCCGGGGCACACAGCCTCCGGGACTTTTGCGGCTCTCCCGTCTACGCCTGACGCTCAAATGACCCCCCCTGAAATGGCCTTTTTGCCCTTCGTTCCTCCGGGCCCGGTCCCCGCGTGACCTGTAAAGCCCAGGGGCCATTCCGTCCTGCAGCTCCGCCATTACCGCGGTGGTCCTGGCCCCTCTGTGTGCCTGCACTGCGCTCTGCCTGCGCGCCTCGCTGCACCTCCTGGGCGTGCTGGCCTGTCCTGCCCTTCTCTTTCTACTGCAGCCGCAAGTACTGCTACTAATAGTACAGGCTTACTATTAGTAGTGATGAGCACCAAAAGTTAATCTACTAGCGAGTAGTGACTTTGTAAAGAAAAACCCTATTACCGGCCGTCCGGCCGATTACTGGGAGTACTTAGCATTTGGTATAAAATAAAGAAAAAAATGTGCTAATGATGATTGGTTGTCGCTGCAGGGTGCCATGCCGGAAGTCCGGCGGCGTGCGGTTCACCATCAACGGCTTCCGGTACTTCAACCTGGTGCTGATCACGAACGTGGCCGGCGCCGGGGACATCGTGCGCGCGAGCGTGAAGGCGTCCAGCACCGGGTGGCTGCCGCTGTCCCGGAACTGGGGCCAGAACTGGCAGTCCAACGCCATCCTCGTCGGCGAGGCGCTCTCCTTCCGCGTCACCGGCAGCGACCGCCGCACCTCCACCTCCTGGAACGCCGCCCCGCGTAACTGGCAGTTCGGCCAGACCTTCGAGGGCAAGAACTTCAGGGTCTGACCTGATGAGGGGGTCATATCAAATTCTCGACCGCTGAGTGGGAAGACGAAGAAGAAGAAGAAGCCAAGGTCTTCTTTTACATAATTACTACTAGTAGTATACCTAGTCATTAAGCGCGTGTTAGGGTGAGAATGCACGTGAATGCCCGTTTAAGGCCACTACACCTTCTCGCCCTAATTGCAGGTCCAAGTCCTCTATGAAACAAGAGTTTTTTCTTCTGAACATGGGGGGCAAAAGGCTGGGTGAAAGTCTAGAGTTCGTTAGGGGTATATTGCTGTCTCGCTGGTCCCTAGTACTCTACTTCTCCATAAGTGTGTGTGGTTATGGATCATGTTTGTGGGTTAAGCCTTTGGCTTGGGCCTTGTGGGGTGATGGATCGATTTCTGTGGAAACAAAAGAGTGGCTGAAGCGGCTGCCAAGCTGCCGCTCAAAATTGGGCGGCGGTGAGCGTAGCCCGCAGCTGACGCCTTTGTTATCTCTTTGTTACTATCATGGACCTGATTTTCATTGCCAGTAAGTAAAGGTGATTGGACTTGTAACAAAGTTCCTTTTTCTTGCTGCTCTCCCTTCTGTCTCGCTGTGATAAAACCTCGAAAACCTATGCGAACGATATTCGCATGATGACTACGGCGATGATTCATTGATTCGTGCCGGCTCCTTTCCGTGAATGCTGGCAAGGGCCCCTTCCTCCGGTTGTGCCGAAATGAAAATACGTGAAAGGGATAAAGCAGAAAGAGAAAGCACCGGGCAAGGCCTTCTGCTTTGGGGATGGCTTCGGTCGGTTCGGTCTTGTCTTGTTGCTCGAGTTCGGACGCCAGGGTCGCGCTCTTGAGAATTTTTTTTTATTAATAACTCAATTAAATAAGAAATTTTAAAATTAACACTGTCTAATTTTTTTTTTCAAAACTAACCCTTTTGCCGCGCCATCCCGCATGGCGCGGCAAAAGCGTTAGCCGCGCCATGCATGGAGGCGCGGCAAAAGTGCCACCGTGGCACCGCCCGGCCACGCAGGCCCGGGCGGGCCCCGCCTGTCAGTTTGCCGCGCCAGGCGGGCTGGCGCGGCTAGTGCGTTTGCCGCGCCAGGCGGCCTGGCGCGTTCATCGTCTTTGCCGCGCCAGGCGGGGTGGCGCGGCAAAGCCCATCTAGATCTGGCCGCGCGGCCTGCAGCAGCCTCCTTCCCTCTGCTGCCCGCACCGCCTCCGCCGCCTGCGCCCGCGCCCGCCGCCGCTTGCGCCCGCCTCCGCTTGCGCCCGCCGCCGCTCCAGCCCGCCGCCGCTCCAGCCCAGCGGCCAGGCAGTGGCCGGGGGCCACCCCCCTCTCCCTCTCCCGTGCTCAAGCACCCGAAGTTAAGATTAGTTTTCTTTGTTAGTTCATTTTAGATTTTGTTATATTTTTTGCAATAGTTAGTTATTTAATTATCAAAATGTTAGTTAGTGACTTAGATTTGGTAGTTTAGTGACTTAGGGTTAGTTAGTGGCCTAGGTTAGTTAGTTTAGTGCTTTAGGTTATGTTAATTAGTGTTAATAGGTTAGTTAGTTAGTTAGTGAATTAGGTAAGTTAGTTTAGGTATTAGTTTAGTTTGTTACTTAGTTAGGATTTTAGTTTAGTTAGGGTATTAGGGTGTTAGTGAAGATATGTTAGTTAGGGTATTAGGTTATTTAGTTAGGGTATGATGAAATGTTACTGAAGACATGGTAGTGAAGGCAACTTAGTAAGTAGTTACCTCATTCTTTACTTTTGAGAAGACAATCACTTGACCTTAGTTCCACTATTGACTTTGTAGATGGACACTGTATTCAGATTGTTTTATGGAGGCACAGTTAGTAAACGAGATGGGTTGTTTGATGATAACATGGAACAAGAACTCGAAGTATTTGATGAGCGTCCTTATTTTACGGAGCTTATGTTGCGTCTGAAGAAGAAGTTCGATGGTGATTTCTCGTTGAAAGGGAGATTTGACAGTGGCAAGATTAGGGCGAACTATGCGTTGATGCCCTTGCGCAACCAGGCTGACTGGGCAAAATACCAGACGATCGTTATGGCATCCAATTCGACCATGGCTGAGATCGTGGTAGAGGATGGTAGGAGGAAGCAGGCAGAGGCGTCCAATGATGGCAACGAAGGTGAAGCACAGGAGGTAGGGGATGATGACGATGCAGCTCCGATGACTATGGACGTTGATGGTCACCCCACGCAGGAGACGGTGTATCCATCTGAAAATGTCCACGCTGACGTCGGTCAAATAAACAATGATTTTGATGTGGCCGACCTAGAGCGGCAGGAGCAGGAGGACCAGGAGGCACAATTGTTCGATGAAAACTATGATTCTGATGATGATTCAGATTATGACGAAGAAGAGGACAGTTATATTTGTGCTATGCCTGACCCGGTTCGTGGTATTCCACAACCGGTTCGTGCTATGCCACAACCGGTTCCTTAGAATATGCATCCTCCAGGGAGACTAGTCACTGATATACCAGAGGATCATATACATTTTGATGCGTGGCGGCGTTTGAGCGAAGCGAGGTATTATGTTGCGCCCGATCCTTTGACTGAGACAGAGCTGCAGCAATTGAGGTCGGTTAACATGCAGTTTAGAGGCGTTCCAAGTTATAGGGATGTCAGTATGGTGGACCAGGCAGTTTGTGATACTGGATTGAATCTGTGCAAGCAAACACTGCATAACCATACAGATTGGATTCTTCAGAAGGGTATGATTTTCAACACTATGACTGAGCTGAAGCTTTTCCTTGAGAACTATGCTGTGCATCATCATCGACCGTACACGGTCAGCCATTCAGATATTAGTTTGAGGTACCACGTCAAGTGTTTGAGTCTTGGTTGTCCGTGGAGGCTGAATGCTCGCAAGAGAACTGATGACAAGTGGAGGATCAGTAAAGTAGTACAACCGCATACCTGTTTTACAAATAAGGGACAAGAAAAACATCCTCAATTAACGGCAAGATACCTTGCACGGCGTATTTTGGCATTTGTTGATGATGACGCCGACGTATCTGTTTCACAATTGCTTATCTCCATATTTGGATTCACAGGCTATAAGGTGACTTATGGAAAGGCGTGGCGTGCGAAGCAGATCGCCCTTGCAATTCGTTGGGGTGGTTGGGATGAAGCTTACAACAGGATTCCTCGGATTTTGTGTGCAATGGCATACTATAACCCTGGCCTTAAATGGTTTCCACACACCAATGGGCAGTATATAGACCGCAACACCGGCATGGTTACACATGTGCTTCAGCGTGTATTTTGGTCTTTTGCACAAACAGAGCATGCGTATCAGTACTGTCGTCCAGTCATACTTGTGGACGGTACTTTCTTGACTGGAGCGTACAAGGGTGTGTTGATGATGGCGGCGGCTGTTGATCCCGAGGACCAGATAATTCCAATTGCTTTCGCCTTGGCTGAGGGGGAGAACGTTGAGTCTTGGTCTTGGTTCATGGCCCTGCTACGGATACAAGTGTTAGGGCCTTCTCGGACAATATGTTTGATTTCGGACCGTCATGTTGGGTTGCTTCGTGCCGCAGAGGAGGAGATAGAGGGTTGTCCTCCTCTAGTGCACAAATGGTGCATGCGTCACTTTGCCACCAATTTCTGGCGTCGGCAGAGAAAAAAGGAGGTTTGTGCCAAGGTGAAAGAGCTATGTTGTGTTAAAACTGAGCACAAATTCAAAGAAACAATGGAAGAGTTGGACAAAATGTTAAACAGTGCTGCCAGGGCCTGGATCGAGAGACAGATGGAACACAAGGAGAAGTGGGCGCTTGCTTACGATGAGGGCGGTTTCCGGTTCGGCATAATGACCACCAACTCATCGGAGTCTTTCAACAAGGTATTCACCGGTGTTAGAGCCTTGCCCGTTTCTGGAATCGTTGAGTACTCGTTTCACAAGACCAACGAGTATTTTGTGAAAAGGTGGTCCATTGCTCAAGACAACCTACAAACGGATGGTGAATTTGGAAAGGCGGGAAAGGAGCACATTCAGGAAAATGAGATCTGGGCAACGCAGCTAACTTGTGAGGCTTATGGACCAACCAGACAAATCTATAATGTTCGAGCAAAGGGTGGAACTACCATGGGCGGGGAACGCTACGGTGGTCGCAACTATCGGATCGATCTTGAAAGAGTGGAATGCAGTTGTAACGTGCCGCAGATAATGCATGCCCCTTGCTCTCACATGATTGCGTCCTGTAGAGCGCGCGGATATAACTACAAGGCCGTACCATATATGTCCGAGTACTATCGCCGGAGCAACACCGTCGCAATATGGCAGAGCAGCTTCGAGCCTTACCTTGATCCCACTCAATGGCCTCCATACTTGGGTAGAGACTTCATGCCTGATCCTGAGCTGCTGAAGTTAGGTAAGGGTAGGAGGAGGAAGAAGAGACTAAAGGGTGACATGGACAATATGGATAGGTATGGCGGGGGGGACTTTGACCAGACACCGAGCACGAACCTATGCTCTGTTTGCCACATGCCAGGGCATAATGCAGCCTTCCATCGTAGACAAACACAACAGGTGTACATATGTCTTCATTTGTTTTAATGCTTTATTATTTTTATTTTCACTTATATTAATTATTTGAATGCTTTTGCTATTATTGTACATATGTCTTTCATTTGTTTTAATGCTTTATTATTTTTGACGTTGTACTAACCTGTTACCATGTTTTGTTTAAACAGGATGGCGAACCCTCCGGCGTACCCTCTCCTTGAGCCGTTCTACGACGGCGAGCACCGGGCGCACAGGCTCACCGACTACGCCCCTCCGGAGAGGTTGTCCTTGCTGAGGCCGCGCACCCACCTATGGCACCGGTGGGACGAGCGCTACGCACCCTTCCTACGGCGCGCGGGCTTCTTGGTGCTAGCCCGCGTTGCCAACGACGTGGTGTTGCAGCTCGACCCCGCGCTCCTCACCGCGCTGGCGGACAGGTGGCGTCCCGAGACGCACACCTTCCACCTAGCCTGTGGGGAGATGACCGTGACGTTACAGGACGTGGCCAAGATTTTTGGTCTACGCCTGGGCGGCCTCCCCGTGACGGGGATTCTTGACACCGACACGTGGATGGACACCGTCCACCAGTTCTGTGGTCGTACGCCCCCCGACGACGCAGACGCTAAGAGGAACAAGTAAGCTAATTTTTTTTTCTAATTTAGTTGCATACGATGTGCTACTATCATTTCCTAACTTTTACTTTTTGTAAACAAACAGGAAGACTACTGGGGTGCCTTCGTCGTGGATCACCCAGCACTTTTCATATTGCCCCCTCAACGCTGACCCACATGTAGTCGAGAGGTATGCCAGAGTGTGGCTGTGGCACTTTATTGGGGCCTTCCTGTTTCCCGACTCATCGGGGAACACCATCAGCTGGATGTTCGTCCCCATCCTCGCACAGCCGTGGGAGAACATCGCCGGCTACAGCTGGGGGAGCGCTGTTCTAGCCTGGCTATACAGACAGCTGTGCGAGGGGTGCCGGCGGAGGCAGGCCTCCTCTAGCTTGGGAGGGTGTCTGCCCCTGCTCCAGGTTTGGGCCTGGCAGCGGCTGCCTGTGGGTCGTCCCAGCGTACGAGAGGAGGCGGTAAGTACATACCTCTTGCGTGCGTGTGCTTTTACAAATTTACAGTCATTTAACTGATTCGAATTGGAATGCAGGTGTGGAGGCACCCGGACACCCGACCCACTGCTCTGTTTGTCTGGTCCACGGCAGAGGCAGTTAGAGGCAACCCCCAGCGCCGCTACCACCTGTACACGGACTTGCTGGACGTCCTGACACAGCACCAGGTAATTCCGGAATGAGTTCAATTTTTTATATTGAAAAAGGAACATGACTAACTATGTCTGTTCATTACAAACAGGTCAGTTGGGACCCCTGGGACCTGTACGACAACGTGTTCGACCCCGCCACGGAGCTGGACCGTTTAGATTGGCGTTGCACCGTCCCTCTTATCTGCTTCTACGTGGTCGAGATGCACTTGCCCATCAGGGTGATGCGTCAGTTCGGCCTACGACAGGAGTTTCCTCCACCTCTGATTAGCACGGATCAGAGGTTGCACAAGTAAGTATCCTCCACAGTGTTGTTCAGTTACTCTAGTAAATTCTATCTTATGCTCTAACAGATGGGTTTCCTTTGCAATGCAGGGTGAAGCGCCAAAGCAGACGGAAGAATCCCGTTGATTGGCGCGCGGAGCACGCCGATCATGTCCTGAGTTGGACAAACAGGTACCAGCATGACGTTGACGACGGCGAGCCGTACGACCAGGGCGTCTTCGACCAGTACCTACAGTGGCTGCACCGGAGCACCCGGTTGCACATTAAGCCACCGTACTACGAGGCCACCGCTGAGGACGAGTCGGACGACGACGAGGACCCGTACGATGCTACCACTAGGGCATCGACTCAGCCTGACAGAGCCCCTCTACACAGCTACGTGGTAATATATCATGTCCTTCAACTATTGTTTGTGTTTCTGTACTTGGTGCACTTACCCCCCTGGTCTTGGGTCGGCAGGCGTCGCAGCTGTCTCGGTACTCCGACGAGGCAGCGCAGCTTATACACCACACCAGCTCTACTGGGGACCACGACCCGGTACAGGCTTTTCTGCAGGTATCATAACACATTCGAACTGCACGTGTAAATTTTAAGAAGTCATAAACTGTACTAATATTTATTATTATTATTTTCTTATTTGCAGAAAATCAGGAAGGGCTGCAGGAAGCTTGCTCAGAAGCTTGAGTGCATGGACACAGCGTGGGCCCCACCGCACCTTCCTCAGCCTTCGAGCCCTTTGGTGTCAGACACTGTCCCAGCAGCAGCAGCGTCGTCCGACGCTCGAACGGGAGGCACTTCTGCGGATCCACGCGGAAAGGGCCCCACTGCAGAGGAGCAGCCCGAGGAGGAGGGGGAGGAGGAGGAGGACGAGGAGCAGTACGTCGAGCGCACGACACCACCCTACACGGCTAGTGCAGGCTACATGGCCCTCGGCCATAGCTCGCACTACGCTGGAGGGTCCTCCTCCAGAGGTGGCCTGGACGACACGGCGTGGCAGGTACCTGGTGCTTACGACTACCCTAGTGGCTACTACACCGGCCCTGGCTGGCAGCCTTGGCCAGAGCAGGGCGCAGCACAGGAGCTGGGGTACTCACAGCTAGGTGGAGCTCCACTACCTACTCAGGAGGACGTGCAGGTACATAAGTTGACCGCTATACATTTAAGTTCGTCAGATATATTTAAGTTGTTTGCTAACATTTATTTTGAATGTTGCAGGGACCTAGTCAGACGCAGGGGTCACCACGCCGGCAGCCACGCGCACGAGACCGCACGGACGTCACGTTCACGCCGAACATGGATCTGTCGCAGCCGAGGCATCGGAGGCGGCCTCGTCAGCCGTACACACCTAGCTAGGCTTAGTGTTAGACTATATGGATAGGTGATGTATATGTTAGATAACTTGTTTGAGAACCCTATTATGTACTTCGTGGAGCCTGAGCCACTAAGCCTGGTTTTTATGACCGCTATTATGTTTCCGTTTATTCAAATTGTGTCAATGTTTGGTTCCTTGTTATTCCGTTTGCGGAAAAAGACAGGAAAAACGGAAAAAACACATTCGATCAAACAGAGACAACACATTAGGACAAAGATCGATCAGGAACTCGACCAGTCGGCGGGAAACCTTGGGGCTTTGCCTGAACTTCATGCCAGCTTTTGCCGCGCCAACCCTGGGGGCGCGGCTGACGCTTTTGCCGCGCCAGGCGGGGTGGCGCGGCAAATGCATTAGCCGCGCCATCCCGCCTGGCGCGGCAAAAGCGTCAGCCGCGCCCCCAGGGTTGGCGCGGCAAAAGCTGGCATCTTGTTGCACAGCCTTTTCAGTGTCGTGTCCTGTCCTCGTAAGTGCTCTGCAGTTTTGATTCCCATAGACTTTTCAGTGTATAGGCTTTTCAGTGTATAGGCTTTTCAGTATATAGGCTTTTCAGTGATTAGATTTTTCAGCGAATAGCCTTTTCAGTTGCATTAACTACACACTTACAATGCAGCTGAGATAATTCACAAGTTCAAAACCAGGGCTCCGCCTATATAAACCCATCAGCGCCTTGCATATTCAACAACTTCAGCAGAGCTTGCGAGGTTCGTAGTAGAGATGTCTGGAGGTTCGTCCAAAGGCGGGAGAGGAAAGGGTGGGAGGAAGAGACCTCCCATTGTGTGGGAGGGATCTCTTGGTCCTGATTTCTTCTTAGAGGCACTATATGACTTTCCCGTTGAGAGCAAAAAGGATTTCAGCCGGGACCGTCCTCTTAGGGGATATGATAACCGTTTAGAGGACTGGCCAAAATGCCGCCATGGTGAGGACTGTTTGGTGCAGATGCTCCACGACGACCTGGAGGCAGGCCGACGTTTCTTCAAATGCCCGCGAGCATGGGTAACTTTATTTAATTGTTGTTGCTATGCCTCTCATGTTTGCTAATACTTAGTCATTTTGTGAATGACAGTCTTCTATTTCCGAAGAAAACTGCGGCTTCACCAGATGGGTGGATCCTCCTCCAATATGGCCGCATCAGGAATACATCTATTATCTGCAGCGTCGTATCGACGATCTTGAAAGAGAAGTTAAAAGCATGCTCAAGGACTATGATGATGACGACAGCGATGCAGGCGGTTCAGATGAAGCAATATGCCTTGATCCATATTGCAACTGCCCGCATCACAAGAACAAGGGGCCTCCACCGCCGCCCCCACCACCGCCACCACCACCACCACCCGCAATGGGAGGCTATTACGGAGAAGGGTCTACTCAGTTTGCTATGTGGGACGGCTTCTAGACTACTTAGATCACTATGTGCGTGTTGTGTTGTGCCAATCAATTACCTAAGGCATGTTAGGATTAGTCTAGGACCTTTTAACCAAGTTACGGTAAAAGGTCCTCACATGCCATGTACTAGTTTGTTGTTTGTGTAATGGTTTGCTCTATTCTATTTCTCGTACTTTATCCCACAAAAAATCAATGACACATGAACTACCGCAAACAATACAACAACATATAATAAAGCCGAACAAAGTGCAGTTCAAGACTACATAATCGAGGATCCGAAATAAACGGTACACGGAAGTACAAACCAAGAGTACAATACACTAACAAGTCCACCAAATGACAACAATGTTCATTACTCAATAATGAGTACTGAACCTACCACACTACTGAGTGCAACGAGGCCATTTTCCCTTCCTCACAGCATCCGGATCCTGCTCCATGGCAGCCTTGGCACGACGCACACGCTCAAGCCTCTTCTCCCTCTCCCCCCTACGCTTAGCTGCATCCCTCATTCTTGCCTCTTCCTCATGCTGCTTTTGTGCTGCCTCTTCTTTGCGTCTATTCTCCAAACGCTCCTTGTCCTCCGCAGCCCACTTTTTCATCCTCTCTACGTGCTCCTTGTCCTCCGGCTTCATCTCAGTGTCGATCCACTGCTCGAAGTCACATAGTGGTGGAGGCTCCTGCAAAATACGACTAAATCAATTAGGTAATAAAATATAAATGATTTTTCATTCATGTATAGAACAAGCCATCAGCTTCTCACCATCAGTCCAATACGGATCTGTTTAGGTGTAGGGTCAAAGGCATAATTCTCACACATCTAATACCTCTGACCGTATGTGTGCTCCTCATCAGATATTGCGACCTTACAATCATCGCCGCAGTAGCACATGGGCACCGGAACACCGCTAGGCAATGGCAAACGGGCATAGGCATTGCCCGTGAGAGGCTGCCTACAATCATCAACGCAATAACAAATGAACATAACACAAAATTACTTCATTAAAACAGACAAATAAATCAACAATGTATCGATCTTACCTTGCCTTACTAGCTTTGCCACGCCGCGGCATCCTAACAATAAAAAAATATGTCAACGCTACACATACATTCATGATTAATTATAAATCTACATAATGACGTAACAAATATTACACAAAAAATTGTACACAAAATGAACAAAATATTAAGCAAAACAGATATAAAAAGTCTGATACATGAACAAATCCATCATTAATTAACAACTAACGTCACGACAGTATCAAAATAAATATTGTCTACAAACCCTAACTTACAAAAATATGGTTCAATCCTACATTGCAAATATGGATAAAGAACAATAATATGGATCAAAATACCTCTTGTAGACAAGTTTGATTGGGGGAGGGAGATGAAGAGAGGAGGAATGAAATGAAATGAAATGGAATGGATTGGATTGAATTGGTTTGGGAGAAGAGAGGAATGAGGAGGAGCCTGCTGCTCGGCGCGGCGGCCAGATCTAGATCGGCTTTGCCGCGCCACCCCGCCTGGCGCGGCAAAGCCGTTGACCGCGCCAGCCCGCCTGGCGCGGCAAACGCACTAGCCGCGCCAGCCCGCCTGGCGCGGCAAACTGACAGGCGGAGCCCGCCCGAGACTGCGTGGCCGGGCGGTGCCACGGTGGCACTTTTGCCGCGCCGCCATGCATGGCGCGGCTAACGCTTTTGCCGCGCCATTGGGGACGGCGCGGCAAAAGGGTTAGTTTTGCAAAAAAAAAATAGACAGTGTTATTTATGAAATTTTTTATTTAATTGGGTTATTAATAAAAAAAAATTCGCTCTTGACGGCGATGGCGCCACCGACCACGCCGTGTTCGGGACATGGCATGGCTCGCCGGCATGATGAATTGATGATGCTCTGCTGCCGGTGGTGATGCTGGTGCTGGGCTTGGTGAGTTCAGCGGGAGAATGGCGCTGGTTACGCGTCGACGTCGCCGTGGAGGGAGCCAAATGCGACTCCCACTCCGTGACAGCCAGGTGAGGTGTGGTTGCTGTCATCAGGCGATGCGGTGCGGTGGGGACGAGATCAGCGGCGTGAAGAGGGAGGGAACGGAGATTGCAATGGCCGGCAAGCTCAGACCAGCTGGGACTGCCAGTGCCATCGACATCGTCACATCCACTCCGATGCCCATCGCAACGGCCCTAGCTCACGCCGAGATCCCGATCCGCAAAGCGCCCGCCCGTCAACATCAGGTCACGGATACATCATATCATATCCCGGCTGCACAAGCACAACGTCAACAGCACATTGATGCCTACTACTGAAACCTGGAACAACAGCCTATAACCTGGAACAAATACAGCCTGCAACAAAAACGACGATTCAGGTCAACAAAGACTCGGAACATGAGCTCTCTATTGATGCCATGGGTTTCGACATACAGATCCAGTCACGGCTGAAACCGAGCAGCTCACGATTAAAAGGACGAAAAGGCTCGTTGCCAAAAGCCTGATTACCCTCATTATACACAGACCAGAGCATATTCACAAGCTACAGTCTAGCTAACGACCTCACCAAGTTTAATGCCTTTCCTTGCTAACGAGAATGGGCAAATGGTTTTGGATTTGGACCAGCAGTCTCCTTTGTGCCTCCCAGACTTTTCCGGCGAGGCTTGCGACTGCTCTTGCTAGCACCCACAGCAGCAGGTGCCTGCTTGGTTCCAGCCTTGGGATCTTGATGCTTCTCGGCTTCGCCGGAGTCTTGGAGCTCTTGTAGAATAGTGACCACAGCATCCATAGTCGGCCTCATCTTAGCTTCATAGGATAGGCATTCAAGAGCAAGGGCAGCAACTGTTTGCGCACTGGTGAGATTGTATTGACCTTCCAGCCTGGTATCCAGGATGCGGAATATCTTGCGCTTATGTGTGAGGTAAGGACGAGCCCACTCCACAAGATTGTGCTCGCCCTGGGGGCGGTTCTTGTCAATGGCCCGACGGCCCGACAGCATCTCCAGAAGCACTACTCCAAAGCTATAGATGTCACTCTTTGCAGTTAGGTGACCTGAAAGTGTAGCATTGTTCAAAGAAAGAGATCCATATCACATACTGAATGAGCTGTTCATACAAGGCTACCAAAATAAAACGGCGTTCTTTGCCTACAAGGCAGAATCACAACATTTTAACACCAAAGCCAAAACAGCACTCTTTGCCTACAAGCCAGAATCACAACATTTTTGTGCCAAAGCGAAGTGCAGTAATTTGAATTCATAAAATGACATCTGAGCCACGTCCATGGCCTTCTTTTAGGCAAAAGAAATAAGCACCAACATCCATGGCCTTCTTTTTCAACCCTACTCCACTTTTTTTTTGCCACTTTTTCAACCCCTCCACTAATGCATTGCACATTTGCACTAAAACTTCTTTCAAGAATGCAACTTAACTAGACAACTCAATATAGCATATGATACACCAAAATTGGAATTTCCATGCAGGGGACCAATTATACCATTTTTAAGAAGTCTAGGATTTATATCGAATGTGTTATTTAATGTATGCTATTAGCTAGGTATTTGTCACAAAATGCAGCTTCTAGATCAGGGCAAGCAAATCTACAGAAATTTGGAGGGAAAACACAGAACTGCACTTCAAATGTTACCTGTTGAAAGATACTCAGGAGCTGCATAACCGTATGTTCCCATAACTCTTGTGGACACATGGCTCTTCTCACCAACAGGACCATCCTTAGCCAGTCCGAAATCAGAAAGCTTCGCAGAATAATCCTGCATATTAATACAATGTACCTCTTTCAGTGGAGCAAATAATGTTGAAATGAAGTATCTTGTATTACAGATTCACTTTCACTTACTGTGTCAAGGAGGATGTTGGAAGTCTTAAAATCTCGGTAAATAACTTTTGCTTCTCCACTATGAAGGTAAGCCAGTCCTTTTGCTGCTCCAAGTGCAACCTTCATTCTAAGGTTCCATGACAGAGGTTGGAAGTATGAGCCTCCTACATCAATGATCCATAGAGCAACAAATAATCAGAAGACATACTACCACAGTAATATTATAATATGAACAAAAAAAATAAGAGATCAGTAACACAACGTCCTGGGTAACTTACTCCTAAACAGATGATTTTCCAAGCTCCCACGGGGCATGAACTCATATACTAGCAGCCGGTGCTCATCCTCTACGCAGTATCCAATCAGCTTGACAAGGTTGGGATGACAGAACTGACCTAGGTAATTAACTTCCGCCTACGAACAGAAAACTTATCTATGTTAGTAACCAAAGCCAGCACAGAAAGGTGGGATGCAAGAGAAAATTTCAAACAAACATGAACAATCATGTATTCAAAGGGCAATGCATAAAATAGAATAGCATTATACTCACCAGCCACTCTCGGTGCCCTTGCAAACCCTCATGGTTGAGTTTTTTCACAGCAACAGCAATTCCAGTGCCAGGCCTGCAAGGTGATAATGTGTTCTCATCGATCCATCCTTTATAGACAGATCCAAACCCTCCTTCACCTAGAACACTATCAGGACGGAAATTCCTTGTGGCTGCCTTGAGATTATTGAAGGTGAAGACCTTAACATTGGCAGATTGCAGGATTTCACATTCAGTCTTGGCACTTGGTGGCATGGAAGCTGAAGAGGCTCGACTACTACAGCCGCTAAGCCTACTCCCATCCTTACCACCACTCTTCGAGAACATCCCTGCAGATCATGCATTTAGTAAAGTACTTAAGGAAGGGTAAAAGAAAACACCGAACAAAAGCCTCATATTGTTCCAATGGTGAATAAGATTGTGGGATATATCCGAGGCTCATTAAATAACAACCATCACTATCCAGAAGACACATCCATTTAAGCATATATTTTAATAGGAAACTAGCACCATACAATAAGGAACTGTATATTGAAAATCATTGCTCGGACATCTCTAGAGATTGATAAGAGAACCTACAGACAGTTATATGCAGTAATAATTGCCATCTTTGTTAAAAATTCTAGCATTACTGGATTGATTGACATCGAAGATTCAGCCCCAGAAACCAATTTTCCTCTTTTTTTAGATAATGGAAACAAAAGTTCCGGCTTCATCTTTCCTCATCGAGGAAGAATCAGACCAATTATATTACAAATACACACAAAAATTTAAAAAAAATCAAGGGAACAAAACTAAAGGCCAAGACGATAAGAGAAACTCCAGCCATGAAAAGCAAATAGAAACATGGCACTAGACTCTAAAAGCCTGCATGGCTCCACAATGGAAGTCTTGTGCTCATCCAAGCGCTGTAATTGAGTTCAGAGCCAATATGTCCCCCAGAACGGTACCTGTTTCCTTGGATGTATCCAATTTTCCTAGAGGATCCTAAAACATATTTAGTGCAAGAGCAACCGATGTAGGCATATGATAATGCAGTAAACATACATGGCTTTTATCAAGAAAAACAATATAAGTCAGCATTAACGTAACTGTGACTAACTGCACAAAACATTGAATCAATAGGTCATAGAAACCGACTATCGAATGTGAACTGGTTGACATTACTAGCTTTGTTATGACACTAAACATAAATCAAGGTAGAACATCAGTGATTTTCCTAATTTCATATGAACACCGTACATTAAGCACATCAATAAACATATACTGACAACAGGAAACAACTAATCAACTCCTAAAATATGTTTTCCTTTGGTCGTGTGATATATTTCGCAAGAGGAAAACTGTGAATAGAGGTGGTCAACACTCAACAGTATAAGCATGCCGGTCAACACTCAACAGTATAAGCATGCCAAATTGTGGCCACCTGGGGTACACACACAATGCTACAAGAAAAGTCATACTAATTATTACTCTAGCACAGTACTGGTCCTGCTTCGATCCTATATTGCCCAGGTCAAAAACAGAATCCAGGGTGGTTGAAACTACACATGCAGGTGGACCATCAACACAAAGCATTATCTAATAAGGTAGTAATAAGACTTGTTGCAGTAAAGTCAACCTCATGTCACTTACTAATGTCATCTCTGGAGGACAAGTGCTACCCAGCGGATAACAAAAGAACCACTGCACATGTCCCATCCATTACCATACGAAATAAGGTAATACCTATCATCTAATAAAGGCTAAGCTCTTTTCGCACAGGTGCAGAACCACCTACAAAAGTACATCGCCTCAGGTTTCAAGCTCGCTTTAGCAAAAAAAAACACTCTAAAGCGATTGCGATGGCTTACTTCTAGCTCCCTGGACACATTGAAATTGGCAAGACAGCTGAAACGTTGGAATCATCTAACAAAACAAGACCCACCAAATAACCCAATCAGCCTAACCAACTAACTAGCAATAGTACATCACCACAGTATGCCATTGCGTAATCGATTCGATCAGGATGAAAGTTCCCCTCTGTTGTTAGGAAACTTATCTAATCAAATCGCCCAACAAAAACGCATCACGCAGATGAGTACACATCATTTCGCAAGAGACGCATGTGTCGCGAGCAAAGAACCGGGGAATTTTCACATCTCAAAACCACTCCCCCTGATCGGAGGGCGCAACTAGCAAGCACGGATCGCCCAAACCCCTCCTCGAATCGCCCCATGAACTAACGGTATCAAGCAACGGCAAGGAGAAGGACGGACGAACCTGAGGCGCCAGGGTGAGGGCTCCCATCCTTGATCCGCGCGCCCCAGCAGCAGCAGTTCCCCATTCCGGCGTGCTCGGTGCTCCCCCCCGCCGCACCGCCGGAGCGAAGCGCGGCAGCGAGGGCGGTGCCCGACCAAGCAATCGGATGAAACGAGAGCGGCGTCGCTGGCACCCGGACACGCACCGGAGGCGCCCCGCGATGCGCCCCGGGGCTAGGGTTTTGGGACGGGAGCTGCGAAGCGGTGTGCGGATGGACGGAAAACAGCAGGAGTGGTGAGTATATAGGGGGGTGGAGAGCGGTGGCGTGGTGGAGCGCGTGAGGCTGCCGCTTTGGGGAGGAGGGGAGTGTGAGCCGAATGAACAAGCGAGCGAGGGAGAGGAGCGTGAGGCAGTTAATGGCGGGCAAGGGAGGCGTGTGTAACCGGGGCAAGGCGCCGCGGGTTCCGCTGCCCTCCAGGGGAAAAAAGCCTGGGAAGCTGGTGCGCGCGGCCGTAGAGGCACGGTGCCGCGCGGGACGCTGCCGCGTGGGCCCCTCACTGGGGACCAGCGATGTTACCGTTTCACCTGCGGGTAAACGGACGAGTGTTTTACGGTGGAGACTGGCTCAAACAGATCGGGCTGGTTAGGATCGGCCCACGGCCCGGGATAATTGAGTAGTGGTGGCTGTTGGGCTTCATTCCACTTGTCAATCATAGATCCCACAAAATGTCAAACTGTAGTGTACATGAATTACAAATTTGCAATGCTGGAGAGAGATCTTGTAAGAAAATATAGCTGCTTATGGTTATCTAAAGGTTTAATTTATTGAGGAGTTTTTTTTACATTTTTTACTAAAATGTAGATCTTTGTAGTTCAGTTCTAGTTATAATTAACCGAGTTGACAAAAATTACCAACATCGGTAGTCATCAATTTTTGTTTCAGTAAACACTCAAAGGTTCGAATCGTGGGATGCATGGGTAATGAATTGTTTATGTGTCAATAACCATAAGAGTATGGCTGCTAAACACATAGAAAATCAACTTGTCTCTTCACTTTATGTGCAAGATCCTATGATATAATCCAGTTGTTTATTAGAGAAATCTGTATTTTGGATTGAAAAATCATACTTTACAACCTTTAAAGATCATTAATTAGTTAAATATATATCTATCTATCTATATCTATATCTCTTGTAGACATATAAACCATGCTATATCTTTCTATGTGTCAACATACAAGTCATCCACAACATCTTCCACTAACCATCCACATCATTTCTCACTAAATGCCACACCGTCCCCACTATCTCAACATGCAAATCATCCACATCATTTTCGCTAAATGATATGTCATCCATATTTGCTAGTTGTTCCATCATAGTATAATTCTAACTAATATAACTACATCAGCTTGGAATCTCTAACAAGAATTTGCAATGCTGGAGAGAGATCTTGTAAGAAAATATAGTTGCTTATGGTTACCTAAAGGGTTGATTTCTTTAGGAGTTTTGATTACGTTTTTTACTAAAATATAGATCTTTGTAGTTCAATTCTAGTTAAAATTAACTGAATTTCCAAAAATTATCAAGATCGATAGTCATCAATTTATGTTCCGTTAAACACTCAAAAGATTTGAATCGTGGGATGCATGAGTAATGAATTATTTATAAATCATAAGAGTACGATTGCTAAAACACATATAGAAAATCAATTCACCTCTTTTCTTTAGAGCTTCTGCAATAGTGCTTGCTACGTAGCTAGCTTACGTGAAAGTGAGACAAGAAAAGACCATTTCATACATTTTTATATTATTGGACCCACATGTTCATCTATCATATTCTTGGGCTATGTAAAATAGACTGGTTATTTGTTCATCACTAGTGACTACTTTTTGTGCTACTTTTTTCTTGTTCGTGTCATAATAACTAGTCAAATAGCTAGCCATTACGGACACCCTTATGTGCAAGATCCTATGATGTAATTCGATTGTCTATTAGAGTAATCTGTAATTATGATTGAAAAAGTCATACTTTACAACTTTTAATAATCATTAATTAGTTAAATTTATATCTATACCTATACCTAAACCTATATATCTATATCTCTTATAAACATATAAACCCTACTAGCTTTCTATCTATCAACATACAAGTCATTCACATCATCTTCCCCTAACCATCCACATCATTCTCACTAAATGCTACACCGTCCCCACTATCTTAAAATAAATCATCAACATCTTCTTCCACTAATCATCCACATCATTTTTGCTAAATGATGTCATCCTAATAATTTTAAGCCTCTTAATGCAACCTATCCACATCACCTCCACTAAGCGCAATACTATTTTTTGATATATAAGAAATATACAAGAAAACAAGATATTCATATTTGCTAGTTGTTCCATCGTATTATAATTCTGACTAATATAATTACATCAACTTTTATTAGATTATTTCATTGTCTTACCTGATTTTGATAAGAATTGATGAAAAAATATGGAGGTCTAAATTATATATGCAATAACTTTATTTCTAAAAAAGTAGTGCAACAACATGTGGGTACATTTCTAGTTATATGTATGTTCCATGTATAGTAGATTGTATACTTACAAGAAGGATGATATTTTTGCAAAAAAATGCCAATATGATGGAGAGAGAAATCATTTTGTAAAAAAATACTTTTAGTGACTAAAACTTTCACATTATAAAATGCGTCTTACATTGCTTCATGGGAGGAAATGAATACTAAGAGCTATTAACATGTAACTTTTCTAACTAGAAATCGAGGATCCACTACTTTTGAATCCATAGTTTAAGATCTTACATTTCGCTGCACTATGTCATAAATAAAATGTCTGTCACACGATCAGGTGATCACCACATCATGTTGCGAACATGCCTTCATCACGAGGGTCTTCTGACCACCTGTGATGACTTATAAATAGGCTATGTCTCACCTATTCATCATAGCTTTGTTGTCCTTGATGTCATTTGATGTCTCATTCCCTTTCATCTTCCAATCAACCATGCAACAAAGGTGGATCCCATGGAAGAAAGCATTGTGAGCACGGTTACTAATTCAACTTTTAATCCACTTTCTCACATTCGATCGAGATCTATGCAAAGGACGTCGAGGTGATCGAGGGGAAATGTGTGGAGTGGGTGAAAGACCTGATTGAATTTTGACAATTAATAGCAATGTTTGTTAAGGAGATTTAGGCCAGTTTCAATAGAGATTTTATGGGCATTGAATAGACTGGTATGATATGGTATTGACGAAGAGAGATATGAGAACATATATGATGAATGATTGACTTTGATGAAGAAGGTTTGAGGCTTTTACCCAGTTAGGTCCATATGTCGCTATGAGCTTAATGTTTATGACTAACCGGTGGCGTTGAGTTGTGGTGTGTTTCTGTGTTGGTGTGCGTGTACAACATGTGTCTCTTGGCTTTGTTGATGTGCAGGTGTGGAGCTCGGATACAGTGGTCTATGGCGAGGTGAAGGTCAAGTAGAGACGTGCCGTGCCGACGGACCGGGAGCGGTGAAGGATGGGCGTGCCGTGCGGCGGACGTGCCATGCCGATGTACCCAGAGCGGTGAAGGGCGGACGTGAGGCTTGGACTGACGGACCGGAGGGCCAGAGGACCAGCTGTGGTAGCTGGCACGTGGCATCGGCGAGCGGGAGCACATGGGGATGTGCGATGCATCGGCCGAGTCAGGAGGAAGACGTGGCGTCGTGACACTTGGCGGGAGGTCGGACACGGGCTTGCGTGCGGCGCAAGTACCGTCGACCGAGTCAAGGAGGATGGCGAAGGCGTTATGCCCAGCGTGGAGGCTGGACATGCATCGGCATCGGTGCCGGTGGTCGGGGTGTGCGAACCACATCCCGTCTACGGTGCGGGTTCGGTAGCTGAGCCTCAAAAAGCTACCATCGACGGTTTCCAGGTTTGGGCCTCAAAACCTGGGGTGGCCGGTTTCCGAGTTTGGGCCTCAAAACTCGGCGAGGATGGTTTCCAGGTTTGGGCCTCAAAACCTGGGCGCGCGGGTTTCCGAGTTTGGGCCTCAAAACTCGGGGTGGACGGTTTCCAGGTTTGGGCCTCAAAACCTAGGCTGGCAGGTTTCCCGGTTTGGGCCTCAAAACCGGGGGAAGGTCCAAAAGGACGGTCGACGCGTGGCGGCGTGGAGAGGCTGACGCGGCGGCGAAGCTATCCACGAGAAGGCGCAGTGGTCGACGGTGGCGGCATCCTGGAGCTTGCGTCGAGGCGAAGCGAAGCATGAGAAGGCGCGTGGCTGTCGGATGGAAACTGCCAAGTCTGGACGGTTTTACCCCTAGGGGGTATTTGGGTTGAGTGCTTCATGTGAGGGCGCTTTGGTCTTCGGACGTGCGCCTATATATATGAAGGGGGCTGGTTAGGGCAGCCCATCCTTGGAGGTGTCACTCTCATTTTGTTTAGGTGAGAGGAGGCTAGGGTGAGAGGAGAGACCGGCTCTTGTTCTTGAGCTTTTCGCCATCCGTGTTTTGTACTGCGAGGAGTGGCTTGTAACCCGACACAGAGTGCTACGCAATTCATCATCTAGTAGCAATCCAAGGATCAATTTCTCCCCTCCTCTTTGTTGGCTGAAATTTGGATCGAATCGCGTTTTTGTTCTTCGCGTTTTGTTTTTTCCCCTCCCGGAGATTTGCCTGGTTCTCCCTCTCCGAGCTACGATTTGCGATTCCGTTTGAATCAGATTGTTCTATGTCGTGAGCTCCTTCTTTCCACCGAAGGATTTCTTCTCTAACCTCACGAGCTCGTAGATCGGGTCGAAATCGCGTTCGTTCTTCGTTCTTCCCCCTTTTCTAGTGTTCTTCGGATTTCTCATGGATTAGTTGGATTGAAGCGATGATATCCTAGGATTAGCTTCCCAACACATAGAAGAACACTTGGGAGAAGTTTGGTTGTAGCCCCGTTCGATTTGGTTGAGTTCCAATCGAACTTGAGTTTGATACGGGCTGTTTTTAGCCTTTCTGGGCATTCCCGGACTGTCCGGGACTTATCCCCGGACTGTCCGGGGGTCGGGGCTGTTCACGGGCAGCGAGGTCGCGATTTTCATTTTTGAACGGCGGACTGTCCGGGACTCATTCCCGGACTGTCCGGGGTTCAATAGCGGACAGTCCGCGGTTCACTAGCGGACAGTCCGCGACTGCACAGTTTTGCTGATTTCGTCCGTATCTTTTGCATACGAGCTCTGATTTGTGATCCGTTTGTTGCGTTGGTTTCCTAACTTCTTAAGGATCATTCCAAAGTACTTTTGCCACCATTGGTCAAAGTATTTTTGGTCGGACACTTCCTTCTTCTCCATAGGAGTTAAGTGTTCCGCTTTCGGAGTTTCGTTTGTTCTAGCGGCCGTATCTTTTGCGTTCGAGCTCCGATTTGAGATCCGTCTGTTGCGTTAGTTTCCTAACTTTATAAGGATCTTTCCAAGGTGCTTTTGCCACTAGTTGGCCTAAGTAGTTTTGGTCGAACACTTTCCTCTTCTCCATAGGAGTGGGGTGTTCCGTTATCAGAAGTTCGATTGTTCTAGGAGCTTGCTTGTGCAGTTTTGCCCCGTTGCTTTGGTGCTTCGTTTTGAGGGTTATTCGGTAGTTCCGCTGTACCTCTAGGACATCTCCTAGGGTATCCACCTATTCGTAGGTCATGAACTCACCGGTTGTTTGAGTCTTCGCTTTTGGGGTGATTTTCTGGGACAAGGGCCATCATTTCTCGAGAAGAAATTTGAGGCTCCCATTCACCCCCCCCCCTCTGGTCGCCAATTCGGTCCTTCAAGATATGATAAAAGTTTCATGGGATAAATAAGTTTCATGAAGATAAAACTTGTGTATACACTTTCGAACACATGGAAGTCTTGGAAACAATAACATGAAACCTCCACTTAGACCGACCTCAAATAACCACCTTTTGGTGCATGGTGGGAGCTAAGCCAAATCTACTAACGATATTTATTGAGCAAGCTTGACCATGGTTTTTTAACCCATCCTTCCATTCACATCCTACTCGGGAGGAGGGGAAACAGTGAACCCAGTCTTATCCAAAGTGAAACCTTAGCCCCCATGGTTATTGCATTTATTTTTTTGGAGTAGTTGTTTTTAACATTGGAGCTACCATTGGAAAACTCTATTGTGTATCGATGGAAGGATATTTAGATGGCTAGAAAGTTGGGTGAACAGTCTAATAATCATTAGTGTGTTTAGTTTATGGGATGAGGTAGTCCATCATCACTCTACTCCTTATCGTCTGTCGAATGAAATAAGTTGTTGCATCACCGCCCCATTCCTCATAGGCTTATAATTATTACTAATACGATGAATGGAGTCACTTTACTAGATTTGCGGAACGAACTCAAGATGTATCACCTCATCTAGAATGGATTGATCCTCTAAACCAAACACTCAAAAAATTCTTAAACATACAAACTAAGCAAAGATGTTAGACATAAAGGAGGCCTAATAAAGCTACCACTAGCTAATGTCTTTGCAAGCCTAAGGTGATGAACACATGTACAATCCACTATCAAGGTATGAACTACACCATGTCACTATAATTATAAAGGCTAACTATGTTTGCTTCATATGATGACAAACCATCTCTACACTATGAATTGAAATAGCATAATGTAAAGCAAGAGTAGTGGTCAAACGAAGTAGCACACACAAGAAAAGACATAAGATATTTCCATATTATGGTTTAGTGAGTTGTCAGCTACCTATGCTTGTGTTGAGGTGAGTCCAAGGATTACCACTCGATCGTGTTACCAAGTCACCGTGGTTAGGTGATCTTTTTGCCAAATCTTTTCAAATGGCTAACTCCAATAGTTTTCTCATGAGATGACCAACATCTTTAGCACTGATTTGGTATTTTTAAAACATTTTGTCCAATACTCTCACCACACCACTCGATCCTAATGCATATGCAATAATGTTAGATCTTACCAAGTGGCACTATATAATGACATTAGCAATTGATTTGCCCTCTTTATGTGTTGTACACTTATGAATCCTAATAACCTGACTATTTCACTTCTCTAATCATTTCTTACAGTCGATGAAAGACAAATGCTTATACCAGTATATCATAATTTTATCTTGGACTTGTCTTTCATCCTTTCCACTCATGCACTTTAACCTTGTTTTATGGACTAAGCTTTATAATTTTCATCTTATACATGAAATTATTAATAAACCCTATCTAATTATCGGAACTCAAATGGGTATTTCAGTCTCCCCTTTTTAGTAGTTGGTACCCCATAAATGTATGCAAAAATGTTAAGGCGTTGTTCGTTTGAACTTATCAGCCATGGTATAATATTTTTCCCTCATAGCAAAACAATATCAGCCGGCTTATCAGCTGCAAAAACCATCAACCAACTTATTAATAACTTTTCTAGCTAGAATCTGATAATATTAAATGATTGACATGTTGGTAGTAAAGTTAGGTAAGGGTATGTTTGGTTATCAATGTTGATGGCAACACCGAATCTTTAGCATACCACAATATTTGTTTTTGGTTTTGACTCCATCTCAAATGAATAAAAAGAGGTACTGTGTCAGCTCTGTGTTTTTTTAATGTTTACTTGGCAAAAGTTTGAGCTACATTTCATCATGCGTATCTTAGATGAGCTGCAAACTTGCATATTTACCAACACAAGAATATTTTATTGATTAAAGTACTATAATCACACGTGTGCGCACACACACACGCATCTAGAATGCAAAGAAGGATTGTCTTTAGTTGTGGAGTGGATCCTAGACTTGGTTGCCTTTGAGTTAGACTCGACAGAGGCGGATGTAGCGGTGGAGCGTGTGGAGCTCTAGTCCCCTACGGTTGTCGAACCCATGAAGCCCCCTTAGCCCTCTATATTTTTTTTATCATGAAAACACATTGATGAGAGATTGAAGCGTCTAAAGGTCGAAGAAGCTCCCTAACATTTTTTCTAGATCCGCTATAGAGACTGAGTGATCAAGATATGACCAATCCAAGGATGCAATCGACGAATTCAAGGATGCAACATGCAGGGACCTTCTTCATAATCCAGGAGACGATGAAGACGGATGGCCGACTGCCAAGGGTGATCTTCAAGCATATTAAGCGAGAGCAAAGCAGCAAGCCCAGGTGGTGTAGGACGGGTTGGACCCAACCCAGTTTTACAGGTTAGGTTGAACCCATCTCTTGTTTGGTTTTGAGGTTGAATCGATTTCAGTTCTGTGTTTGGTTAGGAGAATATCTTAAGCGGGTTGGATCATTGACATGTAGGGTCCGTTTGTGAGCTTTGTTCCTTTCTCTCTTCAACCTAGTTGAACTCATTTGGTCCCCTCGATTTGAAGAAATCAGCTGAACCCACATCTCATAGGAATATTTCAACCTAGGTTGACCTATTTTTACCCAACCCACAAACCAAACGGCAGGTCATCTAGGTCCAACGCGGGATATCCCACTTCAATCCCCAATCCAAACACACGGTATTGATCGAGGCATATCTGGGCAGAAGATCTGCCGTTTGTCATTTTTTTCTTTTTCTTTTTGCGTTGACCAGCTTGTGCCTTAGGACTGTAATTCGGTTCATTTCTAATAAAAAAAGCTCTCATACATAAAATAGAAATTTTAAAAAGAAATGCGATTAAAAAAGTTAAGTATTCCAAACATGGCCTAAAAACAGAAAATGCCAATGTGCAACCTGGCCGGCCCGGCAGTCCCTGCTGGCTGCTGCTGCCTTCGGCCTGCAGAACTGCAGATCTTCCCAAAACTCCCGGACCAGAAAACCCACGCGAGGAGCATAGCAGCGGGTGGACTCGGCACCCGCCGTCGGGACCGCGATGATGGCCGCCGCCTGGCCTCTCTCCGCCGTCGCCGGTCTCCTCCCGGCCCCCCTCTCACTGACCCTCCTCCTCGCCACCCTCGTACCGCCCTCCCTTTTGTCCATCAAACCCTGCTCTTTCGCCCCCGCTCCCACATCCTAGCGGCGGCACTCACGCCATGTCTCCTCCCTCTCGTGCGCAGGTGTCCATCCTGGTGCTCGGCGCAGCGGCCGTCTTCTTCGAGCACATCCGCAAGATCGGCTGCACGCACTCGTAAGTCAGCCTCCGTGTTCCCGTCTCATCCTCTTCGTTTCCGCCGCGATCTGCGCGTCGTGTTGACTCCTGCGATGTTCTGGATCTCGGCCGCAGGCTGGAGAGGTCCGCCGTCTCGGACGCCTTCTTCGAGGACCCCAACTCGCTCAAGAAGGTAGTGTACTGATTGCTCGTGCTGGGTTCGTCCCGTGCTGCGGCATGGTGTGCACGCTACGTGTTTGTTGGTTTGCTTGTCTGAACTGACTGTTATATAGGTTCCCTGCCCGTCGGTTTTTGATCCTCCTGAGAAATACATTTCGTTGATAGTTCCTGCCTACAACGAGGAGCATCGACTTCCCGAGGCTCTTACAGAAACACTCAAGTAAGGCATTTGCTACTCCTGTTGTACATTTATCTTTGAACTTTTAACCGTGCATTGCAATCTGTACTGGTAATTTCCTTAGCAGCTAGTGTTAATCCTTATGTTGATCGCTTTGTTGTGTTCTCTCTTCAATAGCTACTTGAAGCAGCGATCAACTGCTGACAAGTCCTTTTCCTACGAGGTATGTGGAACTCTAGCATGTCATTGGCAATTTGCAATCACCTCTGTAGCTTTCAGGGCATATGCAAACTTTGAGCATTTTGGTGCAGAGCCTTTTGTTTATCGAAACCTGTATTACCCTAGCTAATTTCAGAATTTAACTGATTTTGTCAAGGTCTTGATTGTTGATGATGGTAGCACTGACAGAACCTCTAAAGTCGCTTTCAGTTTTGTAAAGCAACACAAGATTGATAACGTTAGAGTTCTTCTACTTGGAAGAAATCATGGGAAAGGTGAAGCAGTCCGAAAAGTGAGTGTTGAAATCCCTGGATATCCCTTAGGGCTTAGGTTTCAAATAAAAACTAATTGGTGCTTTCCTTTTTTTTTTTGTGGAAGCATGGTCTAATAGGGAATGCTACATTCACGTGGTGAAATTTTACTCATGCTTGATGCTGATGGTGCAACTAAAGTGACTGATTTGGAAAAGCTTGAAGCTCAGGTCTGTCTCCGCCATAAGCTAGATCGAACATCAAGTTTTGAAAGTTAATTTGGTTGGTATTGAATCATTTTTTTGGAACTTCTTTTTTTTGCCCTTAGGTTCATGCATTGGCTAAGAAAGCTAAGTCTAGCCCAGGAACATCTACTAGTTCATCTCAGAATCTATCTGATGTTGAAATTGCTGTTTTTGGTTCCCGTGCTCATCTAGAGAAGCAGGCTCTTGCAACAGTATTTCTCTTTAGTGCTCAGTACCCTCAGTCTTTTGGTTTTCTACTAAGTTTTCACCTTGTGTTTTGCTCATTCTTATCCTGTTTTATTGCAGAGGAAATGGTATAGAAACTTTCTTATGAAAGGTTTCCATTTGGTAGTTTTGTTGACTGCTGGTCCTGGGATCAAAGATACACAGGTATTCTGTTTCAACCATTTAAGTTCTTCAAATAAACAGCGAAAGGGCTTCTAGCCTAGTGGTTAGAGCCACCTGAGTAGCATCCAGCAGGCCTAGGTTTGACTCCTCGTGGGAGCGAATAAAACAGGTCTGGAATAAAAAAATAAAATAAAAAATAGGCTGGGGTTTCCCTTGCTTAGAGCAACTCCAACGGTTTTGCATTTTTTATTTGGCAAAATATGGTATTTGCCAACTCTCAAATTAGTATGGCAAAGGTAAAAAGAGTCAACCTCCAACGGTTTTGCATTTAGACTTAGCAAAACTAAAAAATTGTGCGTGCGAGAGAGAAATATCCCGCAGGAGTAGCACGCGAGGGCGATTGCCAAGCGAACCGCAGCTTGACATATATGCCAAATATCACCCGGTATTTGCCAACTCCCCAAAATTGCCAAAGCCAAACGGTTGGAGAGGAATTTTTGTGCTTTTTGGCAAAAAACAAGAATGCCAAAGTCAAATGCCAAACGGTTGGAGTTGCTCTTACTTCAGTCAAAAAAGTTCTTCAAATCAACAAGCGTCATTGACAATTCATGTGTTCTTTTAGTGACAACGCTCACGGTCTCATTTGTTGTTACCAATTCCAGTGTGGGTTTAAGATGTTCACACGAGCAGCTGCAAGGAAGCTTTTCACAAATATCAGATTGAAGAGGTATTCTTTTCTGCTCTCTTCTATCTTCTTTGAAGTCTGTGATGCTGTTTACCAAATCTGCTTTCTAGGTACATTGTATGCTATTACAACTTGCCTTTCTTTGCATGCGCAGGTGGTGTTTTGATGTTGAGATTGTATACCTGTGCAAGCGCCTCAGGATCCCAATGGTAGAAGTATCTGTTAATTGGACTGAGATACCTGGTTCCAAAGTGCGCATGACAAGCATCATGCACATGGTATTCGAGCTCCTGCTGATCAAAGTAGGTTATGGATTGGGGATATGGAAAGTCTACTCGTAGATCCTGACATCCTATGCTGACTAGTTTCTGCAACATAGTTTATCATCACCGTAGCATATACAGAACTTAGTTCATCACCGGCAAATCCATTTGGAGGAATACTGTACAATTTTCTGAGATTTTCAAATCAAGAGAATCAATTCACATGTACCCTAGTGTTTGATCATAGTGATGCTGACAGATATAGGGCAACTTTGTTGTCTCGGCTGATGAACTCTCCCCTTTTACTGAATTGTTATACAAGAATTCAAATTGTGTCTGGCCTTGATAATCATAGAAGAGGGCTAAACTTGTTACTACTAGCTTTGGATCCTTTGGCAGATGCAGTGCAGAACTGAATCTGCTATGCTGATTTGTTACTGATGACGTGATCTTGACAAGCAACAAACATTCATGCCATTATCTTTTTTTTCCTTTTTTTAAACCTACTAGTTAAGTGCCCGTGCGTTGCCACGGGTATACATAGAAAATCTTAGGATAAATTAGTGATCAAATATTAATCATATTTATGAAATACAGATTATTACCACGATAACAAATTTATGAATGCGTGTTATACTATTGTCTAAAATAGATATCGCCAAAATAAAGAAAGATAATAAATCCAATCGTACTGTACATTAAAGTTGCTAATTGACAACCATATCATACAAGTCATGCTATATACTTGTCTTCCAATATTTTTAGTCTTTCTCTATTATCTGAAATTTGAATAGATACAACAAATGTCAGCAATAAAGAACACAAATGTAAGAAATATAACAGTTGTAAAAACAGTAGACAATACCTTTTCATGGAGTGAGAACCTCTTTGTAGACAATATTTTTCGTGTATGTACCATTTATTTTTGTCTTTTTTTTCTTGTCGTTCTTATCACTGTCACTTGGTGGGATGGCAAGAGTCCTGATATTTGATCTAGCAGTGGCTCTAGATAGCGCAACATATAGCTGACCATGAGAGAACACTGGTTCAGGCAAATACACACCAACATTGGGGATAGTCTGCCCCTGTGCCTTGTTAATCGTCATGGCAAAACTGAGTCTAACCGGAAACTGCTTCCTCTTGAACTGGAACGGGAACATCTCGTCATCAGAGGGGCATAGCGGAATCCGGGGCAGGAAGATTCACTTTCCGGCATGGTCCCTACCATAATTTTTGCATCGATGGTATTTCGTTGGAATCCTCGAACCGCCAGCCTAGTTCCATTGCAAAGTCCACCCGCAGGGTCGATGTTCCTTAGCAATATGATCGGGCACCCAATCTTGAGCTTTAACACATGTGGAGGGAGGCCATTGGGGTTAAAGTGTTGAGGAACTCAGATGGGTAGTAGTTGTTTGGATCATCCACCGCACTGTCAAAGCTATGATATACCATCTCATCCCCTTGGAAACGACTTATCATCTTCATGTTAATCATATCAACTGAGTCATTCCGCTGAGATAATATCGCTCGTGAGGTGATGTAGCTCTTGTTTGACATATTGGCATTAAGGGCAGGGAATATGCAATCAATTAATGTATCAAGATCGTTGTCTTTCTCGGTTTGTGGTACACATATATCATTGGGAAGGCGGATTTCACCATCATCATTAGCCTCCTCACTGCCTCCCCAAATGCGCAGGAGGTATTCTGCAAACCACGGGTCATTCTTTGCCCTCATGTTGTGCACCAGTTTTAGATGACGCATCGAATTCCAAAGATACGACATCCGCAGTGAGGCACCAACTACCTGAGCCCTTGATCCTTTTCGAACAACTGGGAGAACCTGCCTAAAATCTCCACCAAACACTACAGTCTTCCCTCCGGATGGCAGATTAGGACGATCCATGATATCACGCAGACTGTTGTCTAGCGCCTCGACACCTTGCCTCTTCATCATCGTCACCTCGTCCCAAATAATTAGGGATGCAGTCCGAAGGAGCTTGGCAGTGCCACTTTGTTTTGTGAAGCTACAGAAGGCTCCATCATCGAGGGTGAGGGGAATCTTAAAGCGCGAGTGGGCGGTTCTACCGCCGGGCATTATTGAGGCCGCAACACCAGATGTTGCTGTTGCCACGGCAATCTTGTTCTGACCACGTATAGTAGCAAGCAGGGCCCTATATAGATAGGTCTTCCCGGTGCCGCCAGGTCCATCCACAAAGAACAAACCCCCATGAACGCTATCAACAGCAGACATAATCTCATTGTACGCGGCTTGTTGCTCCTTGTTAAGGGTCTTTGCTAGTTCCATGTCATTAACATTTGCATGAACGCTAGCCTCCTCAAAAATCTCCCTGGGAATATCATTAGACGGATCAAATGTATTGTCGATATCGGGAAGTGGGTACATCTTTATGTCCTTTTGCATTGATTCTAACAACTGAAAGGACCGTGACGCCTAAGAGGGGGGGGGGGTGAATTAGGCAACTTAAAACTTCTACTCTAAACTATGGCCTCTAATTTCCACCTAAGCAAAACCTATGCAAGAAAGTAAACTATCTAAAGTGCAACTATGGTTTTGCTAAGTGTGTTTGCTATCTCTACCGCAAAAGGAGTTATGCAACCTAGTTTCCAAGCCTATCAACTAGCAAGAGTAGGCTAGGAAAGGTAAAACACATAAACAAGGTAGCAATATAAATGCGGAAGCTAAAGAGTGTGATAGAGATGCAAACTCCCGTCGACGACTCCGGTATTTTTACCGAGGTATCGAGAAGCGCTCAAGCTTCCCCCTAGTCCTCGTTGGAGCCCCTCGCAAGGAATCCCTCGCAAGGGCCAAGCTCCCGGTCGGGTGACTCCGTGGATAGCTCCGGTTCTTCCCCACACGCAAGTGGGTCTCCGGTTAAGCCACTCGTGGCAAAGCCTCTCCCGGATGCTCCCCGCTGTCTTCACTATCAAGTTTCTGGCCGAAGCGCCGCGGGCCTTGTTCCCTTCGGTACACGGAGGCGGCCACACCACAAACGCGGTTGGTGTGATCTCGCAAGACTTACAAGCCCCACCGATGTACAACCACGGTGCGCGCAAGCACCGGTAGATAAGAGGTTTTCAACCTCACTAAACACTAGGCCTAACACCTAGAGCAAGTGCAAAGCGGTGGTCTAACTAGCTTAAGCACTTCGCAAAGCACATACACTAATCACCTAGTATATCACTTGAGCACTTTGGTGGTTAGAGCAACTAAATATGTGTCTATACACTTGGTACACTTCCTTGAGCTCCAACCATCTGTTTTTGGCCGGCCATTGGGGTATATATAGAGCCCCAAGCAAATAGAGCCGTTGGGCAAAGAGATGGGCTTTTCTGCCATCGACCGGACGCTCGTCACGTCCTGACCGGACGCGTCCGGTCTCTCACAACGGCTAGTTGGCCGCCAACACAGGCACTGATCGGACTCTGGCATGAGTCCGGTCGCAGACGATCGGACGCGTCCGATCGCATTTTCGTGCCTCTGGAACCTCTCTGTGTTCGATCGGACTCAGCTGAGCTCCAGCGTCGGATCGTCGTCGTAGCGTCCGGTCACGCGGTCGCATTGAGGAACAGTAGCATCGGTGCGTCCGGTCGCTACTGCCGCAGCGTCCGGTCCCTCTGACGTGGCGCCGCTGGCTTGGTGTACTGACCGGACACATCCAGGCCAGCGTCCGGTCACTGCGAGGCAGCGTCCGGTCACTTGTTCTTCCCGCCTTTCTCTCGTTCTTTGCGCACGACTTGGTTCCATTCTTGTGCCTTGGACTTTGCTTGATCTTTAGGGTTCTTAACTGAGCTTCTAGAGTCTTGCTTGAGGTGTTAATCATCGGATCACCACGTCGCCTTAGTCCAAGTCACATTTGCACCCTATTGGACTACAAAACAAACACTTGCAAACACATTAGTCCAATTTGGTTATGTTGTTCATCAAACACCAAAATCCGAAGTTAAATGGTCCGAGGTCCATTTTCCTTACAACAACTTCCGAATGTCGATAAGGACCATCTGCTCCACTGCGAAGCTGGACTGATTATTGCGCCTGTAGTCCTCTGACATTACCTCCTTGTGGTTTTCCCAAAGTTCGAACACATCACTTGGCTCACAAAAGACCAAGATTGTTGCAAAGAGCCTTCGAAGTGCACATGGCATCATCCACTGAGTAGCTTCAATGAGGCTCTCATGCAATGTGTTGTCTGCTTCAATGAGGCCCCTTCTTTCTGCAGCTTCACGAAATGTTGGTAGGAGTACGCCAGAAACCGTCTTTAGGTCATTGAAGGAGGTTGCGCCAACCACATGGTTTAGAAGAACCCTAAGATAGTAACGCTCCCCTTCGGCTGGATTGGCACATACAACTCTCCCGATCTGTCTTAGATGCTTCTTTTGTGCCCTCCTTACCCATGTTTTCCCCTGTGAGTCCCACTTATAATACTCAGGAAAATTTCGATACAATATACCACGAGCATGTTGAGACGTTTTATTCTTCTCGATGTAAGATGTAAGCATCGACCTTTCAACACCAGGACGATTAAGTACTCGGCGAACACCCTCACGCTGGTAAAATGACACCATGTGCATGCCAGGAAGATGGAGTTGCAAGGACAGAACCGAAGGGGACCTATCACTTATATCAAAATCATAAATCCTCCACAAGGCTTCTGGAGGAGTTACCCATCTAGCATCCCTATATTGTTTGATCTCATCGACATTTCCTTCATTGTCCTCTTTGGCAGCCTCTCTCACAGCCACAGACGCACGATCATGACCCTTGTAAATATACTTAAACAAATACTTGACGGCCTTTATGCTCCCACATGCCTCAACATTGAGGTGGCAATTGAATAAACGTAGGAGGTACGGGTTGTAAGGCACGACCCATCTGTTGTCAAGGTCATGCCCACGAACCTTTTCTTTTCTACCATCATCACGCCGTCTATAAACTGGGTATGAATCCTTGCCCTGTAATGTGGCATCACAGAAAGGTCGTGGGTAATGGTTCTTGCATGATTGACGACCCTTTGTGCACGGGCAATTGCGATTAAGTACTCCACAAGGGCCATGCATCATATGCTTTGTAACCATTTTATACAGGTCTGGATACTTCTTCTTGTTCGGAAGCTCTGCTGAGATGAGAAGGTCATATTGCTCTGGGCATGTGATTTTGTAGCGTCCCTCCATGATGAGCAAAAAATGTGCGTGTGGTAGACCCCTCTTTTGGAACTCCATGACATATGCATGTGCACGAACCTTTCCAAGGATATCTTTTTTCATCAACATGTCCTTGAGCTCTTCGAGCTCTGCCCTAAAGACCCGATCAACAAGATCTGGACGATCTTGTGGTGTTTGTCCAGGGTACAACTCACGTGTGATCTCATCCCACTTTGGATTACATGTCATAGTGAGGAAGATATCTGGTTTTCCAAACCTCCGCACCAGTGCCATCGCATCCAAGTACCTACGCCTCATGTCCCTCGGGCCTCCGATAAAAGATGAAGGCATCACTGTCCGCTTTCCAACAGCTTCTGATCTACCTTCACCAGCATGTAGGCTATCAACCAATCCTTGGTACAGATCGGCCCTAATCTCCGTTTGATGGTTCTGTATGTAATCTAATCGAGAACTCTCAATTTTGATGTACGTGTCCACCGCAAACTGTTGGAAAAGACGCTTGCCATAAAGTATGGGATTAAAAATTCCTGGTCGTATCTGGAACTTGTAGCAGTAGTAGTCACGCACAGAAACACATAGATTTCCCAGAGAGTCTACAAAAATATATGTATTAGAGGTGTTATAGGATAACAGTTGGGTACATATGAAAAGTAAGAAGATAAACAAACCTGTTTCTTCTGCTTCGGAACCACTACGAGCCTTACGTAGGGCACGAGCCGTGTTGACATCCTCCATAGTAACACCTTTCTTTGGGATATCCGTATGCCATCCAAGCTCACCCCTAGGGAAGAATAGAGGGTATGAAAGAGCATCATAGCATCCATGGTATGATCGGATGCCATGCCTGCTCCTATCTTTCCCATGAAGAACAACACTATTCTGAAACTGACCAAGGAGTTCACTACCCTCTATCCAAACAACAGCCACTTCTGAAGCAAGTGGCACGTTGTATGTCCTTTGGTCTAATCGCTGGTCAAGGTTGAGTGTGAGACGATAGTCCTCGAGATGGTCAGCTTGCCCCATACTCCTCAAATGACTCGAGTACGAGTTGCCACGAAGAATGTCCACCAATCTTTGTATAACTTCTTTATCTTTTTGGCACTGCTCTTCACGACACCTTCGGTAGCGGTGCTCAAGGCTTGGATCATCATCATAGAAGTAAAGCTCAAGATGTCTGGGCTCCATACCCTCTTCTCTCCCAAATGACCTAATGTTGTGATAGATCATGCCATGCGCACGGAAGGTATATATGTCGCTATTTCTCATGCTAGAAGTCGCATTGTCGAGGCGACAATAGAGGGAAGTGAAAGAGAAGTGGTCATTGAAAAACCTAATATTGTTACGGAAGTGCCTAGCATCTGCGTCAGAGCTCGTCCAAAGCCTCATGAGCTGGTCTGGTATGACTGGTGCATTCAGCTCGATCTTTCCACTGCGGCAACAGAACCCAGGTGGTTCTTTTGGAAATCTCTTCGCACCGCAGTGGCGGCAATTTGGGACATGTTTTAGAATGTGTGTCTCTGTAGGTATGTTACTATACACATTCTCGTACGGGTCAGGTACTTCAGGGTTAGATGATGTGTCTTCATCGGGAGTATCACTTTGGACATCGTCATCTGACTCCTCTAATGAAATGCCATTAATAAAACACAAAATATAGGTTAGATAAAGGAGTGGATGTGTACAAAGGTATTCGGTATTTGGATCAAATACCTTGCCCAGCAAACAGATATCCCTCATCTTCTTCCTCATCTTCTTCAAATATATCGCCCTCGTCATCGTCTGAGACAAAATCATGACAAATTACGAACTGGGTGACAATAAAAGAGACAAAATACTGTAAAAAATGTTTAAAGTATTGCAAATTACCAGTGTCATCAAATAATGATTGTGTGGGTGTTGATGATGTATTTTGATTGCTTGGTCCGGTGCTTCCTGTCAATCATATAATGGACATGGTTGAGATAGGGTTTTAGTGGTTTGAGGTCAACCAACATGTGGTAGGGAGACCTCTTTATTTACCGTTGTTGTCCACAGTTGACTGAGGAAAGGGCGTATTTTCATTAGCGTGGTCTCCAGTCATGCTATCATCATCATTGGTAGCTAGTCCTATGTTCCGACCGATGCGGCGCTCAAACATAGCGTTACGACGGGCTAACAATGCTTGTCTTTGTCTAGATGGAACATTTTGTCTATATGTCATATGAGCAGACGGTATATCACCACACCCATCATCATCATTTGTATCCTCAGTGGGTTGTGGGAAGCAAATAGGTGTTCCATTGGCTTTCGGGATAACCCAATCACTGGGGCTGACAGTGGCTCCATGAGGCCCAGATGAGTTTGCACGGTTCGACTCAAAGAGTGGGTTCTTCATTGCGATGGACTCACTATTTAAGGTGTGTTTTTTCACCTCCCTGGATCGGTTTGTAGTCACTTTCATTGCCTTTTTACGAGATGGAGTTTGATTGTAAAACCTCTGTCGCTTGCGCCTTTGTTCCCGTTGCTCAGGTGTCATGTTTGCATGGCTCATCCTACACGACGCACGATGAGCGAGGGTTTGCTCCTAGGTGCACTGTGATTGCATTTGATGATTATTAACTATGCTGCGAGCGGTAATTGCCTCATCACCATCACCTACAGAGTGTTGTGTTTGAGTTAAAATAGTACCAAGATAACCAGGACACACCATGATTTGCCTCATCCGTCAACACAGGTTGTATATATTGCTATGTATATATTAACCAACACAATAATATAGTCATTGGTGCCATATTTACAACAATCTTATTACCTGATAATTGATTAGAAATAAGTCCTCCATCAATGTTGATTGCATGGATCGAATCATTCCTATGCAACCAATCGTCTGTTTCATTAGGATCCATGTTTTCTTTGTTTGATGCATCCTCACCATCTACCAATTGACACATCTCATATAAGAAATAGAAATAATAATATGTATATTATCATTCACCATTGTTTATACTATACAACCATTGGTAGATTCTATATATTTTTGTTGCTCCTTTCTTCTTTGATATGCTTCTCGACGTTTTCTATTTGTTTCATCCCTTTTCTCTCGAGACATTGCGTGTCCCTTTCCCTTTTACGATCTCTAGATCTGCCTGTTCATAGTTATAATCTAGCCATGATACACTATATAAAATTAGAATGAATTGAAATGATGTTTCATAAGAGTACCTCCACTGCTAGTGTCTGCGTTGTCTCCGAACGTGTTGTCTCCGAGCGGTGTACGTGAGCTGCTATTTTCTATTTAATAAAAACCTAAATAAATGTAGAGCGTATTAGTATTTATCAGATTATTAGCAATAGTATGTCCTATAGCCAATCATATTTACTGTTGGTAGTTATTCGGTATTTGGTTATTCTTACCTAATTCAATGTAGAGAGGTGGATATACTACCACAGTATAGAAACTTTTCCCTTGTGAGTAATAGTACTGCTAGGAATAGAACAAAGGAACAATTAATAAAAATACAATTTTGTTCATGTCCGTGCGTTGTAATGGGAAAAAATAATGTTAAAATAATTTAATTTTGAATATGTGATACTATTAAGAGTGATATTTCAAACGTGATATTTTTTGAGACGAGGCTAGGGATGATTAGGAACGGGGTGAAGCGATTAGCT
This sequence comes from Coix lacryma-jobi var. lacryma-jobi, assembly GCA_009763385.1. NCBI lineage: Eukaryota > Viridiplantae > Streptophyta > Magnoliopsida > Poales > Poaceae > Coix > Coix lacryma-jobi. The sequence goes on along the minus strand of CM019823.1, from coordinate 180,427,542 downwards.
GGTATCTGACGATAACACCTCGTTCTTTTTAGTTGTAGAGAAGAGATAGAGATAGAGATGGACAATAAGACATTATGCAGTCAATTTAGAATCATTTAACAAAAACACAGTAGTGACGAGTGCAAGCTAGTTTGTCAACCATTATATAAAATTTTACTAATATTAAATATAAGTAACTGAAATATCTTTCTTTTGTCTTTCACTCTATCTCATATTTGTCCATCTGTCGCCCCTCTTTAGTCATCTAGTTCGTCACTCTCCCTTCTCTATCGTTCCTTGCCCCTCCCATCTCTCATCCTCACTGTCAGCCTGTCACTTTAAATTTAGAGCAGGAGGTATAGGGGCTTAGGAGCCTGTTACAAATGTGTCTCTGTTCTACTCTAGCTACTTGTCAACACTTCGATACTAAAGTTAACCTACAGGTGCTGACTGCTTTCTGTTCATCACCTTTTCTTGTCCCTACAGGTGCTGACTCCTTCCTTTTTAGCATGTTCTCTTCTGTTACAAGCTCTGGATCAATCTGGTAGAACTCTTGCCCCAAGTTATTTATCAGTTATCACTGAAGTGGCAAAGGTGGCCTGTGAGAACAACCTAGACAATTGGCTTCCTACATTTACTGCTCTTGAATAAAATGTAGTGATTGTTTTTTTGTGTTGGTTGCTCGGTTCTCCACAACAGGAAGAGAAGAGAAGGGGTTGGCACACCTGGTGGCAGCAAGCATATAATTAAAGAAGCCGCTGTTGCTCGACGTGCTGCGGCCGCTCTCCGCCGGCTGCCCCTGGAGCTCCAGTTAGATACTTGGAGCTACGTTGACTGCTCAACAACATGCATTTCAGAAAAAGCTACAACATCTTCCCCTTCATGAGCACTCCATTCACACTTTCAAACCCATCTCCATGTATTGGATGAGATGATCCAACTGATGCCACCCATTGATTCAACTGAGATAGGCACCAATTGGATGCTTATTTGCATTTTTTACTCAGTGTTTCTCAGCCTCAACATGGAGATGCATGCTTGCATCTTTAATCATTACATCCTATTGGGTAGTTTGCCACCAACTACTTTCTTTTTCCCTATATTTTTTATATATAATGAAAAGAATTTGTTTTTTTTAAGAGAAAGCTATTCTGACTTTTTTTCAAAAGAAAAAGAGAATCCTGATGTGGAGCATGAGCAGTTTGCAATTGGTGATTCTTGCATAAGAAATTTGCCATCGCTATGAAATATATGGCAGCATGTGAATTTAGTTTCAGTTCTAAGAGTATAGGTTAGCAATGATTCACCCAACTTATAGTCCCAAGTTGTAGTTGTGAAATCCAATGCACAATTCAGAGGCACAATTCTGCTTATACTAACATGAGTTTAGAGATCACAGCAGGTTATGATTGTTTTTGATGAAAACTAAAGAAAAAGCTAGACCCTTATAGTTCTGCGCTATTTGAAGCCTGAAACTACAAATTAAATTATAGCAAGCTGAAAATACAAACAAAAGGAAAGCGGAGTTAATGTTCTGCTCTTACTAAGATGAGTTCAGATAACATTGCAACTTATAATTGTTTATTTTTTAGGAAAACTGAATGTTAAATTTTTCATCTAAATTTGAACCGGTATGCATAGGAAAGCAGAGTGCATATTGCATTTCTTTTCTTTTCTTAAATTTGTTTAGGGGTTTCAACTTGCCAGAGAGGGACAGTGAGTTTATATACTCAGGTTGATCATCAAAAGCTCTATTATTTATGCAAACCTTTTTAGAAGTATAAAACTATAAAACATATAAATTCTCAGCATGTCATTTTATTTTTACCAAACACATTTGAGCCCTGATAATGTGCTTTGGACCAATGTTCCTACTGCTGTGAAAAACCTGCATTGGATATTTGTGAATTTTGATCCACTGCTGGTTTGCTAGAACGGCCTTGATGTGCTTTTACTATGTGGCTTACACTTCCTTTTTAGTAAAAAAACAGAGTGTGCTACTCATGAGCATTTTACTGATAAAACTTTTGTTGTGGCTAGTTTGAGTCTCCCAGTCATAGCTCACAAGTCAGAATAAAATTCTAGCATAATGTCCATAGACAGTTCTCTGCATGGTCACCTTGTATATAAGTATATAATACATAATTTTTTGTCCAATCTTGGGCCCTAAAAATTTATTGATAGCTTGGCACACATATACTTGCTCAGAACAGGCCTTTCATGATTTAATTAGGTTGGTGAAATCTCACTCAGCAACAGAACTCTCTCAGCTCACAGCCACCTCTAGTGAACTAATCAGGCAAATAAGGCATGATTATGATGGCTAGCAGTTGTCACACACATTCGCAAGAAGCGGCAGTCGCCGGTTCTGCAAGGTTTAGTGCCCCATCTGTTTTTTTGCCATCTTAGTTTTCACAGTCTTACATTTATACTCTATCTGATATTTCAGTTTACCTAAATAAATTGACCATCCTTTATTAAACCAGATAATATTTTAATATCTCCATCAGTTAGAGTAATGACCATGTCTCTTGAATGGTTTTCTGAATAAAATGGGAAAGCTGAGCAAAAGCATGTACATGAAGCTTTATAATATTTTAATATCTCCATCAGTTAGAGTAATGACCATGTCTCTTGAATGGTTTTCTGAATAAAATGGGAAAGCTGAGCAAAAGCATGTACATGAAGCTTTTGAAATATGAAGCAATACGATTCATTATAGTAGAAACACGGTTCCTCTATATGAAATTAGAGTACTTATCACAAAATTTTTCATAAGGATGGTTCCAAGTCAGAAAATTTCTCATGATAACAGCTAACTACGTTGAATCCAAATTGTGTGTCTTTCCTTTACAGCTAGAAGCATTCCTTCTTCCTTCTTAGCATAACAATTTACTACATGCTGGCAGCACTACAACACTACAACAGAATTTACTACATGCTGGCAGCACTACAACACTACAACAGAATTTACTACATGCTGGTTTTTATTTCTGAAATTGCAATACTGGATTAAAGCTCTTCCTACAAACCCATGGTTACTGCCAAAGTGAGTTGTGCACAACACTACAGCAGACAGACCCAACAATGATGTACTGTCAGATGGCTAGTTCACCCAGGAGGCTCATATGTAATGCCTCTATTCAGTTGTAGGATAGTTCTACACATCCGAGAGTAGAAACAGTGTTGGAAAATCTGAAATAAGAGAGCAGAACAGTTGCTGACCTGCTTCTTTCCTTGCTTCGGTAACCCCAGCTGATTTAAGATATCCTTGAGCTCCTTTATTCTAAAATACGCAAGTTTATCCTATGACAAACAGAGAAAGAATCGACATGAGATCTTCAAGAGCGACCATTACATTGCTGTGTGCGTGAAGTACACCACCACACCTGCCATGTCAGATTCCTAATCCAGCCATCTCCAATTAGTAGATTAACCAATCAAGATGCATGAACAAACACATACCTCTTGACATTGAGTCAGGTTGAGCCCTCGATGGCGGGATGTCCAGAGACGATGCGGAGACGTCCTCTTATACTGCTAACCAATAGCAGCAGCGCAGAGGAGAGGAGGAGGCCGGCTTCGGCGGGGGCACGGTCGCAGAGGGGAAGAAGAGGCCGGCGTTAGCGGGAAACGGCGAGCGGACGCAACCTCCGCGGCGAGCCGAGGGCCGATGCCGAGCGAGCGGCGGTGCGCGGCAGCACGGAGCGCCGAGCGGGCAGCGGTACGGGCAGTAGCTGAGCGGCGAGTGGTCGGCGCGGGGGTTCGCTGCCTCCCTAGGGGAGGGGCGGAGCGTGGGGCGGCGACACGGGAGGGATGGGGACGGGGTTACGGGCGTGTGGTTTTTTTTTTTTTTTTGACTGGAGGACGTGCGAGCGCGGGGTGACGGGGAGACGCTGCGCGGGCGGCCGGACGGGGAGACGCTGCGCGGGCGGCCGGACGGGGAGGCGCTGCGCCGGGGGTGGACGGGGAGACGGTAGCGAAGAAGAAAGGGCGGGGCGAGATGCGGCACCGGCGACCGTACGGGGAGGCGCTGCACCGGCGGCCGGACGGGGAGGCGCTGCGCCGGGGCCGGACCTCCGGCGAGGCGCTGCGCCGGGGCCGGACGGAGAGGAGGTAGCGAAGAAGAAGGGGCAGGGAGGCAGATAGGCAGGGGCGTGTAAGCGTGTTTGTGCGCGACGGTTTTCGGCGGGGGTGAAGCGATTGTTGGTATATCTCACCATAACACCTCGTTCTTTTTAGATGCAGAGATATCTGTCCAAAAAAATGTTTTATCAATCTTTTCAGTCATCGGAGTCGCTTCTGGTAGGGGTTGCGACTTCGCTTCCACTTGCCAGTTGCCAATGCCCATTGCATTGCAGCAATCAGCAACGCAGCTTATGAAGAGAAAATTGCATATTTAGAGCATCTCCAAGAGACTCTTTATATCTTTCCTAACTTATAGGAATACAGATTTTGATGAAAAGACACCCTCCAACAGTCTCTTCAATTGGATATCTAAATATAGATAATCTCTATTCCGTATTTCTCGCTAGCCAAAGATGAAGAGCGAGATTAGCTCTCTAGACTGCGCACAAGATATAGAAAAACTGTTGGAGATTATAAAGATATAGAAAACGATTTTTACTCAAATGACTCTCTAAATGATGATTTAGAGAATAGATTTTAGAAAAACTCTTGGAGATGCTCTTAGGACTCTAATCGTTACGTTTCGCAAAAATAGGATTCCAAACATCGACTTCGCAAAAATAGTACTCGAAACGTTGAACTCTTTATTTTTATAGGATTATGTATATTTTCTTTCTTTTTTCTTCAAAATATATATTTTTTACATCTGAGAGGACGAAATTACCCTTGAATGCTTTAGCCAATGCCTCGGCTGGCTGACCACCGCCGCCGCCGCCTGGCCTGGCTGGCCGGCCGACCGCTGCCAAACCAGCTGGCGGCTAACCCTCTTGTCAATCTGATACTAGCCTACCACCACAGCCTACAGTGAAAAACACTCATGAGCCCATGACTACAAGCACAACACAGCACCAGCACCTGACGACCTGGAGGCAGGCAGCAAACTGGAAGCGGCGGTGTATTTTCTCCGATCCACTGCCCTCCCCGACCACTGTCTATATATACCTCCCCGTCTCGCTCGGCCTCTCTCCATCAGTCGCCATTAGTAATTTAGTATTTCATTCCATCGAAGATCTCAGAAACAAGCCGTCAATAGCTAGCGAGGTTTCTTCCTGTTCCAGGCGGCGGCGGCGGCTGCCAAAACACTGAAGGGTAATTTCGTCCTCTCAAGTGTGAAATACATGTATTTGAAATAAAAAAGAGAGAAAATACACATAATCCTATAGAAATCAAGAGTCCAACGTTTTGAGTACTATTTTTACAAAGTTGATGTTTAGAATCCTATTTTTGCGAAGCGCAACTATTAGAGCCCTAAATATGCAATTTTCTCGCTTATGAAATGGCGCAGGGCGAATGATCAAAAGTTCAAAAACCACGCTGCCCCGCGCCTGGCATGCGATCCGCCAAATGCCGCCGCGGGTTCCATCGCACGTTCCGTCGCATCCGCGCCGCCGCCGCTTCTCCACTGCAGCGGTCTGGCGCCACCCGCCGTCCTCGGCGCGGGCCGCGGAGCAACACTGCCTCCGCCTTCTAGAGCGCTCCTCCGCGCAGGCCGCCGTCCTGCAGTCCCTCGCCTTCCTCCTCAAGTCAGGTCTCCACTCCAACCCGCTCGTCCTCACCAGGCTCTTCGCGTCCTCCGCCGTCGCGGCGCCCGCGCTGCTCGATCCCCTCGTCGCCGCGCTCCTCGGGCCCTCCGTCCGCATCGACGCGTTTCTCGTCAACACTCTCATCCGCGCGCACGCTGCCTCCCCGCTCCCTTCGGCCCGCCTCCGCGCCGCCGCCTTCTTCCCGCTCATGCTCCGCGGCGCCGTGTTGCCCAACAAATTCACCTTCCCGTTCCTCCTCAAGGCGTGCGCCGCGCACCCGGGCTCTCCGGGCGTTGGACTCCAGGCGCACGCCGCCGCTCTCAAGTTCGGGTTCGCCACCGACCAGTATGTTTCCAATACTCTCATACACATGTACTCCTGCTTCGGCGGTGAGTTCCTGGGGGACGCGCGGAACGTGTTCGACAGAATGGCCAAATCGAGTGCGGTTACTTGGAGCGCGATGATCGGCGGGTATGTGCGTGGGGGGCTGTCGAGCGATGCAGTTGGGTTGTTCAGGGAGATGCAGGCCAGCGGGGTGCGGCCTGATGAGGTCACAGTGATTGGTGTTCTGGCAGCAGCGGCAGATTTGGGAGCACTCGAGCTTGCTCGGTGGGTTGGGAGGTTCATGGAGAGGGAGGGGATTGGGAAATCTGTGACGCTGTGCAATGCACTGATAGATGCGCTCGCCAAGTGCGGTGACGTGGATGGGGCTGTGGCAGTGTTCCAGGGGATGGAGGAGCGGACTGTTGTGTCTTGGACATCAGTGATTGATGCACTTGCAATGGAGGGTCGTGGGAAGGAGGCTGTGGCGGTGTTCGAGGAGATGAAGACTGCTGGTGTGCGCCCTGATGATGTTGCGTTCATCGGGGTGCTCACTGCATGTAGCCATGCTGGAATGGTTGATGAAGGTTATAGCTACTTTGATTCAATGAACATGGAATATGGCATTGATCCTAAGATCGAGCATTATGGCTGCATGGTTGATATGTTTGGTCGTGCTGGCATGGTCGAGCGGGCAATGGAGTTTGTTCATATGATGCCCATGAAACCAAACCCAATAATATGGCGGACACTCGTTGCTGCATGTCGTGCCCATGGCAGGCTTGAGCTTGGTGAAAACATCACCAGGAACCTTCTAAATGAGTACCCGGCTCATGAGGCCAACTATGTTATGCTCTCCAATGTCTACGCACTGACACAGAGGTGGAAGGAGAAATCAGAGATTAGGAGAGAGATGAGCAAGAGAGGAATCAAGAAGGTGCCAGGTTGCAGTCTTGTTGAGCTTGATGGGGAGGTTCATGAATTCATAGCTGGAGATGAGTCGCACCCACAGTGGAAAGAGATATACATGATGGTTGAGGAGATGGCAAGAGAACTAAGGCGTGTTGGGCACATCTCAGCTACATCAGAGGTTCTCCTTGACCTTGATGAGGAGGATAAGGAGGGTGCACTTCAGTGGCACAGCGAGAAGCTGGCGATTGCATTTGTTCTACTGAGGACTCCTCCTGGTACACAGGTCCGTGTGGTTAAGAATCTCCGTGTATGCTCGGATTGTCATGCAGCAATAAAGTGCATTTCACTGGTTTATAACCGGGAGATCATAGTGCGTGATCGCAGCCGGTTCCATCGCTTCAAGAATGGCTCCTGCTCGTGCAACGATTTCTGGTGATGCAATTGTTTCTCACCAGGTTATCCTGTTCCTGACTGTTCATTAACAAGTGCATCACAGAAGATGATGGTAATGATAATTTTTTTCGAGGGAGCTTCTGCAAATCTTTCAAGGTTCGTCCATTCATTTGAAATATGAATCATTAGCCAATAGTTTTAATGCTTGTTCAAGGATATTGCAAGCTGTGTTGAAGTGCATGCTTTTTATTTTTTAGATATTTCATTTTGCATACTGAGTCTTACTGATACACATTAATGAAGATCACTTGTAGGAGCACATTGTCTGCACAACTATACGTTTCTCAATTTGCTCTATGATCTTTGTCTTCACTGCTCTAAGCCTTTCCTCAACATCTCATTCTCCATTTCTTCGTTCTTCCTTGCTGATAAATGAATGTTTCTCCAATTTTCCTATCTTTCTTTTCTCATGGTTTTATGGCTTCTGCCAATTCGCTGGACCTTTCCATGCCTCTTGCTTGCCATTAGCTCCTCACTGGGGTAGGCAGAGGGGGAGGCATAGGCCGAGGCAACTAGTAAGTCCATCTCACTAACCTCATGATTTGAGGTCACATTTGTACCTGTGCTCCGCACTCTCCTTTGTTGACATCCAGAATGCATCAAAGAGAGATAACTTCTTGCACCGTATAGGACTTTTCTTTTTCAGACTCAACTTTACAGAACACATTTGACATGCAGTGTGCCCTGGGCGTTTTGCTTTGATCTCTTATGGCTCTGTGCCAAAACCTCCCGGTCAACCATTCTTGTGCACTTTTCTGTATCAGATGATAGATCATCTGACCTCTCAGTGTACTGTGCAACTTCTCCACCTCTTTGTAGATTGAGAACAGTCAGGGGTGGACCCAGCCACCCAGGGCCCTTGCCGGGCTCCTCTCCTGTTAATCTCTTAGTACATGGCCCGTTTGCTGAGGATGCTTATCTGGGGCTGGGAGTGGCATACCAGGGGATCACAGTTGCATCGCCTGGGCTCCTGCATCTTCCTGGGTCTGCTACTGACAACAGTACCTTGTAACGTTGTGGATGCACCTCACCACATCTGACAGCACAACACTACTGAAGCAGAAGGTATCAGATGTGCTGCCTAACTGCTGCCTCCTGCTCATAGCAGATTTATGGGATTCTTCTGTGCAACCAGCCAACCACTATCATACTGTAGATCTTGATAAGCAGTGTCATCTCCCGGCTTGTCAACTGCTGATTGCTTGATTAACCTTTTCATCTCCATAGAGAACAAGCATCTTATTAGGTAATAGCTCAAAGTAGAAGTAGAAGCAGCATTCCCCGCTAATAGCTCCAAGTAATCATTCGAAGTTATTAACAGCCTGAGTTGTTTATGTTGGACCTCTATTTATGGCTACAAGAGGTTATATTGCATTTAAAATTTATAATGCAATTGAGTTGAAATAGAAACATACTGACAACCTGCAGGACAATTAAGTGGAATATCTCAGCTGGCACAGCATATCATTTGTTTCATTGTTTGTATTATCTGTTGCCTGTTGGCCAAAAGGATGTCAAAAGTAGATTTGGATCATCTAGTCTGTTGCCTGTTGGTAGGAGATTTAACCTTTTGTCGTACATAGGTAGATCAAATATTCCTAAGCTATTGTTGCATCGCCTTTCCCCAATGCCAAGCAACAGAGCCCCATTTCAAGCATTGAACTTCAGTATTAGGGAACATAATGTGTGTAAGAGGGCACTTATACAATCTTCTTGATCGTTGTGCAGGAATGGTGGCAGAATGTCAGCTACATCACTTGAAGGACATTTCCTACATAGTTACTTAGGCAGACGAAATTAAATTAAACCTGTTGAAACCTACCAAGTCCCTAGCTAAGCTCTGGATGGTATGAACAAAGCTGCAAGGCTCATCTGATCCAAGATCTGGCTTTGACAGCGCTAAGAGCATCTCCAATAGTTTAGAAAAATGACTTGATATCCTTGTTTTATTAGGAAAAAAAAACGTTCTTCAGCAGATTGGTCTATGACTTGCTAAATTTTTCCAAGTTGGAATCGGAGCATCTTCAATTGTTTGGAAAAATTGACTTGGGAAAAGTTGTCATTTAGCAACTTGCTAAAACTTTTGGCAAGTAAAAATTTCATGTATCTCCAATAGTTTGGTAAAAATAACATAGAAAAATATTCCAACTTAGTAAAAATAACATAGAAACGCCGGATAGCAAGTGAAGCTGACTTGGTAAATATAGCAAGTAGATGGCCTCCGATTCCAACTTGGAAAAATTTAGCAAGTCATATACCAATCTGTTGGAGAACGTTTTTTCTTCTTTTCCCAATAAAACAAGTATAGCAAGTCATTTATCCAAACTATTGGAGATGCTCAAGTCAGCTTCACTTGCTATCCGGCGTTTCTATGTTATTTTTACCAAGTTAGAATCCGCCGTCACTTCTCCCACGTCTACTTTTCAATGTTATTTTTACCAAACTATTGGAGATACATGAAAATTTTACTTGCCAAAAGTTTTAGCAAGTTGCTAAATGATAACTTTTTTCAAGTCAATTTTTTCCAAATAATTGGAGATGCTCTGACGACGCCGTTGCCTTGTTGCCTCACTACCGGCCCTGAGGACGTATTTGCAAGATGTGCGTGTCAGCACATATTTGCAGGTCAGTTCATAGTTATGGTCAATTTGCACTGATCCATTTATGGTGATGGTGCCAGGGGTTATCCTGGATTGGAAGCTTGTTTCAATAGTACTTGCACGGTAACACAGGTGCTGATTCAGGAGCGATGTGAGAAATAAAGATTGATCCGAGACATGGTTTCTAGAAGCAGAATCTCCAGTTCTGGGACATGCTGGAGGGCACCAAGCGGAACTGCAGAAGGAATATCACGACCGTTGTGTTTTACGAAAAGTCTGAAGAAGGATCGGAGAAGAAGATTATCAAACTGCAAATTTGTTAGCTGTCGTGCCTGTTGCTAACGATTTTATCAGGGTTTTAGCGAGAGGTGATAATGTATGCCATGTGTAGGCCGGCAGATGGATACATAATATGATGTACGGAGTACAAGATTAAAGAAGCTGCTGTTCATTGTTGTAGAGTAACTTTGCATACGCTGATACGCAATAAATTTGCTGTAAAAATTGTTATTATAAGAGGAAGTAAACAAAATGAAAGGAGAACGCTTGAACTTATCAACCATCAAACGGCTTATTAGTCACAGAAATCATCAACCGACCAATCCCGCTAAAGAACGGGATCTTAGAGCAACTCCAAGAGATGCTCTAAATTCTTCTTAAATGTTAGGAATAGAGAATTTAGTAAAAAACTATCCTCCAACAGCTTATCTAAATGATTATTTAAATATAATCATCTTTTATTCCATACTTTTTGTTAGTAAAAAATAGAAGATGAGAATAACTCTCTAGACTGCAAATAAGATATAAAAAAACTGTTGGAGTGAGAAGATATAAAAAATAATTTTAATATAAATGATTTTTTAAATAATAATTTAGATAGCGAAATTTAGAAAACCTCTTGGGGATGCTCTTATCTCTTGAATTGAATACACGCGCATGGACACGTGTCTTGAATCTGTCGACCAAACAGAAAAGCAGAGTCTCGGCCGGATCGGAAGGACTAGTGTTTGCTGAGCTCTAGGGCATAGGTCCACCAGAACAGCTCGTCCAGCACCAACCGTTCCGCCACGCGCGCGAAACTGTAAAGCTCACCGTCTTCTTCGAGAGCACCGCCGCCGGCCCGCCCGTGGATGGCGTCCGAGCCGGGACGACGCAGAGTTTGGAGCACGGCGTTGCCTCTCTCCACGGCCTCCCGGAGGAGGGCCGCCCATTCCGCCAACCACTCCAAGCCTCCCATGTCTCTGCCGTCCGTCGCCTTGATGTGACTAACCATGCGCTGCAGCGTCCACTCGAGCTTCATTTCGAGCCAGTTGGCTTCCCTTTCTCGATCCTCGGCTTCCTCAGCCGATGTCAGCTGCTTGATCTCCGACGCGGCAACCGCCTTCCTTGCTCTCTGCTCTGGATCCAAAACGCGACGACATCCAGATGTCCCTGCCTCCGAAATCTTTATTTTCAGTCTGCGCTCGCCCGGTGTCGACGCCGGTGCACTCCTCTTTGCAGTTGCGCCTCGCTGGCCTAGCTCCGGCGTGACCTCGAGCTGCAGCGTCAACAGGAACTGTGTGATGTCCGGAGCGAGCCGCTGCATCTTGAACAACGCGCCGTCCAGCTTCTTCATGTCCTCATCGGCCGAGAAGAGCCTCTTCGTGACGTCGCGCACCCGCTGCGCCATACCAGACAGAGCACTCCTCGTGAAATACAAAGCTCCGACCGTGGCGGCGGCGGCGGGTTGCTGATGGTCGGCCGCGCTCGCGCTCGTTGACGCTGATGCCTCGCCGCCGCCGACCTCCCTGGCTCGGCGTTGGAAGTCTTGGACGACCGCTCCGGCCTCCGCGGCGGCCTCCCTCAGCCTGTCGCGCCACTCCAGCAGCCAGGTGCTCCTGATGGCGTGCTTCTCCGACACCTGGATCACGCTGCGGAGCTTGAGCACGAGCGCCTCCAGCCGCTGCAGCTTCTCGTGCGCGTCGGCGGGGCCGGACCGGGACCGCAGCTTCCGCAACAACGTGGTGAGTGCCCTGTCGGTGACCCCGGCGAGCACCGCGGACGCCACGGCACTGGCCGCTTGCTCTGCCATCGCTCAGCTCCAACGTGTGTTCGTCTTGCTTGCTTGGATGAGCGTCGAGCACGCAGAAGCTTGTCTGGAACGAAGAAGGGAATTGACGCCCGCCCACACAAAACGCCGCACCTATAGAGAAGAAAATAATCTGAAAGAAGAGGTGTCACGTTGCTGCTAACGCCATGTTTTGTTTGAGCACTAAAAACAAGCTAGGGAATCCAATTACAGTATTTACCAAACTGACATCAATTTCGCATTAGTTTTTGCAGTATAGCCCATCCATCTATAATATCGTAGTCCGCTCACTAGCTTCCAGAAATCACGGGCGAAAATTGATACAAGCGGTTTGTAGCACACAAGGAAATAAAGGAATTACAGGTGTAACAAATCTCAGCTGCACAAAGATTACAAGAATGAAGTCACCAGCCGCTTGAAAACTTCCTAAGTCGCCGCCTGCTATGCTCTCAATGGTGTGCACAAAGCTGCGAAGTTCGTCCTCGTCATGGCCATATTCCTCTGAGGTCTCTTTGACGGCGTGGAGGACGGCGCTGCCTTGTTCTTGTTCGGCTGCTTCTCCTAGGGAGACGACCCAGTAGTGTTCGAGCCCCATTCCAGTCCCATTTTCTCTACCGACTGCTATGCTGATCTTGCCTAATGCATGCTTCCTGGAGCCGTCCCACGAGCACTGCCACTTCAGCCTCCGCCGCTTCAGCCTGGAGTTGCCTTGTTCTCGAGGAGCTTCCGCATCACGAAGATCCCAGCTGTGTAGCAGCTGCACTGCAAATATATGGGCATGGTTTTCATCGTCCTCCAGGTTCCAGTACCTTAATCTGCCCTCCAGGCTCCTAGAATTTGTTTACTGGGAGCTTCTGCAAATCTGTTAAGGTTTGTCAGTTGTTTCCCAACACGAAAGCTCAACATGAAAGATTTTAGGAGCTGCATTGAACAGAAAGGATAATTCAGAATCTATGACCATTTGTGGTTCAGCATTTTTTTATTCGGGTGTAACAGTTTGCTTTTACTGAGTTCAATTGTTGATGAATCTGAATTTAACCTAGGACATGGCTGTTCAGGGGAACTAATGGATGCGCTCGCACTGCTATTTGATCCTGAATCCTGATGATGAAGGTGGCTGCCGGGTATTGTCTTATTGCCTGCAGAGATCGGCTTGTGATACTGCTTAGTAATAAACACTTACACATGATGTAAACTGCAGTGTGACAAATAGGAAGAACCACTATATTGTGATACTGCTTAGTAATAAACACTTACACATGATGTAAACTGCAGTGTGACAAATAGGAAGAACCACAGTATAAATAGGACCATGCCAGCTATCTATCATGCACATGCTTAAAATCACAAAACTAAACAAAATGGTAATGAACAAGTTTGAGGTTTAGATTTAAGAACAAATGGCTCCCTTATTTGATGGGCTTATTTCAAGAAGAGGCATGCTCTCTATATACCAAAGATCAGTTTCTTTAATCCTATGCAGCAAAGTCAAGATGCCAGTTATAAAAAGGGACATATTTTCTCAATGTATATTACTCTGTGAGAAAAATTGTGTAAGAACAACAAATTCGTACTCTCTCATATGAAATTGTCTCCCTTACAACTTGTCATTTCTTTTCAGGTGTTAGGATCTCATCCCCTTACCAGCGAAACAGACAACCATATTATTTGATACATTGGCTGAGGTTCATGGACCATGGCACCCAAAACACATTAAATAGAAATCAAGAATATTTTGTTGGCCCTTATAACATTGACATTACACAACTGTTTCATAGAGAATTTCTTCTCAATAGTAATTTCAGCCAATAGCTGAAACTACTAGTTTAGTTTCAGTCCTATAGAATGTTAGCATCAGTAGAAACAAAAAAAATGAATTACCCATTCAGCTAGTGAGACCAAAGCAAAACATCAGTTGGAATAAAACATGATGCCATACTGATAAAAAAATGAAGTTCTACAGCAAGGACTAATTCATTCAGAGACGAAAAATAAAGTTAAGGGTAATCTTCCATGTGCTAGGCAGAAGATGAAACCAACAAAATGTGCATTAAAGACCCAGAATAAGTCAAAACACAGCTCCTTCCTAAATAACCATAACATAAACATGGACTATGACCGGTCAGTGATCACTAGTGGTTATATTGCAGGAATCAGAACTGAGAAAACCTGCACGGTGGACAGCCGCTAAAGAGCATGAGTTGCAGTTCCACCATCCACTTAAACCACAAAATGAGATGTTAAATTACACTCTAGAGGGAACAATACTAGCCCTAGCTGCAGCATAGGCATCTGCAAGGCCAGGAACAGAGTCCTTGTGACAATCGATGAACTTGGATTTGAATGTCTCCTCTCCATATGAAGCAAATGAGTAAAAGCTCGTATTGCTATTCAGCAATCCCTTTTGCTGCAGGATCTTCATGACATAATGCCGGGGCATTAGCCGCTTCTCCAAGCTGAATGTGAGCAGGATAGGCCTTTGCACAATATACTGTGGCTCCATCGCAGCCTCATTGATCAGGAACTCAATCTTGCGAAGAAGAGTCGCATCAGAAAATCCTAGTATTTGTGGCATCTTGGAGACTGCAATGGAAACTTGAGACTCAGAACAACCAAGAGTCCTCTTAAACAACTGAAGCTTGGCAGCAACCTTCTCACGGGAAAAACTACTGACGATTGCCACTGCTTGCCTGAACAAGGGCGACGTGGCAGGCACCCCAAGTTCTTCGGCCCGCAGCATGAAATCCTTCACGCGTTCCGGTTTGAAGGAAAGCACCCATGGGTTGTGTAAACACACCTTGGCAACATCTGGAACACCACGCTGGAGAAACAAAGCTATGTTGGGCTTGATTATCTTGTCAAGGCTCACCATGAGGAGGCTCCGGTTCTCCTTTGCGACCCCCAGGACACGATCAAACGAGCCGAAAATGGAGACGAAGAACTCAACCTTGGGAGCGACGTCGCAGCCACGGAGAGAGCGTGAGGCGACCAGGAGGAAGCGAGCGATCTGGGGAGTAGACAGACCGACGCGGTCGCGGAGAGCGAGAAGGCGGGGGGCCATCTTCTTCACGGAAGTGCGGAGGAGCAGCGGGTCCGCGTAGACGACGGCAGCGATCTCGGCGCGGGAGAGGCCAGTGCGGGAGAGCAGGGCAAGGACGGCATCGGGGTTGGAGGCGGAGTTGAGGCGGGAGCGGGAGCGGGAGAGCTCATCCAGTGATCTCCTGGATCCACCGGAAAATAACTCGCGGGACAGCTTCTTGGACACCTCGCGGGCTTGGGCTGGGGCGAGGCCGCATGACGCGACGAGGTAGTCCTCGACGGAGAAGGGCGCGGGTAAGGTGGTGGAGGTGGAGAAAAGGAGGTGGCACGCGCGGGGGTGCGTCGGGGAGGGTAGCGAGGCGGCGGCGCGGAGCAGAGGGAGAAGGCGATTTCGGAGGCGCAACATGGCGGCGAAGGGAACCACACGGGAGAGGCTGCTGCCGCCTTGACGCCACAGCAGCAGAAGCTCCGGAGCTAGGCCGTGTCGTGGACTTGGAACGCTGGGCCTCCAAACCCGTACACATGCTGTGGGCTGGATCTCAAATTGGACCGGGCCATGAAATCTAAGAGCCTCCTCGTGGATGAAATACAAAGCGCCTGCGGTGGTTGCTGCTGGCCTGGCGCGCTCGCGCTCGCGCTCGTTGACGCCGCGTCGCCGTCCTCCTCCTCCTTGGCTCGGCGCTGGAAGTCAAGGACGTCTAACGCCGCATTTATATTGGTTGACGACAACGAGGAATTGATCCAAAACTTCACCTGTATAAGTTAGATCGCTGTCTGTATGACCAATTGTCCCTCTTCTCTGAATTTGCTGAACCTCTAGTGCTTCTTTTCTTAGTATATTCTACCATGCGATTCAATTCTTCATAACTTCAATGTAGAAAGGATGAACGATGCCGTGATGACCGTAGCACAACGTCGGTGCTTATTTCCAGCAAGAAGGTGCAGCTAGCAGCTTGGCGAGCAATAGGCAAGCTGAAACTGATTTTTGTGCATTGCACTTTGATTTGATGAGGTGGTGACTGAACAGAGCAATCCGCAAGCTTGGAACAAGAACAGAAGACACATTTAGGGCATCTACAAATATACTAGGATACAAGTATATATGCTTTTCCTAGAGTAATATGTACAATTAGCACTTCTGCGGCTGGTACCGTGGACTCCGTGCGATAGCATCAATATGAGGGTGGGGTCTACTGAAACTACTGAATACCTATAAATAATATAAGCAAACGAGGACTCCATGCACTAGCATTAATATGGGGCCTACTGAAACTACCGAATACCTATAAATAATAAGCAGCTTGGGGAGCCCTGCAAGTGCGACAGACCGACGAGAGCAGTCACCATTGGAATATACCGTACACAGCTGGTGGCTGAGGCTTGTCCTAAGGCAAACCTGGGGCTAAAAAATTTGCTATGCAACTTATCAGTATGTATTTGGAATTTGTCATGTCAAGCTTTTAGATTAGATGATGTATGGTATAGTTCTCTTATTGAAATATGTGCTAAGGCACGATTGCCAAAAAACTTGATATGGTATGGTTGATGTATCCATTGTACTGGGATGTATGGGTTATTCAAACTTTATGTATTGTCCAGTTACATTGTGGATGAATTTTGTCTGGACTGTTCAGATACATCATGAGTGATTTCTTTTGTGGTTCAGACTTTTTGTTGGCCTTAAAAAGAACGAACAGTTTGCTTTTACTGATCTAAACTGTTCGTGAGCCTGAATTTAAGCTTCACCATTTTGTTAGCACTCTCATATGAAGTCATTCCTTTGCAGATCAAACAGACAGCCATCTTTGGTATATGGCAGAGGTCCATAGCATACAAAACATTTCTTTGAACTCAAGAATATTTTGTTGTTCTTGCAACAATGGCATTGCCACATTGCTGCACAGAGTAGTGATTTCGGCCACTACTTGAAAGTACTAGTTCGGTCTCATATAATTCAAACACCAGTAAACACATTCAGCTAGTGAGAGCTACGTAAAACATCAGTTGTGATAAAACATACTATAAAAATGGTTAGATACAAGGAAAAGTAATACTCTCACATCCCAATTAGTTTAATAAGTTCTACAGCAAAGAATTATTCAGAGAAAGAAAAGTAAGTTAAGGATAACCTTCCCCAATGTCCTAACTCCTAAGCAGAAGAACAAACTAGCAAGCTTGCACATTAAGGCTGTAGAATAAGTCACACCCACCTCCTTCATAAATTACTAATAACTTGAATTTGAAATATACATGAGGTATCAGAAATCACTAGTGGTTCTCTGGCAGAAATCAGTATCTGAAATGCCTGCGCAGTGGACAGCTGCTAACGAGCATGAGTTAGACAGCACCACCTGCCTGCCTGAAACACAAGAGATGCTGAAATTAGACAGCACGAGCTGCAGCATAAGCATCTGCAAGACCAGGAACTGAGTTCTTGTGACAGTCGATGAACTTCGATTTGAAAGTCTCCTCTCCAAGTACAACTATTGAATAAAAGCTCGTATCGCTATTCAGCAATCCCTTTTGCAGCAGGATCTTCATGACATAATGCCGGGGCATTAGCCGCTTCTCGAGACTCATCGACAGCAGGACAGGCCTTTCCAAAATGTACAGTGGCTCCATCATAGCCTCATTGATTAGGAACTCAATCTTGCGCAGAAGAACCTCGTCAGAGAATCCTAATATACATGGCAACTTAGACACTGCAGTGGAAACCTCGGACTCAGAACAACCAAAAGTCCACTTAAAGAACTCAAGCTTGGCAGCAACCTTCTCTTTGGAATTACGGGCAACGACAGCCACTGCTTTCTTGAATATCCCCGAAGTAGGAGGCGCCCCAAGTTGTTCCGCCCGTAGCAAAAATTCTTTCACGCGTTCCGGGTTGGAGTTAAGCACTCGCGGGATGTTTGAACACAGCTGGACAATTTCTCGAACACCCCACTGACGCAGCAAAGCAATCTTCGGCTCGATTGACCTCTCAATGCTCCAGCCGAGGAGGCGGCCATTGCTCTTTAGGGCCACCAGGAACTTCTCAAACGAGCCGTAGAAGGAGATGAAGAACTCGAGCTTGGCAACGACGTCGCCTTCGCGGAGAGAGCGTGAGGCGACCAGGAGGAAGCGAGCGATTTGGGGAGCGGAAAGACCGACGCGGTCGCGGAGAGCAAGAAGGCGAGAGGCGACGTTGCCCACCTTAGCGCGGAGGAGCAGAGGGTCTGCGGAGACGGCGGCGGCGATGTTGGCGCGGGAGAGGCCGGCGCCGGATAGCAGAGCGATGATGGCATCGGGATTGGAGGGGGAGGTGAAGCAGGAGCGTGAGATCTCCTTCTTTCCCGATGCTCTGGATAGCTCGCGGAACGCCTTCTTGGACACCTCGCTTGCTTGGGCTGGGGCGAGGCCGCAGGCGGCGACGAGGTAGTCCTCGAGGGAGAAAGGCACGGCGGAGGCGGAGGCAAAGGTGGAGGTGGAGGTGGAGAAGAGGCGGTACGCGCGGGGGTTGTGCAATCTCCCAGAATGGGCCCACGAAGCAGGTTGGCCTACCTGACTGGACTGGATGGCGGGCCGTGCTACCGATGGGCTCCGTGGCTTCTCCAGCCGCTGCAGCTTCTAGTACGGGACGCCTGGACTGGATGCTCGTCTCTGACATGTGATTCAGCGAGTTGGTTCGGGGGATTTACCATTCGTGGCCGAAGGGCAACACAATAGGAGGGTGGAAGAGAGACAGGCCGTTAGAGGAAATATAATGGCAGCATTGACAATTAACAAGTGTACTGCAGCAACGGACATAGATAGAAATGAGACAAGGATTTGGTGTGTCCTTTAAGTGATCAGGTTCAGGTCGTAGCTTGCAAATACAATGGCAGGATTAATTCTCTTCCAAGCTGCTGCACATCGTTTCTATTGCCTATTTGTCCGCTAGTTATAGATTCACACAATCACTGAATCACAAAGCAATATTCTAAAGACAATGCATGAGGTAGAAATGCCAACTCTGTTCGGGGGAAAAAGAGAGTAAGATTCATCAATGGTCCTTCAATTTGTCCTGTGTTCGTATACATTCAAAATGTATTTTTGGCACCGTGAACTTGCTAATTATACCTTAAAACACATGAGGTCCAGCCAGATCATAAGAACTTCACGCATGGTGACTGTACAGCAACAAATTAGTACTCACTCAATATAACTCATCTCCCTTACAAGTTGCCGTCTATTTTCAGTTGATAGTACATCATTCCCTTACAAGCCAAACAGAAAACCATCTTTGGTACATTGGCAAGTTCCAGAGCACCAAAGCATTTCAGAGAAATCAAGAATATTTGTTGGCTCTTATAAGACTGCCTTTACAAAATTGTTTCATAGGCAGTTTCTCTCCATAGCACTTTCAGCCACTACCTGAAACTACCAGTTCAGCCTCAGTGAAGTAAAACGTAAACATCAGTAGGAAAAAAAAAATCATTTCAGCTAGTGTGAGCTATGTTGGAATAAAACATATCAATAAATAAACTGGTTAGAGCTAATGAGAATTTGACAGCATTAGCTTAATAAGTTCTACACAAAGGCCCATTCACAGAAGAAAAACAAAGTTAAGGGTGCTAGCCAGAAGAAGAAACTAACAACCATAGCACATTAAGGCCACAAGTAAAACCTAGCGCCTCCATACATAACCTTAACTTAAACTGAACTAGTGCCTACAAGGCTACAACACAAAATGAGATGCTAAAACTGAACTCTAGAGGCCACAATACCAGCACGAGCTGCAGTATAAGTATCTGCAAGACCAGGAACAGAATTCTTGTGTGACAGTGATGAACTTGGATTTGAAAGTATCCTTTGCAGTATTGTCATATTGCCTGCATACCCTTTGCAGGGTTATTTCTTCATGGGCGTCTGTTCAGTATTGTCATATTACCTACAGAGATTAATGTGTATTACCTGATTATTAATTTTTCAATCGACTATGCAATCATCAACGAAGGAGTTATCCAGATTCTAGAGATCTGGAATTTCAAAAACTGCTCAAAACAAAGGGTGCCAGAACTGTAAACCCATAATGCACAGTATTACATATAGGAGGAAAAACCCTATAAATATCATGCACAGTCTATAAAGAAAATATTTAGAGAATTACTTCTTAAAATCACAACTTAATCATAGGCAGCAAGTCAATTTACAACTTAATCATAGGCAGCAAGTCAAGACGATAGTACAAAAGGGACATGTTCTCTCTCTATATATAATGTATGAAAAAAGAATGAACAAGTAACAAATTAGTATTCCATCATTCGAAGTTGCTTCCCTACAAATTAGTATTACTCTCTGCTACTTCGCCAGAGGTCCACGGCACCCAAAACAATTATTAAATAGAAATTAAGAGTATATTTGGCCCTTACAACATTGGCATTACCAGTTAGTTCCATAGAGAGTTTCTTCACAGTAGTGATTTGGGATGCGGACCTCTGCCAAAAATAAAAGTGGTTTCTTCACATTGGCGTTACCAAAAACAGAAAGTGGTTTCTTCGCATTGGCATTATCGAGATTAGAGGAATAGCCCAATCTCGATAATCCGGACCTCTTCACAGTAGTTTCTTCACATTGGCATTAGTGCATTACCAAAAATAAACATGCAGCTAGTGAGACCTACGTAAAACATCAGTTGGAATAAAACATAATGTCATTACTGACTACAGTGGTTTGACAAAAGGAAAATCTAATACTGTCAAAATTATTAGCTTGACTAATTCAGATAAGAAAATTGAAGTTAAGGATAAACTTCAGCCATGTGCTAGGCAGAGATAGTAACAAACATGCACGTGAGAGCTCAAATTCAAACCCGGCTCATAAATAACAACTTAAACTTGGACTATGTATGAGCAGTTAGAGATCACTAGTAGTTCTCTTACAAATGGAGAAGGCCTGCACAACTGCTAATGACCATGAGTTACAGTTCTACCATACACCTGAAACACAAAATAAGATGCTGAAATTAGATTGTAGAGGGCACAACACCAGCATGAGCTAAAGCATAAGCATCTGTGAGGCCAGGAACGGAGTCCTTGTGACAGTCGATGAACCTCGATTTGAAAGTCTCCTCTCCAAATCGAGCAAATGTGGCAAGGCTCATATTGCTATTCAAGAATCCCTTTTCCTGCAGGACCTTCATGACATAATGCCGTGGCACTAGCCTCTTCTCCAGGCTGTATGTGAGCAGAACAGGGCTTTCCACAATGTGTCGTGGCTCCACCATAGCCTCATTAACTAGGAACTCAATCTTGCGTAGAAGAGTTTTCTCAGACAATCCTAATATACATGGCATCTTGGACACTGCAGTGGAAACCTCAGACTCAGAACAACCAAGAGTCCTCTTCAAGAACTCAAGCTTGGCAGCAACCTTCTCTTTGGAATTACAGGCAACGGCAGCCACTGCTTTCTTGAATATCCCCGAAGTAGGAGGCACCCCAAGTTGTCCCGCCCATAGCAAAAATTCTTTCACGCGTTCCGGTTTGAAGCTGAGCACTCGCGGGACGTTTGAACACAGCTGGACAATATCTCGAACACCCCACTGACGCAGCAAAGCAATGTTAGGCTCGATTGACCTCTCAATGCTCGTGCTGAGGAGGCGGCTATTCCTCTTTAGGGCCACCAGGAACTTCTCAGACGAGCCGTAGAAGGAGATGAAGAACTCGAGCTTGGCAGCGACGTCGCCTTCGCGGAGAGGGCGTGAGGCGACCAGGAGGAAGCGAGCGATTTGGGGAGCGGAAAGACCGACGCGGTCGCGGAGAGCAAGAAGGCGCGGCGCGATGTTCTTCGCCGAAGCGCGGAGGAGCATCGGGTCCGCGGAGACGGCGGCGCCGATGTCGGCGCGGGAGAGGCCGGCGCCGGCGAGCAGGGCGATGATGGCATCAGGGTTGGAGGCGGAGAGGAGGCGGGAGTGTGAGACCTCCTCCTTGCCGGATGCTCTGGATAACTCGCGGAAGGCCTTCTTGGACACCACGCGGGCCTGTGCCGGTGCGAGGCCGCAGGAGGCGACGAGGTAGTCCTCGAGGGAGAAGGGCGCGGGGGAGGTGGAGGTGGAGGTGTAGGTGGAGAGGAGGCAGCACGGGCGGGGGTGGTCGGGGGCCGGCAGCGGTGATGCGGCGCGGAGCAGGGGGAGGAGGCGATTTCGGAGGCGCAACATCGCGGCGGCGCCGGCGGCCGTATGCAAGACCTGCGAGGCTGCGACGGCCAGCTCTAGGGCCGGGGCACGCTGCGTCAAAGCCGGAAAACCCAGCACTTCAGCCCATTTGAGGCCTTGAGGGCCCTGGCCCAGTTGTCCCAACTGGAAATTCTGAAGAGAGCCCACCACCGGCCTGTTTGGAACGCAGGAATTTTCCTCTGTTACTGCGTTTTTGCTATGAAATTAAACTAATTTCTGTGAAATTCCTGCGTTCCAAACAGCCCTCAAAATAGACGTCTGCCATGCCCGGCGGCCATACAGCCACTGCCGCGTCTGCCGTGCTCAAAACCCGTCGGTAGGATGGCAAGGTACATCCCTTCTTGATGTACTGAACATAGAGATGGGGTATCTCTATATCATTCTGGACCATGGACCGTGGTGGTGGTCATCCAAATCTTCATGGCCGAGCTCTTCAACCTGCTCAATGGGTACCGACTGCTCCCATGGTCCAGGATGCTTAACTGACAACGAGATAATGCTATATATATATATATATATATATATATATATATATATATATATATATATATATATATATATATATATATATATATATATGTACTCATTGTCATCCTGCCGACGGGTTAGAAAACCTTAGAAATTGCAGAGTCATTCATTTACTCCAAGAGTCTCTTTATATCTACTTCTGTATTGTCATACTGAACGGACACCGCAAGGTTATTTCTTCATGGGTGTCTGTTCAGTATTGTCATATTACCTACAGAGATTAATGTGTATTACCTGATTATTAATTTTTCAATCGATCATGCAATCATCAACGGAGGAGTTGTCCAGATTCCAGAGATCTAGAAATTCAAAAGCTGCTCAAAACAAAGGGTGACAATACTGTAAACCCATAATGCACGAAAAACCTTATAAATATCATGCATATTCTATAAAGTAATATTTAGAGAATTACAGAAGTGGCGTGTCCCCTGTATATGAGAGATCAATTTACAACTTAATCATAGGCAGCAAGTCAAGACGATAGTACAAAAGGGACATGTTCTCTCTCTCTATATATAATATATAATGTATGAAAAAAGAATGAACAAAAGTAACAAATTAGTGTTCCCTCATTCGAAGTTGCTTCCCTACAAATTAGTATTACTCTCTGCTACATCGGCAGAGGTCCATGGCACCCAAAACAATTATTAAATAGAAATTAAGAGTATATTTGGCCCTTACAACATTGGCATTACCAGTTAGTTTCATTGAGAGTTTCTTCACAGTAGTGATTTGGGATGCGGACCTCTGCCGAAAATAAAAGTGGTTTCTTCACATTGGCGTCACCAAAAACAGAAAGTGGTTTCTTCACATTGGCATTATCGAGATTAGAGGAATAGCCTAATCTCGATAATCCGGACCTCTTCACAGTAGTTTCTTCACATTGGCATTAGTGCATTACCAAAAATAAACATGCAGCTAGTGAGGCCTACGTAAAACATCAGTTGGAATAAAACATAATGTCATTACTGATAAAAGTGGTTTGACAAAAGGAAAATCTAATACTGTCAAACTCATTAGCTTAATAATTTCCACAACAAGCACTAATTCAGATAAGAAAATTGAAGTTAAGGATAAACTTCAGCCATGTGCTAGGCAGAGATAGTAACAAACATGCACGTGATAGCTCAAATTCAAACCCAGCTCATAAATAACAACTTAAACTTGGACTATGTATGAGCAGTTAGAGATCACTAGTAGTTCTCTTACAAATGGAGAAGGCCTGCACAACTGCTAATGACCAAGAGTTACAGTTCTACCATACACCTGAAACACAATAAGATGCTGAAATTAGATTGTAGAGGGCACAACACCAGCATGAGCTAAAGCATAAGCATCTGTGAGGCCAGGAACGGAGTCCTTGTGACAGTCGATGAACCTCGATTTGAATGTCTCCTCTCCAAATATAACAAATGTGGCAAGGCTCATATTGTTATTCAAGAATCCTTTTTCCCGCAGGACCTTCATGACATAATGCCGTGGCACTAGCCTCTTCTCCAGGCTGTATGTGAGCAGAAAAGGCCTTTCCACAATGTACCGTGGCTCCATTGCAGCCTTGTTGACAAGGAACTCAATCTTGCGAACAAGAACCTCGTCAGACAATCCTAATATAGATGGCATCTTGGACACCGCAGTGGAAACCTCAGACTCAGAACAACCTAGAGTCCTCTTAAAAAACTCAAGCTTGGCAGCAACCTTCTCTTCGGACATACAGGCAACGACGGCCACTGCGTGCCCGAATAGCCCCGAAGTGGGAGGCACCCCAAGTTGTTCCGCCCGCAGCAATAATTCTTTCAGGCGTTCCGTGTTGAAGCTAAGCACCCGTGGGACGTTTGAACACAGCTGGGCAATATTTCGAACACCACACTGACGCAGCAAAGCAATGTTAGGCTTGATTAAGCTCTCAAGGCTCGCATTGAGGAGCCACCTATTCCTGTTTAGGGCCACCAGGGCCTGCTCAAATGAGCCGTAGAAGGAGATAAAGAACTCGAGCCTGGGAGCGACGCCGCTACGGCGGAGGGCATGTGGGCCGACCTGGAGGAAGCGAGCGATTTGGGAAGTAGAAAGACCGGCGCGGTCTCGGAGAGCAAGAAGGCGGGGCGCGACGATCTTCACCGAAGCGCGGAGGAGCAGCGGGTCCGCGGAGACGGCGGCGGCGATGTCGTCGCGGGAGAGTCCGGCGCCCGCGAGCAGGGCGATGACGGCGTCGGGATTGGAGGCGGAGAGGAGGCGGGACCGAGGGATCTCGTCCTTGCTGGATGTTCCGGATGATAACTCGCGGCATGCCTTCTTGGAAACCTCGCGTGCTTGGGCTGGGGCGAGGCCGCAGGCGGCGACGAGATATTCCTCGAGGGAGAAGGGCACGGCGGTGGTGGAGGTGGAGAGGTGGCAGCACGGGCGGGGATGGGTGGGGGAGGGTAGCGGGGAGGCGGCACGGAGCATAGAGAGGAGGCCACTTCGGAGGCGCAGCATCACCATGGCGGCGGCGGCGGCGGCGGAGGGGTCGACACTGACGCCTCCTTTTTTTTTTTTTTTGATCAGACACTGACGCCTCCTGGTGGCGAGGCGAGCGATGCTTCGGGTTTGGGCCGTATTCACTGACTGCCCAGTTTGGGCTAGCCCAGCCACCCTTCGCAGCCGTTGTCTCTTTTTCCTTCGACAGACGCACGGGTGGCACGGACATGTTGTCCTTTTTTTTATATAAAAAAATAGAGTAAAGTTCATCACCGGTCCTTAAACTTGTGTCGTTGTGTCATCCCGGTCCCTAAACTCACAAATCGACCGTTTAGGTCCTCAAACTTATTCGGTTGTGTCATCCCGGTCCCTAAACTTATTCGGTTATGTAATCCTGGTCTATAATAAACTTATAAATCACTCGTTTAGGTCCTCAAACTTAGTCAGTTATGTCATTCTGGTCCCTAAACTTTGATTTGAGTCTCATCTAGATCTAAACATGGTAATTTTAAAACTTTATATCAACAAATAATTCATAACTTTTTCATATAAACTCAAATGAAGACAAACTTTATATCAAAATTATAGCTCTCGATGTGATCTACAACTTTGCAGTTTAAAAGTTTTTGATTTAAAACTGTTTAGGGTCCCAAAATATTATTGTATGTTTATAGATTTTGAAATTTAAAATTTAAAATTATTTTTTTGGATAACAAATGACTTTAAATAAAAAAAATTATCTACAATGTTTTAGATTGCATTGAGAACTATAACTTTTATATAGATCATGTAAATATTCAAGATTGTTTGATAATTTTAAATTTTAAATTTCAAAATCTATAAACATACAACAATATTTGGGACCCTAAACAGTTTTAAATCAAAAACTTTTCAACTACAAAGCTGTAGATTACATCGAGGGCTACAATTTTGATATAAAATTTGTCTTCATTCGAGTTTGTATGAAAAAGTTATGAATTTTTTGTTGATATAAAGTTTTCAAATTATCATGTTTAGATTTAGATGAGACTCAAAACCAAGTTTAGGGACCGGGGTGACACAACTGACTAAGTTTGAGGACCTAAACGAGTGATTTGCAAGTTTAGGAACCGGGATGACACAACCGAACAAGTTTGAGGACTAAACGGTCGATTTGCGAGTTTAGGGACCGGGATGACACAACCGAACAAGTTTGAGGACCGGTGATGGACTTTACTCAAAAAAAATATAACAGACAAGTAGTGCCTGCATAAGTCTGACGTTTTCTAAAGCCACTTACACTAAGAAATCATATAACAAGGTAAATTAAAATCTGAATATAGTCTATTGGCTGCCGGAATAATTTAATCACCCTGAAGGCTGGCATTAAGATGAAGTAGTGGGTAAACAGACAAGTAGTGCCGGGTTCTTATTTTGATTGGACTTCAAAGGCATCTCACATTGTCAAGAAGAAAGATAGGGTTCCTTGTTTTAATAGTCTTTTTGAGTGTTAGAACTCCTCCGTCACTTTTGTTTAGCCATCATATTTTCTGTTTGCACTAACATTCATCCACGAGGAACATGCTTAAAACCAGCTTTACTGGGGATGATATGAGTATGGCAAGGCTTAACTCTGAAACTGAAAGATGTAAGCAGGATGCTCTTTTCTAGGTGCACGAAGCCATAACAGTTTGCGATTTGTTATTATGGTTGACATTTGGTATTTTCAGCATATGCTATCCTTTAAGGGAGTTAAAGGTGTTTTTTGCACCAATAAATCAGTATCCAGTAGCTGTCAAAATATTCAAATTTAGATCCTTCTTTCCACCATGCAGCAATTGATTAGTTTTTTTTTTTTACCAGATGCGTCAACTTCATTGATCTATTGCTTTGTCTCTTCGGTTTCAGACTGGGATAGTTTTGCAACATTTTTCTCTAGAACCACAAATCAGATGACTTATGCAAAATGTTGGTTCCTGGAAATGGTAGATCTCACAACCTGCTAATACTATGAATTGCTGAGGACTTGTTTACCAGATCATGTTCCTTTCCATAACAGCTTTGTCTAGTATACATAGATCTATTTCTCAGTTTCCATCATTTTTTTGGAGCGTGCTGGTTTCACTTATGCTTGGAAAGTGGAGATGAGTATTGGCGTATTGTTGGTGACCAAGGCTTGTTCTAACGCAAACCTGGGGCAAAAAAATTATGCAACTTATCAGTATGTATTTGGAATTCGTCATGTAGATGACGAATGATAAGAGTATGGTCCATGTAGCCATTGTACTGAATGTATTAGGTAATTGTCTGAGCTGTTGAGTTGCATCAAGGATCAATTTGCATGTGTTGTCCAATTACGTTATGGATGAATTTTGTCTGGGTTGTTCATATACATCGTGACCGATTGCTTTTGTGGTTTAGTCTTGTTTTGTTATCTTAAAAAACAAAGAGCCTAGTCTCAAAAAAAAAAGAGCCTGCTTTTACTGAGTTAAATCGTTCGCGAGTCTCAGTCTAAGCTTCACCATGGATGTTCAATAGAATAACTACTCATTAACCATGGTATTGCATAACGTCGGCAGAGATTAACATGTAAAAAATGGTTAATAATTTGGCAATCGATCAACAATCATCAATATAGGAGTTCTTCAGGCATGTCCCCTGTATAATTATTTAATCATAGGCAGCCAATTCAAGGTGATAGTACAAAAGGGACATTTTCTCTATAATATATTACTAGTATGAAAAAGTATGAACAACGAACAAATTAGTATTCCCTCACTCGAGGTCGACTCCCTACAGCTTGCTGTTTATTTCCAGATGTTAGCATCTCATTTCCTTAAAAGCCAAACAGACAAGCATCTCAGGTACATCGGCACAGGTCCACGACACCCAAAACAATTACCCAAATGCTAACTTACAAACGCGCATGATTTGAGGATTCCGCATGCACACCTGAATCCACCGTCGAATTCACGCGGGTGCTCTCCTCGGCGTCCGATTCGCTTGTCTGTGCCTGCGCCCATCCTCTTCTTCAGCTCCGGCGACGCCACCCTTCCTCTCCAACTCTGGCGGGTATAGAAGGGGGCCGGCCGGGGGTGGAAGGTTGGCCAGGCGGTGGGGATGGCTGGCAGGCGACGCTTAGGGGGCCCTGGCGGCGGTAGCGGCGGTCGGGCCAGGGAGGGGCGGGGGCACCATGGCCGGATTTCGACGGAGCTCGCCGGAGTTCGCCATAGCCACATGGGGGAGGACGTGGGAGAGGGGGAGGGGAAGAAGGTGGTCGCCGCCGGCGGGGCGGTGGGCGTCAGGGCGGTGGAAGGTGGTGGAGGCGGGGGCGCTGGCGCCAGATCTGGAGGTAGTGAACGGCGGCGCTGCTCGATCTATAGGGAGCCGAGTGCTGCGGCGTCGGAGTTGAACGGGATGAGGAGCGTCAGGCGCGGGGAAAGAAGATAAGATGAGGAAGAAGACTGCGTGCAGGCCTGCGAGGAGGCGTGCGGGCGGAAGTGCGTATGACTGCGCGTGCGTCCAATAGCAGCGTCCAAACAATTAAATAGAAATCAAGACTATATTTGGCCCTTACAACATCGGCATTACCAAATTGTTCCATAGAGAGTTTTTTCACAGTAGCGATTTCGGACACTGCCTGAAACTACTTGTCCAGTCTTGTACAATGTTAGCATGCATCAGTAGAAACAAAAAACAATCCATTCAGCTAGTGAGACCTACGTAAAACATCAGTTGGAATAAAACATAATGTCCTGATAAAAAATGGTTGGACAGAAGGAAAATATAATACTGTCGAACTCATATTAGCTTAAAAAGTTCCACAACAAAGAAAATTGAAGTTAAGGATAATCTTCAGCATGTGCTAGGCATAAGAAGAAACTAACAAACATGCACGTGAAGGAAATTCAAACCCAGCTCATAAACAACCACAACTTAAACTCGGACTATGCATGAGCAGTCAGAGATCACTAGTGGTTCTCTTGTAAATAGAAAAGGACAGCACAGCTGCTCATGAGCACAAGTTACTGTTCCACCATAAACCATACGCCTGAACCAAAAAATGAGATGCTTAAATTACACTCTAGAGGGCACAATACCAGTACGAGCTGCAGCATAAGCATCTGCAAGGCCAGGAACAGAGTCTATGTGACAGTCGATAAACTTTGATTTGAAATTCTCCTCTCCAATTACAGCTAATGAGAAAAGGCTCATATTGTTATTCAGCAATCCCTTTTCCAGCAGGACCTTCATGACATAATGTCGGGGCACTAACCGCTTCTCAAGGCTCATTGCGAAAAGGACAGGCCTTCCCAAAATGTACCGTGGCTCCATCATAACCTCATTGACTAGGAATTCAATCTTGCATCGAAAAATCTCTTCAGAGAGTCCTAATATAGACAGCGCCTTGGACACTGCAGTTGAAACCTACGACTCAGAACACCCAAGAGTCCTCTTAAAGAACTCAAGCTTGGCAGCAACCTTCTCTCTGGAATTACAGGCAACTGCTGCCACTGCTTGCTTGAACATCCGGGAAGTTGGAGGCACCCCAAGTTGTTCCGCCCGTATCAAAAGCTCTTTCACGCGTTCCGGATTGTTGTAGGCAGTGGCGGAACTAGAACCTTTGATTAAGGGGGGCCGGACAATACGATTTCACCTCATAAATTTGATAAATATATATATATATATCTAAATAGATTTTTAAAATTTTTACATATGTATTTAATATTTATAACAAAAAACTCAAAATTATTGTTAAAAATAGTGAAATTATAATTTTTTAGTATAGAATTGATTTTTTATTATATATATATTAAACAGTTTTTACTGTTTATAGGGGGGTCAGGCCCCTGCTGGCCCCCCCTGGTTCCGCCTCTGGTTGTAGGTAAGCAACCACGGAATCTTTGAACACAGCCGAGCTGCCTGGGCAATATCTGGAACACCTCACTGAAGCAACAAAGCGATGCTAGGCTTGATTAACCTCTCAAGGCTCGCGCTGAAGAGGTACCTATTCCTCTTGAAGACCACCAGGACCTGCTCAAACGAGCCGTAGAAGGAGATGAAGAACTGGAGCCTTGGAACGACGTCGCAGCGTCGGAGAACATCGGGGCCGACCACGAGGAAGCGAGCGATTTGGGGAGCGGAAAGACCGACGCGGTCGCGGAGAGCAAGAAGGCGGGGCGCGATGTTCTCAATGGTGAGTTTCATTTTGTTGTTTTCAAGGCTGTCATGTCATATGAAACTCTCCATTGAGATAAAATAAAACTCTCCATTGAGATTGACTTAGCCTCGATCCTTTGTTGCTATCTAAGCTTCCTACGGTACTCTTGTATGGGGTCATCTCCAAAAGACGAGTCTAGCATTCATATAGACAATTAAAAAGATTCGTCCACGTCCACAGACAAAGGATCAAATGTAAGCAGCTTAGGGCCTGTTTAGATCCCAAATATTTACAAGATTCTCCATCACATCGAATCTTTAGACGTATGCATGAAGTATTAAATGTAGGTAAAAAAATAACTAATTGCACAGTTTGTTTGTAAATATCGAGACGAATCTTTTGAGTCTAGTTGGTCCATATTTGGACCCCGGGGGTATGACACCAACTAGTAATATGATCGCGTGCTCTCTTTCTGGATGGTGATGCAAGGGGACACAAGATTTATCCTGGTTCGGGCAAAGAAGACCCTACGTCCAGCGGAGAGAGGAGATTCTTGTATTACTTGCACCTAAGTGCTTGTACAGGGGCAATACAAGCTCAATGAGCGTGGACCGGGGTCTGAACTCGTATGTGTGTGTAGTGTGGACTCGTGCGTACGCGTGTGTCTAGCCGTATCGGTGTCACCGTCTATCCGTCCGCGTGAAGGGCCCCGGCGTCCCCTTTTATAGAGCAAGAGGAGGCCGAGGTTACACAGGAATGATACGGGAGTCAGGATGTACAGTGTCCAATATGGTGAGGAGTAGGAATCCTATCTTGTCGGGGTCACTGGAGCCGACGTGGGCGTTGCTGTTGAGGCGTCCTTGGAGCGTGGCCTTCATACCGGGCGCGGACGTGGAGGCGTGGCGACGTGGAGGCCGTACAACGCCCATGTCGGTACGTACGAGTCGTGGCAGGGTCCCTTCGGGTCTTAGGGTACCTATCCTTCAATAGTATGAGAGTAGTCAGGGCTCGAGATGGCGCCTACGGGGGCTCGAGCTCCCGCAGGTATGGGCAAGCCCCGGAAAGCCTGGTTGAACAGCAGGTATCAGGGCCTCGAGACGTGGCTTGGACGTGCAACAGTGCAGGGTATGGCCGAACAGTATTGTACGTTCCCTTTTGGCCATGCCTGCGATGAAAACGAGGTTTGACCCTGACTCTGGCTCGCTGTGGCACGCATCGTGCGCCAGAGGATGTGACCGGAGTAGGTGAAAGCATTAAATGCGCTGCGTGGGGTTGGTACGGTCGTCAGAGCTGGGGAGCGGGAAGCTTCCTCTTCGTGGGGGGCTTCGAAGGGTAGTAGAGCGCTTGCCCGAGCCCTGGCGCGGAGGGCTCGGGTGAGCGGAGGTTGTGCTCCAGCTCGAGGCCTGGGGTGTAAAGAGCCTCGAGGGATAGGCTGTCGTGCTGGAGAGGCTCGAGGTCCCCGCGCAGGGTCCCGAGGAGCGGTGCACGGCTGTAGCGGGTTCGTGGCCTACGCGCCGGGGCTCGAGGGGTAGCCTACCAGGAGGTGGTTGGTAAGGCTTTGGCGAGCCCACGCTTTCTGGCGGCGGGCCAGCGTCGCAGGCCTTGAGGGGTTGGTTCTTTGGAAGGTTAGTCTAGCTGGGTTTATTAATTGGTGTTCTAGGTTTAACCTATTTGTTTTGCGTTGATTGGGGGTACCCCTTTTGCGGTCCCCCGACAGTAGCCCCCGAGCCCTTGTTTGGGTGCTGGCACTCGAGCAGGGGCTCTCTACCGGGATCCAGAGGATTACTAATTGGTTCTCGAGGGTTTAGTTGTTTCGATTCCGTGGGTGTCGTGCGTGCGACACCCGCGGGTGTAGCCCCCGAGGCCACGGGGGAGTGGTTAGGACTCTCTTGTGGGTTTTTTCACGAGCATGAGTGTTAGTTGCGTTTTTTAGGTTCGGGAGTGTCGAGCCCCCGTGTTTTTAGACCCTTTTTCGTCGAGGGGTGTCAGGCTGAACCGACCGGCCGGCTCTTCGAGCTGTCCGGCACGCCGGTTACCCTGGCTTGTCATCCCGCGAGTCCTTTCGATCGGATGCGAGGGGGATGCCTCGTACTACCACGAGCGGGCGAGTATCGAGGTTCCCGGTGAGCTGGTAACGGGGAAATCCAAGTGAGACCTCGTGCCCCGTTCGATGGGGTCGACTGTAGCCCGGAGGCGATCTCATAAAGCATGGGTGCTCGGTCTGCAGGAATGCCGGGTCCATTCGATAGGACCCGGTGGCCCGATGCCTCCCTTCGGGGGGATTTCACTGCATGTCGTACTCCCTGCCTTGGATACACGTGAGGGGCCTCGAGGGCTTGGCCCTCGAGCGATGCTGCGAGTGGCGCCCCTTGGTGTCCCTAACTCGGGTGCTCGAAGCCGGCTGTCGAACCCTCTTCGAGGGCCAGCCTTCGCTGCTTCGAGGCTTAGGGTCGAGGCCCGTTTTTACCTTCTTGAAGAAGCCTCCGTCGCTTGGAATCCTTCTGCCCCTTGGGCGCGCCTTTTTAGGCGAGGTAGTGGAAATCGTGGCGCCAGGGCGACGAATGTGAAGTTGAAGCGGCGGTCGTGGATGGCCCAGGTAATGGAGTGAAATGCGGGGCTGCCGCGTGTACCTGTCGACGACTCAAGATTCGGTTAGGTAGGAGCATTTAATGCGCGTGGTTACCCCTTTTTTCCCATCGTGGGAGATCCCGCCTGTGGGGGTTCTCCCTTATAAATATCGAAAGAGGAGAGAGGAACCCTTTACTTTGCCTTTGCCTTCACCACCGCCGCAGCTTCCACACGCCCTATCCTCGAGCCAGCGATTGGCAATCTTCCCGGCCGCCCTTCCGTCGCTCAGATCCGCGCCGCCGTCGCCATGGCTGCTCAGACCCCAGCGCTGCCGGCCGAAGACTGGAGCCCGACGAAGACGACACAGCGCGAGTTGGATTCGCTGGTGGCGCAGGGGCTTCTCCGTCCCAACCCGGAGGAGGGACCTGCGTGGTGGGTTGTCCCGTTGTCGGATCACCGGGAGCCGAACCCGCCAGAGGGGTACGTGGTGAGCTTCACCCGCTACCACCGCATGGGGCTCGGCGTTCCGCCGAGCCGCTTCATGCGGGGGCTGGCTCACCACTTTGAGGTGGAGCTACAACACTTCTCCCCCAACTCCATCTCGCACGTCGCCATCTTCGCCGCGGTGTGCGAGGGGTATTTGAAGATTGAACCGCATTGGGAGATGTTCGTCCATCTCTTCCGGGGCGAGCTCTTCCACAAGGCCTTGAAGCCCAACGGGAGGCGGCTCGTGCGCATGGGCTCCCTCACCATCACTGCGAGGACTGGGACCTCGTCGGCCAACGTTCCCCACGAATACCTCCGCTACAAGCTTTCCACCAACCAAGCGGGTTGGGACGACCACTGGTTCTACCTGCGGAATGAAGGCGATCTCCTTCCGCGGTACACCGGCAGTGTCCTCACTCAGCGCCCGGACAAGTGGACCTGGGGCGTCGCGGTGGACAGGCAACGCCACCTGGTGCCGCTGATGAAGACGATGAGGTCGCTGGTGGAGGACAAGGGGCTGACCGTCCAAGCGGTCATTTGGGCGTTCCATCAGCGGAGGGTCCTTCCTCTGGCGGACCGCCCCCTCCTCATGTTCGAGATGGGGCCCAAGGCCTCGCTCGAGGCGCTGAACCAATCGAGGACGGCTGAGGAGAGGCTGTCTCGGAACGAGGGCGTCTCTCGGGTGTCGATCATGATTCAAGGAACGTTCCGCCCCGAGGAGACCACCCTGATTGCCATGGCACCCGACACGGGGTGTCTCGACCTGGTAAGCCTTCCTCGGGCTAGACTGTTTCGAGCCTCCCCTCCCTTCTCTTTCTTTGATCCTTGCTCACTCCCCTCGCAATTTTTTCATCGAGCTTCTTTTTCATAGGGGACGTTCACCTGTCGCGCGTCGAGGCCCCCAGTGGGGGAGGATGCCACGGAAACACAGGTGAGGCGCCTCTCTGCTCAGAAGGATAAGGAGAGTAAGGATGCCATGAAGAAGAAAGAGAAAGACAAAAACTTGCGCCGGGCGGCTCGGGAGCAGCGGCTTGCGAAGGCTCGTCGTAACCGACAGCCTAGGGAGGAATCCCCTGAGCTCAGTTCCTCGAGCTCGAAGGAGGAAGATGATGATGAGGAAGAGAGTGACGATGAAGGGATGGATGCGCGTCTGAGGCGCGCGGGGGTCGTCGACGTCAGGGCTGACCGCTCCTCTGTGCAGGAGGATATTCTGGAGGTCCCCCTGGCGAAGGGATCGCGCGGGACGCAGCCGCGGAAGGCGGCACCAAGCCCGGCCTCGTCGGAGGCCTAGGGCCCGTCGAGCTCCATGCTGGACGTGCCCCTTGACGCGAGGAAACCTCGAACCAGGAGTGCCATCACCGCGGCGCAGAAGGAGGCCACGACCGCGTCGACCCAGGCGGGGGGTCTCGAGATGGGCCGGTCGTCGAGGAGCGGCCAATACGTCGAGAAGGACTCCGGGCCCGACCGCCGCAAGGCGTCGAGGGCGACATCGAGCCCGCGGAGGAGCGGGCAGCACGAGAGGGCGTCGAGCCCGCGCCACCATGACCGCCGAGGGGGGAGCCCCCGGTCGTCTCGTGACGGGAGTCGCGAGCGACCTCGGAGCCCGTCGCCGCACCGCCGCCGGGAGAAGGAGGCAGGCGCGGGGGGGCGTGACCGTCGACACGAGCGCCGGAGCAGGTCCCGGAGCCCGCGCAGGGAAGGGCGCCAAGATGACTGCTCGAAGGAGACTCGGTCGCCCCCCCAGGACAGGAGACAAAAGGAGAGCTCTCCGCCGGGGTCGAGCCACGGGAAGCGTCGGGAGCCTTCCCCTCATCCGAGCCATGTGGAGACGGCTCAGGGGTGCGGCTCGAGCCACGGGGCGGGCTCGAAGCCCCCGAGCAGGTCCGACAATTCGGGGAAGAAGCCCCGCCGTCGCTTTGGGTTAGTAACGTTTCTCAGTCTCGTAGGTAGTGAAGCTTTACCTTTTTAGTTTTGGTGACGTTTGTTGTTTTCCGGTTTTTCAGGGAAAAACGCTCTCGGCAGGAGGCGGACACCGCGGCGTCCAAGCGGGCCAAGACCTCGAGCTCTGCTGAGGTCCAAGCACCTCGAGGTATGGCTCCTTCTTCCACTGGGGAGGCCGCTTGGCTGGTGAAGGCTCGAGCAGCCATGGCTCGGGGAAGCCAGATGGCCGCCGCGGATCTTGGTGAGGCCGACGTCGTCGACCACGGGGGTCGAGGTTTTTTCCTGTTTCTGACGACGTTGTTCTCCTTTTTCAGCAGGGGCCACGGCTCCTGGCGCCGAGCCTGCCGCCACCGCATCTGCCGCGGCACCGCCTCCTCCTCCTCCTCCTCCTCCTCAGGTGGCGCCTATCGAGAGGGCCACTCCTCCCCCCGTCGCAACGACCATTTCGGGGGGAGCTCCCGAGACAAGCATGGCTCCATCGGCATCTGGGGTTGAAGGGTCGGCGGCCCTCGAGACCCCAGACGACGCGAGCCGGCCCTCGGAGAAGAGGGAGGAGGGAGAGGCGTCGGTGGAGAAGGTGCCGACGGTGGAGGAGCTCCTGGACGAGCTGGAGCAGGTGCCGCCCCCGGTCGAGGGCTCAATGCTGGAGGAGGCACTCGAGGCACCGGCCAGGGACGACAAGACGCCAGAAGACCCGGCGAGGGAGGAGAGATTGGGGACGAGCCACCCCTCGAGCGACCCGCTACCGCTCGAGTCCCCACCTCCACGCGAGGCCGCGTCGTCGCCTCGGGAGGAGACGGAGCAACGGACGGAGACGGAGGAGGAGCGGAGAGAGCCACAGCCTGTGCCACCGGTTGGTGGGTCGCAGCCGGCACCGCTCGAGCCGGAGGAGGAGGGTCTGCCCCTCGTCGAGGTCGATCGGTTGGTGTGGCCATATCCTGACGCGCCGAGCCCGTCCGGCGCCATGATCCCCGTTGAGCGGCCGGCTCAGCAGGGGGTTCCGCGGGAGGCGCGGTCCATCTTCAGGGAGGTGGCCGAGCTCGTGGCGGAGGCGGAGAGGTCCTTCTCGGAGGAGTCAGAGAAGTCCGCGCAAGTGGCGGCCGCCCTTGCGAAGGCGGAGGGGGAGCTGCTAGAGCTCCGCGCCGAGCTGGGTCGGAACACGCAGATGGCGAGCCGGTTCAACGCGGCGCAGGCGGAGACCCAGGCGGCTCGTGACGAGGCCGCCCAAGCTAGGAGGGAGGCCATCGCCGCTCTGGCCACGGCGGAGGCGTCGAGGAAGGAGGCCGCCGACGCCCGAAACGAAGCCGCCACCGCCCGGTCTGCAGCGGAGGCGGCGAAGAAGGAGGCTGTCGACGCCCTAAGCGAAGCCGCCACCGCCCCGTTTGTAGCGGAGGCGGCGAAGAAGGAGGCCGAGGAGGCCAAGAGCGAGGCCGCCGCCGCCCTGGCTAAAGCGGAGGCAGCGCGGCAGGAGGTGATCCGGAAGGATCTGGCCCTTGTGGAGATGGGCAGGTGAAAGGTCCTAAATGGCTAGAGGGGGGGTGAATAGCCTATAAAAATTTCTACAACAACACTTAAACAAACTAGTTAGACAACTAAATGGCGAAGCGAAGTTTGCGCTAGCTCTACACAGATGCAAGCCACCTATTCAAAATTCTAGATAACCACAAACTCTAAATCACACAATATCAAAGGAACTATCCAACGACTAAATAAGCAATAATGTATATCACTACACAAGATAAGAGAATGTAACTAACAACAAGGTATAATATTAACTTGCAAGAAAGTAACAAATGTAAGTACAAAAGATAGAAGTGTGTATACCGAGCCGGCAAGAGATTTATAAATGAATATCAAAGAATACCACGGAGACAAGTTGACACAATAATTTTTCCTCCGAGGTTCACTTGCTTGCCGGCAAGCTACGTCCCCGTTGTAGCGATACACCCACTTGGAGGTTCACGCGCTAATAGGCATCACACGCCTAACCCTCAATAGGGTGCCGCACAACCAACACAAGATGGGGATCCACAAGCTACGAGCAATCCACTAGAGTTACCTTTGGCGCTCCGCCGGGGAAGGTACAAGAAACCCCTTACAAATCACCGGGAGATGGCCACGAACAATCACCACTCGTGCCTAATCTCCTCCGCTGCTCCAAACCGTCTAGGTGGCGGCAACCACCAAGAGTAATAAGAATATCCGCAGCAACCACAATCGCTAAGTGCCACTAGATGCAAACTCACAAGCAAATGCACTTGGATCTCTCGATCTCACTTGGATTCGCACTAACAAGCAAAGAGAGCGGAGGGAGGGATTAGATCTTGCTCAAGAGGATGTTCAAGAAGTCAGAGAGTCAAGAAGAACCCCCACACGGCGGCCACGGCCAATTTATAGGGAAGGGAGGGCGGCGGCCCGAACCCTACCTTTCTGCGCTTGGTCGGTAGTACCGACCCCTCCTGGGCGGTAGTACCGACAGAGTCAAACTAGCCGTTTAACACACGTCCCGCTGATTTAGGCGAGGCACCGACTCTGGTCGGTACCTCCGAGGTCGGTAGTACCGAGGTAATGGCGGTACTACCGCCAGGCCAAAAATCGCCGCGATCAGAGAGCTCTGCGAAAAACCAGTCACTACCGACCTTGCGTCGGTACCACCGTGGGCGGTAGTACCGAGGTAATGGCGGTACTACCGGCAAGCCATTTTCAAAAACTACAGAGAGCCTCGCGAAAAACCAGCCACTACCGACCTTGCGTCGGTACCACCGTGGGCGGTAGTACCAAGGTAATGGCGGTACTACCGGCAAGCCATTTTCAGAAACTACAGAGAGCCTTGCGAAACTCCTCAGGGCCACGGTACCACCGACCATCCGGTCGGTACCACCGCCGGCGGTAGTACCGAGGTAATAGCGGTACCACCGCCAGGCCAAAAACGTCCCATTACAGAGAAGGCTGCGCGCAGCACCTATGGGCGGTACCACCGACCACCCTGGTCGGTACCACCGACCACACACAGAAAACTCCATTTTCTTCTCTGTGTTGATCCAAACCAACTCCAACAACTTCTCCTTTGCAAATGTGCTAACACCAACAAGTGTACAACATCATGTGCATGTGTGTTAGCATTTTCACAAACATATTCAAAGGATTCGAGTTAGCACACTAGGTCCTAATGCATATGCATGTATGAATCCACCTAGTGGCACTTGATAACCGTGATCACTGAGATATTCCCCTCTTAATAGTACGGCTATCTATCCTAAATGCACTCACACCCTCTATGGTGTCTTGAGTGCCAAAACAAAATTCCTATTTATACCTTTGCCTTGATCTCCATAGGATTTTGTTTTTCTCCTCTTCTTCTTCCAAATGTGGAGCACTTGATCTATCTTTTGGTCATCACCACCAATACCATGATCATCATTTGGCTCCCGTACTTGGAATGTACCAACCTAGCTCATAAACACTTCATGACAAGGTTAGTACTCTAGGTGACATCAATTATCCAAAACCAAACAGGGACTTTCAGCAGGCTGGTCGAGGACCTTAGGGGCGAAAAGCTCGATGTGCTGTCCCAAAAGCGTACACTCGAGCAGCGCGTCGAGGTCCTTACCAGCGACTTTGCCGCTCTAGGCGTGCACTGTCAAGGTAATTTTTAATGCTTCGTCTTGCTTTGATTTCGAGGTTCTTGTCACGCTGCGGACTCACTCCTTTCTGTTTGTTGCATAGATGCCGAGAAGACCGTTGATGAGCTCCGCGAGACAAATACGGCTCTCGTGGAGCAACTCCGAGGTGAAACCATGGTGGCGGAGCGAGCGCGCATCACCCTCGACAGGCTTAGCTCCATGTGGGGCGCCGACCCGGTGGCCGCGGCAGAGGGCGCAGTGGCTCGGGGCGACGCCCTGGTCGACGCCCTGTGCTTTTTTGACGTGGCCGCGCGGGACCGCGTCAGGAGCGCTCTCCACCATGGCGTAAAGCAGGCGCTTGCGGCCGTTCGCTCCGGCTTCCGCTACCCGGTCAACGTTGTTGCCAAGGGCTTCATCGAGATCAAGGGGAAGGACGAGGAGTGGAACGACCGCCGCGTCGACAAGATCTTGGAGAAGGTGGAGAGGCCGGGGGCGGCGTTCGCCAAGCTCTTCGAGGAGGACGTGCTGCCTCCTGATGTGGACAGTGGTGTAAGTGGCCCCTCTCCTCCTGACCCGGACGTCGAGGCTGAGCTCGCGGCGGAAGATCTTGGGGAGGAATTCCAGACAGATGAAGAATGAGGCCTGCGTGCCAAATTTGGGCATCGAGGCCCTTGTAAGAATTTATGTTATGACTTATGGCCCGTCGAGGCCAACATGTGCATACGACTCGTTTGTTTTAAAGAAGCTGTTTTCTTTTCAAATTTATTCGATCGTCCCTCTTTGTCGTTAGCTCGAATTTCTGCCGGCTTGGTCTGTGTTCCTTCGATACGCGTCACGAGTTCCTCGAGGGGAAGCGTAGGTAGGGTACCGTAGCCCGGGGGCGTAGGTGGCCGTCTACGTCGACACCTCCCGACTCTTGGAGGCTCAAGGTATTTTCGGACTTAGACGTTGCTAGTTCGCTCGAGGTACGAGTCGAGATCAGGGTCAAATTTTTGAAAAGAAAACGCGCTTTTTCCAGAGTTTGGGGGGGAGGTCCCCCCTGTCAGCCCCCGAGGGAGGCTCGACCCTGAGCAAGGCAGGGTCGAGGCTACCTTAAGTTGCTAAGTAATATGAAAGATGGCGCACGAGTTTGCTCATTCATATTTAACATGTTTGTACAAAGCAACGAAATGAACAAGGCTTCGAGGCCCTTAAAGGTAGAAGCGACATAGCTGAGATATGTTCCATGCGTTCGCCAGGATCCTGCCTTGACCGTCGTAGAGCTTGTACGTTCCTGGCTTGAGCACCTCAGCTACGGTGTATGGGCCCTCCCATGGAGGGGTGAGCTTATGGCGCCCTCGATTATCTTGCAACCGTCGAAGCACGAGGTCCCCCACCGTCAGGTCCCTCTTGCGCACGTGCTTGTCGTGGTAGCGTCGAAGTGTTTGCTGGTAGCGCGCGGAGTTGATGAGCGCTACGTCTCGAGCCTCCTCGAGCTGGTCCTTGGCGTTGGCAAGCCTCTCGTCGTTGGTTTGTTCGTTGTAGGCTCAAAGTCGAGGGGAGCCGTACTTGAGGTCCGTAGGCAAGACAGCTTCGGCGCCGTAGGTTAGGAAAAATGGAGTGAACCCGGTGGCTCGACTCGGCGTAGTCCTGAGGCCCCACAGCACCGAGGGGAGCTCTGCAGCCCACCCCTTTCCGAAATTCTTGAGGGTTTTGAACAACCTCGGCTTCAGCCCGTGGAGTATCATGCCGTTGGCGCGCTCGACCTGCCCGTTGCATTGTGGGTATGCGACCGAGGCCCAGG
Organism: Coix lacryma-jobi var. lacryma-jobi; assembly: GCA_009763385.1. Taxonomy (NCBI): domain Eukaryota; kingdom Viridiplantae; phylum Streptophyta; class Magnoliopsida; order Poales; family Poaceae; genus Coix; species Coix lacryma-jobi. The sequence continues at coordinate 180,386,747 of CM019823.1, read as the reverse complement.
TCACGCGAATGTTGTTGTCGTCGTAAAAGTTGGTGAACTTTTTGCCCGTGAATTGGGTGCCATTGTCGGTGATGATGACGTTAGCCACCCCAAATCGGTACATGATGTCGACGATGAACTCGACGGCCTTCTCGGAGGTGGGGTCGCCTACAGGCTTAGCTTCGATCCACTTGGTGAATTTGTCGATGGCCACGAGCACATGCGTGTACTTTCCAGTTGTCATCTTGAGGGGACCCACGAGGTCGAGCCCCCAGACGGCAAACGACCAAGTGATGGGGATCATCAGCAGGGCGTGCGTGGGCTGGTGTGTTTGCTTGGCGTAGAACTGACACCCTTGGCAAGCTTGGACCAGGCGCTTGGCGTCTTCGATGGCGGTTGGCCAGTAGAAGCCTTGGCGGAAGGTGTTCCCCACCAAGGTCCTTGGCGCTGCGTGATAGCCGCAAGCCCCCGAGTGCATGTCATCGAGGAGCCTGCGTCCCTCCTCGAGGGGGATGCAGCGCTGAAGGATCCCTGATGGGCTTCGACGGTACAACTCTCGTTCATCGCCGTAGATGACGTAGGTCTTGGCCCTTCGAGCGATGTGTCGAACCTCCGTCTTGTCTTCCGGTAGCACGCCTTGCGTCAGGTAGTCGAGGAAGGGCGTCCGCCAGTCGAGGGGTCGTGATGAAGAAGAGGCGGACGCATCAATCTGCATTGCCTCAGTAGATGTCGAGGGGTCATTTTCGAGGGGTGGCATTGAAGGTCGAGCCCCCGTGTCCGGCTCGAGGGGTGGCGTCGAGGGGCCAGCCCCCGGGCCGATTTTGACGGATGGCTCGAAAATGTCCCTTGAGAAGACATCTGGTGGGACGGTGCCGCGCGTGGATGCCAACTTAGCCAGCTCGTCAGCGGCCTCGTTGTACTTTCGAGCGATGTGGTTGAGCTCGAGGCCGTAGAACTTATCTTCTAGCTTGCGCACCTCCCCGCAGTATGCTTCCATCTTGGGGTCGACGCAGCTCGAGGCCTTCATGACTTGGTTGATGACGAGCTGCGAGTCCCCTCGAGCGTCGAGGCGTCGGACCCCGAGCTCGAGGGCGATACGCAGCCCATTGACGAGGGCCTCGTACTCAGCAACGTTGTTGGAGGCGGGGAAGTGCAAGCGTAGCAGGTAGCGTATGTGGACTCCGAGGGGCGAGATGAAGAGCAGGCCCGCGCCTGCCCCCATCTTCATGAGGGATCCGTCGAAGTACATAGTCCAGAGCTCGGCTTGGATTTGTGCCGGCGGGAGCTGGGTGTCGGTCCATTCAGCAACGAAGTTCGTCAACGCTTGTGACTTGATGGCTTTTCGTGGAGCGTAGGTGATGGCCTCCCCCATTAGCTCGGTAGACCATTTGGCGATGCGCCCCGTGGCCTCCCGATTGTTGATGATCTCTCCGAGGGGGAAGGACGACACCACCGTTACGGGATGAGCGAGGAAGTAGTGCTGGAGCTTGCGCCTCGTGATAATGATGTCGTAGAGTAGCTTCTGGATGTGCGGGTACCGGACCTTGGCCTCGGAGAGCACCTCACTGATGAAGTACACCGGTCGTTGGACCGGTAACGCGTGACCCTCCTCGTGCCTCTCGACGGTTATGACCGCGCTGACCACCTGGGTGGTTGATGCCACATAGAGGAGGAGAGGCTCGGGGGGATCGTCACCCTGGGCTGGTCGTGGTGGCACGAGAATTGGCGCGGAAGTCAGCAACCTCTTCAACTGGGTTAGGGCCTCCTCTACTTCGACGGTCCACGCAAAGTGCTCCGTTTTCTTCAGCAGGCGGTAGAGGGGTAGCGCCTTTTCCCCTAGCCTCGAGATGAACTGGATGAGAGCGGCTAGGCAGCCCGTCACTTTCTGTACGCCCTTGAGGTCTCGGATCGGGCCCATCCTCATGACTGCTGAGATCTTTTCGGGGTTGGCCTCGATCCCCCGTTGTGAGACAATGTAGCCAAATAGCATGCCCCGAGGCACACCAAAGACACATTTCTCGGGGTTGAGTTTCACATTCTTGGCCCGGAGGCACTCGAACGTGGTCTCGAGATCGTGGATGAGGTCCCCGACTTTGTTGGTTTTAACCACGATGTCATCGACGTAGGCCTCGACGGTTCTGCCTATGTGTTCGCCAAAGATATGCTGCATGCAATGTTGGTACGTTGCCCCGGCGTTTCGAAGGCCGAAGGGCATTGTAACGTAGCAATACATACCAAAAGGCGTAACAAAAGAGGTAGCGAGCTCGTCGGATTCTTTCATTTTAATCTGGTGGTAGCCGGAATACGCATCGAGAAATGAAAGTACTTCGCACCCCGCAGTGGAATCGACAATCTGATCAATTCTAGGTAAAGGAAATGGAACTTTTGGACAAGCTTTATTCAAACCGGTGTAGTTTACACACATCCGCATTTTTCCATTCTTTTTCCTAACTAGCACAGGATTAGCTAACCACTCCGGGTGAAATACCTCCTTGATGAATCCACCCGCCAAAAGCTTGTGCACCTCCTCGCCGATGATCCTGCGCTTTTCTTCGTCGAAGCGGCGCAGGCGTTGCCTCACCGGTCTGGACCCGGCCTGGATCTCCAAGGCGTGCTCGGCGACTCCCCTCGGTATGCCTGGCATGTCCGAGGGGCTCCACGCAAACATGTCGATGTTTGCGCGGAGAAAGTCGACGAGCACTGCTTCCTATTTAGGCTCGAGGTTGGCGCTGATGGCCAGTGTCTTGCCGTCGGTCGAGGCCGGGTCGACGGGTATCTGCTTGACGTGTTCTGCCAGCTCAAAGGTGCCAGCGTGGTGCTTTGCTTCAGGGGCCTCCTCGGTGGCCAGGGCTGCTAGGGCCTCGAGCAAATCGAGGTGGACGTTGGCCTCCCCACGCTCGACGCACTCCACATCGCAGTGGTACGCGTGCTCGTAGGAGGTGTTGACGGTGATGACCCCTTTCGGCCCCGGCATCTTGAGCTTCAAGTATGTGTAGTTGGGGACCGCCATGAACTTGGCGTAGCCGGGCCTGCCGATGATGGCGTGGTAGGTTCCTCGGAACCCGACCACCTCGAAGGTGAGCGTCTCCCGGCGGAAGTTGGCCGGCGTGCCAAAGCAGACAGGTAGGTCGATGCGCCCGAGGGGGTGGGCCTTCTTCCCTGGTACGACTCCGTGGAACCCCCCGACGCTGGGTCAGAGCTGGTCCCTCGAGATCCCCAGTAGGTCGAGGGTCTCGAGGTATATGATGTTGAGGCTCGAGCCCCCATCCATCAACACTTTGGAGAACCGTACATCGACGATGACGGGGTCAACGACAAGAGGGTATGCTCCCGGGTTTACGACATGATCCGGATGGTCGTCACGGTCGAACGTGATCGGCGCATCAGACCAGTCGAGGTACCGGGGGGCGTCGTGGCGGAGTGCAAAGATCTCCCGGCGCTCCTTCTTTCTCTCTCGAGATGAGAGCCCGACGGTCGGCCCCCCGTAGATCATGAAGCAGTCGCGCACCGGGGGGAAGTCCGTGTCCCCGTCGTCGCGTCGATTGTTGTCCTTGCCCTTAGGCACGTCTTCCTTCTTGTCGCCGAGCTTGGAGTAGAAGCCCTTCAGCAGTCGGTAGTCCTTCAACTTGTGATTCACGGGGCCCTTGTGATAAGGGCAGGGGTCCTCGAGCATTTGGTCGAAGACAGCCCCGTCAGGGGGGCCTCGAGGCTTCTTATGGTCGAGGGCGCCCATGAGCACTTCTTCATCGTCGTCGTCATCGGCGTCGCGCTTTGCCTTCTGACCTTTGTTTTTGTCTTTCTTCTTTTTGTTGTTGTTGTTGCGGTTCTTGACGTCGTTGCCCTTGCTCGAGCCCTCCGGCGCGGCCACCGCCTTACCTTTGTCCGTGGACCAGCCAAAGAAGGCCCCCACTGCCTCGTCGCCTGAGGCGAAGCTGGTGACACGATCCATCAGGTCCTCGACCGTCCTGGGACGGTAGCGCCCTAGCTCATGAACTAGCTCTTGGCATGTCGTGCCCGCGAGGAACGCTGAGATGACATCCTCATCAGGCACGTGGGGGAGCTCGAGGCGCTGCTTCGAGAACCGCCGAGCGAAGTCGCGGAGGGGCTCGTCCGCTGCCTGCCTGCAACGCCGTAGATCCCAGGGGTTGCCTGGGCGTACGCAAGTCCCCTTGAAATTCCCGTCGAAGACCCTGACTAGGTCGGCCCAGTCATGGATCCGATCCGGCGGGAGCCCCTCGAGCCACCGGCGGGCGGTGTCCGAGAGGTAGAGTGAGAGCTGGCGTATGATCACGCGGTCGTCGCTCTTCGCTCCGCCCAGTTGGCAGCCTAGGCGGAAGTCGGAGAGCCAGAGCTTGGGCTCGACCTCCCCGTCATACTTCACGATGTTGGTCGGCGGTCGAAAGCGGTCGGGGAGGGTTGAGCTGCGGATAGCCCGGCTGAAGACCCTAGGGCCCGGAGGCTCGAGGGCTTGCCGGTCCTCGTCGCTGTCGTAACGCCCTCATCGATGGGCGTTGTAGCCACGCTCCTCGGCCCCCTTATCCTTCCGTTGGCGGTTGATGTCGTTGCGGGCGTCATTGGCGTCTTGAGGTGGCCTGTTGTCGACGATCCGTTCCCGGACTGGCCTGGCTCTAGGGGCGTTCGGCTGGTGGACGGACATCTCCCGCTCGTTGTTGGGCGCGTCTGCTGGCTTCCCCGAGGCCGCCCCGCGCCGTCGCGAGGCTGAGCTCTCGGCCTGCTGCACAGCGGCGGTCTCGAGGAGGTTCTTCATTTCCCCGAGCATGCGCCTGGCGTCAGGGTTGGAGACAGCGGGCAGATCGCGGAGCAACATTGCGGCCGCCACCACGTTCTGTCCGGCTCGCGGGAAACGCACCTCGGGGCGTGCTGGTGCCCCGTCCTCGAGGATCTGTCGGTGGACCTCTCGAGCGTGGCCGCGAGCACCGGCGCCTCGAGGCTGGGCTTGTTCCTGCACTAGGGTTTTCTCGAGCTGTAGCAGGCGTTGTCGATCCTCCTCAGCCTTAGCGATGGCCTCCCGCAGCTGTGCGAGCTGCGCCGCTCGGTCGTCGCTGTGCCGAGATGGTGCAGCCGGTGCCGGGGGTTCATTCCTCTCCTGGACGCGTGATCCGCCTGCCGCAGCCACGTCTCCGGGCTCTTCGAGGTTGAGCGCCGGCCTGTTGTCGTCGCCGTGGTCCTCGGTGTCGCTTACGACCCCCTCGAGATGGAAGCACTCCCTGGTGGGATCCCAGAGGTCAGGGTCGTGGTAGTCGTACTCGTCGGAGTCGGAGCTGTTGACGTCGCGCTGCCCTGGGTCATGCTGGGACTGCAGCTCGCGGTACCACTCTCCGATGGTGGCTGGCCAGGGTGGCTCGACGACTCGTGAGAAGCCGCGGTCGACGTGCGCGGGGTAGACGACCTCCAGGTTGGTGGTGGCTCGTAGGAGCATGCCCGGACGTTCCTCCCGCTTTGCCGCCGCTCGACCCCGATGACGCTCGTCGAGGTGATGGGCGTAAGCAGCTGCAGAGTTGTTGAGGCCGAACGGGGGCCGCTGGCGTCGAGCGCGGTACACCTCGTGCGGGAGGAGGCCAGGTGGTGTCGACGGAGCACGGCTCGGGGGCCTCTGGCCAGGCTCCTGGTCCGTGCGCATGACGAACGCGAACTCGCTGGGGGAGTACGCGCGCACCCTAGAAGTTTCTGGCCGCGCGCCGGGCAGGTTTCCCCTCGGGGGCTCTGCGCCGGCCGCGGGGAAGTGGGTGTACGCCGCGGGCACCGCCTGTGCCTGGCGGCGATGAGGACGACGGTGCCGCTCACGAGGTGGCGACGCGTGGTGGTGCGGGCGACGCGTCACGCCCCCTGCGCGGGGTGGCGTGACACGCCCTCCGCTCGGGCTCTCCGTGGAGAGCAAAGTCAGCTCGTTGCCGCTGCCGGTGGCCAGGAACTCGAGGCTCCCGAACCAGACGACGGCACCAGCAGAGAACGGAGGAGGGGGAGAAGCCATCCAGAAAACAGCGAGAAATCGACTCCGACACGCGAAGCCCCTACCTGGCGCGCCAACTGTCGGTGTTTCAACCCTGGGGGTATGACACCAACTAGTAATATGATCGCGTGCTCTCTTTCTGGATGGTGATGCAAGGGGACACAAGATTTATCCTGGTTCGGACAAAGAAGGCCCTACGTCCAACGGAGAGAGGAGATTCTTGTATTACTTGCACCTAAGTGCTTGTACAGGGGCAATACAAGCTCAATGAGCGTGGACCGGGGTCTGGACTCGCATGTGTGTGTAGTGTGGACTTGTGCGGACTCGTGCGTACGCGTGTGTCTAGCCGTATCGGTGTCACCGTCTATCCGTCCGCGTGAAGGGCCCTGGCGTCCCCTTTTATAGAGCAAGAGGAGGCCGGGGTTACATAGGAATGATACGGGAGTCAGGATGTACAGTGCCCAATATGGTGAGGAGTAGGAATCCTATCTTGTCGGGGTCACTGGAGCCGACGTGGGCGTTGCTGTTGAGGCGTCCTTGGAGCGTGGCCTTCATACCGGGCGCGGACGTGGAGGCGTGGCGACGTGGAGGCCGTACAGCGCCCATGTCGGTACGTACGAGTCGTGGCAGGGTCCCTTTGGGTCTTGGGGTACCTGTCCTTCAATAGTATGATAGTAGTCAGGGCTCGAGGGGCGCGGAGCCGGCCTCGAGATGGCGCCTACGGGGGGCTCGAGCTCCCGCAGGTATGGGCAAGCCCCGGAAAGCCTGGTTGAACAGCAGGTATCCGGGCCTCGAGACGTGGCTTGGACGTGCAACAGTGCAGGGTATGGCCGAACAGTGTTGTACGTTCCCTTTTGGCCATGCCTGCGATGAAAACGAGGTTTGACCCTGACTCTGGCTCGCTGTGGCACGCATCGTGCGCCAGAGGATGTGACCGGAGTAGGTGAAAGCATTAAATGCGCTGCGTGGGGTTGGTATGGTCGTCAGAGCTGGGGAGCGGGAAGCTTCCTCTTCGTGGGGGGCTTCGAAGGGTAGTAGAGAGCTTGCCCGAGCCTTAGGCGCGGAGGGCTCGGGTGAGCGGAGGTTGGGCTCCAGCTCGAGGCCTGGGGTGCTAAGAGCCTCGAGGGATAGGCTGTCGTGCTGGAGAGGCTCGAGGTCCCCACGCAGGATCTCGAGGAGCGGTGCACGGCTGTAGCGGGTTCGTGGCCTACGCGCTGGGGCTCGAGGGGTAGGCTACCAGGAGGCGGTTGGTAAGGCTTTGGCGAGCCCACGCTTTCTGGCGGCGGGCCAGCGTCGCAGGTCTCGAGGGGTTGGTTCTTTGGAAGGTTAGTCTAGCTGGGTTTATTAATTGGTGTTCTAGGTTTAACCTATTTGTTTTGCGTTGATTGGGGTACCCCTTTTGCGGTCCCCCGACAGTTTTAAAACCATCAATATAATAATTATATTATATGCAGCACTCACGGCCATGGCACAGACAATCTGTTCACACCAAAAGGTAGAAGATGCGGTTGATAGGCCATGGCACAGACAATTTGTTCACACCAAAAGGTAGAAGATGCGGTTCATAGCAAGCTTCACTAGAAACATTCACATTTTCAAATAACATATCTGCTCTTAGTTCACAGCAAGATTAACAGTAAAGGGCAGAGTCTATGATATATGCCCTCAGTTCACACCAAGCTTTACAGCAAAAGGCAGCAATGACAATTTTCAGAAATAGCCATGACAGTTCAGGAAAATTGCCATGACACCTTTCAGACTTTCATTAAGTTTTCATAAAACTATAACACCTGCTTAGATAGCAATGATAGTTCTCAGAAAATAGCCATTCAGCCTTTAGAACTAAAACAACTATAACAACAAGCACAGGTGGAAAAATGGCAGCATCTTAGACCAGAATAGACACTGAACATTGATCCATCAGAGAAATTATTAAGTTCATATAGCTAATTTTAAAAGGAAATGACAGCAAAAAAAATTCTCAGTCCTTGCCCAATTCTTGATTCCACACAGCATATCTTATAGGCAGCAAAGACAACCTGTTAGAAGCAGTAGAAGCCTTTGTCAGGTTCACTCATCAGAATAAAAACAACAAATGGGAGTGCAAATACTACTTATGATGAAAATAAATAATTTAGAAACAGACCTGTAATTTCTTAATTAGATAGTTCCATGAAAATGGACCCTCCTAAGACGCTTCATGGCAACAACTCGTTCAACCTTTTCCTCATCGGACATTGAACTTGTATCTTGTGAAATGAGGTTGTTATAAGCTTCCATCATTTTTTATTCTTTCTCAACCTTCTTTCCATCTTTGGTCTCTTGTGCTGTAAGGTGGGCAAGTTTTGTGGTCTCGAGCTTCTCAAATGATAACTTTTGTTGTAGTTTCCATACCTTGATGTGGTTTGCATTTGTTTCCTTCCAAAATTTGCTAAATCTGTCAAACTTGTCCAGATCAGTTGCAGATTCTTTTGAGTTTACATCAACATCGTAGCTGAGACGTTTTGGCTGTCCTTTTGCAGCTAGAGCTGCCTTTTTTTTGTTGTCTTCTGACCAATTGGTCGCTTTGACATCTCTTCAAAGGATTGATCCTTTTCCTCCCCTTGTCCTTCAAGGTCAAATGCTTTCCTTTTATGTGCATTCCTCAACTTCATTGTATGTTTTTCACTTCGCCAATTCTCAGCAAGTATTCCAAACCTCCATTACAACAAAGGGTCCTAGCTTTGCTTCTTTGTTGTCCACAGCTAGAGTTCCTTACATTTTCTATCCAAGAGCTCATCTATCTAACACCCTCTTCCCCAGTCCACATGACTGAGAACCACATGATCTGCTTCTCAGTCCTAGCGTTTTCACTGTCATTGTCACTGTCAACATGTTTAGGCTGCTACTCAGATAAGATTTGCACTTCTGTCTTCAATGTTGGTACACATTGCTACGTTCACAGGGCTGTTGTGGACAGGTGCACCGAACAAATGAAAATTGTGTGACTGATTACCAAAATAGCTCATAAACCCACCAGATGGACATGAGTCTTTATCCCCGCAGCAAATATAGATAGTACAGCAAGTTAGCTAACACAAAGAGACTGAAAATGCTGAATTATGTTCTACTACCACGCTCTATTGAACATTTAAATAGATGGAAATCAAACAGTTTATACAGACAGAAATATCTAAAGCTCTTGTAAAGTCATACAGCAAAAGGAGAGGAACCATCAGTCTTTAGAACTAAAACAACTATAACAGCAAACTACAGGTCTAGAGAGTAACAGCATCACCCCCACAGTCTTATGACAACTTAGTTAATTTAAAAGGAAAAATGGCAGCAAAAACATTTCACACTAACAGCCATGCTGTATTCAGAAAAACAAGTTCTGTTCAGAAAAGTAATGACAATCTAGTTTTCACAAAAATAGCAGCACGGTCTATTTGTGGGTTACATAAGGTTCAGGATAAAAAAAATTGGATCATCTATAGCTTGTAACTGCCTGAACCTGGCTGATTGACGTAACTAATTTACTGATTGGCGTATAGGCATAGTATAATCTAGGTGCTAGTGCTAAATAAACCAACTGTGTTTTCGAAAGAAAAGAGTAGCTCAATTGACCAGTAACACATGAAACTAATAATACAAAACATCAGCTAAGATTAGTTCAATTGACCAGCAACACATGAATGACCTTTGCTTAGAATCGAACAGCTATACATGTGCATCTTCCAATTTCTTGTGTGTACAGGAAAGCAGGAATGATCAGATGTCTGTTCAATGTTAAATCCAATGGCAAGTCTGTGTAACATATATGCCTTGCAGCATCCTTGGCAACAAAGTCTGGTCTCTTCAGTAAATTACACGGTTGACATAGCAAATCCAGATAAGAAACACATCACAAATAAAAGCTCTATTTGCAGTAAAAAGTAACGAAAACTAATAGACTCTTCATGTTTTTCCACTTCTTCAAACTAAATAAGCACAAGTGATTACCATGACTACCATGATGGATCCCAAGCTACTGAACACCAAAACGAAGGAGAAATGGGATCAAAGCCGACCGAATCACACCAAGCAGTAGACGGTGAAGGGGGGAATGGAAACCTTCGATGATGGAACCATTGCTGTACTGTAGCTGCGAGCACTGGAGAGGGGGCGGCCGCCGCCGATGAAACAGCTGATCCGCTTCCGCAACCAAGGGTCGGCCCGCATCATTCAGCCGAATGCCAAGCCTCCACCATGACTGAGGTTGCGGGCTGTCGAGCCACTTCCATGACCGAAGGTGTGCGCCAGGAACGACGCCATCGCCGCCACCAATGTAGTAGCCAAGGCGCCCTTGCTCTTCTTATCTGTGGCAACTAGCTTACTGTTCCTAGGCGCTCAGCATCGCGGGCGCCGAAGGTTGGCGGTGCCCGACGCGGAAGAAGAATGGAGCTGACGGCAAGGGTTCACCAAGGATACAGGGAAAGGATTTTGCCGCAATAGCTCTCTCCCGCGCGCACCGAAACCACAACTGTGCGCGCACGAGTGCCCAAGATCCATGCACCAACGAATCGTGGAGGCGTGTCGTACATCGCTGCTGGAGCCATCTTCTCTGCATCGGAGAATGGGACACCCCTGTCGCGAGGCGACGCCGATTCCGTCTCCAAGCTCCCACAGGGTGATTTTTGTAAAAAAACATGAGACGAAGGGATGTGGGTAAAGGACCTGTTGTACATGCCCTTACAGTGCTGTAAACGTTTTAATAAAACACATGTCAACAGACACATTCTCGAAAAAAAAACTACCACCTATGATGACATGAAAGCTTTTTATGAGGGGCACGGACACACACACATTGACGGATCAAACACAAAACGGCATACTCTCATATTCCAATTAGCTTAATAAACATACTGATAAAATGGTTAGATAGAAGGAAACATAATACTCTCATATTCCAATTAGCTTAATAAGTTCTACAACAAAGACTCGTCCAGAGAAGGAATACTAGGTTATCTTGCACAATGCAGAATCACTACTCGTTCTCTTGCAGAATGCAGAATCGATAATGTGTGCACAGTGGACAGCTGCTAATGACCATGAGTTGGAGTTCCACCATTCACCCAAAACACAAGATGAGATGCTAAAATTAGACTGTAGAGGGCACAATACCAGCACGAGCTGTAGCATAAGCATCTGCGAGTCCAGGAACAGAGTCCATGTGACAGTCGATGAACTTTGATTTGAAAATCTCCTCTCCAATTACAGCTGCTGAGGCAAAGCTCAAATTGCTATTCAGCAATCCCTTTTGCTGCAGGATCTTAATGACATAATGCCGGGGCATTAGTGTCACGAATGGGCCTTATGTGCGCTTTCCATGTGGGATTTCTATAGCTGGATTGGGCCTGTAAGCCGGCCTGCGTGCCGCAAGGGTGTATTGCTGGGCTTTAAGCCCGTTTGTTATTTCGTGCACTACTAAACTAGCTGTGTGGGTGGATGGGCGGACAGCTAAGCAAAAAACCAAACAGTTTTCTCTTCTTCTTCTTCCCGTGCTCTCGCACCCGAGACGGCGCCGCCGGACTCCTCAGCCGCGCGCGTACGCCGGCCAAGTTACCAGACTCGTAACATTTGGTATCAAGAGCAAGGTCAATCGGAAATCACGGAGCTCGGTCTGTAAAATCCCGTCGCGGTTTCGTACCCACGGTTGGATCGAGCGAGGTGTGCGATTGAGTTCGATCCCAGGCGATTCCTCTACCCAGATCTCGCTGTCCTATTCGTCCTTCCAACCACCACGCCCAAATCTCGCCACTCAGTTCAATTTCTCCACCACATCCCCAGCCTCCACCCGATCCAATTCACTGGCGCGTGGTCCGACATTGACAACTCGAATGGCAACAGCAGAGGCCAAGCTCGACGCGCTCTCTGCGCAGATGACTTCCATGATGACGCTCATGGAGGCCTTCAATCGGTGGCGTCCCGACATCGACACCTTCACCACCAATCTCAGTAAGAACATTCGGGATCTCACATCGCGCATCGAGGCGTTGGAAGCTCCTCCCAAAACTGCTCCGCCTCCAGTCCCGCTGCGCGAGGAGGAGGGACGGGCCGTTGTTGGCCACGGTGCTGCAACTCTACCACAGGGGTCAGATGTAAGGCCTCTGGTCCTTCATCCGCCCCTGGCCAAGGGTCAGTTCTATGCTTCCACTTCCCATATTTCTGATCACAACGATGCAGTTCCTTGTTATCATGTTCCATCACACCATGAGTACCGTTTGCCTAAAACAAATTTTCCTAAGTTTGATGGCTCTAACCCTAAGGTCTGGAAGGAAAAATGTGAAAAGTATTTCAGTATGTATCATGTGCCTGTGCATCTGTGGGCTGAATTCGCTACTCTGCATTTTAAGGGGTCTGCCTCATTGTGGTTGCAAACTTATGAGGCTCAGCATCATATTGATAATTGGGTTGAACTGTGTCTTGCTGTTGAAAGTAAATTTGGCAAGGATCTTTATCAAAGATACATGCATGAGTTGCTCCATATTAGGCAAATTTCTGATGTACAAGAGTATTATGATAGGTTTCAGATTGTCATGCAACAAGTGTTGGTCCATAACAATTCCCTAGATGATGTTTTCTTTGTTAGCAAGTTCTTGCAAGGCTTAAAACCTGATATTCGGTCTGCATTAGTCTTGCATAAACCTAGGACTGTTGATGCGGCTCTGTCCTTGGCACTCTTGCAGGTCGATGTGCTAGAAGCTCAAAGCAAAAATTACAACAGACGACCCAACAGAGACTTTCACAAGTTTCAAGCAAAACCTCAGCTTAATCTCCAACCTGGCATTCTGGGTCAACCTCCCACTGACGACAGCAAAACCAAGATTGAAGATCGATTGGCAACTCTCAAGGCTCAGCGTCGTGCCCAGGGCTTGTGCATGAAATGTGGCGAGAAGTGGGGCCGCCAACATAAATGTCCAGATAAGGTGTCTTTGCACGTGTTGGAAGAGTTTATGGAATTGCTTCCACCTGATTCTGCAGTTGAGCTCTCCTTCGAGGAATCCAGTGATGAGGAAGAGGAGGTATTCTCCCTCTCGCAATGTGCAGCTGTGGGGGTACAGGGCAAGAAGACAATCAAATTGCATGGTCTTGTCAACAACCAGGAAATCCTGATTCTCATTGACTCCGGCAGTTCAAGCACCTTTCTCAGTGAAAAAACTGCATCAGCACTTCATTGTCATATCAGTTCAACAACACCTGTCAGTGTGGCTGTAGCTAATGGAGCTAAACTACACAGCAACAAACAGGTGCTGAATTTTCAGTGGTGGACTCAGGGTCATACCTTCTCCACAGATGCTAGGATATTGGATATGCCTTATTATGATCTGGTTTTGGGCATGGACTGGTTGGAGCTGTACAGTCCCATGTGGATCCACTGGAAAAGGAAATTGTTGAGGTTTACACATGATGGCAAAAGAATCAGTCTCAAAGGGGTCAAGGACAATTTATCCAGCTGTACAAAAGTCAAAACCAGGAAACTCAAGGGTCTGATTCGAAAAGGTGGAGTAGCCCAAATAATTCACCTATGCCAAGTGACACATGAAGCACCACAAAATTCTCTTCCCCAACCAGTTCAGGCACTAGTGGACAGCCAAGCTCATTTGTTCCAAGATCCCACCACCTTACCACCATCCCGAGAATTTGACCATCATATTCCTCTCTTACCGGGAGTTAAACCAGTCAATGTTAAGCCCTACAGGTATTCACCTACTCAGAAAGATGAAATTGAACGTCAAATTCAGGAAATGCTTAACAATGGCATCATCAGGCCCAGCCAGAGTCCATTTGCTTCTCCAGTAATTCTTGTTAAGAAGAAAGATGGCAGTTGGCGGTTTTGTGTGGATTACCGACAACTTAACAACATTACTGTCAAGAACAAATATCCCCTGCCAATCGTGGATGAGTTGCTGGATGAATTGCATGGTGCTGCATGGTTCACGAAACTGGATATGCGTTCGGGTTATCACCAAATCAGAGTTATACCGGCTGATGAAGCCAAAACGGCATTCCGAACTCACAATGGACATTGGGAATTCCGGGTAATGCCCTTTGGTCTGACTAATGCCCCAGCCACTTTTCAAGCACTGATGAACACAATTTTCCATTCCTTGCTACGCAAGTGTGTGCTGGTATTCGTCGATGACATTTTGATTTACAGCCCCACTCTCGAAACTCATTTACAGCATCTGCAGCAAGTCTTTGACATTCTCAATAAACACAATCTGTTGCTCAAAAGGTCTAAGTGTTCTTTTGCCCAGCAAACTTTGGAGTATTTGGGGCATATCATCAGTAAAGATGGGGTCGCCACAGACCCAAAGAAGATCGAGGCAGTCGCCAACTGGCCTCCACCATCTGATGTTAAACAGTTGAGAGGTTTCCTTGGGCTATCGGGGTATTACAGGAAATTTATTAAGAATTACGGCCTCCTTAGCAGACCTCTCACTGACCTTCTCAAGAAGGATACGCTGTTCCACTGGACTCCCCAATTACAGCTCAGTTTTGACACACTCAAACAAGCCTTGATCTCAGCACCTGTATTGGTACTCCCTGATTTCAACAACTCATTCACAGTGGAAACTGATGCTTCCGCCAATGGAATTGGTGCAGTTCTCTCTCAGGATAGCCATCCAGTGGCTTATATCAGCAAAGCTTTGGGACCAAAAGCACAGGGGTTGTCCACTTATGAGAAAGAATGTATGGCAGTTATTCTGGCTGTCACCAAATGGAAGCCATATCTACAACACAAGGAGTTCACTATTGTAACCGATCATAAGAGTCTCATCCACTTGGGAGAACAACAGCTCCATGAGGGTATGCAGCAAAAGGCTTTTATCAAGTTATTGGGTCTTCAATATAAAATCCTCTACAAGCAAGGTGTGGAAAATAAGGCGGCTGATGCCTTATCTCGTAAGATACAATCTGCTCAGCTCTCTGCCATTTCCACCAGCACCCCTAAGTGGTTGGAAATCATTGTTGAGGGTTATACCCAGGATGTTGAAACCAAGCAACTTCTTACAGAACTCAGTCTCACTGGTTCAAATGACAAAGGTTTCACCCTAGTTGATGGCATTATCAAGTACAAAAACAGAATCTGGTTGGGCAATCATACCGAAGCTCATCAGGCAGTCTTATTGGCTCTACATTCTAGTGGTCTGGGGGGGCACAGTGGCATTACAGCTACTTATCACAAAATCAAATCTCTATTTGCTTGGCCTCACATGAAGAAATCTGTCCACGACTATGTCACTGCGTGTGAGGTATGTGCTCAGGCCAAACCAGAACATTGTCGCTTACCTGGTCTATTACAGCCTTTACCTGTTCCCCCCTATGCTTGGCATACAATCAGTTTAGACTTTATTGAGGGCTTACCCAAGTCCAAGAGCTTCGACACCATACTGGTTGTCATCGACAAACTCACTAAGTATGCCCACTTCATATGCTTATCACATCCATACACAGCTGTGTCTATAGCCCAACTTTTTATGTCCAATATATACAAGTTGCATGGGATGCCATCAGTTATCATCTCCGATAGGGACCGCATTTTCACTAGTGCTCTTTGGCAACAACTCTTCAAACTGACGGATACTACCCTCAACATGAGTTCTGCCTACCATCCACAAACGGATGGCCAAACCGAGCGTCTGAATCAATGCTTAGAGACTTATTTGCGCTGTATGGTGCACTCCTGTCCACACAAATGGTCCCAATGGCTTCCACTAGCAGAGTTCTGGTATAATACTACTTATCATTCAGCACATCAACATACCCCCTTTGAGGCTCTATATGGTTATCCACCGAAACACTTTGGCATTACCATAGATGATGCCTGTGTAGTCTCTGATCTGGATGAATGGATTAAATCCAGAAACACTATGCTGCAACATATCCAACATAATCTGGTTCGCGCACAGCAGCGTATGAAACATCAAGCTGATAAGAATCGCCAAGAGCGTACCTTTGCAGTAGGTGATTGGGCTTATGTCAAGTTGCAGCCTCACATTCAGCAATCAGTCAGTCACCGCACCAATCAGAAGCTGAGTTACAAATATTTTGGCCCCTATCTCATTCTGCAAACAGTGGGTAAGGTAGCTTACAAGCTCCAACTACCAGCCACTAGCCAGATTCATCCTGTGCTCCATGTTTCCCAGTTGAAGAAGGCGCTGCCACCAAGAGTGGAACTGTCTGCTGATGCTGAATTGCACTTGCTGTCTGTGCTGGATTCTCTACCGCCAACTCAGGTACTCGCTAAACGTCTTCAGCTGATTGGTCATCATGTGGTCCCTGCTGTTCTGGTGCAACAGGAGTCTTGTCCCGTGCATTGGGCAACCTGGAGGTCGGCATCCGCTGTCAGCGACATAGCGTCCCAGCCATTAACCTCTGCTGCATCACGAGGGCGTGCTGCATCTTAAGGAGAGGGAATTGTCACGAATGGGCCTTATGTGCGCTTTCCATGTGGGATTTCTATAGCTGGATTGGGCCTGTAAGCCGGCCTGCGTGCCGCAAGGGTGTATTGCTGGGCTTTAAGCCCGTTTGTTATTTCGTGCACTACTAAACTAGCTGTGTGGGTGGATGGGCGGACAGCTAAGCAAAAAACCAAACAGTTTTCTCTTCTTCTTCTTCCCGTGCTCTCGCACCCGAGACGGCGCCGCCGGACTCCTCAGCCGCGCGCGTACGCCGGCCAAGTTACCAGACTCGTAACAATTAGCCGCTTCTCGAGGCTCATCGAAAGCAGGACAGGCCTTTCCAAAATGTACAGTGGCTCCATCATAGCCTCATTGACTAGGAACTCAATCTTGCGCAGAAGAATGTCGTCAGAGAATCCTAACATATGTGGCATCTTGGACACTGCAGTGGAAACCTCGGACTCAGAACAACCAAGAGTCCTCTTAAAGAACACAAGCTTGGCAGCAACCTTCTCTTTGGAATTACAGACAACGGCAGCCACTGCATACTTGAATATCCCCGAAGTAGGAGGCACCCCAAGTTGTTCCGCCCGTAGCAAAAATTCTTTCACGCGTTCCGGGTTGAAGTTGAGCACTCGCGGGACGTTTGAACACAGCTGGACAATATCTCGAACACCCCACTGACGCAGCAAAGCAATCTTAGGCTCGATTGACCTCTCAATGCTCGTGCTGAGGAGGCGGCTATTCCTCTTTAGGGTCACCAGGAACTTCTCAGACGAGCCGTAGAAGGAGATGAAGAACTCGAGCCTGGCAACGACGTTGCCTTCGCGGAGAGAGCGTGAGGCGTCCAGGAGGAAGCGAGCGATTTGGGGAGCGGAAAGACCGACGCGGTCGCGGAGAGCAAGAAGGCGCGGCGCGATGTTCTTCGCCGAAGCGCGGAGGAGCATCGGATCTGTTAGCCCTGGACAGCATGAATTGCACTCACGTGCTCACACACACGAGAGGAGACGAAGGTGGAAGATAAACAGTAGGCAAGAAATTTCTCGGCGACAAACGCCCGCGGCGACAAACGCCTGTATCTTGGCTATTATTGGTACAAGACTCGACTCAGAACACCCTCTGGAACACAAGTCTACAAGGCCAGTTTATACCCACAGCAATGCAGCGCCTTGGCACCCACTTCGCGAGCTTCACGCGCACGTACGCATGGCAGCTTGGACGACCTGGTTTCACGCATTCGTGAGCCACGTACTCATCCGCATGAATGGGTCTCTGCCCGTCTCGCATGGCGTGCTCCTGCATGTGCTCAACCGGCAACAACTTGGCCTCTGGACACTCGACCAGCCAACACCTAAACACCGACATACATACGTCGAACACACACGCACACACGCGTTCTGACCCGGAGCACACACCGGTCAGGTTTATTTCCAACAGGGTCCGCGGAGACGGTGGCGCCGATGTCGGCGCGGGAGAGGCCGGCGCCGGCGAGCAGGGCGATGATGGCATCGGGGTTGGAGGCGGGAGTGTGAGACCTCCTCCTTGCCGGATGCTTTGGATAACTCGCGGAAGGCCTTCTTGGACACCACGCGGGCATGTGCCGGTGCGAGGCCGCAGGAGGCGACGAGGTAGTCCTCGAGGGAGAAGGGCGCGGGGTAGGTGGAGGTGGAGGTGGAGGTGGAGAGGAGGCAGCACGGGCGGGGGTGGTCGAGGGCCGGCAGCGGTGATGCGGCGCGGAGCAGGGGGAGGAGGCGATTTCGGAGGCGCAACATCGTCGTGGCAGTGGTGGAGCGGCGCCGGCGGCCGTATGCAAGACCTGCGAAGGCCAGCTGCTCTCGAGAAATTTCAATATCTGGGACTCAATTCGCGCGTCTCGCAAGATTTGGGAGTCAATTCGTCTGCCTTTCGAAAAATAGGACTCAACATGCAAATTGTTTCAAGATTTAGCATTTCAGCTATTTTCACTCATTTTCACTTTATCTTTAATTTTTCCACCTCTCCAGGCCACCTAAAAAGACCAAACTGCCCCTGACTCCTCCCGATCTGGGGACCTCCTCCCTTTGTGTTCGCACCACGGCCGCCGCCTCCACCCTTCGTGCTCGCACCGTGGCCGCCGCCGCCGCCGGCGGTGCAGGCCGCAGTGTTTGATGTCAGCGAGGCTCCTGCCCCGCGTCACCCCGGTCCCGCACCACCGCCACGGCCCGAGACCGAGCCCGTCCATCTCCCCCGCCCTCGCGGCCTCGCTCGCGCGCGTGCTCGCCAGCCACGCGAAGATCTCCGCCCAGGCGGCCGCGGTGAGGGGCTCCCGGACGTAGTCGGAGGTGGCCTTGCTGGAGTCCGCCAGGGAGGTGGTCCAGTTCGAGATCTCGTCCAATTCAGGATGACCTCCACGGTGGCGCCGCTGCCCACGCACAGCGGCCGCGCCGTGCCGGGGGACATGAACTTGGGGTTCCGGATGGACGACGCCAGCACGGAGGCGAACGAGGGCGAGCTCCGGGGGAACACGAGCTGGCTCGACATGGCCGCGTAGAGGCATCAGAGGAAGTCGTCCGCTGAGGATGAAGCTGTCGCCGATGCTATGGCGGGGAGACAGCAGCAGAACAAGCAGAAGATGGTGGTGGCGGAGGACATGGCCTTCTTCTTCATCATCGTGAGATGATGGTGAGTGCTGCTAGCTTGCATTGGGCTGTCGCACAGGCACGCCACATATATACACCGCCACGCCGACGATGGAGTTGGTGTCGTCGGGAATGCGCACGCCGGCAAGCGGGCGCAAAAGCTGTTGTCAGGGGCAGTTTGGTCCTTTTAGGTGGTCTGGAGAGGTGGAAAAATTAAAGATAAAGTGAAAATTGCTGAAATCCTAAATCTCGCATGTTGAGTCCTATATTTTGAAAGACAGACGAATTGACTCTAAAATTTTGCGAGGCGCGCGAATTGAGTCCCAAATATTGAAATTTCTCGCTCCTCTGGGGGGCACGCTGCGTCAAAGCCGGAAAACCCAGCGCTTCAGCCCATTTGAGGGCCGTGGCCCAGTTGTCCCAACTGGAAATTCTGAATAAAGCCCACCACCTACCCCTGCTCAAAATAGACGTCCGCAGAGGCACCGCGAGCCACATTTGCTGCGCCGGCAAGCAGCGTCGGCGTCGCGCCTGCTCGGTGCTCGCCGCCTCGCTCGGCGGCCATACATCCATGGAGATGGAGTATCTCTATATCATTCTGGTCTTCTGGACCATGGACCATGGTGGTGGTCATCCAAATCTTCATGGCCGAGCTCTTCAACCTGCTCAATGGGTACCGACTGCTCCCATGGTCCAGGATGCTTAACTGACAACGAGATAATGCTATATATATGTATGCTTGATGCATTGGATGAACGGGCATGTACTTTTGTTTAATATGTGTTGTGTGGGGCATTTTTCGCTATACTGCTGTGTGCTGTGTTGTTTAGATATGGCCTTCTTCCTTCAGCCTGTTAATATGGTGGCTGCTTCAGAAAAGTTGCTACACTGCGATGCAGATTCATGAAGGGTCATGAGGGATACTTAGGAGTGTCGATTACTCAGTAGGTATACCAGTGTATTGATGGACTATCTCTAGTCTTTAATAGCTCAATTAGTTCTTTGATATTTATCTGCTTGGCATATATACCTGTCCTCAAGAACTGGTGACATAATTCAACAATGTCATCGCTCATCAACAATTTCAGAAAATATCAGTCAATGAAAAAAATAGCTGGACGATAGCAACATAATCTTTACCTGGTATAAACCAGAATATCTAACTGCCTCTCCGAATAGCCCATGCTTGAGCTCTCATGTTTATTTGGTTTTGGGGGAAATTAGGGTGCATATCGACCATAAGTTAAATCTGAACATAAAGGCTTTTAATATTGTCTCAAACTATTTCACAGAATTTGGAGCTTCATATCAAAATTTTGTGTTTCGAGGTAATTATATGAATATAAAGATAACACTACAAAACTTATTCTAAAGAGATTAATATGATGTTATTTTTTATTTGAACATGTATATACTTATAGTGCTCAAGTTTTCTCGATGCCATCGTACTTGTGACAAGTTTCTTAAAGAAAAACAAAATGTGCGATATGAAGCTCCTATTATAAAGGAAAAATTTTGGTATACGGCCTCACATATCTACTAGTAGGAAGAAAAAACTTATAGATATCATGCACATTCTATAAAGAAATATTCTGAGAATTATTACTACTTAAAATCACAAAACTGAACAAAATGGTAAGAAAAGGAGACTTAGATTTGAGAACAATTGCCTCCGTCATTTGATGGGCTTATTTACAGAAGAGGCATGTCCCCTATATACGAGAGATCAATTTACAACTTAATCTTAGGCAGCCAAGCAAGATGATAGTACAAAAGGGACATGTTCTCTATATATATACTGTATGGGAAAAAATGAACAATACAACAAATTAGTATTCCCTCATTCGAAGTTGTCTCCCCACAGCTTGCTGTTTCTTTTCAGCTGTTAGCATCTCATTTCCTTACAAGCCAAACAGACAGCCATATCTGGTACAGTACATAGGTAGAGGTCCTTACAACATTGGCATTACAAAATTGTTTCATCGAGTTTCTTCACAGTAATGATTTTGGCCGCTACCTGAAACTACTAGTTCAGAGTTCACTCTCATACAATGTTGGCATGCATCAGTTGAAACCAAAAATAACCCATTCAGCTAGTGAGACCTAATTAAAACATCAGTTGGAATAAACAGAATGTCGTACTGATAAAATGGTTGGACAAAAGGAAAATCTAATATTGTCAAAATCATATTAGCTAACAAGTTCCACAACAAGGACTAATTCAGAGAAGAAAATAGAACGATAAACTTCAGCCATGTGCTAGGCAAAGAAATAACAAACATGCTTCAAACCAAGCTCATAAATAGCCACAACTAACTTGGACAATGTATGAGAAGTCAGAGATCACTAGTGGTTCTCTTGCAAATGGAAAAGGCCTGCACAGCTGCTAATGAGCATCAGTTACAGTTCCAGCATAGACCATACGAGTACGCTTGAACCACAGAATGAGATGCTTAATTACACTCTAGAGGGCACAATACCAGCCCGAGCTGCAGCAAAAGCATCTGCAAGGCCAGGAACCGAGTCCTTGTGACAATCAATGAACTTCGATTTGAATGTCTCCTCTCCATATGTAGCAAATGAGTACAAGCTCGTATCGCTATTCAACAATCCCTTTTGCTGCAGGATCTTAATGACATAATGCCGGGGCATTAGCCGCTTCTCGAGGCTCATCGAAAGCAGGACAGGCCTTTCCAAAATGTACAGTGGCTCCATCATAGCCTCATTGACTAGGAACTCAATCTTGCGCAGAAGAATGTCGTCAGAGAATCCTAACATATGTGGCATCTTGGACACTGCAGTGGAAACCTCGGACTCAGAACAACCAAGAGTCCTCTTAAAGAACACAAGCTTGGCAGCAACCTTCTCTTTGGAATTACAGACAACGGCAGCCACTGCATACTTGAATATCCCCGAAGTAGGAGGCACCCCAAGTTGTTCCGCCCGTAGCAAAAATTCTTTCACGCGTTCCGGGTTGAAGTTGAGCACTCTGGCGGGACGTTTGAACACAGCTGGACAATATCTCGAACACCCCACTGACGCAGCAAAGCAATCTTAGGCTCGATTGACCTCTCAATGCTCGTGCTGAGGAGGCGGTTATTCCTCCGATGTCGGCGCGGGAGAGGCCGGCGCCGGCGAGCAGGGCGATGATGGCATCGGGGTTGGAGGCAGAGAGGAGGCGGGAGTGTGAGACCTCCTCCTTGCCGGATGCTCTGGATAACTCGGTGAAGGCCTTCTTGGACACCACGCGGGCCTGTGCCGGTGCGAGGCCGCAGGAGGCGACGAGGTAGTCCTCGAGGGAGAAGGGCGCGGGGGAGGTGGAGGTGGAGGTGGAGAGGAGGCAGCACGGGCGGGGGTGGACGGGGGCCGGCAGCGGTGATGCGGCGCGGAGCAGGGGGAGGAGGCGATTTCGGAGGCGCAACATCGCCGCGGCGGTGGAGCGGCGCCGGCGCCGGCGCTGGCACGGACGATGATGACAGGGCTCGCCGCCGGGAGTGGAGAGGAGAAAAAAGGATGCAAGACCTTTGACGCTGCGTAACCGGGCCGGAAAACCCCGCTCGGCCTGCTTAGCTCCTCGGCCCATTAGATGCGTTAGCTGGCAGCCAACCGGGCCGTGGCCCACTTGGCCGAACTGGAAATTCTGACCAGAGCCCACCTGCCACGCCTCCAAAAAAAAAAAAAAGAGAGAGACGTCCGCACAGGCACAGCGAAGAGACGTGCCGGCAAGCAGCGCCGGCGTCGCGCCGTTCGGCCGTGCCCAAACAAAACCCGCCGGCAGGATGAACCGATCCGATCCGATCTGCGTGCAGGTGGTCAAAGGCGGGCGATGGAATCGAACCGGAGGGGAGCGACAGGCAAGTCGAGGAGGTTGAACGTCTGACCCGCCCCATTCGCCGGCAGCCGGTGATTTCAAAACCGGCCACCTGAGGTTTGTGTTGTGAAACGAGGAGGGATTCTGTATACAAGCTTGGCCACGCACGAGAGCGACGGGACTCCCGGCGACGCCGACGCCGGGCCCCTGCCGTTTCGTTGCATCAGTGCGTTCTGCTTTGCTCTGCTGCTCCTTCACGTGCTCGACAGGGAATGAAGTGGGGACGCGAACGCCGAACAGAACAATGCTGCCTGCCAATTCAAGTGACACGGACTGCTACTGTAGAACCAACATCCTCCTGCAACATGATCTTTTTTAAGGAGGAGAAAAAAAACGAGGCAAGAGTCAAAGAAGACGCGCCTGCCTCTGTCTGTCTGATGTTGGCATCAGTTCTATAATCCACTTGTTTGTAAACCTTAATCGGCAAGCAAAAAAATGCCGACGGATCCGCCGGTCAAACGGGGACACGATGAAAAACGGGCAGATTTCGCATGGCGTCTGAATGGCGAAAGCTTCCCCCCGGTTGACCTTTGTGGGCACGAGTGGTCTGACTCTAGACTGGCTGGCTGCTGCTACCACTACCAGCTGTGCCCACACACGGACGCACGCATTGACGGATCCAACACTGACCGGCATGCATTTCCAACCGTGATGATGCTGCCCTGGCCCTGCTTTGTGGTGCGGTTGTGGAGCAGCTTTGCCTGCTTTGCTTCTTCTAGAACGGAAGGTACATGTTGTTGACATTGGTGGTGGTCGGTCGATGCTGGCGAGGGATGAAAGTCAAAATGTACTCTGGAGCCGCCTCGAATTACGTAACCAGTGTAGTGTGTGGTTCAACCTCCGATGGTCCATCAATCGACTTTATCGTCTTTGAACAGAGTTTGGTCAAACAATTCACCCTCTCAGAGTCTCGGTGTGTAGCATTCGTTTAATCAATCAAATGGTTTATAGTTTTGTCCGAAAAGTATATATGTGGATAGAGACTGGACATTGCTTTCTGTGTGGTTGATCTCCCCTACATGGTTGAACGGCTCCAAGACATTTTCTAGGTTAGTCTTTAGAGTATAATCATGATAGCATCTACACGTACTATGTACTCCGTAGTTGCTTGCGTTTAACGTAGCTATCTTCTGATTTCATTACCTCTATAAGCAGTTGTCTATGTTCCTTTACCTTTATCATGCATGTTTTAGGCCTAGATGCATATGGCTATTGGCTACATCATCATTAACAAAAAGGTTAAATTGTATGTCACTCTTTAGCAATTGTGCAACTATAGCATAAGGTTGTATGGATTAGCTAGCATAGTAATGGGCTACGATTCCGTGGTCACTTGAAGCAAAGGAGCTTGAACGAAAACAATAGTGACTGAGTAGGTTTAGGGGGTGTTTGGTTCCCACCCCCTAGAGTTTAGCCACTAAAGTTTAGTAGAGGTCACTAGAGTTGTAGTATTAAAAAAAACTTTTAGTGGGGGTGTTTGGAACTTTAGTGACTAAAAGTGACTAAACTCTAGGGGGTGGGAACCAAACACCCCCTTAGTCATCATCCGATGAGTAGAAGAGGTGTGACAGGCTTGGCCCATGAACGTGAAACTTAGTGTGACGCCGCAAGAAAAAGAGGGACTTAAATAGAGAAATCAGTGCAAATTATGCAGTGCTTTACCTACCTTTTGAAGTTCTGATCATGATTAGTTTGTGTTACGATCTTAAAGTTCTAACAAAACCTAGATTATGATTAGTTTGAATGCATGGAATGGAGATGGATGCATAAACAAGTTGCTTAGCACCGAAGGTTCAACCAAACAAGTTATATCTACATACATTTTCACTATGTAAATCGAAGTTTTTTGCTTTTAAATACAGCCCTCGTGTTTTTAAGATATTTGGTTGCTACCACATCTCCAGTGTAACAATGAGTACTCCATTATTTCAGTCGGTTGTTTTTTTCATAGAAAATGCTGGACTAAAAAATATATTGATCATATTCAAATATGTTTACGTTCCCTGATTTCAAATTTCAAATTTTTTAGTAACCGGTTGCCGGTTGCACATGTTCCACTCAGTGTATCTTTAACTTTGTTGTGCGTCCTCAAGTAGGAACGGGGTTTGATAAAAGAAGAAGAAGTAGGATCGGGTTGATCAGTTTCTAGTTCCACGTACAACTATTAGTATAAGATTTATAAAATCGTTTCCCATGCATAAGCCTCTGACTACAACCTCAGTATTAAAATGCAAATAGTACATATCAATATTGAGTCAGCACTGAGCATGCCTGTGCAGACTTTACATATATATAATAAAAAACGTATCCTGTTTGAAAAATATATAGTTTCTTCAGGATTTGATTTGCACGCCTACGTAAGGATCAACCTAATCCATGTTAGCATGATGCATAGTGGGTGCGTGCCAGCACTCAGTTAATTCTTGTTTAATCAATAGTCCAAAGACCACTACACATTTCCTGCCTTGGTTAGTTTGGAACTGTCCGGCGTCAACTGGCCATAATTTAGGAGGGCAGCACATTATGCCCTTTGACTTGTGCTCCTCACCCCATGCACTGGTTTTGATTTAGCCCTACTCCAATTATTATTTTTGTCAGCCTTTTGATTTTGCAACGGGTACTTGCTTGAAATGTGGTGGGATATAAATTTAGGAGTTGGTGAGCAGATCTAAATTGATTGCAACAAGCTGACGACGATTACTGTATGTATAACCTGCAAATATCACTACTAGAGAACAAACCTTTGGACGATCTATCAATTGAGCTTTAGTCTCGGCCAAAAATTGTGTCTGGGGCTAAAGACCTTTAGTCCCGGTTGGTAATACCAACCGTGGCTAAAGGTGAATCTTTAGCCCCGGTTGGCATTATCAACCCGGACTAAAGGTCATTTTAGCCTCGGTTGGTGTTACCAACCGGGGCTAAAGGTCCTTTCCGAGTGAATTCAAAAGAAAAACGTCCAGAACTACATCACGTGGGTTGTGTAGCTCAGTTGGTAAGCGTGCCTGAGGCGAGAGGTGCTGAGTTCGAATCTCGCATAAGCACATTTATTTTTTCTCGTGGAGACCTTTAACCCCGGTTGGGAGCACCCGGGACTAAAGGGTCCGACCTTTAGTCCCGGATTGGTAGGGTCCGACCTTTAGTCCCGGATTGGTAGCCCCGGTTGAGAAAACCGGGGCTAAAGGGCCTTCAGTCCCGAATTCTAAAGGGTCTTCCCAACCGGGGCTAAAGGCCGTTTCTCCAGTAGTGTATATACAGTACTAGCTAGTATGTGACAAAAAGTCAAAACGGTGTCACGATATAATGTTTAATGCGCCATATCCTACCTTTCCCATTGAAGTCCAAACCAAATACAGGTACGTACATCTACTCTACATTGAATATATACACATACTCAATAAAGTGACGCTTCGTCTCGTATATATTTCTTGCACCATTACATAGTACTAGGTTTTTGTTTAGAAATATGGATCTGACAAAGGAACCTTTGAACCTTTCGTATGTCGTGTGAAATGGTCCTTAGGGTCCAAATGGTGCCTGAAATTGTGAAATATGGCCTGAACTAGTGTGTTTGTGTGTGTCAACGGGGCATATGCCGCATGCATAACGCCAAGCTTTGGTGCAATGCTTGGCTGGCCACTTGGCTGGCTCTTGGCTCCCAGCATCTGCACAGAGCATGAAAAGAGGCTCATCAAGAGAGCAAGTAAACATTCAGCTCAAATCACATGGCACTTAACTGCTGCCTGCGGTGGTGCCATCTGCAGTACAATCCGGCACATGTTAGGTTGAGACTTGAGAGTTTGCTGCACTGTAAAGTGCCCTCGGTTTTATTCCATTTCCATCTACTAGAATTCGTCAGCAACATGACAAGTGTCAAACATTACACTCTGCTGTCTGCTTACACACACAAAGAAAAAAAAAACATAGCAGTACTAGTATGTTGCTACGACTTTCACCGAGAGCCTGCCTCTGTGGTCTGTGTACAAAATCTCCTACTACGATACGATCTGCCGAACAACTCCGCTCTGCTGTCCCTTTCAGCAGTACGTACGTGCGGTAATCGATCGATCGACCGGACGTGCCAATTGACTTTTCGATCAGCAGATTGGCTGTGTTGTTGCTGTAGAAAAACAAGGAAAGGACACGAAGAGCTCAAACGATACCATCCTTCTCTTCCCCCGCGGCCCGCGCGCCGCTACGGCTGGGAGTTGGCTGTTGATCGTTGGGCTCGTCTCGCAGTCGCAGTCGCAGCGGCAGCGCGCGCGCCGGTGATGATGATGGCGACGGGAAGTGTAGGATGGCCCAAAAGTCCATGCGCGCATACTCTCTGTTGTCTGATCAATTCCATCACCAGTTCCGTGCCCCACTGGTACCGTCTGCGGGTCAACGATAAAGGCCCGCACGGCACGCCGGGCCCCCCCCTCGCGCCATTAACAAGCGTCCACGAGGCCGCCACCGCCATCGATCGATCGATCGAAACCTCCGTCGAAACGACCCGGGGCGATGCCGGTTGCCGGGGAATCCGATTCTGCCTGCCCGTCTGCGGACGATGGAGACGATGCGAGCGATTCCTACGGCTGCCCGTGATTTCTAGAAACAGTTATTTATTTATTTAGGAACAGAGGGAGCAGGTGTTTCGCTCGGCTTTTCCCCGTGATATGATGCCGGGGCGGGCGACGGGTGCGTGACTGTGTGTGCTTTTGTGTCGCGACCAAGATTCGGAGGCCAGATCTTGTGATCTCGGGCGTGCTGCACCACAGGATTTCGCTACGGTTCTTGTCCGCACACACGTCTGTGAGTCTGGTGGAATATGGAAGCTCGAGGTCTGCTGGCGGATCGATAGCAAAGTGTCCGTCCGTCCGTCTTTCTCGTGAGCCTGTTTAGACGAGTGTTCTAGTAACGGGTTTGTGTGTCGGCGGCGTACTGGCCATAACGGTGTCAACCGTTACTTAATTTCAATGTGACAGTACGTAGTATACCACGACTGAATAATAATCCTTTGTTAAAGTGGATAACGATACCCTTATTACGACCCTGAGACACGACGAACCCGACCTAGAATTATTCGAACCGACGGCATAATAAGATACACGGGCAGCTACTACGGTACATTAGTACATACGGCTAGCTACTGCTGCTCAGCTGGTAAGAGCAGGTGTCACTGCTGACGACTTGGTGAGGTGAACCCTCCTAGACCTAGGTGATTAATGTGACAGTTTAGCCGCCGGCCCTAGGTTGACAGCCACACGAAGCTGACCATCGAACACGAGCCACAGGACACAGCTGAAGGTCGTAACGCTGCTCTGCTCTGCTCCGCTCCTACCATATATGTGTCGCTTTTGCTCCTTGTATGTATCCACCACAGGAGTAGAGTACAGGACCAGAGCGCGTCGTCTGGAGCCTCTTGTTTTCGCGCGTTTCCCTTTGACCCGGGGAAGGAAGCGCGGACGGGGCTTATTAGCTTCTTGTTGCCACGCTGCAAGTCCCGCCCCGGATGTCGTTTCTGCCGGACGATTCTTGTTGTGCAACTTTGTCACGTACTACTTACTATGTACATGTTCTATGGTATAGTATGTATACACACACACGTACAAAATACACTCCGGTGCAGTACAGACTGCAGAGCAGCGGCGCCTAGCTTGCTGCCAGATCGAATACTACTGTCACGAAAGGGATCGAAGCGAAGGACCGGTGGTTTTTCGTCACGCGCGTGGTGGTGGTGCATACAATAATCGCATCCGCCAAAACGAGACTGACTTGGATTTGGATCGGATGCGGGATGCCTGGTGCCTCCCTCCCTTTGGAAAGTTGGGACGGACGTGCAGTGCAGGACCACAGGCAAAAGCAGCCGAATCCAACTGGACCTGCTGCATGTATAGTACGTAGCGTGTCATATGCCCGCCCATGTGAAGCGCCCGATCTTATCTCTACTCCTCCAAGTAGAGTATAGACCTAGATGCTGCTGCCGGCTACTTAACCAGTAACCGTGGCTTGGAAAGAAACAACAACACAGCCTACACAAGCAGGAACACGTACGCAAAAAGCCAGGAGCTAGCGAGCTATACTCAGCTACCGGCTACACCCTACCGTATCTGGAGGTGAATTTCAGCTCTCTGTCACTTTCACCCGCACTCATTCATCCTCTATATCTCATACTCTATCATCTTCCAACAACGGCACTCACTTGTCATCCTTTATAAATTTTATCTATATATATATCCATGTGAGATCTTATTTTGAAAAATTTATTGTAACAAATTTTATTTATATATACTCAGCTACCGGTTGCGACTTGCGGCGAGTGCGACGCATGCAGCAATGCAATTGCAGCCAGCCACACACACATTCGTGCGACCGGCGACCAACTCAAACGCCGGACCTTGTCACCACCCTGTGTGGGGCCTGGCTGGGGTCCTCGTTTTCCAAAAGCCTCAAAACGGCAGCCTGCCTCCACTAGCTCGCGCGCCTTCCAGGGACGGACGGGGGCAAAAAAATCCACCCGCCCCGCTGACCTGCGTGCGTGGTTGGTTCTCGTCTGGTGGCCCAGTGAGAGTGAGTGGCCTGCGGTCGGCGGCCGCGGACAAGGTGAGTGAGACGAGTGAGAGCTGAGAGCGTCGGCTCGCCGAGCCGGGCACGGGCGGGCAGGCAGCCAGGCAGGCCACCCGCAGCGTGCGCGCCCACGTGAACGGACGGCTCTGCCTCTGCGGTCCGCGCGCCCCGCCTCCAACCACTCCTCGGATTGGTTGGCTGCGTGCGTTCACCGGACCGGCCCGAGCGGCGAGCGGCGAGCGCCAGAGCCCGAGGGCCAAGGGGACGGACGTGGCGTGGCCGGTTTGCCCACCTGCCCCCGCGGAGGCGGAGGCGGGACGCGGGAGCGGTAGCGCGCACGCTTGTTCCGTGCGGTTTCGGCGCTGGGGACGCCGGGTCGGCTTGGGTCACGCGGCAATCGCGTCGTCGTACGTCGCGAGGTCCACGGCTCTGCTGCCGAGCGCCGGTTCCAGACGGGGCCGTTCGTTCGTTTCGGCCGCCGCTGGACTCGATCGTCCCGGGCGCGCCGAGGATTTTTTTTTTTGAGCTCTCAAAAGTCCGAGAGGCACGCGCGCGTCGCGTCCGCCTGCCTCCCTCCTGTGCAAGTGCAAGGCCCAGAAAACGCTGCCTGGTTTGACTTTCTGGAAGGCACGTGCTCTTCTTTCGTACTGCCCATAGCACTCGTACCTGGTTTCTTATGTTGTTTTTCCGTGACACCAGGTCACCAGTGTCACTCGTCAATGCGACTCGCGCTGCGTGGTTTGGTTTCCCGAGCTCGAAATGCACGAGTTCTAGCTTCTTGCTTAACGACTGAAGGCAGATTCGTCTCACAGACTTTTGTCCCTCCTTTTAAGTGCCACATAGCACACACGGTTTCTTAGTGGTGCTCTAGTGCGATTCAAGACAAACAATGGGCTGCTCTGATGGTATCACCAACATTGCAACATTCGAACCGTGGCTGTCAAAGTCAAAATTAGTTTCTACTCCTTCTGTCCTCGAATACTTGATGTTGTAGCAATAGGAGCAGATATCAAGGTCAGTGGTAAAAGACCTTTATAGCTCCGTACACAATCATGAAGTTACTGTTTAATTGAGGTGACATGCTCATTAATATGTTTCTTTATACTCTTTCCCACTTCCAGCAACTACGAATATCTTTACCTAAATAAATCATTCAGTACATCAATTTTTTAAGTTTCCTTTTCACCGACTGTTTTTTTTCCATCGAATCGTGGAGGACAGGGAAGTGATGGATGACTGATGTTGCACTGTGTTACAGGGTGGGGCTCATCCTACAAGACCTAAAACGTCATCTAATTTGGTACAATTTTTAAATGCTCAAACGTCCAGTGTTGTGGGACAGAGAGAGTATACATGAAGCGGATTAAGCGATGTAGAAAAAAATATCTAGCGCTTGCACTAGAGCTATCCAACTATTTTTTGGATGCTAATTAAGAAGATGACAAAGGTAGAAAGCCATTTTACGGCAAATTTGGAATAAATGACACAACTAGATTTAGGGTTTAGGACATACGAATAACTTTACTAGTACCTTGGCAGTTGATAATCATGTATAGTGACGAAGGGCGTGTTTGGTTACACGCCAATGCCATACTTTCTGGCGGCCACATAAAATTTACTAGTACCATGGTAGCATTGGATACATAAATACTTTATGTTTGATTCATAACTCAACCAAGACAACCATAAGAATCAGCAGTTCAAAAAGTTAAAATTCATGCCACAAACTATGTTGGCTATTTTCAGCACCTTAACGATGGTGTCATCATAGATGCGGCGTGACTTTTTATGGTGTACATCCAAACAACTCCAAATATTTCAACACTAAATGATTTGCCCTACATACGTTAATAGCTTTTGTTTAGCTGTTGTTGTATTTGTTTTTTTGTCCAATCGATCAAGTTGTTTTCATTGTCTAGTTATAACATCCTAAGACTTGTTGGCTTGAATTTATTCACGACTAGTTTTAGTTATTTTAATAGTATCATATAAAAATAATAATCTAAAATACGGTTAATAAACTGATCGATAAGTTTAAAACTTTAAATGAACACAACATATTATATTATCCTATTGCTACATTCATCAATAAAAACATGGATTGTACGCTCTTCACCTAGTAGTTTCAACCGTGCACAAGGAAGCAGCAGATACACGGAAAAAGCCAACGGCTGGCCAGACCAGTCGTAAATAAACGATAAATAAATCCCAAAAGAAAAAAAAAATCAGCTGATCCGGTGTAGTGTATTATGCAGACAGAAACAAGGACCGGCAGCAAGGCAAAGGTGCGGCTCACCTCACCCTCACAGGCGGCCACACGGACGCGGACGAAGAAGGTTGCATCAGGTTTCCGCACCGAGGCGCGGGTGGGCCCCACCCCACGACGACGCAGCGGACCGGGGCGAGGGGGAGGGGCCCAGCAGCTGGCTGGCGGGCTCACGAGTCAACGCCTAGAGGTGGAAACCAGCTTAAATTTATTCGGGCATTTCAACCCCACCCACTCTCCTCCTCCCTTGTCCCTTCTCCTCTCTCCCACAAGTCAACTCTCCTCGCCTCCTCCGCGGCTAGAGGCTAGAGCTTAGCTAATGCTCCCCCCATTATAACCACCCAACCCTTCCCCCATCCGCAGCCTTCCGCTCCGCTCCGCTCCCCTCCCCCCCCGCCCGCTCCTCCGGCTCCCGTCCCGCCATGGGCAACTCCCTCGCCTGCTTCTGCTGCGCGGGCGGCGCCGCCGGCCGCCGCCGCCACGTGGCGCCCGCCGCGCTCCCCTCCGACCCCGCCTACGACGAGGGCCTCGGCCACTCCTTCTGCTACGTCCGGCCGGACAAGGTGCTCGTGCCGTTCTCCGCGGACGACGACCTGGTCGCCGACGCCAAGGCGGCCGAGGAGGCCACCACGTTCCGCGCCATCTCCGGGGCCGCGCTCAGCGCCAACGTCTCCACGCCGCTCTCCACCTCCGTTCTCCTCCTGCTGCCGGACGACTCCACAGCCTCGTCGGCCGCGGCCGCCTCCTCCGGGTTCGAGAGCTCCGAGTCGTTCGCCGCCGTGCCGCTGCAGCCCGTCCCGAGGTTCCCGTCGGGCCCCATCTGCGCGCCCGCCGGGGGCGGGTTCCTCTCCGGGCCCATAGAGAGGGGGTTCCTCTCGGGCCCCCTCGACGCCGCGCTCATGTCCGGCCCGCTCCCTGGCGCCGCCACATCCGGCCGCATGGGAGGCGCCGTGCCCGCGCTCCGCCGGAGTCTCTCGCACGGCGGCCGCCGCCTGCGGAATTTCACCCGTGCGCTTCTCGCGCGGGCGGAAAAGTTCCAGGGTTCCATGGATCTCGGCTCGCCTGACGCCGCGGCAGCCATGGCCGCCTGTGGCGCCGGCTCCGCCGGGCTGCAGTGGGCGCAGGGGAAGGCCGGCGAGGACCGCGTCCACATCGTGGTGTCCGAGGAGCGTGGCTGGGTGTTCGTCGGCATCTACGACGGCTTCAACGGCCCCGACGCCACGGACTTCCTCGTCTCCCATCTCTACGCCGCCGTGCACCGCGAGCTCCGAGGCCTGCTCTGGGATCAGTGCGAGCAGGAGGACCAGCACGACACACGTCCCGACCAGCCGACCAGCACCACAGCCTCAGATCACCAGGACCAGCCCAACCATCGCGGCCGCCCCCGCCGATCAAGACCCCCGCGCGGCGCCGATGACGATCAACGGCGGTGGAAGTGCGAGTGGGAGCGCGACTGCTCCAGCCTGAAGCCGCCAACTCAGCGCCCTCCGAGGAGCAGCAGCGAGAACGATCACCTCGCCGTGCTTAAGGCGCTTGCACGCGCGCTTCGGAAGACCGAGGAGGCCTACCTGGACGTCGCCGATAAGATGGTCGGCGAATTCCCGGAGCTTGCGCTTATGGGCTCTTGCGTTCTAGCCATGCTTATGAAAGGGGAAGACATGTACCTCATGAATGTAGGTGACAGCCGGGCTGTCCTGGGAACATTGGACAGTGTTGATCTCGAGCAGATCAGTGAGGGTTCATTCGATGGATTGGTTGGGGATGGCACTCCGCTCTTGTCAGCTGTGCAGCTTACATCAGAACATAGCACGTCAGTGCGAGAGGTAACTGAATTGATGATTCACAGTTTGATTCACGATTAACTGAGTCATTCAGTGACTGGTTTTTGATGATCTGATCTCACAGTAACTCATTTGTCACGTTGCCTGGTTACAGGAAGTCTGCAGAATACGGAACGAGCATCCTGATGACCCGACCGCAATCTCCAAGGACCGTGTGAAGGGCTCGCTTAAGGTGACGAGAGCGTTTGGAGCTGGTTTCTTGAAACAGGTTAGTTTACATTTGTTTACATCAGTTCTGCACATAATGAATTTGTTTAGATAATTATGACCATGCAATTGGAAGGGAAAAATTCTAGGGTCAGAGAAACAGCCTAATCTCATTGTACCAGGTGCAAAATATGACACTTTTGCTGTGGTTCTCGGTCAACAAATAGTTATTCAGATCTCAATTAATCAAAGGTCAAAAAGGAAAGCAAGAACTGGTATAACTGGTCCAAAGTTTGAAAAAAGATTAAATCGCTTTCAACTCTAATTTCCTTAGAGTAGAAATTTTGTCCTTTTTATGCTGAAACAGACTGTATTGACCTTGACTTAAAAGCTTATGGTTACATGTACAAAATTTCAACGAATGAATAAATTACTTGAGTTTCACAGTCACCATGTGTATAGCTAGTCTGAAGAAGTGAAAGAGAAGCTGCTCTCACAGAAAATGAAGTTTCTTTTGCTTCTGTCCAAGTGCAAAGAATGTGCTTGTGCAGTGCTGAAGTGTGGCCAGGAAGTTAGCGAGTGGAGTGGCTTTGAAGGGAGGCACGTTTGTCCAATGAAGCTTAAAATAGTGTCGGTTCTAGTAAAAAATATTTTCTAAAATCCATTTTTTGCAAATCAATCATGACACAATGAAAGAGGGCAGTCTCTTTCTTGGAACTGAAGTGAGATATAGCTTATAAGATGAAATTTTGCGACGATAACGATGAAGCCAAGCAACCCAAAATTTTTGACATGATCTTGGTAGTTGAGTCAACATGCCTGAACTTTGACCTTTTGCATCTAGTAACACTAAGTATCATCTGCTGCATCTTATATCATACTCTTGTATTTCTTCCTGCACTCACAATCTTTGTTATGCTTCTACAGCCCAAATGGAATGATGCGCTGCTGGAGATGTTCAGAATAGATTATGTCGGATCATCCCCGTACATCACATGCAATCCTTCGCTCTTTCACCATAGGCTCAGCACAAGGGACAGATTCTTGATACTATCTTCAGACGGGCTTTACCAATATTTCACCAACGAGGAGGCGGTTGCTCAGGTTGAAATGTTCATTGCAACAACCCCTGAAGGCGACCCTGCCCAGCATCTGGTGGAGGAAGTTCTTTTCAGAGCTGCAAACAAAGCAGGTATACTGAAGTCATATCGTGTGTGTTTGGTAGTCGTTGTGCAATAACTTTTGAACTTCTGGAAGGTCAAGATGAATTAGCTCGGATCAGTCACTGATCTTGTTTTTCACATGCCTTGTAGGAATGGACTTTCATGAATTGATCGAGATACCACATGGCGATCGTCGGCGATACCATGACGATGTATCTGTCATTGTAATATCTTTGGAGGGCAGGATATGGAGATCATGTGTGTAAATAGGTCAGCCATACTAGTACTAGATTAGAGAAAGAAACGTATATATAGAGAGAGGGGTTGTTGAAGGCCTACTCCACTCCTCCCAGCTGCTACTGTACAATATCAATGAAGCACTGGGTGGGCTTGGGATCTCGGCGCATCCAAGTTGAATCACGATGAGAGATCCCTCTGGAGCATGCCGACGCAGTGCCGTATAAGATGTTCATGTAAAAGAGGATTTCTTCAATTATTAATAACTAAAATAGCGACCAATTGGTCAACTTTCTTTGACCTTTTTTTGTCCTCAGTTCATACATACGTAACAGTACATGTGCACGGGAGACTGGTTCAAAGTTGGACTCCTACGATTCTAAAGTACTAAACTTTATGCAAAAAATTCAAAGGGTTCTTTGGTCAGAAATCATTTGCGGTGTTGGCCTCTTTGCCTCTTAAAAGTCTCAAAACTGGTAGCCCTCTCCGGAGCGCTACCCCTGTTGAACAAGTCAGCAGGCACTGCCAGGTTGCCGGTCTTATCTGTTGTGAGAAACCATGGGTTATCCATGGTTCTGTGCCATGAATGAACCTAAGTTGACCTCTGATGTAGGATGCCCTACTCACAATCAATCAGGCCTTATGTGGTAAGCATTATCGCTTGGATTTAGCACTTTCTTAAATTCAGAGGTCTGATGATCTCGATTGCTGCTTCACCAATAATTGGATGGAGTAGCCTTTGTTGCAAGTGGTATTGTATTTGGTGTCTACCTCCACTTGCTGTATACAACTTCAAGGAGCATACATTTCCATATTCTGCAAATATTTTTTCTCTCTACCAGTTGGTAAAGAAATAGTGTATTTCTTAGATAGAAGGAAAGTATAGCTTTGCTGTATATTTATTTTTCTGCCAAGTAGTGAGTGTGAGTGAGACACGGGCACACAGCTATCTTCAAATGTTTGTTTCCTGCGATAGATAGCACTATTCTGAAGCAATGGAAAGCAGAAGCAGGTGCTTTCCTGTAAGAAATGCGTTCTTTTTCGGGCGATTGGTTGCTAGTGCGAAAAGAAAGCCCCATCGTGCCGGGTCATTCCTCGTTATATTTCCTCCCACTAGGCACTATGGCACTATGCGCACTGACGTTGAGCGTCATTCCGGTCGCGTGGTTGTGAATTGGGTTCCAAGCAAACACTTCTATACTGTTGCTTTTAAGGTACAGCGAGCTGGAGGCAGCAGCACTTGCGTTAAGATATTATTTTAATTTTAATTTTAATTTTCAATACTGTCACTATATCTCTCTTTTTTTTCAGAAAAAAGTGGATTTAAATTTTTATAATTCACTCAAAATTACTAAATGCCACTTGTTCAGGAGTAATAATTTGCTCAACTCACATCAGGTTTGCATACCACGAATGAGGTTATATTCCCAACATTCTAAATTATACTTTACTTGACCTTTGTCCTGTTAAACTTATATAGCTTCGATAAAGTTTTCAGAAAAAAAATATTAACATATATAAATTTAATGCAACATATCCATCTAGAATTTAATAAGAAGATGCTGATGCATTTTACTATAAACTCGGTCGAAGGTACAGGTAATTGGTTTAGGATAAAATCAAAGTGAATCTAATTTCCAGTTAGTTTTTGGACATTGCTCACGTTATAAAAAATGGACATTGAAGGTGCCTTTATTAGGGATTGAATTATGGTATGACAAGGTTTTGCGTTTGATCCAATGACTTTCACCATGGGCATGCAAAAGAGAGACGAAATATTGTTTGGAATTCTTTTCCAGAAGAGGAGGAATCATGGCTTTGACGTTGGGCTTGTCACAATTTTGTTTCCAGACAGATCACACTAATGAGCAGTAGGCAAAATAATGATACGGGCCCAATGATAATAGATACAGCCCAATCACTACGCGCCTTTCCAACCCATGGGCCCAAAGTTTCTCTGCCCTGGCCCTGCACAACCATAATTTTCTATTTAACCGGCGTCCTCCTTTGCAAAACCTTCCCACATTTTCTTAAGGAAAAAGAAAGCACCCAGCACCGCCGGCCGCTGACCGCCGACCGCCGACCTACGTCGTGCCCCCATTTCCTCCTGGAGAGCTCAAAGGTGCCCCAAATTGCACCGTGCTATCTGGAGGCTGCGTATCTTTCAGTATCTAATTGGGAGTTTAATTTTCGCTTGCTCATTGTGCTGTTAGGGTTAAGATGGAGCCGCCGCCGGCGAAGACTGGGCTGTTCGTGGGGCTGAACAAGAGCCACGTCGTCACCAAGCGCGAGCTCCCACCTCGCCCTTCCGCCCACAAAGGAGTAAGCATCAATGCAGCAATGATCGTTCAGTCCTTCTGTTCCTTCTGCGTACGGAGTAGATGGGTGTTTCGCGTCCCGTGTCATAGCTGTGTGCTGTATTGTGTGATTGTTTGGTGCCGCCGTTTGTTCCCTTTTCTTCTGCTCATAGGATGGAATTGAGCAATTTCTGAATCTTGGTTTACGTAACCTGACAGCTAATCATGTATTGTACTTCGGTATACCCGGAGTACTTTTTCTGAAGCATGTAACTGATCAAGTAAATGTGGGGATTGCTCACTGACTGAAGTATAGGTGTTGATGCAACTTAATTGTAGCAACATGATATTGTTTTCCTCGGAACTTTCTTCTGAAGCATTCGTGGTGAATGCTAGCAAAATGAAGTTAGAAGCTCAAGTGTCTACTGCGAATTTTATTTGCAATATAATAGTTTGAACTTTGAAGTTCTTCCTTGAAGGCTTCGAAGAAGAGTCTCTTCAGAGTCAATATTTTTATGAAGTGTTTTAATATGTGTCAGCTTCAAGTTCAATTCTGGCATATGCATTCTTCAGACTTGGCCTTCGACGTGAAACTATTGCAGCAGTCCTGGTTGAGGAAAACTGTTGCACCGGGCACTCATTAGTTAGCCTAGAAATTTCCCATGCCTTGTCTTGTCTGGTTTATTTTTCTGGCAAGTCACACTATTGCCATGTAAACTTAGCACAGGTCATTATTGACATTATGTAGTTAACCAGACAACAAATGCACGATTGGGTGTGAATTTGGTTAACTCAACTTCTTTCATTAAGCAAGTTATGGCAACTTTCCACTCTATGTTTGTGGAATGCACATCTGTGATGAAACTACTCATATTAAACGTTTGCTTTAGTACCTTTCTGAGCGCATTGTTTTTGGGGGATTTTAGAAAGCAACCAAGAGGGCCTGTTTCGTAAGGCGTGTGATTAGGGAAATTGCTGGATTGGCACCATATGAGAAGCGCATCACTGCACTTCTGAGGCTTTGTAAGGACAAGCGTGCTCTTAAGGTGGCAAAAAGAAAGCTTGGGACACACAAGAGAGCCAAGAAGAAGCACGAAGAGATGCCCAATCTTCTTAGGAGGAAGAGGTACGCTTCTACTTCTCATTCTTGTATGCTCAACCTACTTTTGTTGGCGTATTTAAAAGTTTTCCTATTAAATCACGTGTTGTGACCCAATTATCTAAAAGTTGCTCCAAGTTGAACGCAGGCCACCTTTGTCAAGATCCTTTAGCTACAAGGTTAAGGGCCGTCTTTAAATTGTGCGATATGCTGCCGTTTATCCATTTTATTTTTAGAAGAATAGTCATTTGTGTGTGCGAAACTACGCTATTAACATAGTTCTTTTCTTACTTAGAATCAATGTCTGATGCAGTGTGGCGTGCCCCTTATTAGCTGGAAACTCAACAGTTATATTGATCGCTTAGTTTTTCTTAACCTGTGCCATAAAAGCTTTGCAAGTAATCTCTTTCAAAGTTTTATGGACAATATAAGAATAGGTGGTAATAGCATATGTACAAGTGCAAGTATGCCTTTCCATTCTGCTCTGTATGCTACAGGCATATTTTTTCCCCTGTTTGCAGTATGTGTCTTTGCAGGATTCCACATTGATTCTTCTTGATTAGTTTGAGAAAGGACAAGGATATGTGTTAAGCTGCCAGATGCATGGTTGCATCAGATTCAGAATTTTGTGCGTATTAGCTGCTAACATAGAGCAAAGACAAATGTCAAAACTGCAAAGGCCATAACATAGTATCAAGTATGTAATTATGCAAGCAATTAACTAACATAGAAACAAACAAAGATTGACTGGCAGCAAGGACCTCTCATCCAGTTGACATCATTGTGTACAAAGCAGTGTTAGCCTGGGAACAAATAATTAAAGTATAAAAAGGTTACCCAATCAGCTACCCTTCACTGTTGCCATACGTTTCACCACAAATGGATGCTTAGGTCATGCGTTGTGTACGTGTTGGTTCCTGACATCACATAACCTGCACAATTCCTGTCATTATCTACTCGATCCGGTAAGCAATCAATCATAAGAACCACTGTAGTGGTACACCTTGATGGGGGCTGTCACAGCTGTCTGAGAGGCTCTTGTATCCTTGAAGATATGGATGAATGGAAAGGTGGAGCTACTTTGGAGCCGACGTACAGCTGAATTATTCCAGTCCAAATCTGATAGCAGTGGTTCTACTCTTCTTGATTGAATTGAATATCATAAAAGTTGTTAGCAACTTGAATCAATGAGTCGTAGTGCGGTGGCTCGATTCAGCAATTTATTTGCTTGATTGACGCGTTGTTCTTATCGTGTTGGTAATTAGGCAATCTTGTAATTTAGAGTGATCTTATTTATAGTCTTACAGTGCGGCTAACACCATACCTTTTGATCTTGTCTGCAGATATGAGATGTCAAGCGGCACAGATTGGTGGTAAGAAGTGTTGTGGCTGTGCTGAAGAATTTTCTAGAGTTCCCAGCTATGATGAGAACGAAGTAGGATTTTTCGGAGTTCCCAGTTATATGATACTACTATGATAGGAATATATCGTACTTGACATATATCAAGTGAAAGGAATTGGAGCTTAGCAGAAACTATGCGATCAACAGTCATGGTTACCTAGTTTCAAATAATAATAATAATAATCATGATAAGAGAGTTTTTGTTTCCACTGCTGGCAAAGGTAATTGCTCTGTGAGGTATAATAAGTTGTGTGCTCATCAGCATGGGCTCTTGCCCTACTTCTTCACATATACGTATGTTTTCATTTCTGTGACGATCACAGGGTTTTGAATTGCATATTTTAGAGAGAGACTTTCGCAGAAACTGACCTGTAGTATGGCCGTAGTAAGGTTTTTCAGCTGTAACTAGTAGTATGCCAAACCGATCGATTCAAAACCTGAATCGACGAGCGAGTCTGTATACTACTGGTGTTGTGCCATATGCAAGCAGAGGTTTTGCGTGAAGAAACTGCTACCAGAAACCAGATTGTACAACGTACCGACCCCGATCATTCAGAGATCAACAATCCCCAAGCTGAACAAGTTGTCTAGCAAACGACATGATGGCTGTACGTGAGATTCCGGTCTTCCCTAAACGTGCAGTTCCAAACGGAGTAGCTCGTCTTGCATGCATTTGGCGCTTTCCCCAGCATGTCCATCACCAGTCCACAGACACTGCACACACACACTGCAGCGTGCAGGACTGCAGGTGGTGACCAGCGAACGCCAATGCAAAGCGTACACTGGCCATGTCCACCTTGCCCGCCCGCCCTCTGCAGTCTGCACACAGCACACCGGCCGGCCAGAATCTCTGCCGTCCCCGCGCGCGCGTCTGCGGTCCGCACGCTGCCGGCCGGCCCAATTAACGCACCAGCGCGCCCATGCCGCGCTCGCCTCGCCGTGCTGTCCGTTCCGCGCGCCGCGCGCAGCAGCAGGCTGCTGGTAGATAAGATAGCTCGGCGATGGATCGAGACTGGAGACCGAGACGACGGTGGCCTTTTCAAATTAATTTCGACTCCAACGGCTCGCTTTGCTCCAGCGATCCATCGGGCTATCCATCATCATCTATCCGCCGGAGCGACCGGCCGGATCGGATCAAAAGGGAAACCGTTGGGGGGTGGTGCGCAACGGCGGGCGCGTGCACGCCGCACGCCGGCCGGCGACTCGCGATCGGCGAGAGGCGCGTGTGCAGTAGTGCACGCCGTTGCTGTTGCTGTTGCTGTTGCTTTATTAGCCGGGTCGAAGTCGACCACCCTTACCCTAGCGCCTAGCCGCCTGGCGATCGATCGATCGATGGATCTCGATGATGGCGTTGATCGATCCCGAGTGGCGAGATGGCGCGGCACGGCACGGCACGCAACGAGTGCAGGCACATGCATGATGGGCACGCGACGCGCGCCCCGGTCGGGCGAGCTAAGCTAAGCTAACTGCAAATCCTAGGTACTGCTGCTTGACGGCGCCGGCGGCTCGCCTCGACGTCACGCTCGCTCGATCGCTGGCAGTGGCGCGCGCGCGCGGCGTCGCATCAGCCTACGGCAGCTAGCTAGCTACGTGTGCGGGCGTAGTGCGCGTGGCGTTGGTGGCATCTTGTCTGCATGTGTCGTCGTTCTACACACAGTCGCCGCCGGCCGCCCTGTTGATCGATAAGGCGCCGCGACGGGCCACAGCATGCATGTCCCGTCGGGCCGGGCGGCCGGCCGTCGACCCCACGACGGTGACGGCGATAGATATACGTATGATGCATGATGACACCACCGGAAAGAGAGACAATGCAAAGGTGAGGTGGACCGCGGACAGCTAGCTGCAAGCAGGGTACTCCATAGCTCTAGCTATAGGTAGCCGCGCCCCGCGCGCGTCGTCGATGTGTGGATCCACACGGCCGGGCCCTCCTCGTCGTCCCGCGGTTATCTGCGCGGGGATCGAGGCCGGGCGCGCGGCAGACAGGGACGATCCGAATCTGCCGTCTGGTGTGAAAGAAAAGGCAGCGCGGCGGAGAGGCTTCCCCTTGACGACTCCTCTTCCTCGATCTCCTGGACACGGCCGGGTCGAGGTCGGCCCATGCATCCATGCCATGGGTTGGTTGCATGTGATGATCGATGTGTGCGCGCCGCGACCGAGAGAGATTCCACGGTCAAATCGCAGGGACAGCGCAGGGGGCCGGGGGCGGCGGGCCGCGGCAGGGACAGGACCGCCGGGACGGGGACGGCCGGCAGCAAAAAAAAAAAAAAAAAGCGGGACCTTATCCCACACCGCACCCAACGACGCCACCACTACCCAACAGCCAGCCAGAGCATAAAGCTACGTTCTGGTACTAGTAGTACCATACACTCCCATCGATCCGATCCGTCTCATGCACCGCATCTTGCATTGCTGCCTGCTTCGCATCACAAACTAAACTAATTAACCTCTTCTGGATCGAATCATCGATCATGCAAATATAAAATATGCATGCTTCTTAGATCTCGTTTAGCATCATATCATAACTATATAGTATTATATTATATATAAATGCCAACTATGTATATATTGTGGTGTTGCATTATATTGGCACGTATATATACGTCATACGTGCTCCCTCTGTCCTATAATATATAGCACATACAATAAGCATTCAAAAATATACTCAAATACAAAATATTATTCTAGGGGATGTACTCCGATCCCTCTGTCTTGTAATATACCACATATAAACATTCAACAACATACTCAAATATAAGAGAACGGTTTTGCATTAAATATTTTCCATTTACCATTAACCATGTTGTGATGATAGTGTCTGATTACGAAATATTTTTCATTTACCCTAAACCCTAAAACGAGGGCACGTGCGTCCTTTGTGTTCTCCCTCAAGATGTCTTAAAATTTCTAGAATGCACAATCAACTAGCCAGTGTTGACTATCAGTAGAAATTATATAGCTAGCCTAGATAGAAATATCTTCTGTTAGCAGTATGCACCAACAAAATGGTGAACAAAAAGTGTAAACATTTGCCAAAATTACAAGTACAACCCACATGTTTTTTCCCCTAGCACGTCTCTTAAATTTTAGTCAACTATATACTCCCTCCGTCCCTAGTCAAGAGTCATTCTCGCTTCTAAAAAGTCAACTATCTTCAACTTTGACCAAATATATATAATAAATATTAATATTTATAGTACATAATTAGTATCATTGAACAAATCTTTGAATATACTTTTATAATAAACTTATTTGGAGATAAAAATGTTACACACATTTTCTACAAACTTAGTTAAAGTTGAGAAAGTCTGACCAGTACGCATCCCATAGCGACTCTTTTTCTTAGACGGAGTAGTATGACATAATTTTCGTGCAACGACAATTTGGGATGGCAGAGTTTCTCCCGATGAGGTTCCATCTCGATCATTGGCCATAACTAAGAAAGTCGTGGAAAACACACCAAGCGATGATAGTAGTGGGCATGTGGGGCTAGGGCGGCATGGAGCCTTGGATATATCACAACAATGAGAGAATGTCAGTGGGCGAGGGAAGGGAAGAGGCGCATATAGTGGTGACTGTGATGGCACCAATGAAGCAAGTTTAGCATGATAGGGGTGGTGTGCAGATAGACTTGTTGGTGCAACACTATTGAGGACAGGGTGAGCGTGTCTATAGATGCATCCACAATGTAGCATCAAATAAATCGTGGTCAAAGAATGAACAACAATGGCATTGTTGATCTACATCTGGTTGGATTGTGATCCAATAATGCCTGTAGTTGTCATCAACAAATTATTTTCACCAAAAGTTAGGGTTCTAAGAGCACCTTCTAGAGTGCCCCTATGAATAACCCTCCTCCAATAATAACATCCTAAATTTAGTGACACCCTAAATCATCCTTCTTCTTCTAGTTTAAATTTGAGTTGCTCCTTTATCCACCTGATCTTAAAAAATAGGAGGCTGAGATTTTGTAGATGTAGGAGGAAATGATGTAGGTTGGACCTTGTATATGAGAAAATAGGACATCGAATTTTCAGTAGACTCTTGGAGATGCATTTCTATTCTACTCCTCACAAATATAAAGAATTCTAGCATTATTATTATTATTATTATTATTATTATTATTATTATTATTATTTAAAAAAGACATGGTTATATCTCTATTTCAATTAGAGTATTAAACAATTTTATCTCTCTATATTTTATTTATCTTAAAACATATGAGAATCCCTTTTATATATGCATCCAAAAATGGTGAAGAGAAAATATGTAAATTTGTCAAAATTACAATTACCGTTCTCATTTTTTTCTAGCATGTGTTTTCAGATTTTAGTCGGCTAAATTTGACATTGATTATGTGCAATGACAATTTAGGGATGACAGGGGCTTCTCCCGATGAGATTCCTTTTGTCACCAATCATGCATATATAGCTAAGAAAGTCGTGGGAAACACACCTAGTCGACAATAGTGGTGGGCATGTGAGGTGGGGCAGCTTGGAGCCGTGGATATCATGACGAGATGGGGAGA
This sequence comes from Coix lacryma-jobi var. lacryma-jobi, assembly GCA_009763385.1. Lineage (NCBI taxonomy): Eukaryota > Viridiplantae > Streptophyta > Magnoliopsida > Poales > Poaceae > Coix > Coix lacryma-jobi. The sequence continues at coordinate 180,342,358 of CM019823.1, read as the reverse complement.
ATGTAAGTGGGTAGGGAAAGGGCATGCTCACGTAGCGGTGATTGTGATGGCACAAACGAAGCAAGTTTAACATGATATATAGGGGTGGTGTAGATCGATTTTGCTTGTGGCAACACTACCAGGGATGGGGCGAGCGCACTGATAGATGCATCATACAACCCAACGTTGAAGAAATGTTTTGTCAAATAATGAAGAACAATGGTATTGTTGATCTCCATATGGTTGGATTGTAATAAAACACATGTAGTTGTTATAAAAAAAAATTCTTCCGAAAAATGTGGCATCTAAGAGTACCTCCAAGAGTACCCCTATTCATATCCAATAGTCCAAAATAAGATTTATATGCAAAAAGTTCGCCTTCAACAGTAGTCCTATATAAGATCGTCCCACCTTAAACTTGATGAGTCACATCACTATCCACCTTATCTTACAAAATAGAGATATAAAATTTGAAAGACAACTCACAACAGAGAACAATTTATAACCAAACAATGATAAATAAGTTACATGTCTGAATAACAATAAGAAAATATCAAGCATTTGAAATAATTTAGGATTGCTATTGAAAAGACACACATGTTTAATACCCTGTTTAAAATTATAAGATACTTTAGTTTTCCTGGATATTTTGTTTTTACTATGTGTATTTAGATACGTAGTAAAATAAAATATATCTAAAAATACTAAAACATCTTGTAATTTAGAACGGATGGTACGGTGTATGTATTAACCACCACGTATATAACCTCTTAATGGACTGCAGCAGAAGCACGGGGCTAACCGGACTGGCCGTTCAGCTCGGTGGCTGCATGCTCCCGCCTGCAGCAACACGACTCCTCACACCACCAGATAGTCAGATACCAGAGACCCAGCAGCTAGCTAGCTAGTACGGTAGCTACTAGCATGCATGCAAGCCGAGACAGGTCGAGACAACAGTGCCCGCGAGCAAGCGACAAAAGCTAGCCTGGCCTATCGTCCTCGTCCGTACACCAGTACACCTTCCCCCTCTGCCCCCCTACTATACGGCGCCTCATCGGATGCGATGCGAGGCTGCAGCTGCAGTGCTGCACGCGCCACGTACGTGTCCGGCCGGCAGCGGCGGTGGGTGTGTACCCGCGCACCGGTCCAAGCTGCTAGACTGGCAGGTGGCAGCTTAACGACGGCGGCCGGCGCGCGTCGATCGGGAACTTGATTGGACTTCCTGCCCGTCGCCGTATATATATGCTGCCAATAATCCATTGGACGCGACAGTGCATAGGCCGAGCACGCACGCACGTCGTCGTACCATGCATGCATGCATCGACGGCAATGGAAAGCATAAGAGCATGCACGACATGTACTACGTAGTACGTGCGTGACCGCCCGCGCGTGTCATGTCGTGTCGTGTTGCGCGCCTGACCGAGCCGATGACCGGATGGGCGCGCGGGTCCCAGCCTGTTGAGGAATACTAGTAAGAATCCCCTAGCACTACTTGCCGCTAGTGGCTGCGCAGCAAGAGTCCCAGAGAGCCCGGACAACAAACCACTAAAGTACACCGGGTGTGCGTGCATATATACACGGCTCTTGTGATCCGATGTGGCGATCGACGACCGAGACGCGCGACGAGTCGATCGTTCGACGACGACTCGTATGGCTGTATATGTCGCTGTCGACACGATGGCACAGACGTGTGCCGGCCGGCGACAGGCGCGCCTGCGTGCGTGCGTGCACGCACGAATAGTGCACGATCGATCGAGGGGTTATTGGATGACGACCTGTGTTGACTGCCTATATAGTACGTTCTCCGTATGTGCACACACAAAAAATGCATGCAGCAGCTGCTGCAGTAGTCACACACAGTAGATGTCAGCCAACATATACTGTATATATATACAGTAGTATGTGCACAATAGTATCCGACCGATCTCTGAACAAATACGGCCTCTGATGTAACTGCTGGCTGCATGTATGCTCATGGATCGTGATATGATAATTGATATATATGTTTAAAATTAATTCTATACGAACTGTTTCAATCAAGCATTATTATTAATTTATTATTGGTATACGCGTGCCTGATCGATCGTTTCGTGGACAGTGCACGTCTCTAGAGATATCCCCATCAGCTCCGTCCGTCCTCTATACAGCAAAATATGCAACTATAGGATAGGTTGCATGTCTGAGAAATTAGTTCACATTTAACCAAAGTTTCAGTGAACAATATTCATATTTATAGCTCTAAATTAATCTATAATAAAAATACATTCTGTAATTAATCTAATAATACTTATTTGATATCATAAATATTGATATTTTTATCTATAATTGGTGAAACCTATAAGATACTAAAATGTGATACATACTGTGCTAGAATTCTATGTTTTCTTAGACGGAGGGAGTAATACAACTTTAACATATTATTGTAGAGTCAAAGCAGTTTTTATAGTCACTACTAGAGAACATGCCTTTGAACGATCTACCAATTGAGCTATAGTCTCGGCCAAAAATTGTGTCGGGGGCTAAAGACCTTTAGTCCCGGTTGGTAATACCAACCGAGACTAAAGGTGAATCTTTAGCCCCGGTTGGTATTACCAACCCGGAGTAAAGGTCTCGGACCTGGACTAAAGATACTTTTAGTCTCGGTTGGTGTTACCAACCGGGGCTAAAGGTCCTTCCCGAGTGGATTCAAAAGGAAAACGTCTAGAACTACATCACGTGGGTTGCGTAGCTCAGTTGGTAAGCGTGCCTGAGGCGAGATGTGCTGAGTTCGAATCTCATACAACACACATTTATTTTTCTTCTCGGGACCTTTAGCCCCGGTTGAAAGCACCCGGGACTAAAGGAGGTCCCGGATTCTTAGCCCCGGTTGGGATACCCGGGGCTAAATGCCCATTTCAACCGGGGCTAAAGGCCCTTTCTCCAGTAGTGAGTGTAATTAAGTATATACAAGCACCCGGGACTAAAGGAGGTCCCAGATTCTTAGCCCGGGGCTAAATGGCCATTTCAACCGGGGCTAAAGGCCCTTTCTCCAGTAGTGAGTGTAATTAAGTATATACAAGCACCCGAGACTAAAGGAGGTCCCGGATTCTTAGCCCCGGTTGGGATACCCGGGGCTAAATGCCCATTTCAACCGGGGCTAAAGGTCCTTTCTCCAGTAGTGAGTGTAATTAAGTATATACAGAAATTACCAATACTTTTAGGAAAAAGTGCTACAACATCATTGCTGCAGCAGTATATTTCTAAATGCTAAGGTTACTTTTTATTTAGCGCTTAGACCAAATTTAGACAGTGTTTACATAGAGCTGCACGATTTTAACGGTTTTACATAGTAACACTAAAATATTTGTATTGTTGTATGTAAAATTCACATATATTAGAAAGTTGTGTATGTAAAAAATAAGTATATTGTATCGGATCAACTTTTTTTGAACAAAACTAAATCCACCTCCTTAGTAGATATATATTTACGATGTTAATAAACTAGGTGCTAATGTAGTAGATGTAATCCTCCTATTAACAAAATAGTGAAATTTAATGACTATTCAGCTAATTAATTATTTTTTTAATTTGGTTTTGCTTACAAGAAATAGTGCTTTACATGACGATCATTTTGGTCATAAACAGTCGAAAACACGTCACAGTTAACTTGTCATGACGATCGGAAAATCCGTCATGTATCTCACGTCATACATTTGCTGGACCAATTGAAGCTGTCACCGATTGTCATTTCATTCCGTCATAGAATAATTGGCAAAGTTTGAACAAAAAAAATCCAAAAAATTAGGGATTTTTTAATCAGAGGAGGGGCCCCACCAACTAGCTACAACACCACCCATCTACTCACATAGTATTTTTTTATGATTTTTTTGCACGATTGGAAAATCCGTCATGTATCTCACGTCATACATTTGCTGGACCAACTGAAGTTGTCACTAATTGTCATTTCATTTCGTCATAGAATAATTGACAAAGTTTGAACAAAAAAATCCAAAAAATAGGGATTTTTTTAATCAGGGGAGGGCCCCATCAACTAGCTACAACATCACCCATCTACTCACATAGTATTTTTTTTATTTTCATCAAACAAGATTCGAACCGGCGACCTCTTGCACAATTTTGACTGTTTTTCCCTCTGAGGTATTTTAAATTTCAAAAAAATTAAATTCAAATGCAGTTTTGCATGACAATATGATTTCAAATTTAAAAGTTGTTAACTATAAAGTTTCATAACTTTTTGAGTTCTACAACTTTTATTTTGGTGATTTCTCCATCCGAGGTCTTTTAAAAATACGAATTTAAATTTTTTAAAATTTGGACGCAGTTTTGCATGACAAGATGACTTCAAATTAAAAGGTTATCAACTACAAACTTAAATAACTTCTCAAGATCTACAAAGTTTATTTTAGTTGTTTGACCAATATTTATACATCTGACATTGTGGTTCTAACATTATTCACAAAACTTATATATCACTCTTGTAGTTTCATAAACTACTAGAGATACGTAAGTTTTGTGAATAAATTTATTTTCAGTTTGTCAAATTGTTTTTTTGACACTCGAAAAAGAGCTTCTTTGTCGAGTGCTTGAAAAAATACTATGCAAATCAATTGACACTCGACAACGTAGTGATGTTGAATGCTTCATCCGTGACCCAATCAAGTTTTTCGTCATAGATTGACAAAAACTAAACTAGTCATCACAGATTTATCACCCTTTCAATGAACCGTCATGAACAATGAACTTTTATGATGATTTATTAGAACGTCACCAATATACGTCATGTAAAAGCACCATTTCTTATAGTAGTCTTTTAAATGGTCCAACCGTTTAATTCATCATAGTGTAATAACATAGGACAAAAATGGAATAGAATTCCATATAGTTTTGGTCATGGGTCGAAAAGCAAAAAAAAAAAACAGCAGCCAACAGGGTGTCTTAACTTTTTTTTCTCCTAGATGCATAGCCCTAGTTTAATACTCCATTCGTCCCTAATAAATCAATTTCTAGAGTTATCTTAGTCAATTTTTGAAGTTTAACCGAACTTATAGAAAAAAACATCAAGTTTTATAACACCAAATTAATATCATTAGATTCATCAGAAACTATATTTTGATAACTTGTTCATTTGGTACGGTGTCACAAATATTTGTATGTTTTTTCTTTAAATTCAGTTAGACATAAAAAAAAGTTTGACTTTAGATGCATAGCCCCAAACTGTATTTCCATGGGGTGCTCATTTGGTACAGTGTCACAAATATTTATATGTTTTTCTATAAATTTGTCAAATATAAAAAAGTTAAACTTTAGATAGCAGTTGAAAAGACCATTCAAAGATAGCTGTAGAGCTGTGTTATAATATAAACTTAACGTTAAACATGCAGCAACTATCCCTGCTCATCAACACTCGCACTCTTGATCTGAGGAGATGCCTGTCGGTTGTGTAGTACTCGTACTTTATTTAGGCCATCTCGAAAGGTATCTCTGGAACTCTCTGGATTATTGTGGTATACAACTATATATACATGTACACTTATATACGTAGTAGAGAGGGGGAGTCAGGAGCAAGATCAGAACGAACCGGAATGCATGCATGCAACTGACAAGCAAGCTCGTGCTCCCAACTATACCTTGTTTAGTTTCGATCCAAAAACTTTACATCTATATATCATATCGGATCTCTAGACACATATATGGAGTATTAAATATAAACTAAAAATAATTAATTACACAGTTTACGTGTAATTTACAAGACGAATAGTCCATGAGTTGACACTAAAATGCTACAGTAACACATGCGCTAATAACGAATTAAATATATTTAAAAAATTATCTCACGATTTACAGACAGATTTTGTAATTTATTTTTTATTACTATCTGAGTATCTCATACAACATCCAAAAATTTTATAGCCCAGGACTAAACAACGCGAGTATACAATAATAATCGATCGAGATCTCACTCGCAAACGCTACATAAGGAGCCAAAAGAGCATCAGATTCTTGATTGGGCACGCATTGGGATCTCTGCACATTACATATGGATGATATGCCGGCCTCCGCATCAAAGACTCATTAACATACCATTTCGAACATGCGCATTCCTTGGCGTCTTGCATGTCCAGTACTCCCTCCGTCCCTAATTAACCGTCGTCGTTGGTGTGTGTGCCACAAGTTTGACTCAATTTATAGCAAATGTGTGCAACATTTGTATCTCCAAATAATTTTGTTAAAAAACTAGATTCAAATATCTATCCAACGATACTAATTATGTATCATACATATTAATATTTTTTAATATATATTTAGTCAAAGTTGTTTCTTGGGAAGCGCAAACGACAGACGTTTAGAGACGGAGGGAGTATATCTCTAGCCACATACACGCTCACACCCACGCATATATTACTATATATTTTGGTACATATATATAGTACTACTAGCTAGCTAGATGTATTCTATACTCCCTTCGTATAGAAAATAGATGACGTTTTGGACAAGGTTTCGATCAAACATTGAGAATATAAATCATGAATAACTTTTAAATTATTAAGTTTGAAAATATAAAAAGCCATATGAATACATTTGTCTTGAAAATACTTTCATAAAAATATACACATATCACTTTTTGATAAATATTTTTTTTGTATAAAAAGAGTCAAAGTTATACTTTGGAGACCGTGTAGATATCCAAAACGTCATCTATTTTTCTATATGGAGGGAGTACAATGGAATGTTGTTGCCAGCTACGATCTCAAGGTAATTAATATTGCATGTATCCTCGTGTAAGCATGGCCTCCTGCTGGTCCATGCATATATATGCAGCATCTGCATGACTACGTTTTCATGCATGTGATGCAACGTGGGGCCAAGCACGCAGAATCTCTGTCTTGGTCTCCCTCTCTGGTCCCTCTCACAAACTATGTGTCGGTGTTTCTGCCCCGGGCTATGACACCAACTAGTAATATGATCGCGTGCTCTCTTCCTGGATGGTGATGCAAGATGACACAAGGATTTATCCTGGTTCGGGCAAAGAAAGCCCTACGTACAGCGGAGGGAGGAGGTTCTTGTATTACTTGCACCTAAGTGCTTGTACAGGGGCAATACAAGCTCAATGAGCGTGGACCGGAGTCCGGACTCGTGTGTGTGTGGACTCGTGTCGCGCAACCCCGTACGTCCCCCGTCGACTCGCGCGTTGTCTCCTGCGCGCGAAGGGCCCTGGCGTCCCCTTTTATAGAACAAGAGGAGGCCAGGGTTTACACAGGATTGACATGTACAACGCTCGATATGGCGAAGGGTAGGAACTCTGTCTTGTCGAAGTCACTGTAGCCAACGTGGGTGTTGTTGTTGAGGCGTCCTTGATGCGTGGCCTCCATCCCGGGCGCGGACGTGGAGGCGTGGCGATGTGGAAGCCGTACAGCACCCATCCCGGCACGTACAGGACACGGCGGGGTCCCTCCGGGTCTTGGGGTACCTGTCCTCCAATAGCATGAAAGCAGTCAGGGCTCGAGGGGCGCAGGGCCGGCCTCGAGGTGGCGCCTACGGGAGGCTCGAGCCCCCGTAGGTATGGGCAAGTCCCGGAACGCCCGGGCGTACAGCGGGAACCCAGGCCTCGGGGTGAAGCTCGAGTGTGCTATAGTGCGTGGTATGGCCGAACAGTGCTGTACTTGTGCCTTTTTGCCCATGCTTGTGGTGAAAACGAGGTTTGACTCTGGCTCCGGTTCACTATGGCACACGCTGTGTACCGGAGGATGTGACCGGGGTAAGTGGACGCATTAAATGCGCAGTATGGGGCTAGTACGGTTGTCAGAGCTGAGAAGCAGGGAGCTTCCTTCTTGCGGGAGGCTTGAAGGGTAGTGGAGCGCTCGCCCGAGGCCTGACGCGGAGGGCTCGGGTGAGACGGAGAACGAGCGCCAGCCCGAGGCCTGGCTCGGAGGGCTCGGGCGAGACGGAGATTGAGCATCTGCCTGAGGCCTGGCTTGGAGGGCTCGGGCAGGACGGAGAATGAGCGTTCGCCCGAGGCCTGGCTTGGAGGGCTCGGGCGAGACAGAGAACGAGCGTTCGCCCGAGGCCTGGTTTGGAGGGCTCGGGTGAGACGGAGAACGAGCGTTCGCCCGAGGCCTGGTTTGGAGGGCCGACGCAGCCTACTTTTCGCTTAATAGGTTTTCGGGCTTCGGCTTGGTGGGCCAGCGTTGTAGGCCTCGAGGGGTTGTTTTTTTAGAAGGTTAGACTTGCTAGGTTTGTTATTAATTGGTGTTCTAGGTTTAACCTATTTGTTTGCGTTGATTGGGGGTACCCCTTTTGCGGTCCCCTGACAGTAGCCCCCGAGCCCTTGTTTGAGTGCTTGCACTCGAGCAGGGGCTCCCGACTGGGATCTCGAGGGTTAGCTAGCCGGTTCTCGAGGGTTTGGTTGCTTTGATTCCGTGGGTGTCGCGCGAGCGACACCCGCGGGTGTAGCCCCCGAGGCCACGGGGGAGTGGTTAGGACTCCCTCGTGGGCTTTTTCTTGTGTGAGTGTTAGTTGCGTTTTTAGGTTCGGGAGTGTCGAGCCCTCGAGTTTTTTACCCTCTTTCGTCGAGGGGTGCCAGGCTGAACCGACCGGCCGGCACTTCGAGCCGTCCGGCACGCCGGTTGCCCTGGCTTGTTGTCCCGCGAGTCCTTTCGATCGGATGCGAGGGGGGATGCCTTGTACTACCACGAACGGGCGAGTATCGAGGTTCCCGGTGAGCTGGTAACGGGGGAATCCAAGTGAGACCTCGTGCCCCGTTCGATGGGGTCGACTGTAGCCCGGAGGCGATCTCATAAAGCATGGGTGCTCGGTCTGCAGGAGTGCCGGGTCCATTCGATAGGACCCGGTGGCTCAATGCCTCCCTCCAAGGGGATCTCACTGCATGTTGTGCTCCCCGCCTTGGATACACGTGAGGGGCCTCGAGGGCTTGGCCCTCGAGCGATGCTGCGAGTGGCGCCCCTTGGTGTCCCTGACTCGGGTGCTCGAAGCCGGCTGTCGAACCCTCTTCGAGGGCCAGCCTTCGCTGCTTCGAGACTTAGGGCCGGGGCCCGTTTTTACCTTCCTGAAGAAGCCTCCGTCGCTTGGAAACCTTCTGCCCGTTGGGCGCGCCTTTTTAGGCGAGGTAGTGGAGATCGTGGCGCTAGGGCGACTGACAAGAAGTCAGAGCGGCGACCGTGGTGGGCCTGGAGGAGTGGAGCGAGTGCGGAGTTGCCGCGTGTACCTGTCGACCAGCTCGAGATGCGGTTAGGTGAGCACATTAAATGCGTGCGGTTACCTTTCCTCTGACGTGGGAGACTCCGCCCGAGGCCTGGCTCGGAGGGCTCGGGCGAGACGGAGAACGAGCGTTCACCCGAGACCTGGCTTTGAGGGCTCAGGCGAGACGGAGGACGAGCGTTCGCCCGAGGCCTGAAAATCTCGTGTTCACACAAAGAAAAGAGATTAGTCGTATTCCCCGAGCCCCCGAGCCCCTTGGTTGCCGATCGATGGCTTTGGGATTGGGGGTAGTCCAAGGTTTTTTCGACCTTATCTCGGGTGCGAGGCAAGCCCCAGAGCCCTTTTTCGCAAAGGGTCGGTCAGAGGCGGCCTCGTCTTGGTTTTTCGACCCTCACGCATCCTTTTCGCAAGGAAGAGGGGTGGCGACACCGCGCTACCATCGGTAGGTATCGGCCACGGCGTCCCCGATGAGCTGTTAACGGGTAAATCCAAGTGCGTGCCCGTGCCCCGTTCGATAGGGGTCGGCTAGGGGTCCGGAGGCGCACACATGGAGCCAGAGGACAGTCACCAGGGCCCGTAACCGTTCGATTGATTCCGAGGGCTCGTTGCCTCCCTTCGTTGGGATCCCGTTTTGAGACCGTCCTGCTAGCCTCGAATACGACTCTGGATGTCCTGAGCGGTCGTGCTCGGGCTTGGCTCGGGCCATGCTTTGGGCGCATCCGTGGCCATTCCTGACTCTGTTATCCTAGGGCGGCTGTCGAACAATCGGAGGGGTTGGCCTTCGAACCCCTGGAACGTAACGGGCTCGATGCCCTGGGTTCCTTCGCTGGGAAGGAGTCAGAGGCAGGTTACCTCTTCCGTCGGAGCGGCGGGCGCGCCTTTTTAGGCGGCTTTCTGGGGTCGTGGGCGGCGCCCGTTGCGGATGTGTGCAAGGGCCCACGACCAGGCATTTAATGCTTGCGTGCGCACTCGTATCGAGGGGATTCTCGCAATCATGAGATCTTCTAGCATGCAACGCATTGAATGCTGGAGAATAGTGACCGACCGGGATCTGGCCGTTGGTTTTTACCCTATAAATACGCCCCTTGGGGATTTTGGAGCGGTTCCTTTCCTCATTCGCTCGTACCCCTTACTCTTTCGTCTTCCTCCTTCGTCCAGCCGCACAAAAGCAGAGGTGGGGAGGGAGAGACCGGGCCAGCGGCGGAGTAGAGGGTTGAGAGGCAAAGAAGAGAGAGAGAGAGAGAGATCGAGCGACCTTTCCTCTTTGCGACATCTGCGCCTCCGCCTTCTGTCGTTCGGGATGGCCGACGCCGCTGAGCCGTGGGGCGCTTCTGCCGCCACCCGGAGAAGCTAGCGGAGCTGGTGCAGAGAGGACTTCTTCGGGGCCTTTTTGGCTCCGATAGGCCAGAGTGGATCGCCCCGGTCCAGAGGAGGAGGAGCCGAGGCCCCCGAACGGCTACGTGGTCAGCTTCATCGCTTTCCACGAGCGTGGGTTCGGGGTACCGGCAAGCCGGTTCCTCCGGGCGCTTCTTTTCTACTACGGGCTCGAGCTGCATCACCTTGCCCCCAACTCTATTTCACAGGCGGCCATCTTCGCGACCGTCTGCGAAGGCTTCCTGGGGATCGAGCCCCACTGGGAGCTCTGGATCCACCTCTTCCGGGGCGAGCTCTTCACGAAGGCGGTTTCGGAGGGTCGACGGAGATTGACGAGGTCGGGGAGCTGCGTGCTCTCCGTTCGCCAGCATAGGTCGGGCCTGTACATCCCGTCCCAGGCGGCCACCTCGAACAAGGACTGGCGCATGGGCTGGTTCTACCTTCGCAACGATGACGGGCTGCTGCCAGCATACACCGGCCGCGTCATCGAGTCGCAGCCGGACTTTTGGAACTACGGCGTCGTCGACAAGAGGCAGAGTCGACTTGACCCGCTACTTGAGGCCCTGTCGAGGCTGCGGAAGGCGGGTCTTACGGCCGAGATGGTCGTGGCCTGGTTCCACCAGCGGTGCGTGCTGCCGCTGATGAACCGGCCCCTGATCATGGCGAAGATGAGGGACGATGCGCCTCTCCTGCAGGAGTGCCAGATGAGGGCGTCCCCGATCGCCTATCCCGAGCTCGTTCGCCGGGCGAGGGATGCAGTAAAGGAGGTGAAGGACGCGAACAAACTGCTCAGTATTCCGATGCGCCCGTTCCGCGGGTACATCAGCTTGGTAAGGGGATCGATCCTGTGGGTGTGTTGCCGCAGAGCTTTCTTTTTTCGTGTTCAATCCTTACTTCCTTCTTTTTGCAGGGTTTACAGGGGGTCAGCGCCTCGAAACCTCCCCTTCCTGAGGAAAGGGAGGAGAGGCGGCGTGTGACACCCTAGTGTCAAGCACTGCATTAAGGCACTGCATTTAGCTACTAAAGAAGCATAAGCAATGCATTGCATCATTTCATGAGCATGAGAGTGTTTTGTCTTTTGTTTATTTAATTGGATTTGGATTTCTATTGGACTTGGTTGTTTGAGTGGATTTCTGTTTTGGCAAAGAGTTTTATAAAATAGAGAATCTTGAGTAAAGTGCTTTTCGTGTTGGAGTTTTGACCTAGTTCAGATTAGTTTGTAAATAAAAATAAGTCAAAACAAAATGGTTTATACTTTAAAATTGGCTTTGTTTATGTGGAGGATTTAAAAATGGTTTTCAGAAAAAGTGTCCTATATGAAAGTCGTAGAGAAAATTATTTCGAGAAACTTTTATATTTGGGTCAAAACCTAGTTTGGAGTTTTTGAAACTGTTTTTGAGTGGTCAAAGATTGAAAAGTATTTGGAAAAAGAAAAGGAAAACGATTCCTTCCACGCCCCACCTTTCGGCCCAACTCGCGTGCGCCGGCCCGCTCCCGCGCTCGCCCGCGCACCCCGCGCCGCTCGCCAGCGCTCGCCCGCGCACCGCACGCGCCGCGCGCTGCTGCCGCTGACATGCCGCGCCGTACGCCGGCCGCAACCGCCACGTGGCCGCCGCTTTCTGCCGAGGATCTTCGCCGGCCACTCCTCGCTCGATCCCCTCTCACCCGAGCACGCAAGCTATCTCCCCCGGCCACTCTCCGCTCGCCTCGCCTGCCGCACCCGCTCGCCGTGCACGGCATCACCGCGCTGCCTCGCCGACCGCGCCGCCGTGGCCCCGCCACGACCACCGGTCAAGCCGATCAAAACCCCGAGCACCTCTTCACTCCCTCGCTCTCCCGCACACACTCTCCCAATCTCGCTCGCACTCTCCTCCCCTCGCCACCAAGCTAGAGCAAGCGCTCGGTTCGCTCTCGCCGCGACCTCCACCGCAACCTTCCCTCTCCGTTCTGACCTCGTCGGAGCACCTCCCTTCGATTCCCTCCGTACACCGCTCCGCCTACACCGTGCACGCGCCGTGCGCACGTTGTCGTCCCCGACCGAGCCCCTTCGCCGCCGGAGGACGAAGCGCCTCTTTCGGTCCGTCAGTCGCCACCGCCAAGCCGCAACGCCGTTCTTCCCCAACCCGAGCTCCACCGACTCTTCTTCTTCATCTTCGAGCTTCACCAAGCCAAGGCAAGGTGAGAACACCACCTAGCTTCAACGCTACCGCTCTCTCCCACATCTTCTTCCCCGGCCGAACGCCATGGCCGCCCGCCGCGGACCTCGCTCGTGGCCAAGCTCCTCTGGAGCCACCCGAGCCAAACCAACCCCGTAGCTTTGCTCCTTAGGGTTCTCTCGAGCTTTTGCCTCCTCCAATTTCTCCGGCCGCCGCCGGAAACGGCGTAGCCGCGCGTTGCCGCCATCACCGTGCGCCGCCACTCGCCGCCGGCATGCTCCGGCCGTGCGCTAGCCAAACCACCTACACCACTCGATGCGCCTCGTCGAGACGAGTTCGCAAGCCTAGCTTAACCGCCGGCGACCTCACCGTCGACGAGGAATCAGCGGTCAAACCTCTCCCCTGTTTCCGTCTCGCCCGAGCCCTCGAGCCAGGCCTCGGACGGGCGTGTGTGTTTCCGTCTCGCCCGAGCCCTCGAGCCAGGCCTCAGACGGGCGATGGCTTTCCGTCTCGCCCGAGCCCTCGAGCCAGGCCTCGGACGGGCGTTTGTTTTCCCGTCTCGCCCGAGCCCTCGAGCCAGGCCTCAGACGGGCGTTTGTTTTCCCGTCTCGCCCGAGCCCTCGAGCCAGGCCTCGGACGGGCGATTGCTTCCCGTCTCGCCCGAGCCCTCGAGCCAGGCCTCGGACGGACTAGTTGTCCGTCTCGCCCGAGCCCTCGAGCCAGGCCTCGGACGGGCGTTTGATTTCCGACTCGCCCGAACTCGGCCTCGAGCGAACCCTCAGCCGCTGTCACGATTCGAGCCAGGCCTCGGGCGAGCACACACCTTTCCGTGCGCCGAGTGTTTCCAGAAAACTTTTTCCAAAATATTTTTCTTTTTCCCATAAATGCTTGTTTATTTTGTAAATCCTATTTTGTTAGTCCAAGTGGAGTGCTTTCAGTTTTGCTAGTTTGTTTATGAGTAGATCTACCCTGGAAAAATATAAAAGTATTTTTGGTAGGAGTTAATTTTACTGTTTTCTTTTATTTCAGTTTATATGCTTTTGCTAAGATAAATGGTTATATATGTTGTCTGGTTGAGTTAATTCCTGGAAAATTTTGTGTAAGTTTATTATCCTGTTTTATACATGTGAAAAATATATAATGCACTGTTTATGTAGAAAAAGTTTCTGTTTTGGTAAAAAGTCTTTTTTAGCTGATTTCTTTGAATAAAGGTTAAGGTGTTTTATATGCTGAAATAAAATATGGGAAAATTTGTATAGTCTCTGTTTATGATGTCCAAGCTAAGAAAAATGTAAGCACGACCTGTTATGTGAAGAAATCTGAAGTTGTTTTGCAAATGTGCTTTTCTGTGTTTTCCTTTGGAAATTCATGTAAGAAATAATATAATATTTCTGTTCATGGAACTTTCTTGATAAGCATAAAATGTGAAGTAGAATCTGGAAAAAATATGAAGTCTGCTATTTAACACTTTTTGAATGAGGAGCTAGTTCAAAGCATCTTTTTGGGCAGTTTGCTTGTCATTTTTATATCCGCAGTTCTGTATTTCATTTTTGGCTGAAATTTGTTCAGTGGAGTCCAGCAACTGTTATGTGCCTGCTGGAATTTTTGTGGATTTTTCTGAGTCCAGAAAAGTGCACTTGCAATTCAAACCTAAGTTTCTTTTGAATTATTTATTAATCATCGCATACAATAGGATCGACCCCTCCGGAGCCCGACCAGGAGCCAGAGACAAACGCCGAGCAGCAGATTCCGGAGCTCCAGCAAGCCGAGGAAGTCGACCCCGCCAGCGACACTAACTTGCCCGAGTGCCCTTCCCACGAGGCCTCGGTCTTCACCCAAGGCAAGCCCCGGAGCATATTAAGCCTCCTATCTTTTGCAATTAAGATTACTTGAGTCCTTTTATATTGTGATGCATTAGGTTTAGGAGTTGGAATGAATCCTACTTGCTGCATTACCATTCCTTGGTTATTGATTAATATCTACCTTGTTATCCTGTTATTTAATTACAATGTAGAATTGCTTAGCCTGCTTAATAAAAGTGGTAGTTAAGGATGTTTCCGTAATACCCGGATGGGTATTTACCGGATCACGGTTGGCTATATTTGCTATCGTGGAAAAGAACCTGAGTAGTAATGAAATACGGTCAACGGGATGGCAGGGCACAAGTTCGGAAACTTGGGACAGTCCATCCGTTGGATCGTGTAGGTTTGTATCGATGTTGGCCCTCGTTCATTTTTGAACGCGCCCTTTTACTTAGGGATATGTCGGTGCTGTAATCATCGACCCCAAAGCCGGTTAGAAGCTGTTCGGGCCGGTCTCAACCCGTGTCGTGCCCTCTAGTATGGAAATTGCGATCTGCCGCGTGAGGCCATCGCCAGGTTCCAATTGGGCGGTCCGTGCTTGAACCGCGGCGATTACCACCACGAACAAGCGTCGAGCGGTTGCCCAATGCATGGACCCGACGGGGAAAGTGTGGGCTGGTATTAAAGGTTTTTCATCAGCTGATTTGGAATTCGATTCGAGTCGCCGTCTCCCCCGGTTAGTGGGAAACTATGGCGAGCTTCACCACGATACAACTCCATGTAATGATTAAAGGTTCAACTAAAATGTGGATAAGTCAACTGGATATGGTTATATTATTGAGTGGTAGATTCAAGTGAGTGCTCTAGTACAGGTGAAAAACCTAGAATTAAGGAATAGGTCTAAAAATGGCAGCTCATCTTTATCACTGATTACTTCCTATCTGAACTTGAGCTTCTCGCAACTAAAAGATCCCAGCTCCACCCGAAAAGGCCTTGCATGTCCTTGGTGTCTTTATTTTCAGTTGGACGGGTAAGTCTAGCTGAGTACATTCCCGTACTCAGGGTTTATCCCGTTTGTTGCAGATGGCCAGGTCTACTTTGGCTATTGTAAGCACTGCCTCTACCCGGTGGAAGGTGATGAGGAGTAGGCCCAGGGCAGGGTCGTCCAGAAGCTTCCCTTTTTCTTTTGCTGGATCGAGACTACTAGTGGCACATTATCTTAAAAAGGGAGGAGTGAGTTGTGTCGAGTGGATTTATCAAAACAATGTCTTATTTGGACCACATGTGTGGTGGTCGTGCTTTAAACTATTTCAGCTTCCGCACTTTTAAACTCAGTATTGTAATAACTCCGTTTTAAATTCGCACTCTGATATTTTAAATTCGGTTTCGTTTTCGTTATGATGTATCTTTACGAATGTAATCCTTGAACGATGCGATCCTGTTTGATGTATGGTGTTAGAAATCCTTCGAGATTTCCGGACTACCGGGGTTGTATGGGTTCAAGTATCAGTCGAAGTCAGACGGATTTGGCTAAGATAATACTTGAGCTCTTATAATCAGGACGGTTCCGCCACAGCTTGGTATCAGAGCATGGTTCAAGTGATTACCTCCGTAAAGCGCTATTTTCGAACTAAAATGGGTATTTCAAAGCTATTTTCAAAACTATTTTCAATTACTAAGTGTGCCCAGTCTCGTCCTTAAGCCCTATACTAGGATTCAGGTGGCTTAACTGCTAACAGGGTTCAGGGTTTTGCTTCATGCTGGATCTTTATTTGCTGGTCCATTCTCGGGGAAAAGAGAATGCGTCGATCGCGAAAACATGCATAAAATGATTTTGTGAGATATGAGAGCATGACCGTCCAACCGTCGGTCTAGGTGAGAGTTCTTATACCAAGTATGTGCGAGCTCCACGCGGACACATACGAGGGTATCAATGTTTTCAAGAGTGTTTTCTATGTTGGTGCATGGTGTTTAGTGTTGGCTTCTATGTATTTTGCGCATATTGGCCAATACTCAATTGTTTTATCATTGGGAATTTCTTTGGGCTGAAATGAATCTTCTACAGGTACACTAACTATGCGAACGAGTAGAACGTGTAGATAACGCATGAGAGATCGTTTTTGCCACCGACTAGAACGTTAGGACTTACAAGTCATATTAGTGAGTGAGAACGTAAGTACGATCATGCATCATGTTTATATTCATGCATTTACATTACCTCCCCTTAAATTAAAAGTTGTCTCTTTTCTATAAAATCTGCCAACTTAATATCCGTCTCACGAGAGTTCGAAACCCTTTTTGTTTCTACAGATGGCCCGGACTAAGCTGACCGCTCGCAAGGCCACCGGAGGCAAAGGAGTTCCGCGTCACCGCTTGGCCACCAAGCTGACCCGGAAGACGTTCTTGTCCTACTTCGGCTTGCCGACTATCCTTTGGAGGATTTTGCAGGCAGTGGGATATGAGGAAGGACAGGAGCCCAGGTACTCATGGCAGAAGGAGATCTACGGGCAGGATTCCTTGGTCATGGTGGAAATCAAAGTCAAGGCTTTGCCCGCCAAGCCTCACTGGACAGGGTGGACAGAGATCACCAGAGGCACTTGTGCCAAGGATGGAGCCAACAGGGCAGCATACCTAGTGCTGAAGGATATCATCGCTCGCTTCCCTGCCGACCTGGCAAGTGCGATGGCAGGAGTGTTTCCCCGTGGATCACTTTTCCCATTGCGCTGGAAGCAGACTTCGGAGTCAGTCTTGACAGGGAGCCCAGAGGAGAGGTTCTACTGTGAGACGCCTGCGATGAGCGCCACCGGAGCTTTGTTGGGTGTATGTGAGAGTTTGGAGCACACTCTCGAGAGCGTGTCCTTCACCCTCACAGCCACCTACCAGAGCAAGAGAAAGCTTCAGGAGGACTTCGACGCTGAGGTTGCTCGTCTGCAGGAGAGGATTCAGCAGCTCACTCTGGAGCGTGACGACGCCCGCACCGCAGCAGCAGCACAGTCCACTGCCAGGACAGTTGCAGAGCAGATGTACCTGACTACCGCTCTTCAGAGGGATGAGGCCCGCACCGCGCTCGACCAGCTTAGAGAGGGAGCCCACCTCCTGATACAGCAGATCCATGGACAGCAGGCCTACATCGACCAGCTCCATGAGGCCGTCCATCAGATGCACCACGCCGCGCAGGAGGCCGCCGCCCCAGCAGCTGAGGTCCCGGATCCCCAGGACGGAGAAGTCCTCGGTCCCGACGCCCCAGAGGAGGATCATGCTGACGAGCCGATGATCGACGTCGACGCATAGGACGCTGCATCCGCCGCTGGAGACGTCTGAGCGCTAGTTTAGCTAGAAGACGTTTTTCTTTTGTATAGCTTGAGCTTGCTCGCTAAGTGATGTAACACCCTACACATGTGCTAGTGTTATGTTTAAATGGTTGATGGCATGTAAGCTTTTGGACAAAGCCCGGACTTCGATCCGGCATCTTTTATGGAAATCCGTCGTTTGCATGTCTAATTTCGAGCGATTGTTTTGTGATGTTGTATGGAAATGAGTAATTATACTTGGTCGTGTGCTAAATTTTCGAATTATGTACAACGCAGTATTTTATTCATGATCGATGTAACATCACCTAATGATTGCTTAATAATGGGATATGCAGATGCCGGCACACACTCGCAGCCAACGTGGGCAAGGGGCAGGACAGGAGGAGAATCTGCCACCTCCCCCACCGCCGCCGATGACGCCGGAAGCGTTCTTTGGCCAGTTCTTAGGCATCCAAAGGAATATGGAGGAAATGCAGAGGCACATGGAGGCCACCCTTCGCAATATCGCTAACAACACTGCACAGCAGCATCATCAACGTCAAGGTCCGGAGCCCAACCAGTACAGCTCTTACCGTGACTTCTTGGACACTCGCCCTCTTGTGTTCAAGGAAGCCACCGAACCGCTCGAAGCTGATGAATGACTCAACTCCATCACTCAGAAGTTCCGTCTGCTTCGTCTGACGGAAGAGCTCAAGGCAGAATACGCCGCGCACATGTTGGAAGGACCCGCAGGTTTATGGTGGGCCCAGTACCGTGCATCCTTGCCAGTAAATGCACGTATCACTTGGGATCAGTTCTCCACCGCTATGCGCAACCACTACATCCCTAGTGGACTGATGGAAATGAAGGTTGCAGAGTTCATGAGGTTATCCCAGGGGACTAGGTCTATGTCCGAGTACCTCCACAGTTTCAACAACCTAGCTCGCTACGCCCCAGACTTTGTTGATACTGAGGCCAAGAAGATTGCAAGCTTTAAGCGTGGCATGAGTGCCGCCATGCTTTCCAAGATGGGTAACAGTCACCGCACCACCTTCAGTGACTTCGTCAGCGACTGCCTAAATCAAGAGGCCAATGACAGCCGGCTAGCGACAGAGACGCGCCGTCGTGCAAATGAAGTAGGTTCATCCCAGCAGAGGACCCCTTTCGGAGCACGCGCCCCATATCGCCCGCCTGTCACAGGAGCACGATACCGTCCCCCACAGAGGAAGATCACCACCAACCGTCCCCGTCCTAGTTATCAGAAGCCTTACACCGCTCCCATGATGCAGAACAGGAATAAGGCAGGAAGTGCAGCAGGATCCAAGACCCCATATGTGATAGGTCCATGCTATAACTGTGGCCAAACTGGACACCTGTCATGTCAGTGCCCTCGCCCAAAGAAGCAGTACACTCAGCCCCCACCTCGTACGGGTCATGTGCATCACACCACCGTGGAAGAAGTGCCAGAAGGAGAGCCTGTCACCGCTGGTACGTTTCTTGTTAATCAATGCCCCGCAGTTGTGCTGTTTGATTCTGGAGCATCGCATTCTTTTATAAGTGAGAACTTTGTTATAAGAAGTAATCTTGAGTTGATAAAGTTAGACCGGGGATATCAGATAAGTTCCGCCGGAGCTGTTCTCTCCGTGCGTAAAATGGCTAAATGTCGGTGGTACAAAAAAGGGGTACCCCCAATCAACGCAAACACCCGAACGCCTCAAATCTCCGTCTCGCCCGAGCCCTCCCAGCCAGGCCTCGGGCGAGCGCTCAAATCTCTGTCTCGCCCGAGCCCTCCCAGCCAGGCCTCGGGCGAGCGCTCAATCTCCGTCTCGCCCGAGCCCTCCGTCTCGCCCGAGCCCTCCCAGCCAGGCCTCGGGCGAGCGCTCAATCTCCGTCTCGCCCGAGCCCTCCCAGCCAGGCCTCGGGCAAGCGCTCAATCTCCGTCTCGCCCGAGCCCTCCCAGCCAGGCCTCGGGCGAGCGCTCAATCTCCGTCTCGCCCGAGCCCTCCCAGCCAGGCCTCGGGCGAGCGCTCAATCTCCGTCTCGCCCGAGCCCTCCCAGCCAGGCCTCGGGCGAGCGCTCAATCTCCGTCTCGCCCGAGCCCTCCCAGCCAGGCCTCGGGCGAGCGCTCAATCTCCGTCTCGCCCGAGCCCTCCCAGCCAGGCCTCGGGCGAGCGCTCAAATCTCCGTCTCGCCCGAGCCCTCCAGGCTTCGGGCGAGCGCGCCCCCACACCTCGAGCCTTAGCGCACGAACCTCGAGCTGCACAAACAGCCGTACCAGCCCATACCACGCATTTAATGCCTTCACCTACTCCGGTCATGTCCACTGGAGCACAGCACGTACCACAGTAACTCGGTGTAAAGGTCAAGTCTCGTTTTCACCACAAGCATGGGCGAAAGGGCACCAGTACAGCACTATTCGACCGAACCATGCACTGTAGCCCCTCGAGGCCGGCTCCGCGCCCCTCGAGCCATGCACAGTAAACACCACGAGGCCAGCTCTGTGCCCCTCGAGCCCTAACTGCTTTCGCGCTCTTGGAAGACAGGTACCCCAAGACCCGGAGGGACCCCGCTGTGTCCTGTACGAGCCGGGATGGGGCGCTGTACGGCTCCCACTCCGACACGCCTCCATGACCGCGCCCGGGATGGAGGCCACGCTTCAAGGACGCCTCTACAGCAACGCTCACGTCGGCTACAGCGGCCTCGACAAGACAGAGTTCCTACTCCCCGCCATACTGAGCTCTGTACATAACTATCCTGTGTAAGCCCTGGCCTCCTCTTGTTGTATAAAAGGGGACACCAGGGCCCCTCATTAAAGGGGGACGACAGTTAGACAAACGAACGTTCTTCCACATCCACTCTCACGCCGCACTCGAGTTCGGACCTCGGTCCATGCTCGGTGAGCTTGTATCCACCCCTGTACAAGCACTTAGGTGCAAATAATACAAGAACATCTCCCCCCCGCTGGACGTAGGGCCTTCTTTGCCCGAACCAGGATAAATCTTGTGTCCTCTTGCATCACCATCTAGGAGGAGAAGCACGCGATCGTTGTTACTCGTTGGTGTGATACCCCCGGGTACGAAACACCGACAGTTGGCGCGCCAGGTAGGGGGTGCGCGTGTCCGAGTCATTTTTCTCGCTATCTCCTGGATGGCTTCTTCTACTCCTTCGTTCTCTGCCGGTGCCGTCGACTGGTTCGGGAACCTTGAGTCCCTAGCCGCTGACAACGACGACGAACCGGCCCTGCTCTCCACGGAGGGCCCGAGCGGAAGACGTGCCACGCCACCCCGCGCGGGTGGCATGACGCGTCGTCTGCACCACCACACGTCGCCACCTCGCGAGCAGCGTCGTGGTCACCATCGTCACCAGGCACAGGCGGTGCCGGCGGCGTACGCCTACTTCCCCACTGCCGGCGCAGAATCCCCGAGGGGAAAGCTGCCCGGCACGCAGCCAGCGACCTCCAGGGCGCGGGCGCGCTCCCCCAGCAAGTCCGCGTCCGTCACACGTGCGAACCGGCACGTCTGGTATTCAACCAGGGAGCGCTTCCAGCTCGAGGGGGTGGTGAGCGATGCCGAGGACTACGACGACGACGTCAGGCCGAAGCCCAACCTCGGAGCACCCGACGACGTGGCTACGGCGGGCGGTTCCCGCGTTCAGGCGAGAAGCAATCCTCGGCCTCGGTTCCAACACCTCGACACGACGACAGCCGAGCAGCCCAACTCGCACAGGAACCACTCCAGCCTCGAGGAGCTGGAGCTCGAGGTGCGAGCTCGAGAGGCCCGCCGACGGAGCCTCGAGGGCGGGGCGCCAGCACGCCCCAGGGTGTGCTTCCACGAGCCGGGCAAAACGTGGTGGCGGCCGCAATGCTGCTCCGCGATCTGCCCGCTGTCTCCGACCCCGACGCCAGAAGCATGCTTGAGGAAGTAAAGAGCTCCTCGAAACGGCCGTGTGCAGATAGCCGAGAGCTCGGCCTCGCGCCAGCGCAGAGCAGCCTCGGAGAAGCAGCAGATGCACCCCGCAGCAAGCAGAGACGTCGGTCAGCCAGCCGGACGCGCCTCAAGCCAGACCAGCCAGGAGCGGATCGCTGACAGCCGGCAAACCCTCGAGCCCCCGGGCCCCAGGGTGTTCAGCCGAGCCCCGCATCTCGACCCTCCCCGACCGCTTTCGACCGCCGACCAACATCGTGAAGTATGACGGGGAGGTCGAGCCCAAGCTCTGGCTCTCAGACTTCCGCCTAGGATGCCAACTGGGCGGAGCGAAGGCGACGACCGTATGATCATACGCCTACTCCACTTACCTCTCGGGACAACTGCCCGCCGGTGGCTCGAGGGGCTCCGCCGGATCAGATCCATGACTGGGCCGACCTAGTCAGGGTCTTCGACAGGAATTTCAAGGGGACTTGTGCGCGCCCAGGCAACTCCGGGATCTACGACGTTGCAGGCAGGCAGCGGCACGAACCCCTCCACGACTTCGCTCGGCGGTTCTCGAAGCAGCGCCTCAAGCTCCCTCACGGCCTGATGAGGAGGTCATCTCAGCATTCCTTGCAGGCACGACGTGCCAAAGCTGGTCCACGAATTAGGGCGCTACCATCCCAGGACGATCGAAGACTTGGTGGATCAGGTCACCAGCTTCGCCTCCGGCAACGAGGCAGTGGGGGCCTTCTTTGGCCACTCCGCGGGCCAAGGCGAAAGACAGAAAGCAAGGCGCGACGACGAGGACGACGACGAAAAGGCGGCACGTGGGCGCCCGCCGCAGACGAGCTGGCTAAGATGGCACCCACGCACGACGCCGCTCCTCGAGCCGGCGGGGGCTCGACGACCTTCGACACCCCGCCTCGAGCCAGACTCGGGGCTCGACGGCCCTTCGACGCCCCGCCTCGAGCCAGACTCGGGGGCTCGACGTCCCTTCGACGCCCCGCTTCGAGCGGACTCGGGGGCTCGACGGCCCTTCGACGCCCCGCCTCGAGCCAGACTCGGGGGCTCGACGTCCCTTCGACGCCCCGCTTCGAGCCGGATTCAGAGGCTCGACCTTCGACGCCCGCTTCGAGCCGGATTCAGAGGTCCCTTCGACGCCCCGCCTCGAGCCAGACTTGGGGGGCTCGACGACCTTCGACGCCTCCACGAGTCGGACTCGGAGGCTGACCTTCGACGCTCCACCTCGGTGGACTCGGGGGCCGGCCTTTGACCTTCAGCGCTGCCCACGAAAAAACAACCCCGAGCCCGACTCCAGCTCAGAACATCAAACAGCTACGTCATTTATTCCGAAAAGCCTCGAGGCTTCGTACAATTCTCGTATTTTGTACAAACATCGCATCTTGAATGAATAAAAGTTCGTTTTCAAGTTTTATTTCGTTCAAACAGAGGTAGTCTCGACTCTGTCTGGTCAGAGTCAAGGCTCCCTCGGGGGCTAACCAGGGGGTCCCCTGAGTTCCCAAAAATCGCGCACGTTTTTACCAAACTCGATGTCGTCTTATTTTTCTATGCCTCGAGCACGCCCCACGGACTAAGAAGAAAACACGTTGAGCTCCCTAAGGGTCAAGGGTGTCGAGGCGGGAGCTCGCCTACGCCCCGGGCTACGGTACCACTCGCTCCCACCCTCGAAGGACTTAAGTCTGTGCCAAAAACTTAGTCAGAGCAAACTTCAGGCAAAGAAAGATAAGAAAACTCGAGCGTAAAAGACGTTTTAATATTATCTCGGGTCCTCACCCCGAAGCCCTCGAAGGAGTCTTTCCCACTCCTCCGAGGCCTCGGGGGCTATCAGGAGAAGGGTACTCTCCGACCCAACATCCGACGCCCCCGGGATTTAGTTTTGCTCGTTTTCAAAGTCTTTCCAGTCTCGCCTCTTTCTCCTTTTATGCGTTGGAAGGAACTAGCGTGCGACGCCCAAAGAGTTGCGAAGGACGCCTCGAGAGTCAAATGGCCAAGTCGTGAGTACTACCGTCGCCTCCGGGCAGGAAGACTCCCTTGCCGTTATCTCGGTAGCCTAAGTACCCTAAGGGTTTCCACCGAGATCCCTCCACATGCAAAAAAGTCAAAAAGAGACAAACAAGGAATGAAATGCAAAAACGTTTTTTACATTAGGCTCGAAGGCCACGAGCATGTTCTCCTACAAAATACCCTCCCACGGAGGTCACAACGCAAGGGCTCGGTGGCCCAAACTAATCTCGCCGCTCTCTTCAGGCTCGTCCGCAGGAGCAGCCGTCGAGGGTCTTCAGGAGCTAAGGGGCGCTACTGGGGGGAGTCCTACGTCCTCGAAGAACCGAGCCAGGGTTTCCCCAGGGGCCTCGACGGCCCGGGAGAAATCCGCAATCTCCCGCTCGGCTTCGGCTTCGTCATCCGCCAGGATATATCCTTGGCTGACGGCGTCGAAGTTGAGGCCGTCGTAGTGGCTGGAGATCACGGCGAAGGCCCGCTTCACCCCAAGATGCAGGGCACCGCGCACCCGGTCATCCACTTGACCCCTCAAGGCGGCCAGGCGGCTGGTCAGGGAGCTCCCCGATTGACCACCCACGGTCCCGAGAGACGCGCAGGCCTCAGCAGCGGCATCCTGCAGAGCTTGATGGTCTGAAGCCTCAGCCTGGTAGACCGACTGCAGGGCGGCCGAGGCCTCCTCCGCCTCAGCAAGCTTCCCCCTCAGCTCTGTAGAAGATCAACGCAAATCGTCAAGAGAAAGAAATCGCGATGAGGAAACCATAAGGTCTACGGAACAAAAAGGTTACCTCTTGCCACGCCCTCCCACTTCTGGGCGTCTGTGGCTGACGCCTCGGCGGACTTCCGAGCCTGCTCGAGATCCGTACTCAGGCCCGTGCCTGAGCACGGAGGGCCTCCGCCGCCCCTCTCGGACTCCTCCAGCCGCGACGCCAAACTCTTGGCGTCTCCGCTGAAAGTCCAAATTGGCTAGAGGGGGGGGTGAATAGCCTAATTAAAAATCTACAAAATTTTCTTAGGCAAACACTATTAGTAAGACAAACGGCGAAGCTTTTTGCGTTAGCCTAATAGTGTGTTGCAGCCACCTATCCAATAGTTCTACCTAATATTTCTATGGCACCCAATCAACTAGAAGCTAGTAACAAATGCGGAATAAAAATACTATAGCTTCTAGCACAAGAATGATGTAACAATGAGGATACAAGACAAGTGTGTACAAGGAAACTAGGTAAGCTAACTGCCACTACCTAAACAAGATATATGACTAAAGATGTGCAACAAGAAATGATATCAAAACAAGAGATATAGATCAATATAAATACACAAGGTAAATGAACTAGATAAGGAGGATTTCACCGAGTCTTGAGGATCGCCAAGTAGAGAGCCAATCACCGGTGAAAACCACTTGTGATGCCAATCACCAAGAATAGAAGATGGAGACCAATCACCAAGAATGGGACACAACCACAAATAGCACTCGGGAGACAAGATTTATTCCCGAGGTTCACGTGCTTGCCGGCACGCTACTCCCCGTTGTGTCGACCAACACTAGGTGGATCCGGCGGCTAATCGGCGCTAAGCCAAGCTCACGAAGAGCGCACAAGAATCTACCGCTAGTGAGGTAGCTCAATGACACGAGCAATCCACTAAGGATGCCTCTTGCCGCTCCGGCGAGGTAAGGCTCCAAAACCTCTCACAATCTCAATCGGTGGTGGCCAAGAACAATCTCCACTCTTGCCAATCAACCACCTCAACGCCTCCAAGCCGTCTAGGCACCGGCAAATGCCAAGAGTAACAAGAATACCCAATGCCGATGCGAAGAACTAGTGCCACTAGATTGAACTTTATCAAGAACGCGCACTAGATCACTCAATCTCACTTGGCTTGATCAATTCAACTTGGGAGATGAGTGGGGAGGCTTGTCAATGCTCACTAGAAGGCTTAGGAATCAAAATGTGCAAGAGAGATGACTAGTAAGCCGGCCAACTCTATTTTATAAGCCCCTCAAACAAATAGAGCCGTTACCTGTTCACTGCGCGAAAAACGCGACGACCGGACGCACGGTCAAGTGATCACCGGACGCTCCCACTGCGTCCGGTCGCTGGATGACAGCCACGTGTCCACGCGAATTCAACGTCGTTCGTTTGATCGTCCAACGGCTACTGCTCAAAAAGCTTCAAACGAGAGCACCGGACCTCCGATCACCACCGGACGCGTCCGGTCGTTCAACGGTTAATTTGGACGAAAAACTTCGCGATCACCGGACTCTACGTCATTAGCACCGGACGCGTCCGGTCAAGAAATTCGCATCAGCGTCCGGTCAGAACCAGAGAGGTTCCAGAGAGGTTTTTATCGACCGGACGCGTCCGGTCACCAGTGACCGGACTCACTCAGCGTCCGATCAAACTGTTTGAACCTGATGCCTCTCGTGGAACAGTGGTACAGGCGAGTCCGGTCGTTTTTCTTCACAACTGACCGGACGCGTCCGATCGCAGCGTCCGGTCGCTGTTCAGCGTCCGGTCAAGCCTGAAACCACGTTTTCAACTCCGGTTTCTTCTCCTTTTCAAATGTGCCAACACCACCAAGTGTATACATCTTGTGCAAGTGTGTTAGCATTTTCACAACATTTTCAAAGGATTTATTAGTCACTCACTAGGTCTATAGCATCGATATGTTAGAGAACACCTAGTTGGCACTTGAACACCGCATAAGCCGTGAATAATCTCCTCTTAATAGAACGGGCTATCTATCCTAAATGTGATCACACTCGCTAAGTGTCTTGATCACCAAACAAGGAGCCCTATATGTTATACCTTTGCCTTCGGGCCTCTTTGCTCCATCTCTTTTCTTCTTCTTGCATTTCACAAAAGGTGGAGCACTTGATCTCTTGAGTGCTTGCGGCCAACACCATACTCCATGGTTGCCATCTGCTAGCTCCACCACTTGGCTTGGTCATAATCCTTTCTTATAAGCTACACACATGCTTAGCAATAGGATTAGACCAAATAGGTTTCATCAATTAACCAAAACCAAACTAGGGCTTTCAATCTCCCCCTTTTTGGTAATTGATGACAACCTCTACAAAGATATGTGATTTAAAATTGAGTAACCACATTGATAGTATTAGCTCCCCCTACATATGTGCTATAGAGTTTGGTACTAGATTTGGCACATATGTATGGGATATGAAATGTGGGTGAGCAATACTATCAATGATGATGCTAAGGCATAAGAATGGACCTTTGAAGCGTGATACCAATCGGAGTGCACATATTAAACCATCCTTAGCATCATTTCGTCACTAGACATACATCAAAACTCAAGAACCCCCGTGAGATCAACATTATAGTAAGGTTCTTGAACCACTTGAAAAATAAGTATGTCTAGTTGCTATTATGTACATGCTAGTTAATCAATTCATCAAACATAATCTATCACTCACTAGCATTCACCACATAAGCATGGATATCAAATTAAAAAGCTTATGCATTGCTAACAATCATATGAATATGCACATTTCAAATGCAACAATCATGTTTATGAGCTTGCTCCCCTATTTGTATGTTCCAATCCCATTTGAACTTAATTTTTGAACTTAATTGAGCTTAGCAACATAGCATGTCTTTTTATCTTTGTGCATTATTTCTCCCCCTTTGTCAACAATTATCATAAAGGTGGGGCATTTGTGGGAAACAAATCAAACCAAGTTGTGGCTTAATCTAGCTTATGAGCATAGGATGTTTAACACGGTTTGCTCTAGAGTAAGCTTCTTCACACATCTTTCAATGGTTATCTTACTCACGTTGGTTAAACACCTATTGTTCACTTACTAGATCAAACACTAGAGTTACAAGCTCACAAACAAGTTATATGCTACCACTAGGTTAAGTCAAACATAGAAGCAATAGTGGTACCATATATACTTCAAATTCATTTGATTTACCATGAATGATCCTAAATATGCAAAGTGATGGCTATATGAACTAGATCACAACCTAATAAGAATGAATGCACATGCCAAACAATTTTACCTTTGCTTTGTTGGAGGAGAGGCATGTCATAAGTGGGGGTGCATTCAACTCATATTGGAGAAGTCTAGGATATTCAATTCATTCCTTAGCTTGCAAAACCTTCTTTCATCTAGTGGCTTGGTGAAGATATCGGCAAGTTGATCATCGGTGCCCACACTCTCAATAGATATGTCTTTCTTTGCTTGATGATCTCTAATGAAGTGATGCCTTATGTCAATGTGCTTTGTTCTTGAATGTTGAACCGGGTTGGTGGCTATTTTGACGGCGCTCTCATTATCACATAGCAAAGGGACTTGTCCAAACTTGACTCCATAATCTTGCAATGTTGCTTTCATCCATAGCAATTGTGCGCAACAACTACCCGCGGATATGTATTCGGCTTCGGCGGTAGAGAGTGCAACACTATTTGCTTCTTTGATGACCATGAGACAAGTGATCTTCCAAGCAATTGACAAGTGCCCGAAGTGCTCTTCCTATCCACCTTGCATCCCGCGTAATCGGAATCCGAGTATCCAATTAATTCAAATTGAGAGCCCTTGGGATACCATAGTCCAACATTTGGAGTGTGCTTCAAATATCTCAATACTCTTTTGGTTGCCTTCAAATGACTTTCTCTTGGTGAAGCTTGGAACCTTGCACACATGCACACACTAAACATGACATCCGGTCTTGATGCGGTCACATAGAGTAAAACTCCCAATCATTGACCGATATAACTTTTGATCCACCATGTCACCACTAGAGTCACTATCCAAATGTCCATTTGTGCCCATTGGAGTAGTTATTGCTTTTGCTTCTTCTAATCCAAACTTCTTGAGCATGTCCTTGATGTACTTGCCTTGACTAACAAATGTGCCTTTCTTCATTTGCTTGATTTGTAGACCAAGGAAGTAACTAAGCTCTCCAATCATAGACATCTCAAACTCCTTAGCCATCATCTCTCCAAACTCTTCACAAAAGTCTTGGTTGGTTGATCCAAATATGATGTCATCCACATAAATTTGCAACACAAACAAGTCACTTCCAATCTTCTTGGTGAAGAGAGTGGTGTCAACCTTCCCCTTCTTGAAACCCTTTGATAGCAAGAAATCCCTCAATCTTTCATACCATGCTCTAGGTGCCTTGCTTCAACCCATATAATGCTTTCTTGAGCTTGTACACATGGTTGGGCTTCTTCAAATCTTCAAACCCGGGAGGTTGCTCAACATACACTAGCTCATTTATGAATCCATTGAGAAATGCACTCTTGACATCCATTTGATAGAGCTTGATGTTGTGAGAACAAGCATATGCAAGTAGGATTCTAATGGCTTCCAATCTAGCAACCGGTGCATAGGTTTCTCCAAAGTCAATTCCTTCCAATTGAGTGTACCCTTGTGCAACCAATCTTGCTTTGTTTCTAACAACAATGCCATCTTCATCTTGCTTGTTCCGGAAGACCCATCTTGTACCAATCACATTTGTGTTCTTTGGTCTTTCCACTAACTCCCAAACATCATTGCGGGTAAAGTTGTTTAACTCTTCATGCATTGCATTTGCCCAATCAACATCCATCAAAGCTTCATCAATCTTGGTTGGCTCAATAGATGATACAAATGAGTAGTGTTCACAAAACGATGCCAATCTTG
Organism: Coix lacryma-jobi var. lacryma-jobi; assembly: GCA_009763385.1. NCBI lineage: Eukaryota > Viridiplantae > Streptophyta > Magnoliopsida > Poales > Poaceae > Coix > Coix lacryma-jobi. The sequence goes on along the minus strand of CM019823.1, from coordinate 180,312,958 downwards.
ATCTTGTTTGCACACCTCTTCTTATGTCACCAACAATTTGATCCAAAGGATGATCTCTTGCAATGTGTGTTGGTTGGAGCACTTGTTGCGGTTGGGCACTTGTACTAGCACTTGGATGAGCCACTTGAGAGCTACTAGCATCTTGTTGATTATGAGAACCACTAGAGCTTGCAAAATCATTGCCATGCATGGTTGGAGGAGAGAGCACTTGATCTTTGTCATCTTCTATGTCAATCACTTGCTTTGGCCTTATATCACCAATATCCATGTTCTTCATTGCTTCCACTAATTGTGTTCCTCTCACATCTTCTAGGTTGTCTTGTTCTTCATGTGAGCCATTGGTTTCATCAAACTCAACATCATGGACTTCTTCACTATTTTTGTTGTGTTGTTCCACACTCTATATGCTTTGCTTGTAGTGGAGTAACCAAGTAGGAACCCTTCATCACACTTCTTCTCAAATTTGCCAAGTCTTTGTGCCCTTCTTCAATATGTAGCATTTGCACCCAAAGACCCGGAAATATGCAATGTTGGGCTTTCTATCATTGAGGAGCTCATATGGTGTCTTCTTCAATAGAGGGTGACAATAGAGCCGGTTGCTATAATAGCATGCCGTGTTGATTGCTTCGGCCCAAAAAGAATCACTCACATTGTATTCACTAAGCATGGATCTTGACATGTCAATGAGTGTCCTATTCTTTCTTTCAACTATCCCATTAGATTGAGGTGTATACTTGGCCGAGAATTGATGTTTGATTCCAAATTCATCACATAGCTCGTCAACTCTTGTGTTCTTAAACTCACTTCCATTGTCACTTCTCACTTTCTTGATTCTTCTATCAAACTCATTTTGGCTTCTCTTGACAAAGGTTTTGAATATGCCAAACACTTCACTCTTGTCAACGAGAAAGAAGACCCATGTATATCTCGTATAGTCATCCACTATCACAAAGCCATACTTGTTTCCCCCAATACTTGTATATGTAGTTGGTCCAAACAAGTCCATGTGCAACAACTCAAGTGCATGTGTAGTGCTCATCATTCCTTTGTTGGGATGAGTGTTTCCAACTTGCTTTCCCATTTGGCATGCACTACAAAGCTTGTCTTTCTCAAAATGAACATCTTTTAGTCCTCTCACCATATCATGCTTCACTAGCCTCTTTAGTTGCTTCATTCCAACATGTCCCAAGCGCCTATGCCATAGCCAACCCATACTTGATCTTGTGAACAAACATGTTGTCAAATGAGCTTCACTTGCATCAAAGTCCACCAAATAGAGATTCTCATATCTAAATCCTTTGAACACCAAGTCACTTCCATCAACACTAACTATCTCCACATCATCCACACCAAATATGCATTTGAATCCCAAATCACACAATTGTGCTACGGACAATAGATTGAAGTTGAGAGATTCCACTAATAGCACATTGGAGATGCTCAAGTCATTGGAGATTGCAATCTTGCCCAAACCTTTGACCTTGCCTTTCTTGTTGTCACCAAATGTGATAGCATCCGCATGATCATTGCCACTAGTGTTGATTGACTTGAACATTCTTCCATCTCCGGTCATGTGTTGAGTGCACCCACTATCAAGCACCCAATGCCTTCCTCCCGCTTTATAGTTTACCTACAAGAGATCAATTCTTTTTAGGTACCCAAACCTTTTTGGGTCCTACAAGGTTAGTCACCAAGCTCTTGGGCACCCAAATTGACTTCTTCTTTGGGCCAACCATGGGTGCACCAATGTACTTAGCCTTCACACCATTAGTCCCCTTTGTAAGCATATAACAAGAATCAAGTCTAATAGATGAAACATGTGCAAAGTTCTTGTTCTTGTTCTTTTTAAAGCAATTTTGCTCTATGTGCCCGGATTGCTGCAATTGTAGCAATAACGACCATTGCTCTTCACAAAACTAGTCTTGTGAGGAGCAAAGGCCGCCTTGCCCTTCTTGGGGATATAGCCAAGTCCCTCCTTGTTGAGTGGACACCTTTGACTACCCAAGCACTTAAGCAAGCGGGCATCTCCACCATAGGCATTGCCTAAAGCATGAGTGAGCTCAACGACCTTGTTTTAAGGTTTTTATTTTCTACAACTAATGATGAATCATAAGTAGTAGAAGTAGGCATTTTAGTTGAGCTAGATGATGATGATGCATTGATGGGAGCAACAATAATAGGAGCATAAAATGATTCATCAAGTATATCACAAGTTACTCCTACATTGCATGTTTCTACAACATCCTCAATCTTACTTTGATCAAGGAGGGAGGAGTGGGCTTCTTTGAGCCTAGTGTGAGCTTGATCAAGCTTCTCATGGGCTTCCTTTAGCCTCTCATGAGTAGACTTGAGCTCATCAAAGGATTGCTCAAGAGCCTTGTTGGCCTTGCGCAATTCTTTGCACTCCTTCCTCTTAGTCTCAATGTAAGAATGAGCATCTTGTAGCATGCTTATGAGGTCCTCCTTTGAGTACTCCTCATCATCATCACTATCACTCTCACTATCACTCTCATCAGATGATACCTTTGTGGCCTTAGCCATGAAGCATGACGATGGAGTGTTGAAGATAGAAGGCTTGCTTGAGATAGCAAGACTAGCCATAGCCTTCTTCTTGGTGGTCTTTCTCTCATCATTGCTTGAATCATCATCATCGCTTGAGGAAGCATCACTATCCCATGTGACAACATAGGATCCACCCTTCTTCTTGCTCATCTTCTTCTCCTCTTTCTTTCTTCTCCTTCTTGTCCTTCTTCTTGCTCTTCTTGCGGTCATCATCATCTTCATCACTAGAGTATGGACAATCCGCAATGAAGTGATCCTTGCTCTTGCATCTATAGCACCTCTTGCTTGTGCTCTTGTTTGCATCTCTTCTCTTTCTAGCTCCATAGCCTTTCTTCTTCATGAACTTGCCAAATCTTTTCACAAATAGGGCCATCTCTTCATCATCCATTTCACTTGAGCTTGTGTCTTCATCATCACTTTCTTCCTTCTTAGCTTTGCCCTTGCTCTTGCTCTTGGAGGATGAAGCCTTGAATGCCACGGTCTTCTTCTTCTTCTCTTCCTCTTGGGCTCCCCCATCCCGTTCCACACGGTATGTGTCTTGTGTGACCACATCACCTAGTACTTGGTTTGGGGTCACCGTATCCAATCCTTCTCTCACTAGGATGGTCACCAAAGTGTCAAACCTTGGTGGTAAGCATCTCAAGAACTTGTGAGAAAAGTCCTTGTCCTCCACCTTTTCTCCCAAAGCCTTCAAGTCATTTATGATCACTTGCAACCGGTGAAACATCTCCGGTATGCTCTCATCATCTTGCATCTTGAAGGTAGCAAGTTTGTCCTTAAGAATATATAGCTTGGCTCCCTTGACCGCCTTGGTGCCTTCATATGTTTCTTCCAATCTTTCCCATATCTCATTTGCTCTTTCAAGGTCCTTGATTTGCTCAAAGACTTTTGTATCAAAAGCTTCATAGAATAGATTGATTGCTATATCATTCCATTGGAGCTTCTCTTCTTCTCTTGGAGTGAGACTTGTGGGATCAATTATTGCAAAATCATGTTCTATCACATCCCAAATCTTCCTATTCATTCCTCTTGTGAATGCACACATCTTCCTCTTCCAACAATCAAAGTTGGTGCCGTCAAAATGTGGTGGCTTCCCCATATAGTTGATTTGAGCCATTTTAACACCGGAGGATGTTAAGCCTCAAACAATCGGTGACCACGGCTCCGATACCACTTGAAAAGTCCAAATTGGCTAGAGGGGGGGTGAATAGCCTAATTAAAAATCTACAAAATTTTCTTAGGCAAACACTATTAGTAAGACAAACGGCGAAGCTTTTTGCGTTAGCCTAATAGTGTGTTGCAAGCCACCTATCCAATAGTTCTACCTAATATTTCTATGGCACACAATCAACTAGAGCTAGTAACAAATGCGGAATAAAAATACTATAGCTCTAGCACAAGAATGATGTACAATGAGTATACAAGACAAGTGTGTACAAGGAACTAGGTAAGCTAACTGCCACTACCTACACAAGATATATGACTAAAGATGTGCAACAAGAAATGATATCAAAACAAGAGATATAGATCAATATAAATACACAAGGTAAATGAACTAGATAAGGAGGATTTCACCGAGTCTTGAGGATCGCCAAGTAGAGAGCCAATCACCGGTGAAAACCACTTGTGATGCCAATCACCAAGAATATGAAGATGGAGACCAATCACCAAGAATGGGACACAACCACAAATAGCACTCGGGAGACAAAGATTTATCCCGAGGTTCACGTGCTTGCCGGCACGCTACTCCCCGTTGTGTCGACCAACACTAGGTGATCCGGCGGCTAATCGGCGCTAAGCCAAGCTCACGAAGAGCGCCACAAGAATCTACCGCTAGTGAGGTAGCTCAATGACACGAGCAATCCACTAAGGATGCCTCTTGCCGCTCCGGCGAGGTGAGGCTCCAAAACCTCTCACAATCTCAATCGGTGGTGGCCAAGAACAATCTCCACTCTTGCCAATCAACCACCTCAACGCCTCCAAGCCGTCTAGGCACCGGCAAATGCCAAGAGTAACAAGAATACCCAATGCCGATGCGAAGAACTAGTGCCACTAGATTGAACTTTATCAAGAACGCGCACTAGATCACTCAATCTCACTTGGCTTGATCAATTCAACTTGGGAGATGAGTGGGGAGGCTTGTCAATGCTCACTAGAAGGCTTAGGAATCAAAATGTGCAAGAGAGATGACTAGTAAGCCGGCCAACTCATATTTATAAGCCCCTCAAACAAATAGAGCCGTTACCTGTTCACTGCGCGAAAAACGCGACGACCGGACGCACGGTCAAGTGATCACCGGACGCTCCCACTGCGTCCGGTCGCTGGATGACAGCCACGTGTCCACGCGAATTCAACGTCGTTCGTTTGATCGTCCAACGGCTACTGCTCAAAAAGCTTCAAACGAGAGCACCGGACGCTCCGATCACCACCGGACGCGTCCGGTCGTTCAACGGTTAATTTGGACGAAAAACTTCGCGATCACCGGACTCTACGTCATTAGCACCGGACGCGTCCGGTCAAGAAATTCGCTCAGCGTCCGGTCAGAACCAGAGAGGTTCCAGAGAGGTTTTTTATCGACCGGACGCGTCCGGTCACCAGTGACCGGACTCACTCAGCGTCCGATCAAACTGTTTGAACCTGATGCCTCTCGTGAACAGTGGTACAGGCGAGTCCGGTCGTTTTTCTTCACAACTGACCGGACGCGTCCGATCGCAGCGTCCGGTCGCTGTTCAGCGTCCGGTCAAGCCTGAAAACCACGTTTTCAACTCCGGTTTCTTCTCCTTTTCAAATGTGCCAACACCACCAAGTGTATACCATCTTGTGCAAGTGTGTTAGCATTTTCAAAACATTTTTCAAAGGATTTATTAGTCACTCACTAGGTCTATAGCATCGATATGTTAGAGAACACCTAGTGGCACTTGAACACCGCATAAGCCGTGAATAATCTCCTCTTAATAGAACGGCTATCTATCCTAAATGTGATCACACTCGCTAAGTGTCTTGATCACCAAAACAAGGAGCCCTATATGTTATACCTTTGCCTTCGGGCCTCTTTGCTCCATCTCTTTTCTTCTTCTTGCATTTCACAAAAGGTGGAGCACTTGATCTCTTGAGTGCTTGCGGCCAACACCATACTCCATGGTTGCCATCTTGCTAGCTCCACCACTTGGCTTGGTCATAATCCTTTCTTATAAGCTACACACATGCTTAGCAATAGGATTAGACCAAATAGGTTTCATCAATTAACCAAAACCAAACTAGGGCTTTCATCCGCCTCCCGGGCGGCATGCTCCTGGGCTTCGGCAACCGCGGCCGTCAGGTCGGAGCAGCGGGCGTTCAGCTCACCTGCCTCGGTGCTCTTGTCGGCAAGCTGCTTCTGGGTGTGGGCAAGCTCGGTGCTCGACGCCTGAAGCCGCTCCCAGACGCGGCTCTCCCGACGGAGGAATTCCGACTTGGCCCGAGAAGTCTCCATAAGCTCCTAAAATGAACAATCAACCAAACGATTACCTCCATCCCTCCACTTCCTATGACAAAACAAGAAGAGGAGGTTTCCCAAGCAAGGTGCCTCACCTGGACGGCCCGAGGGAGGTCCCTTTCCACCATCGACAGGGACGCCTTCAGCGACCGCGTGAGGAGCGAGCCGAGCCGCCCGAGGTCGCTCCAGTTTTCGGCCTCGGGGGCATCGTCGAGGACGAACACCGGCTCGGCCTCAGGGTTGGTTGGGTCCCTCCACTCCACTCGAGGGCCGCCCCAGGCGGGAGGGCGACCCCCCAGGAGTGCGAGGGCCGAGCTTTTGCCTTCTCCCCCGACCGCTGACAACGGTTGCCTCGGCGGCGCGCTGATAGCCTCGCCTTCTGCCTCTGCTTCTCCACCTTTCGGGGATGCCTCGCCAGAAGAGACGGTGTGGATCACCGGCAAGCGCGGTGCCTGAGGCAGAGCGTCGGCCCCAGCCTCGGACGCAGCGGCTTGGGGCAGCTCCGTCTCCGCCACCTTGGCGGCCTCGGCTTCGGCGGTCGAGGATTCCGGAACGCCTCCATCCCGCGACGCCCCAGCGTCGGGGCCCTCCTTTGGTGCCCCACCAGAGACCGGGGCTCCCTGTGGGGACTCGACGGTTTCAGGCGTGACGACCGGCCCGCCGAACCCCGACAGTGGTGGCGTCGCGGACGGTGCCACCACCGCGTCCGCGGAGGACGTAGCTCCCACCTTCAGCGCCTTCCGAGGGCGGAGGGATAAGGCCTCCGCTGACCGCTTCCCGCTGAGATGAGAGAAGAAAGACACGCATCACGAAAAATAAATCTCTACGCAAGCGAACGCAAAACGCGCGAGCAACGAGTGCTTACCCGGCCCTCGGCACCCTCCTCGCAGTGGACACAGGCGAGACCGGCAGCCGCTGTGTCCCTGTGGGGGGAACCCCCCTCGGGGGAGGCGGGAGCTCCGTCTCGGGGGTCTCCGTCTCAGGGGTCTCCGTCGAAGCCCCCGTTGGCAACGACGTCGACATGCCCTGAAGGGGCCCGCCGCCCCCCTGGGGAGCGAAGGCCATGCCACCTGCGCCCGAGGCAGGAACAGGGCTCCTCCCTGCTGCGTGCGCCCTGGGAGCGCCCCTCACGGGGCTCGCCGATGGACCGGCGAACGGTCCACGTCGGGGAACCCCGCCAGGGGCTCGGAGTCTTCCTCCGAACCCTCGTCATCATCATCATCAGAATCCTCCTCCGTAGGGGAGGACTCTTCCGGCTCACCATGGAGCCTCTGTTGCCGCCGACGCCTCTCCAGGTCGTCACGGTCCTTTCGGCGCTTAGCCCGCCTAGCGCTCTTGTCATCCTTTTTCTTCTTCCTCTCCTCGGCCAGACGCCGCCTCTCCTCCCTTTCCTCAGGAAGGGGAGGCTTCGAGGCACTGACCCCCTGCAAACCCTGCAAAGGGAAGGAAGCGAAGAATGAACACGAGAGAGGAAAGCTCCGCGAACAACACACCCAAAGGATCAACCCTCCTTACCAAGCTGATGTACCCACGGAACGGGCGCATCGGGATACTGAGCATTTGCTCGCATCCTTCACCTCCTTCACCGCGTCCCTCGCCCGGCGAACGAGCTCGGGATAGGCGACCGGGGACGGCCTCATCTGGCACTCTCGCAGCAGGGGCGCGTCATCCCTCATCTTCGCCATGATTAGGGGCCGGCTCATCAGCGGTAGTACGCACCGCTGATGGAACCAGGCCACGACCATCCCGGCGGTGAGGCCTGCACTCCGCAGCCTCGACAGGGCCTCGAGCAGCGGTCGAGCCGACCCTGCCTCTTGTCGACGACGCCGTAGTTCCAAGAGTCCGGCCGCGACTCGATGACACGGCCGGTGTACGCTGGAAGCAGCCCGTCATCGTTGCGAAGGTAGAACCACCCCAGGCGCCAGTCCTTGTTCGAGGTGGCCGCCTGGGACGGGATGTAGAGGCCCGACCTCTGCTGACGAACGGAGAGCACGCAGCTCCCCGACCTCACCAATCTCCGACGACCCTCCGAAATCGCCTTCGTGAAGAACTCGCCTCGGAAGAGGTGGATCCAGAGCTCCCAATGAGGTTCGATACCCAAGAAGCCCTCGCAGACGGTCGCGAAGATGGCCGCCTGAGAGATGGATTGGGGGCGAGATGCTGCAGTTCGAGCCCGTAGTAGAAGAGAAGCGCTCGGAGAAACCGGCTTGCCGGGACCCCGAACCCGCGCTCATGGAAAGCGACGAAGCTGACCACATAGCCGTCCGGGGGCCCCGGCTCCTCCTCGCACCAGGGGCGATCCACTCCGGCCTATCGGAGCCGGAAAGGCCCCGAAGGAGTCCCCCTGCACCAGCTCCGCAAGCTTCGCCGGGGTAGCGGCGGAAGCGCCCCACGGCTCAGGTGCGTCGGCCATCTCGAGCGGCAGAACGCGGGGGCCCAGGAGACGCGAAGAGAAAGGTCTCTCTCTCCCCCTCCTCTGCTTCACAACTCCTCTCCGCCGTCGGCCCGGTCTCTCCTTCCCACCTCTGCTTTTGTGCGGCTGGACGGAGGAGCAAGACGAAGGAGTAAGGGACGCGAAAGAATGCGGAAAGAAAACGCTCCTGAAATCCCAAGGGACGTATTTATAGGATAAAAGCCAACGACCGGATCCTGAACGGTCAAATATTCGCCCGCATTTAATGCGTCGCACGCGAGGAAATCTCATGATTGAGAAAATCCCCTCGATACGGGTGCGCACGCAAGCATTAAATGCCTGGTCGAGAACCCGTGCGCGCGTCTGCAACGGCGCCGCCCACCGCCCCAGAAAACCGCCTAAAAAGGCGCACCCAACGGGAACAGGTGTCCTACCTTTGACTCCTTCCCTACGAAGGAACCGTGGGCCCCGAGTTCTCCGCTTCGCCCGAGCCCTCCCAGCGAGGCCTCGGGCGAGCGCTCGATCCCCGCTTCGCCCGAGCCCTCTCAGCGAGGCCTCGGGCGAGCGCTCGATCCCCCGCTTCGCCCGAGCCCTCCCAGCGAGGCCTCGGGCGAGCGCTCGATCCCCGCTTCGCCCGAGCCCTCCCAGCGAGGCCTTGGGCGAGCGCTCGATCTCCGCATCGCCCGAGCCCACCAAGCAAGGCTTCGGGCGAACGCACGGTCTCCTCTTCCTCCGAGGCCCTCCAAGCAAGGCCTAGCCAGGGACTCGAGATGCGGCATCGCTCCTCGAACCAGACGCGGGGGCTCGACATTCGACGCCCCACCTTGAGCCGGACGCGGGGGCTCGATCATCGACGCCGCACCTCGAGCCAGACGCAGGGGCTACGTCCAGGTCAGGAAAAGGAAGGCCGCCTACACCACCGTCCTCATCAGGAGGCGGCACGTCCTCATCCACAAACCGACACCGTCTCCCGCGATGGTGAGTAGGTAACCGCGCACGTACAATGTGCCCCCCATCTAACCGCGTTGCAAGCTGAATGGCAAGGTACACGCGGCGCCTCCGCACTCGCTACGCTCTACCGGGGCCCTCCGAGGCCGCCGCTCCAACTTCACGCTCATCGCCCCGGCGCCACGATCTCCACTCCCGACGGAGGCTTCTTCACAAAGGTAAAAACGGGCCCCGCCCTAAGTCTCGAAGCAGCGAAGGCTGGCCCTCGAAAAGGGTTCGACAGCCGGCTTCGAGCACCCGAGTCAGGGACACCAAGGGGCGCCACTCGCGGCATCACTCGAGGGCCAAGCCCTCGAGGCCCTCCACGTGTATCCAAGGCGGGGAGCTCGACATGCAGTGAGATCCCCTCGGAGGGAGGCATCGAGCCACCGGGCCCTATCGAATGGACCCGGCACTCCTGCAGACTGAGCACCCATGCTTTATGAGACCGCCTCCGGGCCACAGTCGACCCCTAACGAACGGGGCACGAGCTCTCACTTGGATTCCCCGTTACTAGCTCACCGGGAACCTCGATACTCGCCCACTCGGGGTAGTACGAGGCATCCCACCTCGCATCCGATCGAAAGGACTCGCGGGATGACAAGCCAGGGCAATCGGCATGCCGGACAGCTCGAGGAGCCAGCCAGTCGGTTCAGCCTGGCACCCTCGACGAAAGAGGGTCTAAAAACTCGGACAGTTACGACTAATCTCTTTCTTTGTATGAACATGGGATTTTCAGGCCTCGGGGGAACGCTCGACGTCCTTCTCACCCGAGCCCTCGAGACCAGGCCCAGGACGAACGCTTGTTCTCCGTCTCGTCCGAGCCCTCCGAGCCAAGCCTCGGACGGAGTCCCCCACGACAAAGGAAAGGTTGCCTCGAACATGTAAATATTACTACCAAACTGCATTTCGAGCCTGTTGACAGGTACACACGGTGCCGCGATCTCTGCTCTCCCCGACGATTTCCGCCTAAAAAGGCGTGCCCAACGGGCAGAAGGCTTCCCAGCGACGGAGGTTTCTTCAAAAGTATCCAGAACTCGGGGACTCGACGCTCGCAAAAAGCCCACGAGGAAGTTCCAACCACTCCCCCGTGGCCTCGGGGGCTACACCCACGGGTGTCGCTCGCGCGACACCCATGGAATCAGCACGGCTAAACCCCCTCGAAAACCAACGCAGTCAAAGTCCTCAAAACCCAGGTCAAAGAGCCCCTGCTCGAGTGCAAGCACTCGAACAAGGGCTCGGGGCTACTGTCGGTGGTACAAAAAAGGGGTACCCCCAATCAACGCAAACACCCGAACGCCTCAAATCTCCGTCTCGCCCGAGCCCTCCCAGCCAGGCCTCGGGCGAGCGCTCAAATCTCCGTCTCGCCCGAGCCCTCCCAGCCAGGCCTCGGGCGAGCGCTCAATCTCCGTCTCGCCCGAGCCCTCCGTCTCGCCCGAGCCCTCCCAGCCAGCCTCGGGCGAGCGCTCAATCTCCGTCTCGCCCGAGCCCTCCCAGCCAGGCCTCGGGCGAGCGCTCAATCTCCGTCTCGCCCGAGCCCTCCCAGCCAGGCCTCGGCGAGCGCTCAATCTCCGTCTCGCCCGAGCCCTCCCAGCCAGGCCTCGGGCGAGCGCTCAATCTCCGTCTCGCCCGAGCCCTCCCAGCCAGGCCTCGGGCGAGCGCTCAATCTCCGTCTCGCCCGAGCCCTCCCAGCCAGGCCTCGGGCGAGCGCTCAATCTCCGTCTCGCCCGAGCCCTCCCAGCCAGGCCTCGGGCGAGCGCTCAAATCTCCGTCTCGCCCGAGCCCTCCAGGCTTCGGGCGAGCGCGCCCCCACACCTCGAGCCTTAGCGCACGAACCTCGAGCTGCACAAACAGCCGTACCAGCCCATACCACGCATTTAATGCCTTCACCTACTCCGGTCATGTCCACTGGAGCACAGCACGTACCACAGTAACTCGGTGTAAAGGTCAAGTCTCGTTTTCACCACAAGCATGGGCGAAAGGGCACCAGTACAGCACTATTCGACCGAACCATGCACTGTAGCCCTCGAGGCCGGCTCCGCGCCCCTCGAGCCATGCACAGTAAACACCACGAGGCCAGCTCTGTGCCCCTCGAGCCCTAACTGCTTTCGCGCTCTTGGAAGACAGGTACCCCAAGACCCGGAGGGACCCCGCTGTGTCCTGTACGAGCCGGGATGGGGCGCTGTACGGCTCCCACTCCGACACGCCTCCATGACCGCGCCCGGGATGGAGGCCACGCTTCAAGGACGCCTCTACAGCAACGCTCACGTCGGCTACAGCGGCCTCGACAAGACAGAGTTCCTACTCCCCGCCATACTGAGCTCTGTACATAACTATCCTGTGTAAGCCCTGGCCTCCTCTTGTTGTATAAAGGGGACACCAGGGCCCCTCATTAAAGGGGGACGACAGTTAGACAAACGAACGTTCTTCCACATCCACTCTCACGCCGCACTCGAGTTCGGACCTCGGTCCATGCTCGGTGAGCTTGTATCCACCCCTGTACAAGCACTTAGGTGCAAATAATACAAGAACATCTCCCCCCGCTGGACGTAGGGCCTTCTTTGCCCGAACCAGGATAAATCTTGTGTCCTCTTGCATCACCATCTAGGAGGAGAAGCACGCGATCGTTGTTACTCGTTGGTGTGATACCCCCGGGTACGAAACACCGACACTAAAGGAGTGGAAATGACCTTTGGGAATAAACAGGCCATAGTGGACCCCATAGTCATTCCTGGTCTAGGTCTGGATGTAATCTTAGGTATGGGTTGGATGAAACTCTGGAAAGTCAATCTTGACGTCGCAGAACGAGTAGTTTCTATGGTTAGCCCTCGTAATGGGTCTACCTTTCGGTTCAAGTAACCCGAAACCCCCATGAGATCGGAGTGTTGTTCAATATCACGGCAAAGCAGATAGCCGAGATTCCGATAGTATGTGAGTTTCCGGATGTTTTCCCCGATGAGTTGCCTGGACTACCGCCAGATAGGGATGTGGAGTTTGCTATAGAGTTAGTCCCTGGAACGGCACTCATATCTCGGAGACCGTATAGAATGCACGCTAAAGAGTTAGCAGAGCTCAAAGTTCAGTTGCAAGAGCTTTTGGATAAGGGCTTGATACGCCCTAGTTCGTCACCTTGGGGATGTCCCGCTATCTTTGTGAAGAAGAAGGATAAAACTTTAAGGATGTGCGTAGACTACAGACCGCTTAATGCAGTAACTATAAAGAATAAGTACCCATTACCTCGAATCGATGTCTTGTTTGATCAGTTGTCAAAAGCAAAAGTGTTCTCCAAGATCGACCTGAGGTCAGGATACCATCAGATTAAGATCAGCAGAGAAGACGTGCCAAAAACAGCTTTCTCTACCAGATACGGACTCTATGAATATTTAGTTATGTCCTTTGGATTGACCAATGCACCGACACATTTCATGTACCTGATGAATTCGGTCTTCATGCCAGAGTTGGATAAGTTTGTTGTAGTGTTCATCGATGACATCTTGTTATACTCTGAGAATGAGAAGGACCATGCTGAGCATCTACGAGTTGTTTTGACCCGGCTTAGAGAGCATAAGTTGTATGCTAAGTTCAGCAAGTGTGAGTTTTGGTTGAAGAAGGTACCTTTCCTTGGTCACGTCCTTTCAGAGGAAGGGATCTCTGTAGACCCTTCTAAAGTACAAGAGGTTATGGATTGGGAAGCACCCACGAGTGTTTTTGAGGTTCGCAGCTTTTTGGGTTTGGCAGGATACTACCGTCGGTTTATTCCGGATTTTTCAAGAATAGCCAAGCCTATGACTCGTTTAACGCAGAAAAACAAGAAGTTCGAATGGACTCCAGAGTGTGAAGCAGCTTTTCGCACTCTGCGAACGTTGTTGACATCCGCACCTATTCTGGCTCAACCAAACTTGGAGGAACCTTTTGATGTGTTTTGTGACGCATCCAAGATCGGACTTGGATGTGTACTCATGCAGAACGGAAGAGTTATCGCCTATGCTTCTCGCCAGTTGAAACCGCATGAAGAGAATTACCCCACTCATGATTTGGAACTAGCAGCCGTCGTGCATGCACTCAAGATTTGGAGGCATTATCTTATGGGTAACCTGTGTCATATATACACCGATCATAAAAGCCTGAAGTATATTTTCACCTAGCCAGAGTTGAACATGAGGCAGAGAAGATGGCTAGAGTTGATTAAGGATTACAACCTAGAAGTGCATTATCACCCCGGAAAAGCAAACGTTGTAGCCGATGCCTTGAGTCGCAAGACTCATTGCAACTCCCTACAACCACTTTTGGAAGATAGATTTAACCTTATGCACCCCGTTATGGTGAACAACATCACTCTTCAGTGCACCTTGGAAAGTGACATCATCGAGGAGCAAAAGACCGATGAAGAGATCTATCAGATTAAGAAGAGGTTGGAAACCAGTAGTTCTTAGAACTTCCGCACAGATGAGCAGGGAATTCTATGGTATAATCAGAGGTTGGTTGTTCCTAAAGACACCGAGCTGAAAGAAAGAATTCTGAATGAGGCTCACAATTCAAAGTTATCCATCCATCCAGGAAGCAGTAAGATGTACCAGGATTTGAGAACCAGGTATTGGTGGTCAAAGATGAAGAAAGAAGTTGCAGCTTATGTTGCAAGGTGCGATACATGCTGCAGGATAAAAGCTATACACCTGTGTCGGTGTTTCGTACCCGGGGGTATCACACCAACGAGTAATATGATCGCGTGCTTCTCTTCCTGGATGGTGATGCAAGGGGACACAAGGATTTATCCTGGTTCGGGCAAAGAAGGCCCTACGTCCAGCGGGGGGAGACGTTCTTGTATTACTTGCACCTAAGTGCTTGTACAGGGGAGGATACAAGCTCAGTGAGCGTGGACCGGAGTCCGGACTCGTGTCTGTGCGTGGACTCGTGTGTTGTGTTCGTCCTCCCGAATGAGGGCCCTAGCGTCCCCTTTTATAGAGCAAGGGGAGGCCAGGGTTACATGAAAGTATTACAGGTATCGGGGCGCATGGTGCCCCATACGGAGAAGGGTAGGAACTCTGTCTTGTCGGGGCCACTAGAGCCGATGTGATCGTCGCTGTTGAGGCGTCCTTGGGTCGTGGCTTCCATCCCGGCGCGCGAACGTGGTGGCGCGACCAGGCGGGAGCCGTACCGCACCCATCCCGGAATGTACAGTACGCGGTGAGGTCCCTCCGGGTCTTGGGTACCTGTCCTCCAATAGCACAAAAGTAGTTAGGGCTCGAGGGGCGCGTAGCCGGCCTCGAGGGGTTACGGTGCAGGGCTCGAGGGGCGCGTAGCCGGCCTCGAGGGGTTACAGTGCCTGGCTTGGCCGAACAGTGTTGTACTGGTGCCCTTTTGCCCATGCTTGTGGTGAAAACGAGACTTGACCTTTACACCGAGTTACTGTGGTACACGCCGTGTACTAGTGGACATGACCGGAGTAGGTGAAGGTATTAAATGCGTGGTATGGGCTGGTACGGCTGTATGTGCAGCTCGAGGTCCGTGCGTTAAGGCTCGAGGCGGAGAAAGAGCGTTCGCCCGAGGCCTGGAGGGCTGGGCTCGGACGAGACGAGAGCGATCGTGCTCGCCCGAGGCCTTGCTCGGAGGGCTCGGGCGAGGCGGAGAAAAAAGCGTTCGCCCGAGGCCTGGCTGGGAGGGCTCGGGCGAGACGGAGACAGAGCGTTCGCCGAGGCCTGGCTGGGAGGGCTCGGGCGAGACGGAGAGAGAGCGTTCGCCCGAGGCCTGGCTGGGAGGGCTCGGGCGAGACGGAGCGTTCGCCGAGGCCTTGCTGGGAGGGCTCGGGCGAGACGGAGATAGAGCGCTCGGGTGTTTGCGTTGATTGGGGTACCCTTTTTTGTACCACCGATACACCTGAGACCTGCCGGACTGTTACAACCGTTATCCATCCCAGCGTGGAAATGGGAAGAAATTAGTATGGATTTCATCACAGGTCTTCCTACTACTCAGAGAGGAAATGATTCTATCTGGGTTATCGTAGATCGGTTATCTAAAGTGGCTCACTTCATACCAGTTAAGACTACACACCGCCCCTTATCAGTATGCAGACTTGTATATTCAGAATATTTTGAGGTTACATGGAATTCCAAAAAGGATTGTTTCTGATAGAGGACCCCAGTTCATAGCACGTTTTTGGGAACAGTTGCACAAAGAGCTAGGAACTAAGTTGGTAAGAAGTTCCGCCTATCACCCCCAAACCGCAGGGACAAACAGAAAGAGTAAATCAGATCTTAGAAGATATCCTAAGAGCTTGTGTTCTATCTTCAGGAGAGTCGTGGGAAAAATGGTTACCCCTTGCCGAGTTTTCATATAACAACAGTTATCAGGAAAGTATAAAGATGGCACCTTTTGAAGTATTATACGGACGAAGATGCAGAACCCCAGTAAATTGGGTTGAGTCAGGAGATCGAGGATTCTATGGGTCAGATTACATGGAGGATGCTGAAAAGATTGTGCAAACAGTACAACAACATATTAAGGAAGCACAATCCAGACAAAAGAGTTATGCCGACACACGAAGAAGACCCCTGGAATTTCAAGTAGGAGACTATGTTTACCTTAAGGTCTCACCCATGAGAAAAGTCCAACGTTTTGGAATTAAGAAGAAGCTAGCACCTCGATATGTGGGACCTTACCTGATCATAGCAAAGAAGGGACAAGTGGCATACGAAGTACAGTTACCCCCAGAAATGAGCACAGTTTTCCCGGTGTTCCACGTATCACAGTTAAAGAAGTGTCTTCGAGTTTCAGAACAAGAGGAAGTTTCGGATTCCAGACATCACCATCAGATCGGATCTGGAGTACTACGAGCAGCCCAAGGAGATTTTGGATACCAAGACCCGAGAGACTCGTAACCGAACAGTGAAGACTTACAAGATTCTCTGGAGCAATCACGGACCCAACGATGCGACATGGGAAACCGAGGAGTACCTACGTGTAAGCTATCCCGCTTTTGTTAAGAAATGGTACGTAACTCAAATCTCGGGACGAGATTTCTTTAAGGGGGGAAGGGCTGTGACACCCTAGTGTCAAGCACTGCATTAGGCAGCTGCATTTAGCTACTAAAGAAGCATAAGCAATGCATTGCATCATTTCATGAGCATGAGAGTGTTTTGTCTTTTGTTTATTTAATTGGATTTGGATTTCTATTGGACTTGGTTGTTTGAGTGGATTTCTGTTTTGGCAAAGAGTTTTATAAAATAGAGAATCTTGAGTAAAGTGCTTTTCAGTGTTGGAGTTTTGACCTAGTTCAGATTAGTTTGTAAATAAAAATAAGTCAAAACAAAATGGTTTATACTTTAAAACTGGCTTTGTTTATGTGGAGGATTTAAAATTGGTTTTCAGAAAAAGTGTCCTATATGAAAGTCGTAGAGAAAATTATTTCGAGAAACTTTTATATTTGGGTCAAAACCTAGTTTGGAGTTTTTGAAACTGTTTTTGAGTGGTCAAAGTTTGAAAAGTATTTGGAAAAAGAAAAAGGAAAACGATTCCTTCCACGCCCCACCTTTCGGCCCAACTCCGCGCTCGCCGCGCACCCGCGCCTCGCCAGCGCTCGCCCGCGCACCCCGCGCCGCTCGCCAGCGCTCGCCCGTGTGCCGCAGCGCGCCGCGCGCTGCTGCCGCTGACATGCCGCGCCGTACGCCGGCCGCAACCGCCACGTGGCCGCCGCTTTCTGCCGAGGATCTTCGCCGGCCACTCCTCGCTCGATCCCCTCTCACCCGAGCACGCAAGCTATCTCCCCCGGCCACTCTCCGCTCGCCTCGCCTGCCGCACCCGCTCGCCGTGCACGGCATCACCGCGCTGCCTCGCCGACCGCGCCGCCGTGGCCCCGCCACGACCACCGGTCAAGCCGATCAAAACCCCGAGCACCTCTTCACTCCCTCGCTCTCCCGCACACACTCTCCCAATCTCGCTCGCACTCTCCTCCCCTCGCCACCAAGCCAGAGCAAGCGCTCGGTTCGCTCTCGCCGCGACCTCCACCGCAACCTTCCCTCTCCGTTCTGACCTCGTCGGAGCACCTCCCTTCGATTCCCTCCGTACACCGCTCCGCCTACACCGTGCACGCGCCGTGCGCACGTTGTCGTCCCCGACCGAGCCCCTTCGCCGCCGGAGGACGAAGCGCCTCTTTCGGTCCGTCAGTCGCCACCGCCAAGCCGCAACGCCGTTCTTCCCCAACCCGAGCTCCACCGATTCTTCTTCTTCATCTTCGAGCTTCACCAAGCCAAGGCAAGGTGAGAACACCACCTAGCTTCAACGCTACCGCTCTCT
Source organism: Coix lacryma-jobi var. lacryma-jobi (assembly GCA_009763385.1). Lineage (NCBI taxonomy): Eukaryota > Viridiplantae > Streptophyta > Magnoliopsida > Poales > Poaceae > Coix > Coix lacryma-jobi. The sequence goes on along the minus strand of CM019823.1, from coordinate 180,295,232 downwards.
CCCACATCTTCTTCCCCGGCCGAACGCCATGGCCGCCCGCCGCGGACCTCGCTCGTGGCCAAGCTCCTCTGGAGCCACCCGAGCCAAACCAACCCCGTAGCTTTGCTCCTTAGGGTTCTCTCGAGCTTTTGCCTCCTCCAATTTCTCCGGCCGCCGCCGGAAACGGCGTAGCCGCGCGTTGCCGCCATCACCGTGCGCCGCCACTCGCCGCCGGCATGCTCCGGTCGTGCGCTAGCCAAACCACCTACACCACTCGATGCGCCTCGTCGAGACGAGTTCGCAAGCCTAGCTTAACCGCCGGCGACCTCACCGTCGACGAGGAAGCGGCGGTCAAACCTCTCCCCTGTTTCCGTCTCGCCCGAGCCCTCGAGCCAGGCCTCGGACGGGCGTGTGTGTTTCCGTCTTCGCCCGAGCCCTCGAGCCAGGCCTCAGACGGGCGTGTATGGCTTTCCGTCTCGCCCGAGCCCTCGAGCCAGGCCTCGGACGGGCGTGTATGTTTCCGTCTCGCCCGAGCCCTCGAGCCAGGCCTCGGACGGGCGTGTATGTTTTCCCGTCTCGCCCGAGCCCTCGAGCCAGGCCTCAGGACGGGCGATGTGTGTTTCCGTCTCGCCCGAGCCCTCGAGCCAGGCCTCGGACGGGACTAGTTGTCCGTCTCGCCCGAGCCCTCGAGCCAGGCCTCGGACGGACTAGTTGATTTCCGTACTCGTCCGAACTCGGCCTCGAGCGAACCCTCGGCCGCTGTCACGATTCGAGCCAGGCCTCGGGCGAGCACACACCTTTCCGTGCGCCGAGTGTTTTCCAGAAAACTTTTCCAAAATGTTTTTCTTTTTCCCATAAATGCTTGTTTATTTTGTAAATCCTGTTTTGTTAGTCCAAGTGGAGTGCTTTCAGTTTTGCTAGTTTGTTTATGAGTAGATCTACCCTGGAAAAATATAAAAGTATTTTTGGTAGGAGTTAATTTTACTGTTTTCTTTTATTTCATTATGCTTTTGCTAAGATAAATGGTTATATATGTTGTCTGGTTGAGTTAATTCCTGGAAAATTTTGTGTAAGTTTATTATCCTGTTTTATACATGTGAAAAATATATAATGCACTGTTTATGTAGAAAAAGTTTCTGTTTTGGTAAAAAGTCCTTTTTAGCTGATTTCTTTGAATAAAGGTTAAGGTGTTTTATATGCTGAAATAAAATATGGGAAAATTTGTATAGTCTCTGTTTATGATGTCCAAGCTAAGAAAAATGTAAGCACGACCTGTTATGTGAAGAAATCTAAAGTTGTTTTGCAAATGTGCTTTTCTGTGTTTTCCTTTGGAAATTCATGTAAGAAATAATATAATATTTCTGTTCATGGAACTTTCTTGATAAGCATAAAATGTGAAGTAGAATCTGGGGAAAAATATGAAGTCTGCTGTTTAACACTTTTTGAATGAGGAGCTAGTTCAAAGCATCTTTTTGGGCAGTTTGCTTGTCATTTTTATATCTGCAGTTCTGTATTTCATTTTTGGCTGAAATTTGTTCAGTGGAGTCCAGCAACTGTTGTGTGCCTGCTGGAATTTTTGTGGATTTTTCTGAGTCCAGAAAAGTGCACTTGCAATTCAAACCTAAGTTTCTTTTGAATTATTTATTAATCATCGCATACAATAGGATCGACCCCTCCGGAGCCCGACCAGGAGCCAGAGACAAACGCCGAGCAGCAGATTCCGGAGCTCCAGCAAGCCGAGGAAGTCGACCCCGCCAGCGACACTAACTTGCCCGAGTGCCCTTCCCACGAGGCCTCGGTCTTCACCCAAGGCAAGCCCCGGAGCATATTAAGCCTCCTATCTTTTGCAATTAAGATTACTTGAGTCCTTTTATATTGTGATGCATTAGGTTTAGGAGTTGGAATGAATCCTACTTGCTGCATTACCATTCCTTGGTTATTGATTAATATCTACCTTGTTATCCTGTTATTTAATTACAATGTAGAATTGCTTAGCCTGCTTAATAAAAGTGGTAGTTAAGGATGTTTCCGTAATACCCGGATGGGTATTTACCGGATCACGGTTGGCTATATTTGCTATCGTGGAAAAGAACCTGAGTAGTAATGAAATACGATCAACGGGATGGCAGGGCACAAGTTCGGAAACTTGGGGCAGTCCATCCGTTGGATCGTGTAGGTTTGTATCGATGTTGGCCCTCGTTCATTTTTGAACGCGCCCTTTTACTTAGGGATATGTCGGTGCTGTAATCATCGACCCCAAAGCCGGTTAGAAGCTGTTCGGGCCGGTCTCAACCCGTGTCGTGCCCTCTAGTATGGAAATTGCGATCTGCCGCGTGAGGCCATCGCCAGGTTCCAATTGGGCGGTCCGTGCTTGAACCGTGGCGATTACCACCACGAACAAGCGTCGAGCGGTTGCCCAATGCATGGACCCGACGGGGAAAGTGTGGGCTGGTATTAAAGGTCTTTCATCAGCTGATTTGGAATTCGATTCGAGTCGCCGTCTCCCCCGGTTAGTGGGAAACTATGGCGAGCTTCACCACGATACAACTCCATGTAATGATTAAAGGTTCAACTAAAATGTGGATAAGTCAACTGGATATGGTTATATTATTGAGTGGTAGATTCAAGTGAGTGCTCTAGTACAGGTGAAAAACCTAGAATTAAGGAATAGGTCTAAAAATGGCAGCTCATCTTTATCACTGATTACTTCCTATCTGAACTTGAGCTTCTCGCAACTAAAAGATCCCAGCTCCACCCGAAAAGGCCTTGCATGTCCTTGGTGTCTTTATTTTCAGTTGGACGGGTAAGTCTAGCTGAGTACATTCCCGTACTCAGGGTTTATCCCGTTTGTTGCAGATGGTCAGGTCTACTTTGGCTATTGTAAGCACTGCCTCTACCCGGTGGAAGGTGATGAGGAGTAGGCCCAGGGCAGGGTCGTCCAGAAGCTTCCCTTTTTCTTTTGCTGGATCGAGACTACTAGTGGCACATTATCTTAAAAAGGGAGGAGTGAGTTGTGTCGAGTGGATTTATCAAAACAATGTTTTATTTGGACCACATGTGTGGTGGTCGTGCTTTAAACTATTTCAGCTTCCGCACTTTTAAACTCAGTATTGTAATAACTCCGTTTTAAATTCGCACTCTGATATTTTAAATTCGGTTTCGTTTTCGTTATGATGTATCTTTACGAATGTAATCCTTGAACGATGCGATCCTGTTTGATGTATGGTGTTAGAAATCCTTCGAGATTTTCGGACTACCGGGGTTGTATGGGTTCAAGTATCAGTCGAAGTCAGACGGATTTGGCTAAGATAATACTTGAGCTCTTATAATCAGGACGGTTCCGCCACACGGCGCCTGGCCGAGGAGAGGAAAAAGAGAAAGGACGAAAGGAACATCAGGCGGGCTAAGCGTCGGAAGGACCGTGACGACCTGGAGAGGCGTCGGCGGCAACAGAAGCTCCATGGTGAGCCGAAAGAGTCCTCCCCTACGGAGGAGGATTCCGATGATGAAGACGAGGAGGGCTCGGAGGGAGACTCCGAGCCCCTGGCGGGGTTCCCAGACGTGGACCGTTCGCCGGTCCGGTTGGCGAGCCCCGTGAGGGGCGCGCCCGGGGCGCAGGCGGCGGGGAAGAGCCCTGTTCCTGCCCCGGGCGCGGGTGGCGAGGCTTCTGCGCCCCGGGGGGGCGACGGGTCCACTTAGGGCCCGTCGACGCCGCCGTTGGTGGGGGTTTTGACGGAGACCCTCGAGACGGAGCTCCCGCCTCCCCCGAGCGGGGTTCCCTCTGCAGGGACACCGCGGCTGCAGACCACACCCGTGTCCACTGCGAGGAGGGCGCCAAGGGCTGGGTGAGCACTCGTCGCTTGCCCGTCTCGCGTTTGCTTGTGTGGGGATTTTTTCTTCATGATGCGTATCTTTCTTCTCTTGTCTCAGCGGGAAGCGGTCCGGGGAGGCCTTATCCCTCCGCCCTCGGAAGGCGCTGAAAGTGGGCGCGACTTCCTCCGCCGGCGCGGTGGTGGCACCGTTTGTGACGCCACCACTGCCGGGGTTCGGCGGGCTGGACGTCACGCCCGAAATCATCAAGCCCCAGCAGGGGGCCCCGGTCTTTGGTGGGGCGCCAGAGGAGGACCCTGCTTCTGGGGCGTCGAGGGATGAAGGCGCCCCGGGGGCCTCGACCGCTGAAGTCGAGGCCGCTAAGGCGGCTGAGGCAAAGCCGTCCCAGACCGTTGCGCCCGAGGCTGGGGCCGACGTCCTGCCTCAGGGGTCACGCTTGCCGGAGGAGATCCATAACATCTCTTCTGACGAGACTTCCCCAAAAGGTGGGAAAGCAGAGGTGGAGGGCGAGGTTACCAGCGTGCCGTCGAGGCTGCCGGTGCCAGAGATCGGAGGAGGGGGCGAAAGCTCGGCCCTTGCCCGCTTGGGAGGTCGCTCTCCCACCTGGGGCGGTCCTCGAGTGGAGTGGAGGGATCCAGCTGATCCCGAGGCCAAGCCGGTGTTCGTCCTCGACGATGCCCCCGAGGCCGGAAACTGGAACGTCCTCGGGCAGCTCGGCTCGCTCCTCACGCGGTCGTTGAAGACGTCTCTGACGTTGGTGGAAAGGGACCTCCCTCGGGCCGTCCAGGTGAGGAACCTTGTTTGGGCGATCCTCTTCTTCCCGTTTTGTCGTAAAAAAGGGGGTTAATGTTTGGTTGATTATTATCCACCTTAGGAGCTCATGGAGACCTCTCGGGCTAAGTCGGATTTCCTCCGTCGGGAGAGCCGCGTCTGGGAGCAGCTTTAGACGTCGAGCGCTGAGCTCGCCTGCACCTAGAAGCAACTTGCCGAGAAGAGTACCGAGGCGGGCGGGCTGAGCGTCCGCTGCTCAGACCTGACTGCCGCGGTTGCCGAAGCCCAAGAGTACGCCGCCCGGGAGGCGGAGAAGGCTAAGAACTTGGCGTCGCGGCTGGAGGAGTCCGAGAAGGCGGCCGAGGCCCTTCGTGCTCAGGCTGCCGAGGAGGCGTCCAAAGCGCGGGCCCTGAGCACGGACCTCGAGCAGGCTCGGAAGTCTGCTGAGGCGTCGGCCACTGACGCCCAGAAGTGGGAGGGTGCGGCGAAAGGTGACCTTTTGTTCCGCAGGTCTTATGGTTTCCTCATCGCGTTTTCTTTTTCTTTTGACGAGTTGTATCGATCCTCTGTAGAGCTGAAGGGGAAGCTTGCTGAGGCCGAGGAGGCCTCGGCCGCCCTGCAGTCGGTTTACCAGGCTGAGGCTTCAGATCACCAGGCTCTGCAAGATGCTGTCGCCGAGGCCTCCGCGTCCCTCGGGACCGTAGATGGTCAGTTGGGGAGCTCCCTGACCAGCCGTCTGGCCGCCCTGAGGGGTCAGGTGGATGACCGGGTGCGCGGTGCCCTGCATCTTGGGGTGAAGCGGGCCTTCGCCGTGATCTCCAGCCACTACGACGGCCTCAACTTTGACGCCATCAGCCAAGGATATATCCTGTCGGACGATGAAGACGAAGCCGAGTGGGAGATCGCGGAGTTCGCCAGGGCCGTCGAGGCCCCTGGGGAGGCCCTAGCTCGGTTCTTTGAAGAGGACGTGGGGCTTCCCCCAGCAGCGTCCTCGGCTCCTGAAGACCCCTCGGTGATTGCTCCTGTGGACGAGCCTCAAGAGGAGAGACGAAGTTAGTTTGGGACACCGAGCCCTTGCATTGTGTCCTCCGTGGGGGGGGGATATTTTTGTGAGAAAGAACATGCTCGCGGCCCTCGAGGCCTAATGTAAAAACATTTTCACATTTCGCTCCTTGTTGCCTGTTTTGAAAAAGCGAGCGAAAACGTAAGTCTCGGGGGCGTCAGACGTCGGGTCGGAGAGACCCTTCTCCTGATAGCCCCCGAGGCCTCGGAGGAATGGGAAAGACTCCTTCAAGGGCTTTTGGGGTGAGAGCCCGAGATGATATTGAAACATCTTTGCGCTCGAGTTTTCTTATTTTTCTTTGCCTGAGTTTTGCTTCGACTAAATTTTCGACACAGACTTGAGTCCTTCGAGGGTGGGAGCGAGTGGAGGTACCGTAGCCCGGGGGCGTAGGCGAGCTCCCGTCTCGACACCCTTGACCCTTAGGGAGCCCAAGGTGTTTTCTTCTTAGTCGTGAGGCGCGTTCGAGGCATAGAAAAATAAAATAACGTCGAGTTTAGTAAGAAACGTGCGAGGTTTTTAGGAACTTAGGGGGGATCCCCTGGTTAGCCCCCGAGGGAGTCTTGACTCTGATTAGACAGAGTCGAGGCTACCTCTGTTTTGAACGAAATAAAGAACTTGGAAATGAACTTTTATTCATTCATGATGCGATGTTTGTATAAAATACGAGAAATGTACGAAGCCTCGAGGCTTTAGGGATAGAAAACGACGTAGATGTTCGATGTTCCGAGCTGGAGTCGGGCTCGGGATTGTCGGGGGAGATTGACCGAACTCCTTGGTTGTGCGCATGGCAAGGGCGAAGTTGGAGCTTCCATCGAAGTCACTAGTCGATGCGCCAACCGTCGCGGGGTTGTTTGCTGGTGACGCCCTTGGTTGTTTGGCCTCAGACGTAGTACCGTCGAGGTCCCGTTGGAGGTTTCACGGGTACTCGACCGAATGCAACAGCGCCACGTCTCGGGCCCCGTCGAGTTGGTCCAGGGTGGCCGAGGCTTCCTGCACATTCTGTATTAGATTATTTGAAGTTTAATCAAGGAAAGAACACTGCGTCCTTCTTGTTGATTTTACGAAAACTTCTCCTTAGCCTCTGCCCCGCGTTTCCGTCCCATTGTCACGTCGTGCTCTTTGGTGCAGTCGGCAAAGGAGACCGTAGCCTTTCGCAGGCGATAGGTTCGCTCCTTGACTGCTTTGGCATGACCCCTGAGGATCAGCCGTCCCTCGAGGTTTGTCATGACTTTGGAAAACGGAGCGACAGTGTCGTAGGCTTGTGTTTTTTCTTAGCGTGCCCGCGTTTGTTTATTCCTTTACTTGAACCTGAGGAGCTCGATCTACGGGTCGTGTCTCGGTTCTGCGGATGGGCCGGTGCCGTTAGCCGTCGTAGGCGTCAGGCGGCCGGGACCCGGTCCGCTTTCTCGAAGACCCGACCCACGTCCCTTGCTCCTCTGGTTCTTATTCGGGATGAAGCAAACGCGGACGCGGGCATTTTAATCATTGTTTTCGCAAACGTTGGCCTTTTTAAGAAACAGAACGGAAAACCAAACGTTAGAAAGAGGAACGTAGCTTTTTGATCACGGAGAGGGATGTTGTTCCTCCTTGTTCGAAACGGTCCTGCGTCTATCATCCTGATGCCGGGGAGGGGAGAGCCCCACGGCGTTGTTGCTGGTGGCGGCGTCGTGGGGCCTCGAGGAAGGCCCGTTGGCGCCCTCTTGCACAGTCGTTGGCGGCGTCGCAGGGCCTCGAGGTTAGGCCTCGAGGAGGGCCGGTTGGCGCCCTCTGACCTCGTTGCAGGCGGCGTCGCGGCCGGACGAGGAGCTTTGTCGGTACGTGGCGCAACGTCCCTGGACAGGTCGGTGGTGGCTCGTAGGATCACGCCCGGACGTTCCTCCCACTCTGCCGCCACCCGGTCCATACGGCGCTCGTCGAGGTGGTGGGCGTAAACAGCTGCGGAGCTGTTGAGGCCGAACGGGGGTCCGCTGGCGTCGAGCGCAGAACACCTCGTGCGGGAGGAAGCCAGGTGGTGTCGACGGAGCACGGCTCGGGGGCCTCTGGCCAGGCTCCCGGTCCGTGTGCATGACGAACGCGAACTCACTGGGAGAGTGCGCGCGCGCCCTAGAAGTCTCCGGTCGCGCGCCGGACAGGTTCCTCATTGGGGACTCTGCGCTGGCCGCGGGAAAGTGGGTGTACGCCGCGGGCACCGCCTGTGCCTGGGGATGATGGTGACGACGGCGCCGCTAACGAGGTGGCAACGCGTGGTGGTGCGGGCGACGCGCCACGCCCCCCGCGCGGGGTGGCGTGGCACGCCCTCCGCTCGGGCTCTCCGTGGAGAGCAGGGTCAGCTCGTTGCCGCTGCCGGTGGCCAGGAACTCGAGGCTCCCGAACCAGACGACGACACCAGCCGAGAACGAAGGAGGGGATGAAGCCATCCAGAAAACAACGAGAAATCGACTCCGACACGCGAAGGCCCCTACCTGGCGCGCCAACTGTCGGTGTTTCTGCCCCGGGGGTATGACACCAACTAGTAATATGATCGCGTGCTCTCTTTCTGGATGGTGATGCAAGATGACACAAGGATTTATCCTGGTTCGGGCAAAGAAAGCCCTACGTCCAGCGGGGGGAGGAGGTTCTTGTATTACTTGCACCTAAGTGCTTGTACAGGGGCAATACAAGCTCAATGAGCGTGGATCGGAGTCCGGACTCCTGTGTGTGTGTGTGGACTCATGTCGCGCAAGCCCGTGCGTCTCCCGTGGACTCGCGCGTTGTCTCCTGCGCGCGAAGGGCCCTGGCGTCCCCTTTTATAGAACAAGAGGAGGCCAGGGTTTACACAGGATTGACATGTACAACGCTCGATATGGCGAAGGGTAGGAACTCTGTCTTGTCGAAGTCACTGTAGCCAACGTGGGTGTTGCTGTTGAGGCATCCTTGATGCGTGGCCTCCATCCCGGGCGCGGACGTGGAGGCGTGGCGATGTGGAAGTCGTACAACACCCATCCCGGCACGTACAAGACACGGCGGGGTCCCTCCGGGTCTTGGGGTACTTGTCCTCCAATAGCATGAAAGCAGTCAGGGCTCGAGGGGCGCAGGGCCGGCCTCGAGGTGGCGCCTACAGGAGGCTCGAGCCCCCGCAGGTATGGGCAAGTCCCGGAACGCCCGGGCATACAGCGGGAACCCAGGCCTCGGGGTGAAGCTCGAGTGTGCTACAGTGCGTGGTATGGCCGAACAGTGTTGTACTTGTGCCTTTTTGCCCATGCTTGTGGTGAAAACAAGGTTTGACTCTGGCTTCGGTTCACTGTGGCACACGCTGTGTACCGGAGGATGTGACCGGGGTAAGTGGACGCATTAAATGCGCAGTATGGGGCTAGTACGGTTGTCAGAGCTGAGAAGCAGGGAGCTTCCTTCTTGCGGGAGGCTTGAAGGGTAGTGGAGCGCTCGCCCGAGGCCTGACGCGGAGGGCTCGGGTGAGATGGAGAACGAGCGTCAGCCCGAGGCCTGGCTCGGAGGGCTCGGGCGAGACGGAGATTGAGCATCTGCCTGAGGCCTGGCTTGGAGGGCTCGGGCGAGACGGAGAACGAGCGTTCGCCCGAGGCCTGGTTTGGAGGGCTCGGGCGAGACGGAGAACGAGCGTTCGCCCGAGGCCTGGTTTGGAGGGCCGACGCAGCCTACTTTCCGCTTAATAGGTTTTCGGGCTTCGGCTTGGTGGGCCAGCGTTGTAGGTCTCGAGGGGTTGTTTTTTTAGAAGGTTAGACTTGCTAGGTTTGTTATTAATTGGTGTTCTAGGTTTAACCTATTTGTTTGCGTTGATTGGGGGTACCCTTTTGCGGTCCCCCGACACTATGAAAATGTAGATAGAGTGAAAGTGAGATCGAGGCGCGCATATATACATACAATAATTGTAGTACGTAGTAACTATGAAAACTATTGTTCCTTGTTGTTGCTTTACCGTGCCGTCATCATATCGATTCTAAACTGCTACTCCGTACTTTATCTTTGCTTGTATAGGAAAAAGAGTAAGTGTAGGAGGATCCAGAGATCCATGAGCGAGAAAGTTACCGCTAGCTCACTATGCCAGAAAAGTTTATCAGTGACGCCTTAATTTGTGACGTAGAAACAACACACGTCACAAATAAGCTATCAGTGACGCTGGTTCTTGAGACGTGTCACTGATTAGCTGCTGGTCATGCCCCGGGACCAAGACGCGTCACTAATAACAGGGTATCAGTGACTCTTAAACAGAACACGCGTCACTGATAAAAATTGTGACGCGTGTTGCTGAGGCACGTCACTGATAGATTGACTTATTAGTGACGCAGGTTTAGAATATGGGTCACAGATAAGTCTTGTGGCGCATTTTCCCAGGAAGGGTCACTAATAGTTATACATATCAGTGACTCTTGACCATAACACGCGTCACAAATAAAAAAATGTGACACATGTTTATAGACGCGTCACTGATATGTGCACATATCCGTGGCTCGTTTTCTTAAGCCGCGTCACATATAACTAGCACCAATCTTAATGTATTTTTGTTTTCCCCTTCCCTTTCCTCTCTTTTCTCACGCGGAATTGAAGGAGTCGTCGTCGGCCTTATCCTTTCCCCAGCCCCACCGACGGCCACCAAACAAACCCCACCCGCAGCGGGAGGCACAGCTCGCGTCCGCTTCCGCGCGGCTGCATGCACCGCCGGGCCGTGCCACCCCACCTGTGTGCAGCACCGGCCTCCGGTGGCCGCAGGCGCGACTCCCCATCCAGCGTTGCCCGCGCTTTGCCCGCCCCTGCCGAGGTCACGATGACGGCCGCCGCCCCGTTCCCCATCCAGCGCCGATTCTCTACCTGCACCGGTGCAGTTCCTCCCTCTTCCCCGCTTCCCTCTTCTCTGCACGGATCTACCATTTCCCATCCTCGAATCGTGAGTCTTTTATTCTTTTCCCTTTGTCCTCAGCAAGCGATGACAGGTCCCAGTCCTATTTTGACCCTTAAGCAACGTGATGGACAGGTCGAAGATGGGGTGCTGCACGACGCCAACGAAGGGGCCCTGAAGCGTGCTGCTCTGCGCCGAATATGAAGAGGTCTCAGCGCGGCCGCGCCGACCTCTGCGCCACCAAGCTAGGGTTTGAAGTCGCCTTGCTGCGCTGGCGATGGAGGGGTCTGAGCCGACGTGCAGCTGTGTGTCAGCAATGGATGGACTTCAGCAGGGGTGCTCAGCATCAACAATATGTATCAAATTTGTGCCAACATCGACATGCGACAGGATTAAGGATGCAGGAACTAGAAAAGGTTAGTGGATCTATCTCTGTTCTTTTTGCTATACTGTTATTTTCTTCTTTGCATCTATTCTGCACACTTAGTATCGTTGATTAATATTTGTTTGGTACCTGTCATCATAGCGAACCGTGATTCCCAGCGCCATTTAGCATAAAATAGATATACTAACCTGACCTACACAGATGTGAATGCGACCCATTTAGCATAAAATAGATATACTAACTACGAAAATTCTAATGAGCTTGCACACTGTGTACCTTGTCTTCGTCCCTGTCAGAGTCAGTAAAATAAACAACGATAGATTCTCAGAAACCATGTTCTAATCTATAATACACTGACAACGATCATACATTTAAATTGATTCCACTCTGAAATAACCATTTGGCTGAACTAAACAGATGTCAATACGACATCTTCTAGAGAGCATGCACACTGTATCAGTTGTCTTCATGTTTGAGTCAGCAAAATAAAGAAACGATAGATTTTCAGAAACCAAACCTAGTCATGTTGCTATATATACTTATATCATGGTTCCTAGAGCTTTCATGGTTGTTTGCCCTTATTGCAGTCTCAATTATTTTAGATTCAGATGCAGTGACTGAATAAAAAAAATCTACAAGATCATTCTGACAGAAATAGTAATAGTGTCACTATTCTCTATGGTAATTAAATTCATTGATTCGTATCCTTAGAACCTACTTTACTTATGTAGTTAAGTAATACTCTTGTTAATTGTTATCTAGCTCCTGTTAACCGGATTGACCTCTTCACAGTCACATTACGTGCACCAAGTACTTGTGTCAATTACATGCAGCTGCATAACTGTTGAGATCATGAGCATTTTAGATTTTCAAATTCATTGCCTGCAAGCAGTGCCACGAATACTGAGAGTTGTTCTGGCACATGCTGAATTGTATCACATTCCTATTCCTATGTTGATTTCGTTTTACTTTTGGTTCCTGGCAGTGTTGCTGTCATGACAAAGACATACCCAAGTATTGAAACGAATGATCTGATTCTGCTCCAGGAGATTGCCAGCTACATGCTTCTTGCATGTGGAGCTGTCTATGTTATCTCGGTAAGAGAGAATTCTGCATCTTCATATGTGTTGAAAGACTATGACTACAATAATAATTCTGAAATTTTGGCCACAACACTGTAAGTGGCTGAACATTATAACTCTTATGACATTGATGCCTTTATAATTTTCAGACATCTTTATTTTGGGAAACCTGAGTAGTACAGTTACTACCGAGCCTTATTTCAGACATCTTGAGCAGTTCAGTTACTCCAGTTTCAGTTACTGTACCATAAGATTATTCTTTTCCTGTAATCCTGTTTTTTTCCTTTGCATGGATAGTTCTAGAGAATACGTAGATGTAGCTGAAAACCAAGTCTAGCTCGTTAGAAATATAAAAACTAACCCTGTCCCCCCCCCCTCTAAACAGCTATTCACCTTGTTTTACAGTGTTTATGTTTGCATCTGTTTTCTTAAAGAGAGTATACACTGCCTGCAAATGAGGCTACAGACCACTATCTAGTAGAGATAGGAGAATCATTTGGATACTACATTGTTAAATTCACATTGACTATCTAGCTAAGTGTCATGTGTGAAACTTTTTAAGTATATGTGTTATCCTCCATGCAGAACATTAGAGTTATGTCTCAGCCGGGAGGAATTCCTTATTAGTGGCAGCGTAGATGTGATTGATGCTTCGGTGCATACCCTGCTGATCTCCAGGTTTGACTTCAGCCGATCGATGTTGAATTATTTTTTCTACGCACTGTATAAAAATATATATATATAGTGGGATATCGTTAAAAGTGCATTGGTTCAAATATGTTCTTATCATCGTATATGTCGCTTAGAATTTTCTATATGCCTTATTGCAATTTGCAGAATATTAGAAATACTAGTATATGCTGAGAATGACTCAGCGTAGAATGTTAGCTTGTCACTGCTAGTCCACTGACATTGATAAGATGATCTTTAATGTCATAATGCTCTACTGTAGGTTTTATTTGATGAGGACATGAGGTTTAACAATTTTTTATGTGGAGCTAACCGTTCAATCAAGGAGCAAGGCTTCTCTAGTATATCACGTCTCTGTCACCCACCATAAATAGGTGCTTGTGTATCTTCACCCCATCAAAGCTGCTCACCAGCATATTGGTTGACGTTGTGTTTTACAACTAAGTTTCTTTTAAAGCTACTACTTCGTACATAATTTTCTATTTTACTCCACAAATTGCTTGGAGGGCATGTATTGTTGAGTAGATGCTCTGATAATTAAAGTGACATGAACTATTTGATTGTATTTATATTGTTGAGTGGATGCTTATACATATGTTATTGTTGTATTATATTTTTCCCGCTGTAACACTTGGGCATTTACCTATGTATTATTTAGTGATGTATTGTGGAGTAACGACTCCTTTGTAATAAAGAATTTGGTTTCTGAAACACACTTGGGCATTTACCTATGTATTATTTAGTGATGTATTGTGGAGTAACGACTCCTTTGTAATAAAGAATTTGGTTTTTGAAACTGATCGTATATAGAACCCTGGTAGTAGATTTTTTTTTGTTTTTCTAAATTGTTATTAGTGACGCGTATAGCCAGGACGTGTCGCTGATGAGACCTACTCTAGTGACACGTTTTGGGCTATACACGTCACTGGTAACTATTATCAGTGACACATTTTTAGCAATACGCGTCACTGATAACTATTATCAGTGACACGTTTTTAGCAATACGCGTCGCTGATAACTATTATCAGTGACGCGTTTTTAGCAATACGCGTCGCTGATAACTTTTATCAGTGACGCGTGTTTACGCGTCACTGATTTGCCCTTATCACAGACGCAAAATTAGTGACGCGTATTTTATGCGTCACTGATGGCCCTTAACACGCGTCACTAATAACGTTTTCTGGCATAGTGGCTCATCGCCGGCCACTTCATTTGCTATCTAGTAGGATTCTAGGGAGAGTAGAGGAGAGCATGAAAATGTCGTGCTCTCTGATCTGTGTCTCTTAAAAGACAACGTAATTTTTATTTCCGATCCTGGGGACAAATCTCATTTATTTTAAAGAAGCAGCTTTGTTTGTGGAGTACTAGTATAGTAGGCGTATGTAGGACCCCAAAGGGAAAAAAAGTAGCTAAAGCTGCCATTTTTTGTGATCCCCTCTATATGCCTATGTGTGTGATTTGCAGTACAGTCGATCTGACAGGAATCTGATACCCCCGACCACCTGCTGTCCTCCTGCTGGGCTACCATTCCATGCTGTCAACGCTGATGCTAGCTCATGCATCTCTCTCTCTCTCTCTCTCTCTCTGCTGATGCTAGTGAGAATGTTGAAGTGCTTTGGCTGCTCCTCCTTGCCAAGTTCCGACGACGGCTAGCGTACGTACGTACGTACGTATTGAGTAATGAAAGGCCCACGCGGTCACACACCCACACTGATGAGAGAGTTTCCCTGAAGACATGTACGTCAGTTGTCGTATTATTGCACATGCGATGTCGTTGCGCCCGGGCCAGAAAGCTAAACTTGGTCATTCCATATATTGTTCATTCCAATTTCTCAATACGGATCAACCAGAAAACGACATAGCAGACATGCAATCCAAGGAGATCTCACCGGACACTGATGACGTAATAACTTGCTGAAAAGTCATATATATTAGAAATAGTCTCTCTCTCTCTCTGATCTCTCTCTCTCTCTCTATCTCTGTCTCTCTCTAGCTCCTATTCCAAATTATAAGAAGTTTTGGATTTTCTATATACATAGATTTTGCTAAGAATCATTTAAATATACACTATATGTCTGCTAATTAAGTACATAACAAAGTAATGCATCTAGAAATAAGTCAAAATATCTTATAATTTGGAATGAAGGGAACATAATATTTCACTAAATGACTATTGATTAGGATTGAGCCACCCCTGATGTCACATTAAAAGAGGTTTGATGTGAGTATATTCCTCTACCAAAATAATAAGAGTTGTGCACAATGCTATTTTTCTTTTTTATTTCTTATGTCCAAGATAACATTGTCTGTGTCCGCGCATGTGTTATAATATCTATTAGTTTGAAAGAAGTATCTATGTGAAAGAAGTGTGTATTCCCGGTACTCTCCAGGTTAGATTTTTCATCATAATTACAAATTAAATGTAGATAATTTAGAAACATTTTACACCCCAATAGGGTTATTATTGTTGATGGTTCACCAAAAATTAAATCAATATATGGTTGAAGAATGCTATACTTTTTCTATGGAGATTTATATCATTTCCTAGTGCACCTCATAAGAATTATTAGTGTGTTGCCTCTAAAAGAAGTTTCTGAATGGAGTCCCAATCAATAATTGAAAGATTGTAGTATTAGAGCATCTCCAAGAGTACCCAATAAACCTTCCCAATCCATGGTTTTTAGCAAGAATGGAAAAACCATCTCAAATAACTCTTAAAACATCTCTCAATCCTTCAGCGCATGGAAAAAAATCTTTTGCAATGTGTAAAGTTACAAGCGTGTAGGACGCACGTATCCTTTGCTAATCTAAAGCTGGGAGGGCGTGCAAAAAAATAAAGAGTAGAAATGAGTTCCTGATGCAGTATACGAGAGAGAAAGAATGTATAAAAGTGGTTGGAAAAAATTAGAAATAGTATAGGACTCCTGATGTAAAATTGTCTTCTATATTTTAGAAGTGAATTATTGAAAACTATAAAAAATGGTCTTATTTATTCCTCCTATACTTCTTTCGAAGTTTGAAAACACCATAATTTTAGGAACAAATTATTAGATACTCTTGGAGCTAAGATGCCTTTATCGTCCATCGTATCTTCCTATATCGTTCCTTCGTGGAAGTCACGACTCATATCCAAATCAACCACGTGGTGTGTTGATAATTTACTCTTTCTATATGGACCCACACATACTCCTACTTACTAGCATAGAAGACTAGGATTAGCACGTACCATCAAACATCAAATTTGGTGTGTTTTTTTTTTAAAATAAGGGCTATGTTAATTAATAACGTCCAGATTTCCTCGATCTCTAGCTTAATTAAACATGAGTTGTTGCTTGTATTGATTTGATGAAAATCCATAGAAATATATAGATAAAACACATATGGGGTCAGATTGAGGCCTAGTGCCTTTATTCCTTCTCCAAGAGGGGGAAGAGACTGCATTGGACTGCGCGAAAGCAGACGAAAACTTAGATTCCCCCCGACAGCGACGGGTAAACAAACAAGCGAGACGACAATGCTGCTGCGTTAGAAATGCGCTCAATATACTGTAGTTAGCAGGCTCTGTAGCAATTGCCGACTGATAATCCTAGCTAGCTAGGGCGCGCGCAGTACTGTATTTTTCACCATCACTCTAACTACATATCGTGGAGTTTTATAGTGTGTAATAATTAAAGTAGTTTTGCATTACTATATACTCACTCAGTCCACGAAAGAATCAATTCCTAAAATTTGTACCAGTCAAACTTTTTAAACTTTGACTAACTTTATAAAACAGAGTAATAACATCTATGATATAAAATGGACACATTATGAAAATATACTCTATGATATATCTAATGATACAAATTTGAGATCATCAATTTTGATAGTTTTTTCTAAAAATTCGGTCAAAGTTTAAAAAGTTTGACTTATGACAACTATAGAAATATATTTATTCGTGGACAGAGAGAGTATACAGTATTGTAGTGCATCTGCATGCATGTGATGTGAATTGCCATGGATGGCCACTCGCTCAAAGCGTGTCCCGCCGTCGCCATTCATTGTACGTAGGCCCTGTTTGGAACCGCGTTTGCTCAGCTTATGAGCGGAAAACCCAGAAGAAGGTTACCAAACGGGTCGTGATACGACGCTTAAATGGAACACGCTTTTGCGATTGGAGATCGCCCGTAACGCGAGCCCGAGGCCGCGATTTCCCAAACGCTTGCGTTCTCCTGCTGCGTGCCCCTCGCTCACCTCGTTCTTGCTCCCGTGCGGCGATGCTTCCTCCTCTCTGCCGCCGGTCTCCGCCTCAGCGCCTACCTCTGTCCCGGCCACCTCCTCCCCTAGGCCAGATCCGCCGGTGGCGGCCTCAACGACCGCACCGCCGGCCATCGGATCTGCCGGCCGCCGACCGCACCGCTCCCTGCTGGGCAGATCTGCCGGTGGGCAACTCCTGCCTGAGCCGTCGGAGCGCTGCCTCTTCTCTCAACGCGAGCTGCCGGCGGGTCGTCCCTCCCCTCCGCGTAAGGTGCTAGCGGTGCGGCCCCTCTCCTCCGCGTGAGTCGCCGGCCGGTCGCCTCTCGCCTCCGCACTATCCCTCCCCTCCGCTAAACTCCGCGCACGACCGGAAATTGCAACTGGAATTTCCGAGTTCAGGTCCTAGTGCAAATAATCATGACAACCAAACACTTAGCTTAGATTCTACATGTCGTGACTATCTCATAATCGTGTGCTCAGCTTATAAGCGAGATCTAGCTAAGCGGAACCAACAGGGCCGTAGACGAGGACCAGCAGCAGCCAGCAGGGAGGAAAAAACAAGTCAGCTGCATGCAAGAGCTGGCTATCGTACGTCGCCTAGTGTACTGTGCGTCTGTGCTACTTATGTATAGTCATCAAAAGCGCTCTCTCTCTCTCTCACACACACACTGTACTAGCTAGCTCCATCTGTAAAATGGGCTGGAGGCCAAATTAACCTGAAGACGATGATAACATGAAATTCGATCTGCAAGAATATTGCAGTATTGCATGCATGACTCCCGTAATTGGGAAGCTAGCATAACCATGCATGGCAGGAAAGTTTAGTGATTTGTTTGGAGTTTTGGACAATATAATGCAAATGACATATACTTTCCTCCATATACTGAAATATATATAAAGGATTCAATGTTCAAAATTTGTACCAAAATACAAGATGTTCCCGGATCCCCCCTCTCTCTCCTCTAGTTTTTTTTTAGGAAATGCTGAGATTCCTTTTAAGCACTTCATCATCTGCAAAAGTCAGCTGGTATCTAAGGAAAGTAACATCTTAACTACCGTCGCCATCCTAATAAGTGAAGGGTAAGGTGATCTTTCGCCAAGCTTTGTATTTTGTCAAAAAATTGCTTGGATAATTCAAGACTGAGGGAGTATGTACGGAATTGTTTCTCGTGATCGGTTGATAGACCACATATTATTTCCTCGTGCATTGAATGAACACAAAGATGAGAATAAAAGTTGAACAAATAACGGAACCCAATACAGAGTTACGTATTGGGTTCCGTTATTATTTATCTTTATTAGCAGATGTGCCAATGCGTTATAACGGAACCCAATACGTAACTCTGTATCATCAATAGACACAAGTTGTTGTAACTCATATTAGCACGGATCATAAGTCTAGGTAACATACGAGATACGAATTGAAGGGAACATCCTGGCCAATATGTCTTGGAATCAGAGTCTATATCAATCGTCGCTGGATGCAAGTTCTAACTCTTATGATCACGAGTTAGGATCATATAGAAACACGGAGGAGATGTGTGGTAGTTCGGAAGTAAAAAAAGTGGATCAGAAGAAACTTTCCACTGTCGTCCGGATAGTTAAGGGAAATCCATAGACGGAAATTTGACTCTTAATATTAATTATAGATATAAATGCCCTACGATTGGTAACTAGAGACTGTTTTAGTGCTTCCATGTTAATTATGATATGAGGTGTGCCAAAAAAGGCACATATAAAAATTCTCAAAAAGGGTATGATGCTAAATAGATCTAACAAGTTATTTTATTGTATCAGATCTGGTAAAAATATCGTTAAGCTAATAGAAGAAAAAAGCAATAGAAATTTGATTACATTATAGAAGAATATGTAATAAAACAATAGAGTTGTCATAGATATATTTTTTAATTAATAAGGGATGACATAGACTTAGTGGAGAATGATGTGAACACTTTGCATGAAGAGAGATAGAATATTTAGTAGGGTCACTTAGTGGTGAATGATGTGGATATATACCTTGCATGAAGAGAGAAATCATCTAGTGAGGATTAGCTTTATTAAAGTTATAGATTAACATATTGGTCTTATTTATACAACATTGATAGTAGCAATTAGTAGATCTAATTAACATATTTCTAAATCACCCACTTTTTTATTATAATATATTTAATATGCCCAATGATTTATTGTATTTTACATATACATAAAAACGGAAAGCACCACAATATGCATGGTTTATTCTGTATTTTTCACATCTGCCTTTAGGGAGGGGGCGATCTAACCAAGAGAACCCACCGCCTCACGATGTTCCATGTGTCATTTCATCTAGACATGCAACAACACCAATTTATGCATATTAGTTACATCTAAATCCTAAATATTGTAAGCCTTCACAATGTTCTTCTCCCTCTATCTCATATCGATTTAAAAACAAAAGTCCAATCCTATCCCCTTTGTCCTAAAATATAAAGTGCAAGTTAACCTTATTTATAATATTTTACCAAACACTTGACACACGTATTATATGATTTTGTTTCCAAACTAATATTACTGTATTGTTGCTTAAAAGTCTTTTTTGTCCTATATGGTTATGACTTTATTGCTAAAAACATTGTGTTATATATGAGCAATTAAGAGACATATGCTAGTTTTTTTTGGAGGGGCGGTGCCAACTCAAAGCTATGTCTTATTTTTTTTTGGATTTCTAGTATCTATATTATTGATGTATTTTCTGAAAGCATTGCTGGTTCGAGCATGTGACAGTGTAGAGAGAGAGAGTAGAGAGATTGAGCATGTTTGATACAGCTTCATCTAAAACCAACTCCTCGCTACAATGCGCACGGGATCCAGAGAACCACTGAATAAAAAATAACTAGCATCATCAACCCGCAATTAATTCATTTTGAGAACAGATATAAAAACAACTCCTTATGATATAGTGTAGCTAGAGAGAAGAGCAAGAGACCGGAGCTCCACTAAATGGGGGCATATGGAGACGAACTAAGAATATACGACTCTCTCTATCTCCGAAAGAATCAATTTCTAGAATTCGTGTTAGTTAAACTTTTTTAACTTTGATTAAAACTTTATAGAAAAAAGCAATAACATCTATGATATAAAAATGAACACAATATAAAAATATATTCTATAACATATATAATTATATGAATTTGGTATCATCAATCTTAATAGTTTTTTTCTAGAAAAATTTGGTCAAAGTTTAAAAAGTTTAACTTAAGACAACTCTAGAAATTGATTCTTTTAGGAAGAGGGAAGTACTACCTTCATCGCAGAATAGTTTATAAGAAAAATATCAACATTATTTATACGACTACAATAGTTGTTATATATGTTCCAAATTCAGTTGCACATTATATTGGCCGACTTTTGACGGAGCGAAGCGGAGGCCGGTCGCCGGAGGCTTGGACCGGAGCGAAGCGGTACGGTAGGTACATATACCCGTCATTAGGGTTTCACCTTGATTACGATCTTGTAAGCCGTCATACGACGTTGTAACTAGACTCTTGATAATAGTGAGGACTGTTTGCTGGCTGGCACCCGTGGTTTTTTCCTTCGGCGTTGGGAGGATTTTCCACGTTAAATCTTGTGTCTATGTTGTGATTGATTTGTGTGTATCGTCGTTTATTCGCCGTGATTCATAACAATAGTATCGTAAATTTCAGAGCCTTTTATATAAAATTAATTAAATCTAATAGAGTTTCACTCAGCAAATATCTTAAAATTGCATCAACATTGTTTGTTTCAAGGGAACGAAAGATGTGGCAGGCTGGCGGCAACCTGCAGCTTCGTCAGGGATGATGCACACTTTGATGGTGTCAGTCATGGTTGGCTTCAAACCTCTAGAAATGCAAAGCCTCTGGTGCAATGACTCCTCGGAACCGATGAAGCTGCTGGATAAAGGTAAAGATGGCGCGAAAGGACCAAAAGAAACATAGGAACAAATTCTTTGTGCACAACTAAGGAGATTGCAGCTGCTGCATGCTAGCCAGTAGCCATTCCCTGCTGCATTCCTTGGACATGAATAAATGTCTTTGTGGCTGCGCTGTGGGCCGGGGCATGCATGATGCCATGATTACAAATTGCAGTGGAAAAAGGCTTTGAATGGAGATTGGTGCATGGAAACCTAGAAACCAACACCGTTTCGATCTGCTAGGAGGACCATATGCATGGAGAACTGACCCGGTCACTTGCTGCACTGCGCGCCTATATATATATATATATATATACTACTATATATATATATATGTGTGTGCGCCATCAGAAATGTGATCTCTCAAAAGAGGAGATCGAAGTGGACGTAGTTTAGAGCTTCTTCGTTCCATGCATGGATCATGCATGTGTTTCATTGTTTGCCTTATTAATTAGCTTCAATTAGTAAACTAAATGTGTTGAATAGCTTGAAACTAGCTAGCTAGCTAGCTAGGAGTACTTATAAGCACTCAAGAAGTACCTGCATGCTGTCGTCCCAGCTCTCCATATCTAGATCTCTATAGGGTAGTTTCTTTTGTTCAGTGCTTGGAATAATGGGTGTCAATTTGAGGGTACGATGATGATGCAAGAGAGTATGCATATGTGCAAAATAACTAAGTCTAGAAGTGAATCCTATATATATAGTATGATCTTGATATATATTAATTGTGCGATGACGATGACGACCTATAGCTTGCTTATTCATTTCCAAATGATAGGTGCAATATTGAATGCCACATGATACATAGATAGATACATAGCCATATATGTTTTATATATATTAACTCAGTACGCAAGGACATGATGTAGAGAGTAGAGACATCAGCCACACTAGTATTTCTAGTGATCTAGCCACAAAGAAATGAAAGCATGCACACATATATATGCACTAAACCAAAAATACTATAATGCATTGCTGCTACATATATATACAACATCCAAATACACAACAACAAACTCAAACGCATGCATAAACATATATTAATTGAGTAAAAATCATCCATTGTTGCAAACTGTCTCGAATAGATGAATAATTCAGCATGCATGCATGTAGCTAGAAACAGGCTGATCGATCAGTAGTTCTTCGATCTATTCGATCAGTAGTCCCATAAGTATATAATATTATCACCTTGCACCATGAACACATTGCACACACCGAATTAAGCTATCTAGTAAGTAAACCTAGTAACATGCATAATGCGTTTGCAAGTTTACATATCATAGACCTGAAATATAATGGACAACAATATAGAAATGCACCCCCCTAGATATATAGCAGAAACAAGAACAGCACATGAAGAACTGAATGATAACAGAAACTAATTTCGATTGCCTACCATTTTAGACACCAATTCACCATCTCCCCCCATCGATCATCATCGCACAGACGATAGCTATCAGATAGATAGCCACGCGTACAACGTAACTCCTTATCCTTCATGAAAGCTTCAGTCCGGGCTTTTCATAAGTAGGGCTACCTTTTGTATGCAGCAACCAGAGCATGCAGATCATCAGAGGGCGCGCGCGCGCGTCACAGCACGTTCCCGGACGAAGACGAGTTGATGAATCCTGACAGGTCCACCCAGCTGCTGCCCGGAGCCACAGCGCCGCCGCCTCCACCACCACCGGCGTTGCCAGCGCCTCCTCCTCCATTATTGTTGTTGCCATTTGCACCGCCGTTGCCGCCGCCGCCGCCCCAGAATTGGAGGTTCCCAGGAAGACCAAGAAACTCCCTCGGCGAGCTGTTTGCCATCGCCGCGGACGCTGGGTTGTCCTCCATCTTCACCGACGCCAGCTGCGTGATCAGCCCCGCTGAGCCGGGCACCTGCTTGGAGCCGCCTAGCATGTGGCCGGCGAAGCCGGAAGCGTCCCCGCCGTGGCCTTCCACGTCGAACGGGTAAATGCCAGACATTGGCGGTGGCACGGCGTCGGGGCGGCCGCTTAGGAAGGGGAACTGCTGTATCTGCGGCAGGCGCCACTGCTCCAGCCCGATGGCAGCGCCGGCGCCGAACTGGTGGTAGTCCACGGGGTCCAGCGAGCTCAGCCCGGGGAACCCTAACCTTGACGCGCCGGTGCTGTAGTGATCCCCGCCGGCGAGAGGGTGGTGCAACGAGGACAGGAACGGCAGCTGCCCGCCGTGCCCCTGATGATGATGGTGAGGCGGCATGATGGCGGCGGAGGCGCCGCCCGCGCTGCTGCTGCCGCCGGTCGCGGTGGACGAGGTGGACGACGACGTCCCGCCCGCGCCGGAAGCAGAGGCGGCCGACGACGAGTTGGACTTGGACGACTTGGTGCGCTTGTTGCGGCGGCAGCCGCCGCCGACGGGGACGTTCCGGAGCGCGCCGCCGCGGGTCCAGTACCGGCGGCACGTCTTGCAGAAGTGGCGCGGCTGGGAGAGCGAGTAGTTGTTGAAGTAGCAGAACTTGGTGTTGGTGGACTCGCAGCGCGGGCACTTGAGCCCCGGCTCCGGCTGCGGGATCTTGGCGAGCCTGGCCCGCTCGGTCATGGAGCCCGGCCGGATAGCGGAGCCTCCGCCGGCCGTGCTGCCGACGCCACCGCTCACAGCGACCACGACTGCCGCCATGTCAGGGCGAGGAGCCATGAGAGACCCGCCAGGAGGTGGCACCGGCGGCAGCAGCTGATGATGATGATGATGGTGCGCATGCGCGTCCATGCCGCCGCCGGCTCCATCTCCGGCGCCACTTGGAAGCTGATGACCATGGTGCTGAGCTTGCTGTTGCTGAAAGCAGCATCATTTCCAAATCAAACACATAGTCACACACCAATTAAAGAGAAGGAAAGGCGAAATTGATATCAGCGAATGAAACCAAAAGAGAGACGGCCTGGTATATTCAAGCAGATCAGAAGAGAGATTTCGCAAAAGAGGCTATAGGAATATTTCCTCTCCATTTCGGCAGCGGCCGGGCCTTGCTTTTTTCATGGAGAAGTTTTCGCTATGTATGGTGGCCAACAAGGAGGGAGACGAATGAAACGAAAAAGCACGCGCGCGCGCAAAAGAGAAGGAAGCGATGATTTGGGGGCCGGGCCGGCGGGGGGAGAAAAAATTTACCTGCTGCTGCGGCTGCTGGTGCTGGTTCCAATTGGGTGGATCAAGATAGACAGGAACCGAAGAAAAGACCATGGTATGGTATAGAATTGATTTCTTTTGATCTTTTGCTACTTGTGAGTGAGAGCTTCTTTTCAGCTGCTGGCCGGGTTTGTTTGTTCCTCGCAGTCGCACTGCGCGAGCCTCCCTGCTTCTTGCTTTGTGGCCGGGTATATAGGCGCTTTAGGGGATCATGCAAGGATGGGGGAGGAGGGCTAGCTGCATCATCGATAATAAAGGTGGATCGGAGAATAACATCCACTAGCGCGAGCTGATCTCTCTCTCTCTTTCTATCTCTATATGCTGCGACGACTGGAATGGAATGACGGCGAATGAAGAAGCGGAAGAAGAAGAAGAGGGGAGAAGCGCAGGGGCCAGCCTGCCAGACCAGGAGAGGAAGAAGAGGATCGGAGGAGAAACTAAAGCTAGGGGGGGCGAAGAAAGAGATGGGATCGTTGGGGGAGGGCGAAAGCGAGTGGAATAAAATTAAAGGAGAATGGGGGTTTGTTCATTCATTCATTCCCCTTTATTTTATTTTTTTTTTGGGTTCGTTTGGGTGTGTTAGTGGAGGCCTCCTTGCATTATATATATAACGGATGTGAAACATATGGGAGGCGGGGCAACAACAACAAAGGAGAGAAGGGACTTCATTCCTTAGCTTCTAAGGATATGCAATGTGTGAGCGAGAGTGAGATGGATGGATGGATGGATGTGTAGCTAGCAGCAGCAGCAGCAAGAGTGGGAGGGTGATGCATGAGAGAAGCAAGGGGGGCCGGTTTTTATGCATGAGGAAAGTTGGGAAACCCTAGGGGGGAGGCAGCATGGCAGCAAGAGGTGGTGCTGCCTGTGTGTGTTGTGCTGCGCTAGTATACTGTTTGGAAGCTAAGGCTGTCTTGTTGCGCATGTTGTTCTTTGCGTTTTTTTTCTTCTTCCTTCATTCCCTGCTTGATTAGCTAGCTACCTAGCTAGCACTGCACACACAGATAATAGAGATGCAGGGGTTGAACAGTGTACATGCGAGGTGGTTACCAACATGAGCTTGCTACCAATACAAGTTGTCCAAGTCCCTAGTGTATGTGCAGGTGCAACTTTATGTCCATATTGATGAAAGAGATCAATCAGTGGTAAAGTTACTCTTCCTACGACTCTCTTTGGACTCTTGGCTAGCTGGTGCTGTAGAGAATTCCTATTCTACCACCACCACTCTATACCTCTCTGTCTCCAACCAAAGACCAAAACAGGTTAACAAGTATGGCTAGACAGGTAGGCAGCAGTTCTCTCATATGCATATGTATGTACAGTACTAGATGAGTAGGCAACTTTAAGTACATATAGGGGTAGATAAAGCAATAAAGAACGTATGTCTTGCACACAGGTCTTTGTGCAATAATGTACAGATGAGCAGTAGAGAGGTGGCTGGCCGGGGAAGAAGAGCTAATAGGTAGAGAGAGAGAGAGAGATATACGGATCGATTTTATTTTGTTTGCTGCTTGCTTGCACACAGGGAACAGTGTTTGAGAGTATACATAGCCATTTGATTCCAAATTTGCAGCCACTAGTCCTTTCTATCTCCTGTACTTGAACGCACCTGTCCAGATTTGATATCTATATTTATATATGTACGTGTGCTGATGCTAGAGCGCAATTATTCTTAAGTACAGTACTTAATTGGAAGAAATTTCAGCGCAAATATGAAGCATCTATGGTATAGTGTAGACTATAGTATATACTAGCCCTAGTAGTAGTGTAGTAGATAGATCTATGAAAGCTAGACAGCGTTTCGATCGCTTTGTTGAACGAGTTAAGCAAACATGTCATCCTCAATAATATACTATATACTAGAACTATGATAGAGCTTTATACATTCGAATTGTACATGCAAGATCTGGACAGATCACGAGGTTCTTATTCTATTCGGGTCCTTCGATAACTAGAAAATAATCAAGTGATCGACTTGCATGCATGCATGAGCATGACATAGTATAATATGCTACTAGTGAAATCGGCGCAATCTTTCCTTGCTTGCATATATTCTCCCGATCGACACCCATTCATCCATCTCTGGTGTCATTTCATTATTATTTTTTCTCTCCAAATGGTGAGAGCACAAGGGATTTGTGCTCACTGTCTTATAATTAGATCACTATTATTCTGCTAATTGGCTGTCTTGTCATCAGGTACACCAATGCAATTAAATAAACAACCTAGCTGAAACGGCCCACTTTTCCTAGCTTGGCTGTGATTGATTAGCTAGCTAGAGATATTAGAAAGAAGATAACAATTCGGTTCTTTCAGCGTATAGCAGGATCTAGTATGTAGGGAGTGCACCCAGCCTTTCCCATTTATTGATGATCCAGCGCGCAGCTATATATAGCTAATATAGAGCGCTCGTTAATATATATCTCATTATTCATTCAAGGGGACTGGGTGCGTGAGTGGTCAGTGGTCGATCCAGTTAAGTTTACTCCTTTTCAGAGATTCAGTGCATCGATCAGGCAGTGATCACTGTGCCAGAATGCAGCAGACTGTACGGGTGAGTGGCC
The DNA here is from genome assembly GCA_009763385.1 of Coix lacryma-jobi var. lacryma-jobi. Classification (NCBI taxonomy): domain Eukaryota; kingdom Viridiplantae; phylum Streptophyta; class Magnoliopsida; order Poales; family Poaceae; genus Coix; species Coix lacryma-jobi. The sequence continues at coordinate 180,268,707 of CM019823.1, read as the reverse complement.
AGTAGAGCGAGGCTTCGGGTTAATTAGTGGTATGCATTGCGCGCCGGTCTGAGATGAGAACCTTCAGTTTTCACCTGAACCACCAGAGATAGCCGACGACGGTGCATGATGCATGAGTAGCACTAGCACCAGCATATATGATTTTGTTTATATATGATATATGATATGAATATGATATGAGAGGAGAGAAAGAGAAGAGAAGCGAGAAGAATATAACATGAATCATGAGCGCAGGTAGCAGTAGTGGCGCTACGACCACACACATGGTTTCATGATTCAGCTTTAATTTGGAGGCGCGTATAGACGACACGACAGTGGCTTTAGCTGCAGTCCAAGATTCTGCACCGCTTTTGCTCACTGAAGATTGTGTGCGCACTAGCAGTGTAGTAGCACGCAGTACACTGGTCATTTCATTTCAACCTGAAGCAGCAGCAGCTGATTGCTGATTGCTGATTGCTGATTGCTGATGGCTGGACCGAACCGGCCGTGCGCACTGAAATCCTCAACATCTCTCTCCACAGCCTACTGCATATCTGCAGTTCCGCACTGCTGCACGCGCTTCCTTTGGGGCGAAGAGATCGACGATACATGTGTATACTAGTTTATTATGTATACAAGTGAAAAGCTGGGTGCAGGCAGGAGAAGGAAGTGAAGTGAAGCTACTTGCTGCAGATTTCATTTCAGAGAGGCACGCACTGACGCATACATATATACACTAAGGCCATGTTTAGGGGGTGTTTAGTTGGTAGGAATTTGGGTGTAAAGTTCCTGTAGCACTTTCGTTGTTATTTGACAAACTTTGTCCAAATATGGACCAAGTAGACTCAAAAGATTCGTTTCGACATTTACAGACAAACTGTGCTATTAGTTATTTTTTTTACCTACATTTAATACTCCATGCATGTGTTTAAAGATTCGATGTGATGGAGAATCTTGTAAAGTTTTGGGATCTAAACATGGCCTTAGTTTCCCCAACTTCCTCCAAATATTTCTAGATTCCCTGTCACATCAATCTTTAGCTGCATGCATGGAGCATTAAATGTAGGTAAAAAAATAACTAATTGTACTTTTAGTATCTACACGTCGAGACGAATCTTTTAAGCCTAGTTGATCTATGTTTGGACAAAGTTTGTCAAATAACAACGAAAGTGCTATAGTGCGTTTTCCAAATACTTCTCGGAACTAAACAAGCCCTAAGCTATTATTCATTCATGCATGGCGTAGTACCGCAAGCAACGACGACGGTGGATTCAGATCTCGGACATGTCTCGATGGATCGATGGATGGACCATATGTATATGGACTACCCATGCAGATGCAGTTGAGTACATGGATATGGATGGATGCATGCATGGACCAGCTAGCAGCAGGCTGCAGGGAATGACGGAGAGGCCGAAAGCTTTGTCTATGACGGCGCGCGGCCATGTAATTAAGCTTAATTGGATACACGAACAACCTAGCTGCACTGCAGCTAGCTGCTAGTGCTATGTACTCGTAGTAGCTTACTATCTATAAGGTCGTAGCGCCGCCGGCCGGCCTCGACGACGATATGGCCTGCTGGCTGGCCCCAACGCAACGCATTACGCATATGCACTGCCATGGATACGATACGATGATTTCTCCCCGGCCGCGGCCGGCCCCTGCTCGGTGCTCGCAATCAAGGCAACAACAAGTGCCGGTGGAAAGCGCAACCCAGCTGCATGCATGCGAGCACCGGGAGCGGAGTAAGGCACAAAGGCAGCAGGCAGGCGCAAGAGAGCGCCGGGGCCGGCGGCTCCTCGTCACCTCACCTCGGCACCTCGCTCGGTCGCTTTATTACTTGGTTATTGGTTGGCTCTCCGATCCCTCCCGGTCCCGGCCGGGCCTCCCCTCGGTCTCTTTTCGCGGTGTCCGGCCGCGGCAGGTGCCCGGCCGGAGACACGTAGCGAGCGCGCGGTGGCGGCAGCGGCATCTACCGATGATACGACCTCGCTCTACCTGGGCGGGCCGTCGTGCGATGCGATGCGACCGACGCGCGGAGACGTACGGCCAGGTGGGTAAAGCGCGCGAGGCCGCGCGGGGGGGCCACTCGGGGCGCCTGAGGCGATAATGATTGGCACTGGTACTGGCCGGCCGGCCGGCCCGCCGACGCTTTAGTTGCTTAGCCGCGTACGTAGTAGGGAGAAGGAAGGAGAGGGAGTGGGGGAGGATCTATCTATCGAGGGGCCGGCGGGACGCCGCTTTCGCCCTGCACTAGCTATCATGGCTGACGATCGCGAGCTGATCGATCGATTAAAGCCAAAGGCGCTCAATGCATGCATGCATATGATGCATGGCAGCGGCCTGGGACTGGGATCGGAATTACAGTAATCTTGAAAGCAAGCGCTCCCCCCCCCCTCGATCAGCTCCACCGTACCGGAGATGGCTGCCGTTTCGATCATGCGATTTTCCTTTTTCTTCGCCCGACACCTCCCCCGGATTCTTCGTTGCGTTTCCATGGAGATCTCTCTCTCTCTCTCTCTTGGTTGTCGTTCTAGCAGCCATATCACACAACAACATGCATGCATGCCGGCCAACAGGTGACGTCGCCGACAGAAATCATTACGGACAAAATTAAACCGAATCAGACAACATGGCATTCTCACTTGCAGTTTCAAACCCCATGCATACTACGAGTGGCCGAGCTGACGAAGCAGCTAACATCAGCCTGTAGTAGAGGGCGGGCCCCATTACAGTTTAACACAAACAAAATTGAAAAAAGTGCAGGATCAAGTATCACCTCATCTCAGTAGCAAAACCGAAGGTGTACAACAATTCAAGCAAGCCGAAGCAGACAAGTTGATCCTGAATCATCATCATGTTTAAAAGAGAGCAAAATACTTAGAGGTTTGAATACCGAGAAACAAATAGAATACTTTCAAAGCGCGTCAATACAGGCCCCAAGCTAAAAAAGCAATTGTTCATGACACGCACACAACCAGCGAGCGTACGTAGGTATGATTGCCACCTGGGGCTGCCCGCAAGCAACAAAAGAGCTACTCCCTCCGTCCCTAAATAAGTGTCGCCGTTGGTGTGCGTGCCACGTGTTTGACTCAATTTATAAAAAATATGTACAATATTTATATCTTCAAATAATTTTGTTAAAAAACTAGATGTAAAGATCTTTCCAATGATACTAATTACTTAGTATAAATATTAATATATTTTAATATATAATTGCCGGTAACTTTTTCTCAGAAAGCGAGAACGACACGGAGCGAGTAGCTATCATCTTCTTTTACTACTACGACGAAAGAATGATGGGGAGCCCGTAATTTAATCGACCTCCTCAATCTTGGGGCCAGCAGCAGCGAGGGGGGGGGGGGGGGGGGGGGCTCATTTTCCATTCCGCCAGCCATGTCAGCAGCACCCGCGCCCTGGTACATCTTGGCAATTAATGATAGGGTTGCAGAGGCCTTTCAGCTCCTTCATCTTGTCCTCAAACTCTTCCACCTCAGCGAGCTGGTTGCTGTCCTGGATGTTGTTCCTCATGTTGTAGGCGTAGTTCTCCAGGGAGTTTTTCGCCTCAACCTTCTTCTTGTGCTCCTCGTCCTTTGACTTGTACTTCTCTGCTTCCTATCCTGGACCATCTTCTCAATGTCCTCCTTGCTCAGCCTCCCCTTGTCATTGGTGATGGTGATCTTATTCTTCTGGCCAGTCGTCTTGTCTTCAGCAGAGAGAGACGTTCAGGATACCGTCGGCATCAATGTCAAAGCATACAGTGATCTGAGGGACGCCTCGCTCTAGGTGCAGGGGGGTTCCAGAGAGCTCAAATTTACCAAGGAGGTTGTTGTCCCTGGTCCGGGTCCTCTCGCCGTCATAAACCTGGATCAGCACACCAGGCTGGTTGTCCGAGTAGGTGGAGAAGACCTGCTCCTTCTTGGTTGGAATAGTGGTGTTCCTTGGGATAAGCACGTTCATGACTCCTCCGGCAGTCTCAAGACCAAGAGACAGTGGGGTCGGTCACATCAAGACGAGTTAGAAATCCAAATGGTGTTCGTGGGTCATGGATCATGGCCCTTGATAATCCATAATCCAACTTAGGCCTTTCTAATTTTAATTCAAAACCATATAGTATTATGGTCCGATTCTTATTGAGTCCGATCCTTCCAAATTAGAGGGCCTTTTAAGATGACTCATCTCCTCCTTCCTTGGTTTTTAAGCCAGCCAAGCAGCCATGGCGGGCAAGCAGAGCCAACAATGTACACAGGATATCTTTGAGCAGTGGCGAGTGGCGACCCACTACTGCTTTAACGCACCGTCGTCCAAGGCGCGGGACATGGCAAGTCGATGTGCACTGCGCTGCACCCGGCACACGCCGCTCCCGCTGCGTGGCGAGCGATCCTGCTGCAGGCAAGGCAGTTCCTCTACATTAGGCACGTACGGTAGTAAGACACACCCAATGCACGGCAGCCGAGAGTTTGTCTCCTTCACTGCTTCTTGAACTGACCGACTCTCCGCGGACTCGCAGTGTGCAGGGCAGAACGCGCAAAGCTAAAAGTGGCGCAGAATTATTGTGCACCTTATTGCCGTATTCTCTAATGCCACTACAGCAATATGGGATCTCGCAGCAGAAGTGATTAAGAGCAGCAAGGTGCCATTTAAACAGCACCTAAGCATGTAAATTCAATATGAAAATGATGGAGTATATAATGCGCTTTGGAACCACAATCATGTCAATATAGTATATATCTCATTGGCAATCTGACATTGAGTCATGCCCTCAATGCTACAACAGGGATCCAAAACCAAAAGGGAAATCATAATTAACAACTTTTTTTGAAAATAAAATAAAACTTAGGACGTCTCCAATCAGTTCAGCAATGGTGGAATACTCACATTATCACACTGGGAATGGGAAGAGGCTAAATTCTCAACAAAGCGCAGCCGCAGATGCTCCCTCGACAATGAGTCATCGGTGACCCTGGTCTCCAGGTTGGTCTCTCACTTGTGACGTTCAAGATATCAACATCGGATAGCGGCTTGATGCATTGGTTTCTCGGTCCAGGTCCAATCACTCCCCCAACCAAATATATGTTGTCACCCACACCAATCATCCCAAACCCGATCCTGCTCTGGAACTCAGATGCGCATGACACCATCTTATCAGGGAAATTCTCACCACGTTGCTTCATAATACAGCTGTTTCTCAGCACATACAGCTCTCCACCAACCATCGCCATCGGGCCTTGCAGCCAAGAAAAATCCTCAACAGCCCAATGACTGCCACCACCTTCCAGAATTTGCACTGTCGACAGACCTTTATGCAATACATGCATCTTACCCTTGATGACAAGTCCAGTACATGCAGAGCTGTGAGACAGACGAAGGTCAGGGAGAGGCTCCCATAGGCCAGCTTCAGGGTCATAGATCTCAGCCTTTGATATTGATTTGCGGCAGTTAGTGAAGCCTCCTGCGACGATTATTTTCCCATCCAATGCACAACAAGCAAACATGGCTCGAGCCACAAGCATAGGAGCCCTCTGGGACCACACTCGGTGGAGCGGATCATAAGACCAAACATCATTGCTCGCAAAGATCGTGTCATGATCTCCAGTAAGCGGATCAACTCGATCACTGCCACCACCAATTACATAGAGCTTGCCAGCAACTGAGGCCACTCCAAAGCGGGCTATGTTCCTAATCTGAGATGGCATGACAGGGAGAGTTATCCACTTGTCTCGTAGGGGATCATAAAGTTGCCACATGTTTTCTGGTTCAAACGCCAACACACACAAGAGATCTTCTGTTGCGTCAATCTGATTCCGAATTTTGAGAAGTTCACCACTGCAAACTGATGCTCGCCAAGAGCGGCAAACCAACTGAAGCATCGGATGGAACAAGAATGGCACCCGTGCAAGGCACTGGAGAGCAACTTCGTTAGGGAGACCATCAAGTAAGGTTGATGGCATTGTGCACGATAATATTGCAATACTTATGAAGCCTGCACATAATCAAACATAAGAAGTTAGATATATTGTACAGCAAAATTGGGACTGTACTTTCAACATTAATAATCAGGTGTCCATCTAAATGCTACTATTGAAACTAAATATGGATGAAAAATAAATTATGTAAAGCAATAGTTTAAAGCAGGACATCTAGCAGACAATTAAGCAATTAACAAAAATGTGTTTAACTGAGGCTAAAAAGAAACTTGGATGATCAAAAAACGAGGAGAAAGATAGAGATGTATCGGGAAAAAAGAAAGGTATATTGGGAAGTGAGAATGACCTAATTCGAAATAACTTTAGAATACTATAAGGTCGAGTATTATGGGACAGAGGGAGTACTCTACTATGTCTTATTTGTAAATTAGCTACATTGACAATGGGTAGAGGAAAATTTTATCCCAGTACTCAAACATTTCAACATCGGCCATGCAAGATCAGCATAAGCTCCAGTTAAGCTATCTGAAAGCTTTGTGTTCCTTAAAAAAAATTAGCATATAATCAGTATGATTATTTGATAATAGATATAGCTTCAAGAAAACAAAATCCATCAGTAATTAGGTTGAAAAGGCAGGAGCTCCACATGGGATATGGCAGAGCAAACTGTAGGCTTGTAGGTTTTTAGACGTTCAGAGAACGAGACAAGTTTTTTTATGGTTTATTGGGTTCTATATTCAGTCTTGTCCATATGATCAAAGACACATGGTGCATCCCTATCCAACTTCCTATGAGCAAGAGCAACAATTTGTGTGTGAGGTTGGTAGGGGGGACCTACATTGAACATGGCCACATACAACATGATGCAATTAACAAGAAATTCAAACAGGGGCAACCACAAAAATGATGCGAAAAGCAGCAATTTTCACCACTTTATCCATTAAACAAACACTTCCAGTTGAACCAAATTTGTTCTAAATGCAAAGTATCACAAAAGAAAACTATGCATGGAGGAAACAGAAGGTATACATACCCAGTAAAATTAGGCAGTAGCCATAAGCCTATGCATGTCAAACGGGGCTTAAACGGAACAATAAAGCTACATGGAAGTCATTTTTTACCATGTCTTGTGCCAAGGAATATATGTATCTCTAACGCAAGGAAAGTACCCCAGTCTAGAATCCCAGACATGGAAATCTCGCCAGATCGGTGCCAAGAAATCCACGACTAATCATACTAAAATTTAAGCATGGGCAAATATTGGCTACAATCTCAAGGAAAAATTGCTCAAGAAATGGAAAGACAGTGAAAAGGATTTTAGGCCTATAACAAGTAACAACTATATTGACTTCCATGTGTTATTCAGGAACTTTATAATATGTAGGATATACCATTATCTGTCATCGTGTATTTTGATTCATGATTTTAGATGAAAGGAACAAAACAAACACCCCAGCAAAAAAGGAGAATTTCCCTGTAGCTTGGCTGACCATTGGCACTGACAAAAACTAGCTAAAGCAAGAAATGGTGATGCCTCCGTATTAATGTTATGTTGTTAGCTCACTGAAAAAGCCAAGCATACAAATGACATACTTATAGAAGACTTTAAAGAACACCAGATATACTAGAAATAGGGACGCAGGTGGGCTAGCCCGTGACTACCCACAAAATTTAGCCTACATGCAGGGTCGCGGGCTAGCCAACTTGCATCCCTAACTAGAAACACTTACAGAATACAGACAGGAAACATACAAGAGTGAATATGAGCTGCAAAGGTGTATCAACTGCCATCCTGCAATATATATGTGGTGGACAAAATTAATAAATTAGTGGGAAACTACCTACCTATTTATGCAGAGAATGGTATTCTATCCACCCCAGGGTTCCAAAGGCGGCACTAAGTGCACGCTTCAGTGCAATTCAGCGCTAAGCGAATAGGTAACGCTTCGCTTTGGGGCATAAGTGCTCCGAAGCGGTGTGACCGCCTTGGTGGAGAAGCGGCTGCTGGCTCCCAATGCCTGCCGGCCGCGCGCGGCGCACCAGACGCAGCACAGCCGCTGGGGCTAGGTGCCATCTACCAGAGGCGGGAGGCGCTCACGCAGGGTTGCTGGCCGGTGTGCGGAGGACTGGAGGCAGGGGCGCGAGGCAGCTGGCGAGAGGTGGGTTTAAAAAAAAACTGGCGAGAGGCGGGAGGAGGAGCCGCTCATGAGGGCATCGACTGCGTGCCGAGCGTGAGTGGGGGGAGGGAGCGGAAGATAGAGCGCCGGCGCTGTGAGGAAGACGGCCCCGTTTGGTAGCGATTCTTGAGAAGCTTCAGGAGCTGTTTTGGGCACCTCGTCACCAAACAGGTTCACAGCAAACAGCTCCACCGACGAATCTCCGCAAAACACGCTGAGAGGGAGCTGCAAGAGATGGAGGAGCTGAAAAAAGTAGCTCTCACTGGTTCCTTCACCCTTCTCACGCGGGGTGGACGCCGCTCAGTGGTAGGCCCAGGATTTTAGAATTGGGTATTCAAAATATATAGGGGTACCCAAAAAAATTAACAACCAAATGGCTAATATTTGGTATGTAATCATGTATAATGCCATATAGTTAGAATATAGAAAATATATGACACATAATTGAGCACAAGTTCATATATTAAAGAATTTGAGCATAACTTGAAATCGTTTAACATAAAAAGGTACCAATAGTTCATCATAGCAAAGTGGCAACATATGAAATATATAGTTTAATAATAGTCATGCAGAGGATATGCAACACCAAAATGACAATAAAACTTATTAGAAATTAAATCAAGAGACCAGACTAAGTAATTTGGGAACAAATTGCTATTCCTAAGACCCTAACAAGTAACAAATTGAATAGGAATTTGGAGTTTGGGAAGACTGAATTCAACTTACAGAAGTTCCCTGCTTCTGCGCTTGCTGGTTGCTGCAATGCTGCTTGGCGTGCTGCTGCTGCGCCTGGCGCCTGGCGCCCGCGGCCCGCCCCTGCAGCCCTGCCTGCGCGGTGATGCCCCTGCCTGCGCGCTGCACACAGCGCCCGGCCTACGCCCGTGGCCCGTGCACCGTGCAGCCGTGCCTCCGCCCTCCTGTCCGCTGCCGCCGCCGCTGCCTGCCGATCGCCGCTCGCAGTCGCCGGCTAGGGTTCTGGTTTCCTCGGTTCGGGGATTGGGGAATCGGGGCTCGGGGGAAAGACCACGCGAGCCTCCTGCGTGCGAGAGCGAGGCAGGAGAAAGGGGAGGAGGTGGGAGCGCGATTTTGGGCCTGTGGCAGTGAAAATGGTTGGTCCGCTCAGCCTCGTTGGGCCATCGGTGGGAAATGAGTACTCTGGGCCCACGCCGCAGCGGCCACGGACGAACCACCACGCCCACGCGTAACACGAGAAGGACACGAGCGCACACTTCTCAACAGTTTTCCTCTCAGCCGCGACCTGTCTCTGTCTGTTCTTCTGCCCCCACCCACGGATCTCTCTCCTCTCTTCTTCTCCTCTTACACCCGCGGCTGCGGGAGTGTTCGTGTTCCTCACTCCTCCCCGCCCCGCTTCCTTCCCCGACACTTCCTCAGATCCGCGCCCGTTTCCCGATCCCCGCGCCTCGCGACGCGAGGGGCATTCCAGCCCTAAAGCGGCCGGTGACGGTGAGCAGGCCTCCTTCCGCCGGCGCGACTGTAGAGGGAATTTACCCTGGAGTCGTCTTCCTCCTCGCCTCCTCTCGCGGCGCGGCGCGGCGCGGAGGCAGCTGTGTTTGGATTGATTTCTTCGTTTGTGGGTAAGGAAGCACGGTTGGATCGCTTGGATGGTGGTGGATTGTTCTATTCTACCTACGGGTGTGTGTTTTTTTTGGCTCTTCAGGATCGTATAATAGTATATACGATGTGACCAATCAGTGATCGAATCTAGACCAGTCTTGCTCGGATGGATACTCCAATCCATCCATCCATCCACGCGGTTAGCTAAGCATTTGTTTGATGGATGGTGACTGGCAGGTTTGCAATAGCTGTTATTTTCCAAATAAATTGTTGCTCAACTAAATGAAAGTCTGAAAACCCCACTCCTCTCGTTAAATCCGCCCTTCCGTGTGCTGAGGGAGTAGGGAGCGATGTGTTGGTCGTGTCAACCGCTCTGCTTATACTAGGACGTCGAAATTGCGCAGTTAGGCTTAGGTCTGAAATCGACAACCTTCTATTACTTGTTTGTTGTTTCTTATTTTGGTCATCATAGATTCATAGTTAGGTGTAGCCCAGTATGTTCTTCCTGGTTTACCACTTCAGTTGATGGTATGCATTGCGTCTTCTTATTGCTACGCATTTCTTACTGTGTCATAAATTTCTCCGTCATAATCTTTTTTGCAGTGGCTAGAGGCACCTGGTTTGTTTTTTGCTGAAGCTGGCAGTACATGTAAACAGCAAGGCCTGTCTTCTGTCTCTGCTTTTGCTTCTAAGCAATGGCGAATGCAAGCAAGCACTTGCAACCTTCAAGCAATGCAGGCAATGACAGGAAGTACCAGGGCACGTTGGTCGCTTCTCCACCAAAGGCCATTTCACCTAAGTGTGTGAACCACATTGTGCCATCGAAGCAACTGATCTTGGGTGGGGATTCAATAGGCCATGTGGCTTCATTTCTGATTAAGGTCGTTGCTCTTGAGGCAGTCAGAAGAGTTTCTAAAGCAAGATGCCCTTTCATATGGAATTCTGTTCAAGCATTGCAAATCCTTGTGTATCCTCCATTTAGTTGGATCCAAAGATGGGCACCACTCAAATTTCTCGTGCAGGGAATTCAGGTTATTTGATTTCTCAGCTCTCCAAATTGGATACTCTTTATTTTCAAAATCAGTTTGTGCTTTAGCAAATACCACGTGCTTAGATATTGTATTATTCCTTGTTGATGAAAGATAGATGCGGGAGAGGGAATGCTATTTTATTATCCATTACTACCTTCTGTCTACTGATTTGACCGTAGTACTGTAGTACGTCAACATTGTCTCATTACTCACAATATTAATAACATGTTCGGTTCTGATGAAAGTTTTCGAACATGATGACCTGGAACAATTTTCTCTAGAAATTAACATAGATCCAGCAGCATTATCTTGTCAATAGGTTCTTAGGATGCTCAAATTTTCTTTCCATTCTGGCATATTTTAGCAGCCTTTTTTTAGTTTCAACACTACAGCAACAAGAACACTGTTTTAGGTGGTTGCTCAATTGCATGCCAACTTTTTGTAGCCTTGACAAACATTTTATCTGTCCTTTGAGTCCATGCCAAGTTCAACCATGACTGGTCCAGAGTTAATCTGTGGTGAAATGTTCGGACGCACACTCTTGTTTAATACATGAAGAATTCTACTTAGCTTAGAGCTGGCATAAGACTAGGAGTTTGGTTTGGGGCATTGGGTGTTTTGCACAATGAGCTCCTTGCAACATCATCTGAGCTTCTAGACAAATTATGAAACCAAAAATATTTTCCTAAAATGTGGTAAGCGCTAGGCAAGGTGGCACCTGCCTCATAATTGCCATTAAGAGGGCTATGCAGCTACCTTTTATGACAGTGACAAAAAATGGGCATGTCTTATTTAATGTACATTGCAAAACTTCACAAGATAACGTGTACTTACTGTGGAACATTAAGAGGAAGCCAATTAAATTCATGCGATGGGTGTGCTGTAGATGTCAATAAAATCTCGTTTGTATCTTTTCCCTTCTTCGATAAATTGTTGGATACTTGAATGGGTTGCATAATACATTCCAAAACAACATTTTATTTGCCCCCAAAAAAGAGCTCCTGGTAACTGATGATTTGTTTTCTACTGCAGAAACTATCCATGCCACTGTTATTTCTGTCAGTCACAACAACAGTAAGTGAGCTGTCTTCCAAGCGTGAAGATGAACCAGATAACAATAGACAACATTCTGAGACACCTTCTGAAACAAATGAAGTGGCATCAACTTCTGGCACAAGGTTGGTTAAACCTTGAGAAATAAGCCAATAAATATCTTTTAGTTTATACAGTCCTTTGCTGGTTAGTTGTCCTTGAATCATGATACCATACTATTCTAGTTCTTTTGGCATCCTATCACAGCAATTAGATAGTGGTATGAAAAGTTTAAGCTGGAAGGACTGTGTATTATGCGTGGATGTATTGCATTGGCCCTCTCGGGCAGTATATATAGAGAGTACAATTGTACACAGACTTGGGGGGCAAGACACCTCCCTGGATACTTATGTCAATACCTCATTTACAACCCTAACTACCAAATATACTCTGAACAAAAAGAAGTCTGCTTTGTTTAATAACACAGCGGGTTTGACTTGTTTTAGCGACGCTGCTGATGGCACAAAGGAAATCGTGCAAGAGAACTGGCTTGTGTTACTTTTCAGGGAGCTTGAGAAGCAAGGCATCACTTTGCCTGAGAGGTGACTTTCGGCTATATTCTTTGCTATTCATGTGCATCATATTTGGAACTATTGGAGTATTTGTCCTTGAGTTAGGATCTGAAACACTATGCAGCAGGCAAAAAAAATCATTGTACATTTTGCAGCGTTTTTTACTGTATTTCTGAATATGGGGACATTAGTTTATATCCTTAAGAAGAGAACTTTGATAGAAGTGCAGAAATATGTTACTGTCTATGTTATCTGTGTGAGCCGTGACTCCGTGAGGATAGATGCAGCTTCTAAATTCTCAATTTCATGAATTCTACACAACAGTTGTTAAATTATGTTGGTAATCTTTTGATATTTCTTGCAATGCTATTATCTACAAATAAAGAAGATATATAATATCATTTTGCTTATCAATGCTATTGCCACAGTACACAGTAGCCTTTTAATCAAGCTGTGACTTTATTAGGAAGCTAGCACATGTCTGAAATGAGTATCCTGATTCCACACAACTGAGTCTAGATGGATGTTTCAGGTTTACTGAAGATGAGTTGCGCAGATTTTATATCGCTGCAAATGGTGACTTTTCAAGTGTACTCTCTTCGGTTAAGAAGACAATTCATTGGAGGGAAACATTTCACATACTTACATTGCAAGAACTTGATAGATGGTCTCACTTGGTCTTTTGGCATGGATTTGACACGATGCTTCGGCCTTGTTTAGTAATTCGTCTTGGACTTGCATGCTCCAGCATACCACCTCATGATAGACCCCGTTTCGGGCAAGCAGTAGGTAATTTCCCAAACTGTTCTGTCTGTAAATTTTTCTCTATATGATAGTGTCATTATGGCCTCAAAGTTTAGAGCTGCATAGTCAAACACACATGTAGTGTGGGCAATGTTTTTCCTGCTTGCATTAGTTGAAAATATTTATTTGAATTGAAGTCTTACTACTGTAACTGTCAAAACTCAAATCGATAAAGATCCCTGTAACTCAGTAGACATGGTATAACAAAATGGGCACTATCATGCTAGCATATGGCCTTTCTTATGCCCCCTCCCTCCCTCTCCCCTAGTTTACTTACTGCTGATTTGTTTTCACCTTTTGCTTCCTATAATTGTGGCCACTATCTCACTAATGTCTTTCAATTCAGTTTCTCAAATTGACTATGGTGTTGTAAATTTGACCAATGAAGAAGATTCAAGAATTACCGTTTTGTTGGATTGTCATGGGATTTCTCCATTCAGATTTCCAATGCAAATGATGAGGTCATTTATCACTGTAGTTCAAGAAAACTACCCAAATCGTCTTGGGGTATTGTTTGTTGTCCGCCTTCCTCCAGTTGTCAGAGTTATTGCACAGACATTTCTTCAAGTAAGATAATTATTACACCCTACTTGGCATCTCATGCTGCTGGTTTTGTCTTGTGTGTTCACTTCGCCTGTTTTATTTAGGTGATGAATATTTTTTAAATGACTTGCTTTAATTATGTCTATTATGTTAAGGCGACAAAATATTTTGACTACAACTGATGGTATTCTAATATGTTTAGATTAGAAGTGCATTATTGATGATGCACCATCAATGCATTGTAAGACCTGCAGTTTTTTTGACAACGCAATATCTTTGTTCTAAACATGCATGTCAGTATGTGGAGATATGCTTGGTCAATGATATACAAAATCTAGTGGCCACATATGAAATCTTCACTCTTATATTGTAACTTGGAATGGTGATGAACATCACAATCTTGTTTTTATCCCAAACCCTGATGGATGCTGTGCATTTTGTATTTTTATCTACCTGTTATCAACTGTGTCCATCTTGTATATATATAGATATCATGCAGTGTTGTATAGATAAGATAATATGAGTTCTCCATGATCTTGTTTGGTCAGTGATGGTTAATGGGACTGTTACCTCTTCATGAACATGTCTGTTTAAAATTTTGAAACTACTATTTATCCACTTCAACTTTTGTCTGATGACAAAAGTTTCCTGCAACACTTGTTTTTTTGACCAAAGCTGGTAATCTAATCAGGATACAAACCAACCAAGGTTGACTACAAGTTAAAATAATCTGTAGAAAGGATTTAACTTAATAACTTTTCACTGGTAGATCTCAACATCACATGGTACTTATAGCTTAATTCTATACAGGTTTTGAAACCATCTACAAAGCAGAAGTTACGTTTTGAGGGAGATTCATACAAGAAGACATTGGCGGAATTCCTGCAGGTTGTGCCAGCTTTTCTGGGCGGTAAATGCAGCTGCCCACAATGTGAGAAGCCTCGTAATAGTTCAGCGATACAGACCGTGGAAGGGAGCAAGAACCAGCCTCGCTTGGTCAGCGTTGATGACGGATCACCTGTCACAGACTTCGACTTTGATGAAGAAGAAGAGATCCCATCACCATATAGCTGCGAGAACGCCATCAGGGCTGCAATAATCAGCCTGCTGATGGTGTGTATCTTCATCGCGTTTCTGGCTGGGATGAATGACCCCGCATCCGTTCCGCCCAGTGCCTGAGCTATGGAATCGCCTACTCTCCTATAGTAGATCTTAGATTGTCAGTTGAGTAATAGAGTATATATATATACATGTGTTGCTGCTAGCATGCTAGGGTGCTGTTTTCCTTGGTAACTTCTCTGTTGTCGTCAGACCAACATGATAGTGCTTTGTCTCCCAATATGAGCGCAGATGAATAATAATCCTGTGTGGTATGTTGCTTCACAGTTCAATTTGAGCCCTTCATGTCTTTGTTAACGGGTTTGCTGTACTAGGGCAATGTGATTTCTCGTTAGTGCAAGTCAAACTTGTCAACCACAAGGCCACAACACACTGACTCGAATGGTTTCAACTCTTTATATATAGTTCTTATATATACGTTGCGCTATGATAATCCTTTGCGTACTGCGCACCGATTATCATTTTTCTCGGGCCTTCACCAACGCTCCACCCTGGCGTGCTGCTCCAATCTTCACGTCTGCGTCCGGTGCCCATATCAATATCTCACTTGGTGGTCCAGCATCAGGAGTGCTTTGCAGAAGAAGTGGTGTCCTCGCTTGTGTCCGGTGTTCATATCATAGCTCACGTCTGTGTTTGGTGCACATATCATATCTCACTTTGTTGGTCTTGCATTAGGAGTGTTTGCAGAAGAAGCGGTGTCCTTCTCTGTGTCCCGTGTTCATAACATAGCTCACTTGGTCCTGTACTAGAAGTGCTTGCAGAAGAAGCGGTGTCCTTGCCTATGTGTTTGGTATTCATTTCATAGCTCACTGGTAATAAGGTAGCTGAAGAGAGTGTTGCAATGAATAGATGCTCCACCATGATGTCGCTTTTCCTGGACCCACTTCTAGGCAAGGCAATGCGCCAATTAATTGTGCCCACGTAGTATACTCGATGAAATCGACTTTACCACGAGAAAGAGGGCGTTAAAAGAATAGAGGCATTAAATGACTCTTATCTACGTGGACACTAATGCATTGGTGAAGCCCTCAATAGAGCAAAGTGCTACTTGTGTCACCCCTCCTCATCTAGAGTTCTAGAGGCTAGACCGATTTCTTCACCTCCCTCGCTAACTTCATCATCTAAAATCGTGATCGCCCTGTTCTTCTATGTGAGAAGTGTGGCGTCGCTAACTTTATCGTCTAAAAGAAATACTTCAATTATAAGTTGTAGTATCTTGCGCACAAACACAAGCTAGGCCTACTATACCTATAATACTAGCATGACATGCATGATATCTTAACCAACGTGAAACACCCGCGCGACGTGAAACTTGAGTAGGACTCGAACCCATGCCATGGGTTCTCCGGTGAGCAGGTCATCGAGCCACATCAGTCTCGTGGAATTGGTCGGGACCCTGCGAGACTAGGGATACCCAAACAAGTGTTGGCTCCGGTCTATCTATATGTTGCAACCCTGACTTTCCTTCTTTCATTAACCCCAACGCTCTCCCTCCCCCTACCCCCCCCCCCCCCACCGCAGTCGTGGCGATGACTAGGTGACCGTTGCTGCCGCCCTATGCCAGTTGCCGAGGTTTTCTTAGGGCCATGAGCACCATCAAGGTACGCCCACCCCTTGTCTCCCATTCCTGCTGAGCGCCTAAACCCTAGCTTACTATTTTGTATCCTATCTGATTTAATTATAAGTGTATCTACATGTATTATGACTATTTATATTAGATTATTATGCAAAAGAAAAACATCATTGAGGGTAGTGGCAGACGTAGCATTAAAATATTAGGTGTGCAAAAATATTTGTTTTTTTATTTTATTCATAATCATGTCTGACTTATTATAAAAAAACTTCTAACATGCACACTTATAAACTTCAAAACAATTATGAAGTATTTTCAAACTAAATATACGATGACTACTTTCAAAATTTTTGATATCCTCACTTCGTGATTATTATAAAACACAAAACTTTTTTGTAACCTAAACTTTAATCTTGTTACAACATAAAAATCCTTAGTAAATTATAGAATGGAAAGACAGTGCTAGGAATACTCAATTTTTTCACGAGATATTGAAGCGCCAAACTCTTTATTAGTTTTTATTGAAGCATGGAAATTTTTTAATGAGTTTTTTTATTAATGATAGCAATGTTCCTAGTTCATGGGAACTATTGTTCCATGTTTAGAATAAAAAAAGTTTAATATTCACTTGAAAATTGTAAAATAAGAGAGAAAATTATTCCCTGTGTTCCAAATTATAAGTGGTTTAGACTTGTTTCAGTACATCCATTTTGTTATGTATCTAGACACACTGCTTCCTCTGTCTAGGGAAACATGCAATTCTAGCATGATATTATATTTTAATGTCTTAAGTTTGACTAATTATAGATAAAAATATCAATATTTATGATGTCAAATAAATATTATTAGATTAATTACAAAATATATTTCTATAATAAATTGATATAGAGCCATATATATAAATATTATTCACTAGAAACTTGGTCAAAAGTGAACTATTTGTTTTGGCATGCAACCCATAATTGTATGTTTTTGACAGAGAGAGTATATCTAGATGCATAACAAAATGAATATAAAAAAAGTCAAAACAACTTATAATTTAGAATGGAGGGAGTATTTTTACTTTAAAAATATTATTATAGACTTTTGTTTTATGAAATTGGTATATGTTTTGTGAATCTAGCTTCAATAGAAAAATATTCAACCTTAATAAAATATAAAAAAATCTATTTACCTATTTACAATGTACGTACTATGTATTTACTAGCCACTAATAGTGTCCAATAAAAGAATAGATATAAATTTCTGTTAAAAATAGATGTTGTACTAGCCATTGACAATGAAGAGGATAAATATGAAATCAATAAATTTTTAAAAAAAATTAAAAGGCAGGGAAAGAAAAAAACATAAATTTTCTAAAAATCAGAAAAAAAAACCCACATGAATTCCGCCGTCATGATTCCCGTCCGCTGCACCCTTCTTCCCTTCTTCCCCTTCCCGACTCCTCGTTCTCTCTCTCGCTCGCTCCCGTCTCGCTACGACTGCTGGGCCGCCGCCGCCCTAAGGGAGGTGCTGAGGCTTTCGCTGTTCTCTTCGCCGGACGCCGGCGACGAGCACCCACCAGGTACTCCCATCTCTTCTCTTCCCTGCCCTTATGCTGTGCGAAGCCGAGCACCGAAACCCTAACCTGAAGCTATTTAACTATTTGACAAGCCTCCTAACTTCGAAGTTTTTGTAAAATTTATTGGGTGTACATGTGTACACCCATGTCCCTTTACTGGATCCGCCTCTGGGCACAGACATTTCGGTTTCTATTTCCATTTAGCAGTTGTGATATTTAGCCATTTTCTTCTACAGATACTCTGAACCTGGCTGCTGATAGTTCTTTTTGGAGTTATTGTTACATTAGGATTCGTTTTTGATGACTTCATCAAGAAGCAACAGCAGGAGCAGAAGTAGGAGCCGCAGTCGCAGCAGGAGCAGGAGCCGCAGTCCTCGGCGAAGAGATAGGTTGCGCAGTGAACGTGCACCCCGCCGCAGCCGCAGTCACAGCAGGAGCCGCAGCCCATACCGTCGCAGAGAACGGCGTGGCTACAGGTATGCTTCCGAGTTATGTCTTTATTCTATATGGCTTGCTTTCAATTGATCTTATGCTGACAATAGATCTATTTTTTGAGTCGTTGACAGTAATGCCAATAATGTTTACAAGTCATCTGATTAATCACGACTGATATTAGGGGTACCGTCGACTTGTACAAGTCGTCCGATTAATCACGAATTGCCCTAGTCGGTCCCATGGCAACTAGGTTTGACTGGATGATTTGAAAACATCGTGTACATGTCCAAGCTCGCTCCATTATTTAAATTTAAATGACCAACCAATGCTGCACCATTCGACAGAGTTCTGTCATAAATAAAGTAACAAATCAATGACTGTTTCACGGCTGATTTATGTCACAATTTGCCCTCGCATCCATGGTTTTTTTAATTCCACAAGTTATGTGGAGGTCAGTTCTGTTCTGAAATAGCAATGTTTGGTCTGCTTCCATTATCTGTTCCTTTTTCCACTCTTGTAATTGGTCATCAAGTACATAAACGATTGCTTAGGAACAGTAGCTTATTTGTGTAAAGGAAAAAGAATAGACTGTTCATAGGGTTATTTCAAAACCATATTGGCATGTGAATTGTACTTCTGTAGCGGCACATTCATTAACATCAGAGTGAACTGATGTCTGTTCATTGACATCAGAGCATTGTTTTTGAGGCGTCGCCTAGGTGTTGTGGCGTACCCCAGGCGCCGCAGGACGCCACAGGGTTTTAGATACGCCACATCGCCTAGGCGTCGCCTAAAGGACGCCTAGGAGTCCAGGCGCACCCCCAACGCCACAGGACGCCGCAACGCCTCAAAAACATTGCATCAGAGTGAACTGATGTCTGGTATCTAGGAAGAGATGTTTTTAATGTGTTTCTGTCAATCAAGTTAATGAATTTGGCACCTGTCATAACATCTGAGCCTCTGTATGTATGTGTAGGGGAAGAGGGGGGACGAGAGATTGTGCTAGGTTGAAAACACCTTCATGAAAATAGGTGTAATATTTGTGGGCTTACCAAAATACCTTCTCGTCACCTAACTGGGTTCTAATTATTCTAATGCCACTGGTACAAGGCATTTCACTTTGCCGTGTTCTTTTAAAGAATTTATGTGAACCATGGGCAAAATTGCATCCACTAAGGTTCATGCTTTCACCATAGCACCTCATAAAACTTACAGCTGGCGCATAGTGTATTTAGGCACACACCATGGTTTACCACTGAAAGATGGGCACTCAGCACTCACACATTTTTGTTATCTTTTACCAAGATAAGCTTTATCTTATGGAAATATTGCTTTGCTCTTCATACATAGTTATGCCAATGTTTAATATTTTTTTTTATGTGAACCATATTCCAGGCTCATGGAAATGAAACATTTTTAAAACGAATGATTTTGTAGGGATCTTGTATGCAAGAACTGCCGGAGACCTGGGCACTTTGCTAAGGAGTGCCCATCTGCACCTATGTGCAATAACTGTAACCTTCCAGGGTAAAATAAACCAGCAACACTCTTAATATAGCTACACTCGTTCCAGTTTATGTTGGAATCAAATGCATTTATGACTTATTTTTGTACAGAGTATTATTTAATAATTCCTGCTAGATTCCATATTTCATTCTCCAGATGTTTGTTTGCAGTGGACCATAACTCTGTTCCTTTTTTCTTTCTACAGCCACTTTGCAGCAGAATGCACCTCACAAACTGTTTGCTGGAACTGCAAAGAGTCTGGGCACATTGCCAGTGAGTGCAAGAATGAGGCCCTGTGCCACACCTGCAACAAGACAGGTCACTTGGCACGTGATTGCCCTACTTCAGGGGCTAACGTTAAGCTATGCAACAAATGTTTTAAATCAGGCCACATCGCTGTTGACTGCACCAATGAACGGGCCTGCAACAACTGCCGTCAGCCAGGGCACATAGCTCGGGAGTGCAAGAACGACCCGGTTTGCAACCTGTGCAATGTCTCTGGTCATGTCGCACGCGTCTGTCCAAAGACGACTCTGGCTTCAGAGATACAGGGTGGCCCTTTCCGTGATATCCTGTGCCGCATCTGTGGTCAGCCAGGGCACATCAGCCGCAACTGCATGGCAACCATCATCTGCGACACATGCGGTGGGAGGGGGCACATGTCTTATGAGTGCCCATCGGCGAGGATATTTGATCGCGGGCTCCGAAGGTTCTGAGAGCTTTTTGCCGAGGGCTCTGCCTTGTTCTGATGGTTGAGTTTCACCAGAATGCTTCATTTGTTTCTGACAATATTGGAACAGTTTTCCTTCTGCCATGGTAGTTGAGGGACGATTCTGTAGGATGTGTTGTGGGTGAAACTCCTTTTCCCCTTTTAACCAGGATATATATAGCCCTTTGTGGGCTCAAACAGTGGTAGTGTTTGGTTTCATCTCTGCAAACGCTACCGCTAACGATATCGTATCACGGAGCGGATGGGACGAGACCGAGTCAAAACGAGATTTGTTTGGTTTGAACATGTAACAGTATCAGTCGTAGTATCCAGCCGCGATATGAGCCACCGATCTGATTACGCCAGGGTGGGAGGTGTAACAAATTTATACGTAGCGGTATCTAATTACGAGGGAAGCGAATACGGCCAGCAGCGAAACAAACAAAATTTAATGAAATTGGTTAACGGTGTTATCCGTTTGCATTACAAATAACCGAACCAAACACTTCGAGTGCTGTAATGGCTCATGTGAAAATTGCCAGGTCATCTTTAAGTCTTGTGCTCATTCTCTGCTGCATTTTGAGCACTTGTTTTACATACTCTGTTTCGCACATATACTGTACTTTGACGTAACGTAGAGCTGTGAAATTCGTATGGTGGTGACATGGTGGTTTGATCTGGACAAAGAGATGCTTGACAGTTGGACACTTGGCACATGCTCTACTATCATCTGAGACTGAGAGATGTGTTGTAGTTTTGTAATTGGAATGACAATGTAAATGACAATTGAGACAAGAATATGTAGTGTCCTCTTCTTTTCCATTGATCCACCATGGGTATATATACAAGGTCCTCCATGGAGGTTACACAAGGGAATAATACCCCATAAAGCCTCATAAACATGTTAATGAGAGGGGGTAAATCCTATTGTAAATAGGGTCATGATGGTGGTCTATTAAGGAGGAGATTAAACACCATTAGTAGTATTGTAACACTCCCCCTTAATCGAATCCTCTTTGAGATCAATGAAAAAGTATTGTTCCTCCAAAAATTCCTGTAGGACAAAAAAGAGGAAATATATTGGTAGATATGCTATTAAAACTCCTTAAAACCCTAGTGGGAGAAAAAGGAAAAAGTATAGCACATTATGATTATTGCCTCTTTGTGAACTTGCATGAGAAAAACCTTTTCAGGAGAAAACTCATGTATAGTTTAGATAGCAATACATGTCTTTGATATTCCTTTTAAAAACCCCTATGGGGAAAATAAGAAATATGACATGAGCTTATGTAAATATTGCCTCATTAAAAACTTTCTATGAGAAACCTTGTGAGGAAAAACTCATAAAAAGAAAAGAGTACAATATGATGTTGTGACAAGTCAATATCTAGGAGATTTCTCCCCCTGAACCTTGCAAATCTCTAAGACGTCGCATACCAATCCCTTTAACACATTTTTCAAATGTGGAGGCTGGTAGTGACTTAGTAAATAAATCAGCGAGATTATCGCAAGATTTAATTTGCAAGATATCAATTTCTCCTTGTTGTTGCAGCTCATGAGGATAGAACAACTTAGGAGAAATATGCTTATTGATATTGCTTTTGATATAACCTGTCTCCATCTGTGTAACACAAGCTGCATTATCTTCATAGATAATGGTTGGTGAGTTAATTACACCTAGACCACAAGATTGTTGTATGTGGTTAATCATCCTGCGAAGCCAAACGCATTCACGTGAGGTCTCGTATAGTGCTACTATCTCAGAATGATTGGTGGAAGTAGTCACCAAGGTTTGTTTCGATGACTTCCACGAGATGGTTGTTTCGTTGTGTAGGAACACGAAGCCTGTTTGAGATCTGCCATGATGGGGATCAGATCGATATCCAGCGTCAGCGTAACCAACGATATCTGAATTTGGGCCTCTTTTAAAGAATAGTCCAAGATCCCTTGTGCCATTCACATATCTGAGGATATGCTTTACTCCAGTCCAGTGACGTTTGGTGGGAGCAGCGCTGTATCTAGCTAGTAAATTCACTGCAAATGCAATATCAGGCCTGGTGCAATTTGCAAGGTACATGAGCGCTCCAATGGCACTAAGATATGGAACATGAGGGCCCAAAACATCTTCTCCTTCATCCCGTGGTCTAAATGGGTCAGTCTCCATTTCTAAAGACCGAACAACCATAGGAGTTTTGGAAGGATGAGATTTATCCATATTGAATCTCTCCAATACTTTCTGGATATAGGCAGACTGATGTATAAAAATTCCAGTTGGAAGGTGCTCAAGCTGTAGGCCTAAGCAAAATTTGGTGTGTCCCAAATCCTTCAACTCGAACTCCGTCTTTAGATGATTGCGGGCTTCATCAATATCTTGTTGGTGGCCGATGATATTTAAATCATCGACATATACAGATATAATGCAAAATCCCGTTTGGGACTTCCTGATGAAGACGCATGGGCAATCATTACTGTTGGAGTATCCCTTCTGCAGAAGGTACTCGCTGAGTCGGTTGTACCACATTCTTCCCGACTGCTTTAAGCCATAAAGTGACTTTTGAAGCTTTACACAATACATGTTGCGGTTTGCGTTTTGATTCGGTATAGGGATCCCGTCAGGGACCTTCATATATATGTCCGAATCGAGTGACCCATAGAGATATGCAGTCACTACATCCATCAACTGCATAGATAGATGATTTTGTACAGCCAGAGATATTAAATATCGGAATGTTATTCCATCCATAACTGGAGAGTATGTGTCATTGAAATCAATGCCGGGTCTCTCTGCGTGAACCCTTGTGCTACAAGTCTTGCTTTGTATCTCACCACCTCATTGTTCTCGTTCTGTTTTCGGATGAAAACCCATTTGTATCCCACAGGGAATACTTTTGAAGGTGTAGGCATTGCATGAGAGAATACCTTTCTTTTAGTAAGCGAGGCTATTTCTGCTTGAATTGCTTCCTTCCACAGATTCCAGTCCGAGCGCTTTTTGCACTCTGCCATGGATTTAGGATCTGGATCATTTTGGAGGAGTTCAGCAACCATTGCGGAGAAATGCATGTCGACAAATGTAGTCTTTCGGTCATATGATTCTCCAGACTCGAGATAGTTGATGGAAATTTCGTGTACCCTTTGAGATGCATCATCATTTCCCAAAATGGTTGCATCAGGGCATTCCGATGTCCCAACATCAGTAATTGAGTGCACTGTTGATGTGGGATGTGAAGGTTGGACCTCCACAGGGTGTTGCTCAACATGAGGTTGAGTTGCATTTACTTGGTTGGAAGAATTCTTCTTTTTCCTTTGCTTGCTAGGAGCTGCATCCTTGGAAATGGCCGTACTTCTCCCCCTCTTACTTGGGAGTGGAGTAGTTTTATTTGGTACCTCTACTCTTGCCGGCACATTTCTCGCAGGATTGTAGGATTTTGTAACACCCTTATAATCAGTAAATGCATCTGGCATATTATTTGCAATGTGTTGCAAATTGATGATTTTCTGAACTTGTAGTTCAGTCTCAGATGTACGTGGATCATCATTGGAGATAGCTGTGGCATCCCAATTGATTTCCTGGCATTCTTTGTGGTTTGTTTGTTCTCCCCTAATGCCGGGAAATGATCTTCATCAAAGATAGAATCAGCATACCGGGCCGTGAATAGATCCCCTGTGAGGGGCTCCAGGTATTTTATGATCGACGGAGATTGATATCCCACATAGATCCCCAGTTTCCTGTGAGGGCCCATAGATGTACGCTGCGGTGGTGAGATCGGTACGTATGTAGCGCAACCGAACTTACGCAGATGGGAAATGTTTGGAATATTTCCACGTACTAGTTGCAACGGGGAGGTTGCATGATAAGCAGTTGGACGCAATTGTATTAAGTCAGCAGCGTGTAAGACTGCATGACCCCAACATGAGGTTGGGAGATTGCTATTCTGTAGTAATGGTCGTGCAATAAGTTTGATTCTCTTGATGAGAGACTCAGCCAAACCATTTTGAGTATGCACATATGGGACCGAATGCTGAACTTGAATTCCTAAGGCCATACAATAATCATTGAAGGCACGTGAGGAAAATTCAGCGGCATTATCCATTCTAATTGACTGGATTTGATGTTCAGGATGATTTGCTCTAAGTTTGATAACTTGAGCAATGATCTTAGCGAATGCATGGTTCCGTGTGGAAAGGAGGCACACATGAGACCATCGTGTAGATGCGTCTATTAGAACCATGAAGTACCTGAACGGTCCAGACAAAGGTTGAATGGGACCACATATGTCTCCTTGAATGCGTTCAAGGAACTTGAGCGGTTCGGCTTGAATTTTGAGATAAGAGGGTCTCAAAATTAATTTCCCAGTTGCACATGCGGTGCAAATAAAATCCGAGGATTGGGAAAATCTTGCATCACTTAGATTGTGACCAACAGAATTTTTCGTAATTTTCTCATCATCCCTATGCCGGGGTGACCAAGGCGATCATGCCAAGTTTGGAATGCATTGACATTCTGAAAAATTACTTTGTACGCAACATGTCGTACGGGTTTGATATATGTATAGTACAATCCAGACGGGAGCGAGGGAAATTTTTCTAGTGTCTGTTTGCCATATCCGTTGTCCTTTGTAATGAGAAGGGATTCCTCATTATAGTCATTGTGAGTTTCAATATGAAACCCATTTTTGCGGATATCTCTATAACTTAGCAGGGTACGAGTTGAATCGGGATACAAGAGTGCATCCTCAATTGTTATCGTTGTACCCATAGGTAGCATAATAGTGGCTCGTCCAGAACCGACTATTACAGCATCGCGTCCAGCGATTGTTAAAATATTTCCTTTATTCTTTGTGAGATTTTGGAAATATTTTATTTCTCTAAGTATAGAGTTAGTGGTAGCACTATCAACAAGACACATTTCCTCATCCATCGGATTGACTCCCGTACAATCTATATAAAATGGAGAATAAAAATAAAAATTCTCAACATAGAAATATAGATTAATCAACATATGGATATTTAAATGTGCTTATTACAATGAAACATCAAATGTGCCATAATTAAGGTAAATAAAAGACAGTAATTTATTACAACTCATGGGCATAATATTTAGGCAATCTAAGAAGACTAGGGAGTCTATTCATAGTCTCCAAACATATCTCCAGAACCATATTCTAGGAGCATGTTGTCTAAGTCTTCATCTTCCCCTTCAGGTGGGAGGAGTGCCATGATGTTGCTTGCATCCGCTGCGGCGGACTTGGAGCATCCTGGGGCGTCTTGTGCTGCGGCATCAAGATGAGAGTTGAAGTGTGCTTCAAATTTCTTTCCACCTTGGTTGGTACGTCCTTGATCAGAGCGCCCACGTCCAACGGATTTCAAGTACAATTCCACTAAGTGCTTAGGGGTGCGACATTTCTTAGTCGGGTGGTTGTAGCAACCACACTTTGCACAAGTGTTGGACTTGTTAATCGACTTAGAATTATCATTCCTCTTAGCACCACGGGACTTGCGCTGTCTCTTGCGCTTGTTCTTAGACTTGGAGGTTCCAGGATTGCCATTATGAGTGACATCCTGCTGTGTTTGTTTCTGAGTGTTAGCATGCACTTCAGGCAAAGGTTTAGCACCAACCGGTCCTTGGTTGGTGTTCCAGATGAGGAGCTCATCATGCTTTTCTGCCTGAAGCAATGTCTTAATCAGCTCAGAATAAGCTGTAAACCCCCTTTGACGGTATTGTTGTTGAAGGATTATGTGTGCAGGACGCATGGTAGACAGAGTCTTCTCAATTTTGTCCTCATCACTTGGTTCCTTCTCACAAAATCTCAGCTTGGAACTGATTTTGTGCACAGCATGGTTGAACTCTCCAACAGTTTTGAAATCCTGTATGCGGAGGTGGTTCCACTCATTGACAGCCTCTGGAAGGACAACTGCCTTTTGCTGTTCATACCGTGTCTGTAGAGCAAGCCAGAGAGCGCGGGTCCTCTTCCATCAGATACTCAGCTTTGAGATCAGGATGGATGTGGTTCCTTATTACAAATAAGGCACTGTACTTGTGGGTATCAGACAAGGGGTCTACACCCATCTCAGGCGGTGTGATCGCCGAGTATAATCCGCGCAGCGATAGACTCACTTTGAGATCCATCGCCCATGTGGGGAAGTTGTTGCCATCAAGAGCGAGGGACTCGAACTCTTTGGCGGCTAGTTTGGTAGCCATGATGCCTACATGTGAGTATGCATAGATTTAATTAAAATCCAAGACATGGTTGTAATAATTGAATACAAATGCAAATAATCAAGGTAAACTTGAATTGAAATAACGGGAATTTTTCTCGATTAGTGGAACAAAAGGTAATCACCATGAGGGTGTATACCATAATTTTATTATTTCACGTCTAGATGTAATCCTTGTATGTTCATAGTCGAAACAAAGGTGACATCGAGTGAAAAACATATTCCAAATGAGAGAAAAATTCAACCAAAATATTTGCATAAGTACTTGTTATAGGGAATTGAAATAAACAAAACGCATTGAACAAGTACGAAAATTGTATTCATAATGCAAAGTATGTAAATACTTTAAAGCAGTACATCAGATGTCTAAAACTGAAGGTAAATAGACTAATAATTCTGATGTAAATAAAGCAGTAAAAATGCTTCAAAGTAAATACAAATTATTCTGTAAAAGGGAAATATAAAGATAACTACGTTTTGGGCCAAAAACTGAGGTAATTGAGCCCAAAAACGCTATTTTGAGTCCACCAGACCCAGGCTGAAAGCTCGCAGGCCCCAACCTGGGCCTGGGCCGGCCATTCGGCCCAACAGGGGGGTGGAGGGGCGCCACCAGCGGTGGTCCACCCGCGTGGGCCCCATAGGCACGCGGCCCGAAGACGCGCGGAGGCGAGGCTGGGCGCAGAGAGGCCCGGCGGGCACTCGGCGGCGGGGCGCGAGGCCGCACCGCGCGTGCGCCATCAGAGAGCCGAGGAGGTGCTCGGCCTCTCCTCCGCTGGATCCGCGTGCCGATAGGTGCTGCCTCCGGCGTGTCTCCTCGGCACCGGCCAATCTGTGCCCCCCCCCCGAGGCGCTCAGGCCAAGTTGAGGGACCTTCGTGCAGAAGGCCCATGGGGCACGCTAATCCACGTCGGGATAAAGCGTGGGCGAGGTGGAGAAGGAGGAGGCGGTGGTGGTGAAGCCACCGGGGAAGCCGCTGGTGGTGCCAGCGACGAGTCGGCGATCACGTCGAAGCTAGCGGATGGGCTGCCGACGACGTACTCCGTGCAGGACGGCTCGCTCGCGCTGTACGCCACCGCACTGTACGCCGGGCATGGGCCGAAGCCGTGCAGCGGGCAGAAGTACGGTGCGGGCAGCGGTGACGACCGGTCCAACCGGTGATGCCGGCGGTGACGCCGGTGGTGCCGCCAGAGGTGCCGCCGGAGCTGGAGGCTCCGGAGTGGGAGCCCGCGGTGGTGACGGCGGCTGCAGTGGAGCCGCTGCCGGCGCAACGGCGGTTCCGACGGTGGTGCAGGGACCACTACGTCGTCGATGGCACGACGGCGGTCAGCCCGTCGTCCTCGAGGGAGTCCGCGATTGCGAGAAGCCCGCTGGGGGAAGCCCCTGCGTGCGCCTCGACGGCGGTTGCCAAGGCGTTCGCCAAGGATCTCCCGGAGGTCGTCGAAGAGCGTCGCTTGGACGCGGTGGTTGGCGAAGCTTACGCCAAGTGTGATGGCACGTTGGTATGCCATCATCACAAGCTGAAGAACGAAGGAGGCAGAGGGAAGATCGCGGTGAGTCGCCATCGTTACCTCTGCGATCGTAGCTCAGTTGGTAGAACGGTGGTGCTGATAACGTGTTGTAATTGGAATGACAATGTAAATGACAATTGAGACAAGAATATGTAGTGTCCTCTTCTTTTCCATTGATCCACCATGGGTATATATACAAGGTCCTCCATGGAGGTTACACAAGGGAATAATACCCCATAAAGCCTCATAAACATGTTAATGAGAGGGGGTAAATCCTATTGTAAATAGGGTCATGATGGTGGTCTATTAAGGAGGAGATTAAACACCATTAGTAGTATTGTAACAAGATGCTCAAAGAGAACATGGTTCGCATGTGACTTGCACAAGGGGTAGGTAGCAGATGAGGTCAAACGAGACCCATGGTGCCAAGCAAACGGTCGAGATGGCAAATGAGACTTCCACTTCCGGCCATCCAAATATGCACAAGACCACATTTTTATGATGAGAGCCATGCCATGAAGTGAAAACTCGAACCACTCAGAAACTGTGAGGCATCAGCACCAAAGGTAATGTATTTTATTCTATGTGATTAACCTTAAAACTAACGTCTTGGCGTCGTGGTGTAGTTGGTTATCACGTCAGTCTAACACACTGAAGGTCTCCGGTTCGAGTCCGGGCGACGCCAAATTTTTTTTTTATCTTTTTCATTTTTCCCCCGTGTCACAGAAGTACAGAACTTGCATCATTCAACTCTGGAAGTTTTGCTAAACAATCGAGGGATTTGCATGAAAAAGACACTACACTGCCCGAACACTCTAACCTTAAGCTTCGAGTTCTTGGCCTTGCAGACATTTCAAAAATAATTGCTCATCTCCTCCAGACAATTGTCGTCGCTGAAACATGGTTTCGTTCCCCTCTTTTCAAGTTCGTGTCACACAACTCAGCGTCGTGCGAAGCTGGAAATGTTGCTAAAGAATCTAGGGGTTTGCATAACATTACTTCACTGTGGCAAAAGGAGCACCTGAAAAATTTCTGAAACTCCCAAGACAATTGTCACCGAATCATGAGTAGGGAACATATCGATTACTTATTTGTAGTAAGTTGAACGGCGCAACACATGTCCATAGACCATAGTCCATACATAATTGGCAGATAACAAGGAATTACATGATAGATCCAAACCTTCATGGTCTTCTGGAAGCCATGAGGATCTTTTTACACAGCAACAAACCCGCAAATCATCAAGCAGTCTTTCACAGTACCAAGTCTATAATGGCATACAAATCCACAGTAGTAGGCGAGTCCACAATGCATGATCATGAAACACTTGATGGCGGTGCACCTAGCGCGCCCGATCCTTGATCTCATCAAGGCTGATTTCACTTGCATCTGTAGCCTGGAGTTCCACCTGAATGCCATTGAGCCCACTCTTGAATTTTTGGTTTGAGCTGGCGTAGAGCATCTTGCTCTTCACCTTGGCGGAGAATGGGGACCTTGCAATTCAGAAGTAAGACATGTCATGAGTGAGCAACTTCACAGCAAGCATCAGCAACAGAGGATGCAAGCACGAGGGCACAAGCAATACCATAGGATATAGAAGATCCTGCTCTTCTGGACATCCTCTGCAGTGACGAAGTCGAAATCATAAATTGCGTATCGGCAGTCATTCTCAGGGAGGCAGTTTGTGAAATCCTCATAGCTGGCAGCGCGATCCCCAACCTGGTCTACAACTATCTCCTTGAACTTGTCGTCCATCTTGTAAGTTATGAAGCGGTGCAGCCTCTTCGACTGGAGCTCGCCGAACTTCAGCATGCACTCGTCATTCACAGCAACACCCGATCTCGCATTAGCCTGCAAGCACGGGTTAAATCATGGTTAGCGGGAAATACAACATTGAGTTTGCCTTCAAAGTACCAATTGTACTCGTAATCTAATTCACACATTTTATTTTGCATGGCACAGCCAACTGTTCACAGCATTCTAAATCAGGCTGCAATTGAACCGGTACAGAAACTGCTAATAATAGATATTTCAGCTCATAGTCTTGACTCTGGAACGATTTCTCAGGAGACACCTAGCGAGTACTAGCAGGCAGAGTATACTACTGCTAGAGAATCCAGCATAACTGCACACCTCCTGGTCAATGGTAGTGCCAGTGTGCTACTTCAAGTCTCCGACCTACAGTCAACAGATCCACACGAGAACCAACAGGATTATAGAGCAGCTCCGCGACCTAAGCCGTCGAGAGGCAAATTAGCAGATGATCTGCAGCCATACGGGCGCTCAGACACAGATCAATCGAGATTCTACCGGCACCACATCTCGCAGTACTTGGATCTACACAACTCGGTTTCACACGCCACGGTGCCAATCACCACGGATCCAAGCGGCCGCGCACCACACCACGGCCTGCAGCTAGCACTAGATGAAGCTCCCGACATCCAAATCACAGATCGCGGTATCCCACCACGCGGGCCAAGTTTCTGGATCGCAAGCATCTCCCGGAGTCCCCACCGCACACGGAACCATGAACACCCCCCATGATCCGATCAGGATTCCCTCCCCAGTAAACCACGAATCGGCCCACGCACACCCCGACCCGCCGTGATCCCCCTTGAATCCAAGTAGATCCGAGGCGTCTAGACGCCACCCTACGCTACTGCACCGCGAGAACAGACCCCGAAATCAGCCGCGGAACCAGCACGCCCCGCGCCGATCTGGGCGGCAACCAGAGCGCTGGGGGGAAGCGGAAGGGAGCAGGGGCCTTACCATCTCGGGCGAGCTCGCGCGTCGGAAGGGGACGACGAGAAGGAATCCGCCGAGGAAGCGAAGCGAGCGGAGGGGAAAGAGGAGCGGACGGGGGGCTGGGCTGGCTGCTGCTGTGCTGCTGGCGTTTGCCGAGTGACCAGTCCTGCGGGGACGCCTCGTGTTTTGATGTGGTCGCCGGGTTTTCCACCGCGTACCCCGTGGGCACTCTGGACGTGCGGTGCGGGGGGTGGGGGTGGGTGGCTGCCCCGCCACGGAACGGAGCGGCCGCGGTCGTCGGATAGCAAGATGGACGGCCGCGATGGGAGACACGTCGGAGTCGGATGTCGGTCGGGGGGAGGTGGCCGGTGGGCCGCCGGAAGCGTATTCTACGGCCGCACCACGTAGCGAAATACGTATACGTGCTACTACTCCTAGATCATGGCAGTGCACGAGTGCGCTTGCGCAGCACAGTTCGATACTTCGATTCCGCTGTGCATTACTTTTTGCTTTTTTTTATTCCCGTGATTTTTTTCTCATAATCTTTTGTTCGCTTTCTTTTTCACGAGAAAGAGATTTCGGAATGAGCATCCTTGGCAAATAATAATAATAATAATAATAATAATAATAAATAAATAAATAAGGATTCCGGGAGAAAGTGTGGACGCGGAAAATATCGGGGGAATCAAAACCACAGGAAAGCAGCGGCAGCGGCGATCGACACCGACCGCGGGCCGTGGGCCGTGGCACCGGCTTATCCCTTTCCTTTTCTTTTATTACTACTATACGTATTAAATTATTATTAGTATTATCATGCTTTTCTTTCGGCTGCTTTACCAGCGTATCGTCGCGTCTTGTGAGATGTCTGTCAGGCCGTCCTTGCAGCAATAGTACTAGTACTAGTAATCATGCACGCTGATCTGTGACTGTGAGCGGAGCATTAGTAGTAGAAGCAGGACACAAATGGTTGCAAAACATCGCTGTTTTACTGTTTATTAGTAGCTGGACACCACGTGCACGGACAGGGAAAAGAAACCGTCGTACATATGCTGTCTGTAGTATACTATACGTACCCTACGTAGCAGCAACGTTACAGGAAGGAAACAATCCAAGCACGGCATGAACGACTCGGTATATTATCACCATATTCTTACTGTACTACACACCAATGCTGCAAGCACCCTCGTAGTTCCGTACACGGCAGCCCTTGCACGCCGTACGCACGCATACGGTGTACGTACGTACGTGACGGTGACGGAATGGATAGAAGACACGCACTCATTCTGTCAAGAGGCGTGATCGTGTTGAGGACGTCGAGCGTCAGCTCGCCGGGCTCGGTGGCCTGGAGGGTCACCACCTGCACGCCGTCCAGCTCCTTCCGGCCGGAACCCCTCGCAGGAGCTGGCGTACACCATCTTGCTCCCCACGCCCGCCGCCTCGGGGCACCAGGACACGAAGAAGATCCTGCTGCGCGGCGGCGGCGCCTCCCCGGCGACGGTGAAGTCGTGGTCGTAGACGGCGTAGCGGCAGTCGGCGGCGGGGAGGCTGGCGGTGAGGTTGCCGATTTAAGTCGGCGGCCCGGCGCTCACCTTGTCCACCACCACCCGCTGCAGCGCGTCGTCGACCTTGAACACCACGAAGCGGTGCGCGCGGCCGGCGCGCAGCTCCTGGAACCGCGCCACGCACTCCTCCGCCACCGCCACGCCGGACGCCGCGTTCGCCTGCATTATATTGCAATGCGCCAGTCGGTAGATGAGATGAAAACATGCTCCTGCAGACTGCAGAGTGCCCAGATTGGGAATCGAGCGGCCAGAGGAGGGCACGTACCATGGTGTCTGATCGGACGGAGCCCGTCTGCCGGCGTGGAGAGAACTGAAATGTTCCAGTCAAGTCAATTCAACGACGATCGCAGCATATGCAAGCCTGAAGCTTTGCAATTAAGTAGCAATGGCTGTGCCCATGCGCAAGTGATTCGTCTGCTTTAATAGCTCCGCGAGCCTGCCGGATCGATGGCCGTGTCAAAGATATTGTCACCGTCGAGGAAGTAGTCAGAGAGAGCAAGCAAGAACAGAGCAGGTGCAGGTGTACGTGTACGTGCAGTGTCAGCACAGCGGAGCCTAGGCTGTTCTAGATCGATGCGTCTACTTGCGTGGCACTCGGCAGTCGGGCACAGATCGCGCGTGTCGTGTCTTGTTCGCCGAGGCCTCTTCTGATTGGTTTGGTACTTACAGCTAAACACCGGCCGTGCGTGCCTGCCTACCCATCCTGATTAAGCGATTGCTATTAATAATTGGGCAGCATCCACATCCACACATCCAGCATGTGTGTGTGTCGGAGTGGATTACGCGGTTGCATATCGACAGCTCCGAGCGTTGCTTGGGCCGTCTTGGACAGGGCTGCATTACATGTGAGGCCTGATTGCGCGACACCATTTGTTCTTCCAGTTGTTTCTCCAATCCAAAAAAAAAAAGTTCTTCCAGTTTCTGCATATTTACAACACTGAATCTATTTTTGGTCCTTCAACCTTCAAACGTTCAGGATTTTTTTCTCAACGCTGTTTGATGAAACTTGCCTTGTACATACTAGGTGATCGGTGAACCTGAACCTGAACCTGAACCTTTTGCATTAAGAAGGTGATCAGTGAATGATTGTGTCACTAGGAGCAAGAGAGCTGCACCAGCAAGTGCTGAATCGGTTTTCGGAACATTGCTGTTGCAGTAAAATGTTGTTCTGAACTATTATTACTGGTACTACCTTCAAGCATTGATTCCTGAAACTGTTGCCAGTTTGTATGCAAGCTCAGTTTTAGTTGGCGTAGTTTTGCCGGTGCAAATATGTCTGTAGTAGTTGCTAAATTGCGACGGCTCTGTATATTTCAGCGTATGAAAGCTATTCCCACAGAGCATGAATGTTGTCACTTCTTTATGCCGAGTGAAGAAAACTGAGCTAGCTTTGGTTGATCGAGGATGCAGATGTATACGTACAACAGCTAGCTAACCTACGAAACTGTGTAAGATGAAACTATACGTAAAAGAGAGAGACTATATTTCATTTATGAATCCATATGTAAAGGTAAAGTAGCACTCTTAGAAATATATAGTACTCCCTCCATCCCAAATTATAAGACATTCCAAGAATCTTGGAGAGTCCAAGTTTTTCAACTTTGACCAAAATTATATAGAAAAATACAAAGATTTATAACATCAAATATGTATATTATGAAAATATAAGTAATGAAGAATGTAATTGCACTTAGTTGGTATCGTAAATATCATTATTTTATTATATAAATTTGGTCAAAGTTAAAAAACTTTGACTCTCCAAGATTCTTGGAATGTCTTATAATTTGGGATGGAGGGAGTAATACTCTTAAGAATTGCCCGACAACAACAACCAATGCTTCATAATTTGATCGGCCGTATGTATTCCTAGGCCGACTTTGGCTTGACTACGCAATTCGAATACTTTTCTATTTGCGTGACTGTTCCGTATTTCGGGTTCTGAGCAAGTTTCCTTTGCCGGCGCGTACTAGCTAGCCGAAAATGTAATCACAGAGCTCTTCAAAAGCACGCGCAGATGCATATGCATTCAGCGTGTATTCCTTGATCTTATTAGATTATTATAAAACATAACAAAAAAAACAAAGCAAAGGCACGGGTAATAGATTAGGAACAACTACCAGTTATTTTCATGTATGTTAGTATGTACAACTAAATGAATGAATCAATTGGCCAATATGCCAACAATGTAATAATGTGAATCTACAATGTGCCAACAAAGAATTCCCCTCTATACTAGACTAGAACTAGAAAGCCACCGATGCATGACCGACGACGCCTCTGATCTCTCGCCGTGTACGGGCAAATAAAGCTAACTCTACTACACGAAGAGCTGGAGGAGGACGGGCGGCGCCTGAGGCGCGGTGGCGGCGGCGGCCTCCTCGCGGTGGCGACGCATGTGGCCACCGAGCGCCTGGCCCATCTCGAAGCCGAGCCCGCAGACGTGGCACAGGTGGTGGCTCGCGGACGCCGCCGGCTTGGTCGTAGTGGTCTCCTTGGCCGGCGGCGCGGGCATCCCGAGCGCGAGGCCGTGGCGGCCCCGCAGGTGGCTGGTCCGGTGCCCGCCCAGCGCCTGGAACGACCCGAAGGCGCGGCTGCACGTCTTGCAGACGAACTCGCCGCCGCCGTCCGCCGCGCGCCGGGGCCTCTTGCTGCCGTGCTGCTCAGTGGCCACGCCGCCGCCGAGATTGAGGGACAGCGCGAGGGAGAGCGGCACGGCGCCAGCGGCGTCTCTCGGGTGCTTCATGTACGACTGACTATTCCAAACGCAAACGGCGGCCGGGCTGCTGGTGATCGATGGAACGAACGAAGAAGTACCTGATGAGCTGGGCTTTGCGATCGATCGAGCTCGAGATGTTGGGAGGGAGAGAGATCGAGGCGAATGGACCGGAGGAGGAGCGAGCCGCAGCCGCAGCAGCTGGATGTGTTGGGGGCTCTTGGCGAGTGCATGCTGGGCTTTATATAACGAGGGAAGTGCGCTCTGCTCACGTGCACTCTACGTCGGGGCAGACGATAGACCGAAAGAAAAGGCTGGGCGGACGGGGCGCGTCCGCTCCAGGGCGACTCGTCTGTCTGCCTGCGCTGCGCCGGCGTCGCCTGTCTGAAACGGCCGGTCTGAACGGCAGAACGGGGCGAAAGGGACGGGAACCTTCCGTGATCTGTCCGCTGGACGCGCTCGCGGCCTATGGGGTGGCGTGTGCGTGTGCGTGTGCGTGTGCGTGTGCGTGTGTGCTGGCCTCACGCCGGCCGCACCGCGGGACGGGGAGCGCGGAACGGAAGGGTCCGCGAAACGGATCCGGAGCTGACGGCGTTAGCAAAAGCGTTAGGCCTGCGGCCGCGGCGGGTGTGACTTGTGGGAGCGCACCCGCCGCTCCCTCGGTCTCGTTTGACGCCGCGCGCGCGCTGGATGACTGGTCAAACAAGTCTTGCCCGCGAAGAATCAACAGGGATAGGCTGCTAGTACTCCAGTAGCTAAGCTAACAGCTCGTACGAGAAACGTCACCGCCACCGCCATGCTTGAGGGAAAAGTTTCGCGTGAAGCCGCGCTGCGCACCACACGCACCGCGCACGTGTGGACGGACGGGGAGTAGAGGTTTCGCCGCACGGGCACGGGGCACGGCTACCTAGCTGCATACCGTACGTACCTGGTAGAATTATCTTTTAATGTTCGTCACTGGAGCTCTCGCTCTCTCCCTCTCCTTGTACGTAGTTTCCTTTCGACTGCGCGAGTGCTCTAATGCTACCTGCTCGCTAAGCTAAGAACACCTACGAGAAACGTCGTAGCAAGTAGCAACGTGCCATGCTTCAAGGAAAAGTTTCCCCGTGAAGCTGCGCACACGCACCGTCATATGCTACTATTATTCGTCGCTCGATCTCTCCTTGTCCTTTCATTTTGACTGCCAATGTATGTGCGCCCACATTGGCGGATCCACAATCAGCCTACGAGGGGGGCTAAATACAAAGAGAGCCGAGTTTAGACCAAAATTTTCCTTATATTTTTGATCCACGAGAGATTTTTGGTAGATTTTAGGGTGATTTGGACTGAATTTTCTATTATTTATCTAGTCCGCAGGAGATTTTGAACTATTTTTTAAAAAAATTATACTAATTTTAACTCAAATTATATCTATAGTTTTGGGGGGGGGGGGGGGGGGGCTGTAGCCCCCAGCCCCCCTGGATCCGCCACTGTGCGCCCACTGTGCTCCCAGATGCTAATAATACCATACCGCCACGTGTCTAATTTAATGGGCACACGGTTGTAATCCACCGCGCGCATCCCACTGCCACGTGCTACCCTACCGTTATGCTGTAAAGTACGTCATCATATCCGTCCACACACTAATCTCGTTTTCCCAAAAAATCAAATATTTTATAATTTCACTAAATTTATATAAAAAATGTATAACATTTAATGATGTCTAACAGTATCATCATATCAATATAGAGTAACATTTTATATTTTACAATACACGTATTTAGGAGTGTGTTGTTTTTCTACAACAAAATAGTTCTGTCACCTCCGATTTTCTGACCCTAATTTACTAATTAAAAATAGCGTGATTAAAAACTGATTTATCACAAAGGCTAATCTGAACAAGACAGAATTCTATACCTTAATTAGTTCATGATTTGTAATGGTGTTATATAATATTTTAAATAATGAGAATATATTAATTTTTCTTCATAGATTTGTCTATTAATTAGCATATGGCGGGTAATTAGTTTTAATTTGTTAATAGACTAAATTGTACTCGAACATCCGATGTGACCACAATTTGTTTTTGTCAGAAACGACACCCCCCTTATAGAGATATCAATGGTGATACTACTTTCAATATTCATAGTAAAACTTTGAAAGGACCGAATCAGCCTAGAGGGGGGTGAATAGGTGATTTTTGACTATCTGAAACTTCACAAACTATAAGATGTAGTTAGATAGCAACCGGAGAGGCCGGTTTGTTTGGGTAGGTACTACCGGGTGTGAAACACCGGTACTACCAACACAAACAAACGGCACAACCGGATCCTAAAAGAAACTACAAATCCGATGAAAGTAAGATATGAAGATAAAACAAGTTTCTAGCCAACTTTCCGAAGAATAATTTATGGTAAAACTACTCTCACGAAACCTTGGTTGCTCCCCTTGATGTAGATCGAGCCTTCCCAACCTAAGAACAAGATAGGGATAGGAAGAACACGAAGAACACAATAACAAGAGAGTAGAGAAAATAGGGACAACAACAACAAGCACACGGACACAAGATTTATCCCGAGGTTCGGCCAATCCACTAAGGAGTGCCTACTTCCTCGTTGTTGAGGTGACCACAAAGGTCGGAGTCTATTTCACCCTCCTCGCCTCACTCAAGCAACCACAAAGGCTACGAGAGTATCTCTACTAGAAATCTCAGGGTAATACAAACGCTTCGGGGAGCCCTCACAAGTAAATCAATACGGGCTACCACGAAGAACACCTAACCGGCTAGAGCTCAAAGAGCTCAAGAGTAAAAGACACAAAACAAGCCGGCAAGATGGAAACCAAGTGCTCAAGTCGAAGATTGATGCTTCCCACTCTCGAATCTCACTTCCCTAGCTCAAATCTTGCAAGGGAATGAATCTAGGAGCAAAGGGGGAGAGAGATGGGTGAGTCAATGCTTGGAGAGAGTTTGTCTAGAGTTAGGTCAGCAATAAGTGTATAGTCTCAGTTCCGTCCCCGTGAAAAGTGAAGAGGGGAGGCATTTATACTCCCTCAGTCCCGAGGCTGGTCGGTACCACCGACCAGCCATGGTCGGTACCACCGACCATGACACAACGGTCGCATACACCAGATCTGGTCAAACTGACAAGCACCGGGCCAAGGTCGGAACCACCGAGGCCGGTGGTACCGAGGTAATGGCGGTACCACCGCCAGGCCAAAACAAGCTCGAACAGAGAGCAACTCAGTTAGGGACTCGGTCCCTCGGAAACTACCGCCCGAGGGGTCGGTTCCTCCGAGGTCGGTGGTACCGAGGTAATGGCGGTACCACCGCCAAGTCAAAAGCTAGTCAGTCCAGAGAGCCCTGAAAAACTTTCAACCACCGAACCTGGGTCGGTGCTTCCGAGGCCGGTGGTACCGAGGTTATGGCGGTACCACCGCCAAACATATTCAACACAACACAGAGAGCCTCGCAAAGCCAAGTTACCACCGACCTCCGTCGGTACCTCCGATCCCGGTGTACCGAGGTGATGGCGGTACCACCGCCAGGCCTTTTTCAATTCTACACAGGGAGCTCTGCAAACTTGGTTACCACCACCGGCCTTGCGTCGGTAGCACGCGGGCGGTACTACCGAAGTAATGGCGGTACTACCGCCAGGCCAAAACAGCGCGAACAGAGAGCCTTGCAAAAATGGAAACTACCGGCCATGGGTCGGTAGCACCGCGGGCGGTACTACCGAGGTAATGGCGGTACACCGCTAGGTCAAAAACAACTCTATCCAGAGAGGGTTGCAAACCAGGTTACTACCGACCTTGCGTCGGTACCACCGCCGCGCGGTAGTACCGAGGTTATGGCGGTACTACCGCCAGGTCATTTTTTGACCAACACAGAGAGGGTGTTTGAGCGCTGCGCAGAGAAGCTGTGGTCGGTACCACCGACCACCATGGTCGGTACCACCGACCAAAAGAATTTACCCTCTACGTGTTCGTGATTGTGCGGTGTCTCTCAAGCGAACTAAGGTTAGTCGATTTGAGCACTTTTCTCCACATCTAGCCAACTTACTTTGTGACCCTCTTCATAGTCCGGCTTACCTATAACTCAAGTTTAAAATTGAAATTTAAACTACCACTTGAGCTAGGCATCTTTATGTCCAAAAATATCCTACGTGCTTTGTTCACGAGATTTCAACGTTTCAAATCTTTCAAAGGACTAACACCTGCATACATGCTTTTATAAACTGGTTAGTCCCTAATTTGATTGTCATTAATTAGCCAAAACCCACATTGGGGGCGAATGCACTTTCAAACTCCCCCTTTTTGGTAATTGATGACAACCAACTTAGGCTTACAATTAGGGATAGAAAAAATTGAAGCTTTTGAATTCCAAAATTTAGTTGAAGCTCCCCCTTAGTGTATGCTTTGGATATGAATTTCAAACCTTGATTAGAAAGCAAGGTTGCATACACAAGAACAAGAGCTCCCCCTAAATTTTGCAATCCGTGGGGTGCCTAAGTGTGTGACAATATCAAATATATCAATTTGTGATGCATAAACGGTATGACATGGTGATACACATAACAATGTAATAAGAAAAGCGAATGGCTATTGAAGAAAGAAAAGAACTCAAATCACATAGCCATATCGAAAACAACAATCACCAAGACAAGAGCATCAATAACGAGGATGAACCAAGCATGAATATAACAATAAGCATAAAAGGTTTACATCCTCAGCATATCACAAATAAAATGTAGCATACCATACTTAGTCTCAAAGATTACCCTTTCTTACAGCTATTACAACAAGATAAGCCTAACACTCCCCCTTTGGCATCAAGTACCAAAGCGGGTAGGCCAAGATAAGCAAAGAATCAATAATAGCTGCTAGAAGATCCATCATGATAAGAGCCCCCGAAGAGAGAGGAATAGGCACTCTCTCCAACGTCACCACCAGGGAAGGATGAAGGAGCCGAAGAATCAGGTGGAGGTGTAGAGTCGCGAGGACCACCACTCCCAGCTGGATCGGCGTCGGGGCCAGCAAAGCCCATGTACGAGCCTCCACCCCCTCCTTGATACGATGTGGACCCGCCAGCAAAGGACGTGCCCATACCATAGTCAGGGAAGAAGGAATGAGGCTGGTACTGAGGTGGTGGCGGAGGATAGAACTGATGAGGCGGATACAGCATGGAGCTGTACAAACCCCCGCCTCACCACCACCTGGAAACTGGGGCTGCTGCTGAGCCTGCTGCTGGGGCTGCTGCTGGGGAGACCATCATCATCATCATCATCATCATCATCATCACGCCGGGCCTGAGCATCGTACTCAGCAAACGGATCTGGATGAGGTCGGACCGGAGCGCGGAGGAAGACCGAGATGCTGACGCACCTCCTGCTGATGTCGCTCGTCACGATCGGCCCGATAGCACATCCACTCAAAGATCTTTCCAAGGGCGGAGCGAAGACCGCCACCCCTACGCCTCTCACGACGCGGAGGAGGAGCGGTAGCATGGGGAACATCTCCACCCGGCTGAGCCTCGCCAGGCGCTGCTGCATCTGCTGGGACCTCACCACCTTCATCAACTTTTTCTTTGTCCTTGGAAGGAGCCGAGGTGAACTTGCGAACACTGTACTCCTTCATGGTGCGATCATACTCGAAGGTGGCGCCAACCACATGCTCAATGATATGCATAAGATATGGAGCATATGGCAAGGCCTTGTGAGGATCATTGTAAACATCGGAGATTTTCTGCCACAGAAAGTGAGAGATGCTAAACCGTCCATCTGGCAGAGCAAAGCGGACGAGGACCTTGGCAGCATCATCTCTCAAGTTGTCCTGGTCACCAACTTTAGGATCCAGAGTTAGGCGCATCAGGTTGTTGAGCACATAGTAGGCAGGCTTCAGGCCTTGGACCTTGAAGGTTGCCTCGGCACCATCCATGTAGACACCTGAGTTCTGCAGCTGCTCGGTGTACATGCCCCCACCATACATCTCTGACAAGCGAGGGGCATCCCTGTCGACATGGTCGAAACCCAACAACCGGGCGAAAGTGACAAAATTGCACCGGTAGTGGACCCCTTGGGTCATCCAATGCAGCACGCGAGCTTCCTATCAATGAACAAGGTGGCCCAAAACTGACAGAGAATCTCCTGATTGTAGCTGCGCTCACCAGATATCAACCCCAAGATCCTCCACTCCTCAAGCCTCTGCACCAAAGACTGAATCTCATCTGAGTCCTTGTCTGTCAAGGAGCGGATAACTAACCGCTTGTGCTCAAAAAGAGGGGATAGCCCTTAGCACAGAAACCCTTCCAGAGGACTGTCACGTAGTAGTCCTGCTGGAATCTTGACCAGAACCTCTGATCAACTGAAGCATCTCTGATAAGCAGATAGGGGTTCTCCTCACGCTGCCTTCTCATCAAGCTACCCCGCTTTCTATTGGAGTAATCCATGGGATTTCCAAGAAGAGCGGGAGGGACAGCGGACATGACAGCTTCGGCTTCAGGGTGCATGTCAAAAGCCCGGTTGATTAGCATCAACCCTGAAGTCCGAGGGATGCCGGTCCAACTTGAGGATCGAAGGAACGACCCTCACGATCGAGACCAGCTGAAGGCACTCCTCCCACAATGACGCTGTGCAGGCGACCCGCCGGACCAGCGACAGGGGGCGGAGAAGGCTGAGGAGGAGGAGGAGCATGCCCACTGCCACGGGCATGACCGCTCCCGCTCGCCCTTGCGCTATCCACGCTGCGACGACCCGTAAGGCCCGCGGACGAGCGTCCACGGACCTGACGAGAGGAGTCATCCATACTCCCAGACCGACCACGGCGCCCGGGATTGCGACGCGGCGGCTCCCCTTGCGCATGACCACCTTGCTCCAAGGCGGCATAATCCTCATCATCATCACTAGGGGAGCGAGCACGAGAGGGCCTCCGGCTCATCTAGACAAAGATAGCATAGACCAACATGAGACAAAGATGATGGAACGATTACTTCAACGGATGTAGCAAATAAGACGATCGAAATCGGGAAGGAGAACGGCTCGCTGCGCGCGGGCGGTACTACCGACCCCTGGGGCGGTACTACCGACCGCACGGCAGCGTGCGGTTTCCTTCAATCCAATCTACCAAATCGCTATGAACTTGCGAACCATACATCCTAGAAGCATCTTCATACTAGATAGAACAATCCTACCAAAGGAATCGACCTAGAACAAAGTACATTGAGAGATCGGGCATGAACACCCTAGTACCTTGCTACTCGAAAAGAGGTCGAAATCCAATGAAGGAGGAAACTTCGGGCTTCAAGAACACCACCAAGACGATCTCCACGCTCCAAAGCAACTTTCCACCGGGGATTTGGATTTGGATGGAGGAGGAAAAAGATCGGGAGAGGAGAGGGCGATGGCGGCGCACGGGGAGAAGGCACGAGCAGGCGGCGGCTGCAAGGAGGCAAGGGGCGGCGGTCAAAAGAAGTTTGACTAGGGTTGAAACGGATTCACCGCGCCCCTTATATACCCAGGTCAAACCTGGTCGGTGGAACCGCCCAAAGGGGTCGGTACTACCGCCGTCGGTAGTACCGACACAATGGCGGTACCACCGACAGGCCGAAAAACAGAGGGACCAGAGAGGGTTTTCAGGAGGACTTTGTGTGGTATACTACACACACTTCAAATATGTCCAGATTTCATAGAATCAATACATAGCTATGGACACAAGTGAAGCATGCAAAATAGATTTTGAAATCACATACAATATTTGTTAAAAGCATTTGTTTAGGTTTCTAGGTGAAAACAAATATGTGCAAGACATCAAGCCACGTTACGAGAATCAATGATATTTAGTTCACTCCTCAAAGCACAAAATCTTGACTCATCTAAAGGCTTTGTGAAGATATCGGCTAGTTGTTTTTCGGTGCTCACATGGCGTATTGCGATATCTCCTTTGGCTTCATGGTCTCTCAAGAAATGGTGTCGGATGTCTATGTGTTTTGTGCGAGAGTGGTTTACGGGATTGTTTGCTAGTTTGATAGCACTCTCATTGTCACACAAAAGTGGAATTTTGGTTTGCTCACATCCGAAGTCCTTTAGTGTTTGCTTCATCCAAAGTAGTTGAGCACAGCAAGCGCCGGCCGCCACATACTCGGCTTCGGCAGTGGATAGGGCAACACTATTTTGTTTCTTAGAACTCCATGACACCAAAGACCTCCCAATAAATTGGCAAGTCCCGGTAGTGCTCTTTCGGTCTACCTTGCAACCGGCATAGTCCGAATCGGAATAGCCAAGTAGATCGAAAGTGGAGCCCTTGGGATACCACAAGCCAAGATTCGGAGTGTGCACTAAGTATCGAAAAATTCTCTTAACGGCCATAATATGACATTCTTTCGGATTAGCTTGAAACCTTGCACACATGCACACACTAAGCATAATATCGGGCCTAGATGCACAAAGGTA
This sequence comes from Coix lacryma-jobi var. lacryma-jobi, assembly GCA_009763385.1. Classification (NCBI taxonomy): domain Eukaryota; kingdom Viridiplantae; phylum Streptophyta; class Magnoliopsida; order Poales; family Poaceae; genus Coix; species Coix lacryma-jobi. The sequence goes on along the minus strand of CM019823.1, from coordinate 180,224,997 downwards.
AAGTAATGAACCGATCATAGAGCGATATACCTTTTGGTCCACTGACTTACCATCCACATTTAGATCAAGATGTCCATTGGTAGGCATAGGGGTCTTGATGGGTTTGGCCTTGTCCATCTCAAACTTCTTTAGCATGTCTCTTGTATACTTGGTTTGACTGATGAACGTGCCATCCTTGAGTTGCTTGATTTGGAATCCAAGAAAGTACTTCAACTCACCCATCATGGACATCTCGAACCTTTTGGTCATGATCCTACTAAATTCCTCACAAAAGACAACATTAGTACTACCAAATATTATGTCATCGACATATATTTGGCACACAAAGATATCATTATCAACTTTGCGAGTAAATAAAGTAGCATCGGCCCTTCCTATCTCAAAACCCTTTTTGAGTAGGAAGTCCTTAAGACAATCATACCAAGCTCTAGGGGCTTGTTTAAGCCCATAGAGCGCCTTGTCGAGCTTGTAGACGTGGTTGGGAAACTTTGGGTCCTCGAAGCCCGGTGGTTGCTCCACATAGACCAATTCGGAGAGGGGGCCGTTGAGGAATGCACTTTTCACGTCCATTTGAATAGCTTGAAATCATGGTGAGTAGCAAAGGCAAGTAATATACGAATTGACTCGAGCCTAGCTACAGGTGCATAGGTTTCCCCAAAATCCAAACCTTCGATTTGAGTGAAACCTTGAGCCACCAACCGTGCTTTGTTCCTTGTCACCACGCCATGCTCGTCTTGCTTGTTGCGGAAAACCCATTTGGTTCCTATCACATTTTGCTTGGGCCTTTCCACCAAGGACCAGACTTCATTCCTGGTGAAGTTGTTCAGCTCTTCTTGCATAGCCATCACCCAGTCCGGATCGTCAAGTGCTTCTTCCACCCTAAGAGGTTCCAAAGAGGAGACAAACAAGTAATGTTCACAAAAATTTGCTAAACGAGAACGTGTCGTTACCCCACGCCGTATGCTCCCCAATATGTTGTCAACGGGATGATCCCGTTGAACTGTATGATGAACTCTTGGGTGTGGTACAGGTGATCTTCGTTGGATGGGTCCATCTTCATCATCTTCATCATATGCATTGATGTCCCCATCTTCTTGTCGGACTTCATGTTGAGTTCGTGTTTGATCATCAATTTGGTGTATCACTTGAACATCATCCACACTACCACCATTCGGAGTTGCGGAAGCTTCATCATGCGCATTTGGATGCACATGATGGATATGAGAATCTTGTGGAGTGTGTGATGGTTCATCTTCATCATCTTGTACTTCAACGGGCCTTACATCACCGGTTGCAAGCTTCTTGATAGCTTCGGATGGAGGCTCGTCATTACCTACAAGCTCATCATTGACTTGCTCCTTTTGAGAGCCGTCGGATTCATCAAAAGTCACGTCTACCGTTAACTCAATAGTGCCGGTGGCATTATTGAATACACGGTAGCCATGTTCGTTAGTACCATAACCAAGTAGAAAGCCTTCATGTACCTTAGGTGCAAACTTTGAACTTTTGGCCCTTTTGTTAAGTATGAAACACTTGCAGCCAAAACTCGAAAGTAATGCACCTTTGGTTTGTTACCAGTTAGAAGCTCATATGGCGTCTTCCCTCTTAGCTTGTGAAGGTACAGGCGGTTGATTGCATGACACGCCGTGTTCATTGCCTCCGCCCAAAATCCATGGGAAGTCTTGTACTCATCCAACATAGATCTTGCAGCTTCAACAAGAGTTCTATTCTTCCTTTCCACAACCCCATTTTGTTGTGGGGTATATGGAACGGAGAACTCATGCTTGATCCCTTCTTCATCAAGATACTCTTCTATGTTGGTGTTCCTAAACTCGGTCCCGTTGTCGCTTCTCACTTTCTTGATTTTGATGTCGAACTCATTTTGTGCTCTTCTAGCAAACTTCTTGAAGATACCTGTGTTTCGCTTTTGTCTGCTAAAAAGAACACCCAAGTGAAACGAGAATAGTCATCAACAATAACAAAACCGTATTTGTTACCGCCGATGCTTTGATAAGCAACGGGTCCGATGAGATCCATATGCAATAGCTCCAATGGTCTTGAGGTCGACACAATGTTCTTGATTGGATGTTTTGCTCCTACTTGCTTTCCGGCTTGGCACGCACTGCAAATCCTATCTTTCTCAAAAGAAACATTGGTTAGTCCAAGGATGTGCCCTTCTCTTTGAAGTAGGGCCAAATTCCTCATCCCAACATGAGCTAGTCGGCGATGCCAAAGCCAACCCATGCTAGATTTTGCCATTAGACATTTGTAGCTCTACCTTACTAGTTGAGAAGTCAACTAAGTAAAGTTTTCCCTTCAACACGCCTTTAAATGCAATAGAGGAATCCCTTCTTCTAGAGACGGTCACACCCTTATCCGTAAGAGACAATCGTAACCCATTTCACAAAGTTGAGAAACGGATAACAAATTGTAACTCAACGAATGCACAAGTAATACATTAGATATGGAATTGTCAGTTGAGATAGCAATTTTACCCAAACCAAGCACTTCTCCTTTACCATTGTCACCAAACACAATGTTGTTGCATGAGTCGTTGCTTGGTTGAAATGAGGAGAACATATCTTTTGCCCCGGTCATATGATTGGTGCATCCACTATCCAACACCCAACTTGATCCACCGGAGGCATATTCCTACAAAACAAGTTTATGTTCTAGATTTAGGTACCCAAACGAGAATATTGGGTCCTTGGGGGTTAGTCACATAAGCTTTTGTACCCAAACATTTCTCATAATTTCCCTCTTCTTGAGGGCACCAACATACTGACAAACTATTTTGCCATCATCACCCCAACAACACAAATAATCACATGTATAGCTTCTTGATATGGGATTTGTTCTTGAGGGCCTCCACTTGCTTCCTTGTTGATCTTACCATAGCAAGTGGAGCCTTTGGATTGGCAACCTTGTTGGCCTTGTTCATTAGGTCAAAGAGAGGAACCCCTTTGTTAAAGTTAACAAAAGGTACCCCATTGACCATCTTTCTACCGTTGGCCTTACCACCATACCTATTGTACCCAATTCCATCCTTGATGGATGGGTGCCTTGCGGTCTTGAGGATATCTTTTGGTTGTTGCACCTTACACTTGCAACCATTCCTCAAGATCATGCTCAACCTATGAATTTCTTTGTCTTTCTTTTCTAGCTCAACAAGGTTAGTTGCACAAGCATTTATATCATGTTTATAGCATCTTTTGCAACCATTACTAGTTGAGGCATTAGAGCCATCGGAATCTTTAGAAGAGGTTGAAGAGGTGCTATTCCAAAGAATGTTGTAGCTTAGTTCAAGAGTTTGATATTTATTTTGAGAGCTTGTGAGGCTCTCTTGAACCATGCTAACCTCATTCTTTAGGCTTGCAATTGAGTCATTGCTCATGGAACACTCCTTAGCCAACTTCTTGTTGGAGTCATTGGTTAAGGATAGTTCCACGGTCAATTTCTCAACCTTCAACTTCTCCTCGGCAAGAGAGGCTTCCAATGCACGATTCTTTTCTCTCTCTTGAGAGATCAAGTCTCCTTGCATTGCAAGACTCTCATTCCGACTCTCTAATTTAGTGAGCAATTTTATGATTTTAGCTCCACCTTTCTTTCCAAACTTTCTAATTAAGCTAAGCTCAAATTCATCCATATCATCATCACTACATTCATCACTAGAACAAGTAGGAGAGTGAGGTGATACCTTCTCATTCTTAGCCATGAAGCAAGAATGAGTGAAGTCATCCTCGTCATCGGAGAGGTTCTCGAACAAGCGTGACGAAGCTGTCGATGTAGCCATGTTGGAGAAGAGACTTGGAGAAGAGGTCTTGTGTATGGCGATGTTGGCCGCTCCCTTCTCCTTCTCCTTGCTCTTGCTCTTCTCTTCATCACTTGAGTCATCTTCTGAGAACCACTCCTCACCAAGATGAGCTTCACCACCTCTTCTTCTTCTATGCTTCTTGTCATCACTCTTGCTATACTTGTTCTTGTTCTTCTTTTGTGGACAATCGGCAATGAAATGATCATCCGCTCCACATTCATAGCAATTTCTCTTCTTTGACTTCTTGAAGTAACCACCTTTGCCCTTCTTGTGCATCTTCTTTCTCATGAATCTTCTAAAGTTCTTCACAATAAGGGCCAACTCATCATCGGAGTCTTCACTTCCTTCGCTTGAAGAGTCATCTCGGGCCTTGCTTCCTTCTTCTTGATTAGCCTTGAGTGCTACCACCTTTTTGTGGCTTGCCTCTTGTTCTTCTATATCTTCATCATCCAAGACTTCATGATGCTTTATCTTGGCAAGCATCTCATGAGGTCCCATGCTCTCATAGTTAGGTCTCTCCATGATGATTGATGCAAGGTTCTTGTTTCTCTTTCTATATGCTCTTAATAGCTTTCTTCCAGCTGAGTAGTCATCCCACTTTGTGTCTCCGAGTGCTCTAATCTGATTTACCAACGTCATGAATCTGTCAAACATTTGTTGAGTGGTCTCATTTTTCTTGATTGCAAAGTTCTCAATCTTTCCATGAAGAAGCTCTATGTTGCACTTCCTCACACTCGCATCACCCTCATATGATATCCTGAGTGTATCCCAAATCTTCTTGGCATTCTCCATTCCATGTACCTTGTTGCTTTCTTCAGGCTTTAGGCATGATAGAATCAATGATGCGGCTTGAACATTTTGTTGAAACTCAAACACATCATTGTCGGTGAACTCTTGACCTTCAACATGACTTGGTCCATTTTCAACAATCTCCCAAACTCTTGCAGCAAGAAGGTGTAGCTTCATCTTGTGTGCCCAATCATTGTAGTTGATTCCATCAAAGGCAGGTGGCTTGCCTAGATTGACGCTAGGCAATTGTATGACCTTGCCCATATGGCTATAGTCATATGGCACTCTAGTGAACTCGGTGTCTTTCTTGCCTTTCTCTTCATCTTCCTTCTTCTTGTCATCCTTGGGCGGCTGATTTCCACTGCTTCCGGATGCTTCGGCTTTGCTTTCCAAAGCTCGCCTCAAACTCTCCATCTCATCTTTCATTCTCTTCATCTCATCTTCATGCTTCTTTGCTTGATCTTGAATTATCTGAGCAGTAACCTTCTTGACAATCTCATCAAGCTGTTCTTGACTTATGGTAGACATGATTCTCCCTTACGCGGTGAAGCGCTAACACAAGGGTTAGGCTCCGATACCAATTGAAAGGACCGAATCAGCCTAGAGGGGGGTGAATAGGTGATTTTTGACTATCTGAAACTTCACAAACTATAAGATGTAGTTAGATAGCAACCGGAGAGGCCGGTTTGTTTGGGTAGGTACTACCGGGTGTGAAACACCGGTACTACCAACACAAACAAACGGCACAACCGGGATCCTAAAAGAAACTACAAATCCGATGAAAGTAAGATATGAAGATAAAACAAGTTTCTAGCCAACTTTCCGAAGAATAATTTATGGTAAAACTACTCTCACGAAACCTTGGTTGCTCCCCTTGATGTAGATCGAGCCTTCCCAACCTAAGAACAAGATAGGGATAGGAAGAACACGAAGAACACAATAACAAGAGAAGTAGAGAAAATAGGGACAACAACAACAAGCACACGGAACACAAGATTTATCCCGAGGTTCGGCCAATCCACTAAGGAGTGCCTACTTCCTCGTTGTTGAGGTGACCACAAAGGTCGGAGTCTATTTCACCTCCTCGCCTCACTCAAGCAACCACAAAGGCTACGAGAGTATCTCTACTAGAATTCTCAGGGTAATACAAACGCTTCGGGGAGCCCTCACAAGTAAATCAATACGGGCTACCACGAAGAACACCTAACCGGCTAGAGCTCAAAGAGTTCAAGAGTAAAAGACACAAAACAAGCCGGCAAGATGGAAACCAAGTGCTCAAGTCGAAGATTGATGTTTCCCACTCTCGAATCTCACTTCCCTAGCTCAAATCTTGCAAGGGAATGAATCTAGGAGCAAAAGGGGGGAGAGATGGGTGAGTCAATGCTTGGAGAGAGTTTGTCTAGAGTTAGGTCAGCAATAAGTGTATAGTCTCTTTCCGTCACCGTGAAAAGTGAAGAGGGGAGGCATTTATACTCCCTCAGTCCCGAGGCTGGTCGGTACCACCGACCAGCCATGGTCGGTACCACCGACCATGACACAACGGTCGCATACACACAGATCTGGTCAAACTGACAAGCACCGGGCCAAGGTCGGAACCACCGAGGCCGGTGGTACCGAGGTAATGGCGGTACCACCGCCAGGCCAAAACAAGCTCGAACAGAGAGCAACTCAGTTAGGGACTCGGTCCCTCGGAAACTACCGCCCGAGGGTCGGTTCCTCCGAGGTCGGTGGTACCGATGTAATGGCGGTACCACCGCCAAGTCAAAAGCTAGTCAGTCCAGAGAGCCCTGAAAAACTTTCAACCACCGAACCTGGGTCGGTGCTTCCGAGGCCGGTGGTACCGAGGTTATGGCGGTACCACCGCCAAGACATATTCAACACAACACAGAGAGCCTCGCAAAGCCAGGGTACCACCGACCTCCGTCGGTACCTCCGATCCCGGTGGTACCGAGGTGATGGCGGTACCACCGCCAGGCCTTTTTCAATTCTACACAGGGAGCTCTGCAAACTTGGTTACCACCGGCCTTGCGTCGGTAGCACCGCGGGCGGTACTACCGAAGTAATGGCGGTACTACCGCCAGGCCAAAAACAGCGCGAACAGAGAGCCTTTCAAAAATTGGAAACTACCGGCCATGGGTCGGTAGCACCGCGGGCGGTACTACCGAGGTAATGGCGGTACCACCGCTAGGTCAAAAACAACTCTATCCAGAGAGGGTTGCAAACCAGGTTACTACCGACCTTGCGTCGGTACCACCGCGCGCGGTAGTACCGAGGTTATGGCGGTACTACCGCCAGGTCATTTTTTGACCAACACAGAGAGGGTGTCTGAGCGCTGCGCAGAGAAGCTGTGGTCGGTACCACCGACGACCCATGGTCGGTACCACCGACCAAAAGAATTTACCCTCTACGTGTTCGTGATTGTGCGGTGTCTCTCAAGCGAACTAAGGTTAGTCGATTTGAGCACTTTTCTCCACATCTAGCCAACTTACTTTGTGACCCTCTTCATAGTCCGGCTTACCTATAACTCAAGTTTAAAATTGAAATTTTAAACTACCACTTGAGCTAGGCATCTTTATGTCCAACAATATCCTACGCGCTTTGTTCACGAGATTTCAACGTTTCAAATCTTTCAAAGGACTAACACCTGCATACATGCTTTTATAAACTGGTTAGTCCCTAATTTGATTGTCATTAATTAGCCAAAACCCACATTGGGGGCGAATGCACTTTCAAACTTAAAAAAGTTTGACTTCTTGAAAAGTGAGATGTGCATTTACTTTAGAACGGAAGATACTAGTTAGAAGCATGAAGATGACGGGCCACATCATAATTTTAGGTTAGTGAAACTTATTTACGATGTGTACTGGTATTTAAAGTTTGATAAAATATAAAAATCTTCTTTCTAAGAAGGTAACTAATTTCAAAGTTTGGCCAACTTTATATAAGAAATCTATGGTATTTATGATGCGTAATAAGTTTTACAAAATTAATTATAGAATTTATTTTTTTAATAAATATGTTCTGAAGATAGAGAAGTTGACTATGTTTTTTATAAATCTAGTCAAACTTAAAGCTATTTGGTGGCTGAGAGAGAGTAAATTTATAGAAAATATTATTGACATTTATGACTTCTAGTAGACAAAAGCTATAAAAATAAAATCCTAATAAATCTAATTATGATTATTTTGTATTCTAGATATATATTATTATCTTCCTATATATATTTGTTCAAAAAGTTAGGATAGATCACTCGATAGAAAACTGAAAATGTATTTTTAGACGTAAGGATTACGTACGTACATAGCCTAGTTTAGGAACCTATAGGAGGCTAGGACTATAGGATGGCAGTATGACACGCAAACGGTCAACTGGTCCAGCAAGATTAGGAGATTGTACGTACGCGGATTACGGAGGAGTTATAGCCAGCACCAGCTGATAGCTGTTAGCGTCATCCTCATCCGTCAGAGGACCATCTAAATAATGCTGCATACTCCCTCCGTCCCTAAATAACTGTCTCTAAAAATCTGTGTCTCCCTCACAGACACGCTTTCCAGACGACAATTGAAAAAGGACGAAGGGAGTATGAAACTAGCCAGCAGCCCCTGGGCAAGATTATTGAGAAAATTCCTTCAATGCCATCAAAAGCTATACTGATCCCTTCAATGCCATTCAAATCTATAAGTTCCCTTGATTGCCATTGATTTATAATTTTATTCCCTATGCCATTGCCGTTAGTTTTTATGGTGCACATCGTTAGTGTCCGTCTCTCGTGCACCCTTTGCTGTTGCTGCTAACGTGTTCGTCGTCTGCGCACGCATGCCATCGCGACTGTCTCGCCATTTACCTCTGGTTTCTAGTTCCAGCTACAGCGGAGCATCACTAGTTCAGAGTTCACGATGACGCTTTGACCTCCAGCCCATAGCCCGGTCCGCCAGCTTCTAATTTGCAAAAATAAAATAAAATAAAATAAAGTAAAATAAAATAAAATAAAATACAAATCTTTGTCATTCACCAAATCCACCACCCAGAATTAGATTGTACGGATTTTTGGTCCAGACAACATTACTAAAAACATTGTAGCAACACCTCTTTTTTTTTTGTAGGCCCCCTACAAATGCTCCCAAACAGGCCAAAATAATTCAGCCGCCCCTATAAATAGCTTAGATTTGTACATGCGACTTAATATCCAGCCGCCACTACGAATAGACGCCTAATAATTATTTCTTTTTCAAACAATCCTGGATGAAGAAATGACCAAAATGAAAGTAGTAGGTCTCGAAAAGTTATAGAACTTTGATATTTACATCTTTTTCATTTGAATTCATGTTGTCATAGAAATCTATGTTTTAATTTGTCAAATTTAAAATTCAAAAATTTTAAATGACCTCAGATGGAGAAATAACCAAAATAAAAGTTATAGATCTTGAAAATTGTGGAACTTTGATGTTTACTACTTTTTTATTTGAATTTATCTTGTTATAGAAATCTACGTTTAAATTTATTTAATTTAAAATTTAAAATTTTCAACCAATCTCGGATAGAGAAACAACCAAAACAAAAGTTATAGATCTCAAAGTTTTTGCAACTTTATAGTTGACTACTTTTTTATTTGAATTTGTTTTGTCATAGAAATCTACGTTTGAATTTATCAAATTTAAAATTCAATTTTTTTAAATGATCTCGGATGGAAAAACAATCAAAACAAAAGTTATAGATCTCAAAAAATTATGCAACTTTGTAGTTGACCACTTTTTTTTTTTGAATTTATTTTTTCATAGAAATCTACGTTTAAATTTATCAAATTTAAAATTTAATTTTTTAAAACGATCTCGAATGGAGAAACAACCAAAATAAAAGATGTAGATGTTAAAAAGTTACACAACTTTATAGTTGATCAGTTTTTCATTTGAATTTATTTAGAGTCTTAACCACTTAATTTGAACTCGATTTAATATAATATAAGTAGATCCTAAATCTAATATAGACACCAGTTATGCAACACCAAAGTGAAGGAGGTGAGGCAGCTGGGGATGACGCACAGACTACAAACGCAAATCAGTGGTCACGATACACGTGGGCTGCAAGCGTTGGGTATCAGCTGAGTGCGAGAGAGGCGAGGAGAGAGGCAACGACGCCTGGCGCATGCATATGGCAGCTTGGGGCACGAGGTAAACAAGGTACCGTCATGTTTTAACGGTGTGCACGATGGATGAACACAAAAACTAACGGCAATGGCATTCAAGGAAACAAAAATTATAAATCAATGGCAATTAGGGGAACTTATAGATTTGAGTGGCAATGAAGGGATTGGTATAGCTTTTGATGGCATTTAGGGAATTTTCTCAAGATTATTCGTGGTGCTCCTGCCTGGGCCCAGGGCCGGGACAAGATCGAGGTGACTTGCAGGAGCGAATACGGAGCAAGAATAGTAAAAATTCTTTTTCCACACGGGCGTACGTGCAGCCCACGTTTGCCTTTCCTAGGCGCGGAGAAAAGCCTCAAATTCCTACGAAGATCCAATGCAACCTAGAAGTAGTTGCACAACCACAAAGTCATGCCCTGCTTCTCCCTTTCTTTCTTTCTTTCTTTCTTTTGTTCTGTTCTCAATATTTAGCTCATATTTAGTTCGCAAAAATTTTAGAGAAAAGTTTTATGGCACTTTCGTTATTATTCGACACACTTTATCCAAACATAGACTAACTAGACTCAAAAGATTTATCTCGACATTTACAGATGAACTGTGCAATTAGATATTTTTTACATATATTTAATACTCCATGCATGCGTCTAAAAATTCGATGTGACAAAGAATTTTGAAAAATTTTAGGAACTAAACATGGCCTAATCTTTTCCAAAACCACAAAACCTGATGATAAAGTTTAAGACGGATCGGACATGTACGGTCTAAGAACCGGAAGGAACAATCGATCGATCGATTTGTTTGCTGATTAGTAAAGTTGCGGAATCTCATAACAAAGGAGCACCGCGTTGCGTGTTTAATTTGGGAGTAAAGTTAAGTTTCGAAATCTCATAACAAGGCGCACCGCGTTTCGTGTTTAATTTGGGAAAACAAGGGACGGAATAAAATGAACGAGACCACTGTATTATCCTTCCTCATAAACATGGGGACGGTGAAATTATCCAAAAAAATGCATTTATTCGTGAGCGATTTCTGACAATGCAATAACGGGACACACATCTGAACCAAAGAATCATCGACGATCATATTATACTACCATATACTGTATGAATCAGTTTTCTGGCATCCGAACGAACTCGAACCGCTAATCCAAAACAAAAACTACTAGCACAAAGGCAACCTGCTGCTGCAGCTAGAAACTACTGCTATGATTTACATGTCCTGTGGATTGCTAATTAATGACGCTGATGAGTTAGTCCAAGCATGGAGAAATTAGGCGGCCGGGATCGATCTAAGCGAAGAGCTCGAGCAAGACGGGCGGGTCGGCGGCGGCGGCGGCGCGGGGGGCCTCGGTGCGCCAGACCCAGGCGTCGGCGGCCTCGGCGGCGCCCATCTCCTCGCGGTGCCTCCTCATGTGTCCGCCCAGCGCCTGCCCCATCTCGAAGCCGAGCCCGCAGATGTGGCACTCGTGCTGCTGCTGGTGCGGCGGCTTGTCCCCTCCGGCGGCGTCGGCGGCCTGCAGCAGCTTGTGCTGCTTGAGCGCGCGGGCGCCGACGCCGAGGTCGAGGCCGTGGCGGCCCCGCAGGTGGCTGGTGCGGTGGCCGCCCAGCGCCTGGAACGAGGTGAAGGCGCGGCTGCAGGTCCTGCAGACGAACTCCCCCTCCCCGGACTTGGCCACCACGGCGCCCCTCCCCCTCCGCCGCGCCCGCTTCGCCGCCGACGCCGACGACGGGGTGCCCGTGGAGTCGGACGTCGTGGACGAGTCCGTCGTGCTCAGCGCCAGCGCCAGCGACACCTCGCCGCCGGATGCGTCCTGCTGCTCCGTCGTCCTCGGGTGCTTCATGATCTCTGTCTGGGTCGGTGGTGATCTCACTGTCCTCGTCTGCAGCTAGTACGACGTACGGAGGCTTTTAGCCTTTGTGGATGGAAGAAAGGAAAAAGATGCGGTGATGTTTTTGTGCTTGGATTGAGAGGAGAGGAGCGAGGAGTTGTGGGTGAGGCCGCGCGCCCTTTTATAGGTTGTGTGTTGTGTCCCCGTCCAAGAGAGAGGCGTGGTGGGCTTACGTGTGCGGCAAGTTGGTGGGGGCCGACCGACATGAGGCGCGAGGTGGCGTGGGCGGACCAATCCGGGGAAGGCACCGGAACGCGCGGCGCCGCGTCGCGACGTGGACGGATGGGCGTCCATCGCGCGTATGCTCTGGGGGGATGATGGCTCGCTCGGCTGGGACGGCGTGTGGATGTGGTGGGGGCGGCGGCTGGCGGGGCTGCACGCAACGGGCGTGACGGCGTGTAGATGTGGCAGGCAGTGACGCAGCCTGGCACGGCAGGCAGGCAGGCAGGTGCAGGTAGGCGGGCCGCGCGTGGCGGCGGCCGGTGGGCGGCCCTCCGCGAGAGCGAGACCGCACTGCTCTTGCTTAGCCGCGGGGGCAACGCCGCGGGTTCGGCGGAGGGGTTGGAGGGGAGGGGAGGGATGAAAGCGATTAATTTAATTAATTAACTAACTAACTAATTAATTATTCTGGACAGGGTGCGGGATGGGCGGCGTGTGGAGACCCATTTGGGGACCCAAACTCAAAATGGGTCTCAGAACACAATACCTATAGCCTCCAACAGAGTATTTATATGAAAGACTCATTTTAGGCATCATAAGAGACAGAACCTAAATTTGAGTATTCTCTCTTCTCGAGACCCATTTGCAGAAAGAGTTCTCTTTTGGGTTTGGTTGTTGGAGAAGGCTAAAAATAGGTATTGAATCTATTAACTGTAGCGTTACCCAACCATCAAATACGTCTTGTATTTTGGGTAGTGGTTGTTGGAGACAGTCTGACTGCACACACATGGTCGGTCGGTCTGCAGCGGCGGCTGCTGCTGCTGCTGCTGCTGGAAAGGTCTGGAACCTTCTCCTGCTCTCGGTCGCTGCTGCTGCTCTGTGCTCTCTCAGATTTGTGAGATTAGGGCCTTGTTTACATGTCTTTAAACTATCAATTTTTTTCACTCTCTCCATCACATCAATGTTTAGACGCATGCATGGAGCATTAAATGTTGGTAAAATAAATAACTAATTGTACTTTTAGTATGTACATGTCGAGACGAATCTTTTTAACCTAGTTGATCAAAGTTTATCAAATAACAATCAAAGTGCTACAATTCAGGAAAAAAAAAATCTCAGTTTCCCAATCTAAACGAGGCCTACAATGACGCACGCAATCGCGGTCAACTAACTAATTCTGTTCCAAGTTCCTTCCGGTTCCAGTTCTAGAAGATTGAGACCGGAGAGTCATGGAATAGGGTCTCGTGGTACCAACACGGATCATTCGTCTCTAAGACAAAGTGTCTTTTTTATTTTCCAAGTAGTCAACCACTTTTAATTTTGACCAAATATATATAAAAAATATTAATATTTATATAGTATACAATTAGTATCATTAAATAGGAGTAGACCATTTAATTTATATTTATAATAAATTTATTTTTAATATAAATACTGCTTACTTTATTAAGAAAGTTCAAGCGACACAGATACCATAGCGATATGCATTCTGTTTGGCAGATGGTTTTCACGACCGATTGTGTCTATATTAATAATGTTCAATAGTCTCTACTCGCTTGAGTTATAATCTGAATTTAGTTTGTATGAACCAGTCATGGAACAATATTTTTTTTCTCTCTTACAATATATCCATAATATAAATGAAAAGAATCCGCTTTAATTTGTACCGAACAGAGTCATAGGCTGCAGTATGGTTGATGAGCCTGGAAAAAAGAACAGCAATGTGATTTATTTTAGGATAGAGGGGTTACTCTGGATTGATCCTCTAAGTAGCCGTCAATCTTGCTTACTTGTAGTCGTGGCGACAGCCTGGTGGCACGATGAATGCTTCTGCTGCGGGTGAGTGTGTGAATCCACAGTGACCCCTGTAGAGCTGTGCGTGAGCGTGACGGACCTGTCACCGCCGCTCTGAAGTCTTGAGATTTCTGTAGACCCTTCTTTTGTGGCCTGAGTGCTACAACGTTGAACGTTCGGCAAGTATAGACAAAAAAGCGAGGCTTCTAAAAAAAGTGCGAAAACGAGAAGATATTTTAGCGCTCTGCTAATCTGATGTTGACATGGCAAGTAGCCGGCCCGTCACACGCGGACACGGGAACGGAGCACAGCAAAGCGGTTCCGGCGGCGGGCGAGGACGCCTGGAGAGCAAAAAGGGCATGCAGCACATCGCGCACAATTACCATGCGGCCGTGAGAACCATGAGATGGATCCTATTCGATTCTACTACAGTACTATTCTGTGTGCCGCTGCCTGCTGACGGTGGGTCGACCGAGTCGGAGGGAGCACGCCGTGCGCTCGCCTCCGTTTTGCCTCGCGAGTGCGGCGCCAGAGGTGCCGTGGTGCCGACGGAACGGGGCCGACAAATCAGACGGCGCGTACTGAGTGCTGACTGGGGTTAAAGTTGGCACTTGGCCAGGCCCGTACGTCCAGGATTAAGATTACAAGTACAGATTAGGTTCCGTATCCATCCATCAGATCGACGACGTGCCAGACACGACTTTGCTTTCGAACGTATACTTAACACGTATCCCCCGCCAGCTACGACTTTACTAGTTTTAATAATAACTATATTATATATATCCCTCGTTAGCTAAGATTTTCCATTTCTGGTAGCTGACCAGTATACGATGGCAAACATGCTGGGGTGCAGCTAATCGGCGATCATCCCGTTACACAGGACAACACAAGTAAGCTGTGGGCCACGGCAGCCAAGTTGACTATCGAAAGCCAACCGGCCGGAGACGTCGGTACTATTTGTTCTGGAACCCGCCGCAGCCACGCTTTCGGATTCATTAATTAATCTTAGTGCCACTAGTATATTCAACAAAAGCCCGAACTTATCACTAGTACTACCTACTACTCTCTTCATCCTAAATTATAATAAGATGTTTAATATTTTTATCCTCAAATTGGATCACTTAAATAAAGTCAAATTTAAGTTATTTTTAAAGAATTTTTGTTAATAAAAAAACCATGACAAAAAATAATATTTTACATAAAATTTTGAATAAAACAAGTGATCAAACTTAATGTTGAAAAAATCAAAACGTCTTATAATTTATAATTTAAGGTTGGACTACCAACCAACCTGGTGCGCTGATGGTGGTGTGTGTGGATTCACGGGCTCACGGCGGCTTCACCCAGCCGGCCAGCCCCAGTGCGGCCGCCGGCACATCATGGAGACTGGAGTCCGGAGAGGCGATAGATAGATACTCCCTCTGTTCATGAAAACATGCAATTCTAGAACAGTGTCATGGTTTAAGATCTCTAGTTTGATTAATTATAGGTAAAAATATATTAATATTTATGATATCAAATAAATACAGTTAGATTCGTTACGAAATGTATTTTTTTTTAATAAATTAATTTGGAGTCGTAAATGTGAATAGTATTTACTAGAAATTTGGTCAAACGCAAACTACTTTTGGTGGCACGGAACCCATAGTTGCATGTTTTGTTGGACGGGGGAGCAGATAGATAGATAGATAGATAGATAGATAGATAGATAGATGATCTAATGATTGACGTCACGGTGGGTCGACCTCATAGTGTGTTCTCTAGTTTGGCTTAATCTAATCCTACTTTGTGTACGCTGTGAAATGAGATAAGCACGGACGTTACTTGCGGCTGCCGGACACGTTCCACGTCCGAGTAACCTGCCTGTGTGGTGTGGATGGAGACAGAAGACAAGTATGGAGGCAGAAGATCTGTCTCTGTCCTGTCCATCGACACGGTTAAGGGAAACGCGCTTTGCAGCTACTATACTCCGTACTATATGTCCTGGACATGGTCAAGGCGCAAATTAAGTTTCCCTCGCTACTACACAGCGTGAATCCTCGCTCTTTTGTAGAATGGAATAATTTGATGCATCATTATCATTTTGTTTCTCGCAAACTAATAATTACTATTCATATAAAAAATAAAGTCATTCTACCAAATTTAATTTGACAAGTGAACTCATAAGCATAATCTCATCTATAATGGTTTGATTACTCAAACCAAACACCCTATTACTTTCTTTCTTTTAGGTGCATTCTGATGATTTTTGGGACTGCTAATATCATGTAAACCATGTGGTTGCCACAATGTGTAAGACCGAAATTTTAAAAATTTCTATGAAGTACCCCCTCCATCTAAATACAATAAAATTTTCACTTAACGAGCAGTTAAACAAATTCAAATACGATCAACAGAAATTGGTAAAATAAGTAAATGGATTATTTTGAAAAAATATCAAATCAGTATCATTGGATTAAACATAAATGTTTTTATAATAAATTTATTTTAAAACATAAAAATATTATTTTTTTCTAAACTTGATCAACGGTGTCTAAACTTTTAAAAAGATAATATGCTATTATAGAAATTGTTAGTCGAAGTTTGAAAAGTATGTGAATTTGGGCAAATGTAAATGGATATGGACTTATATTTTTAATAGGAGAGGAATTACTCTATCCGAATGAACTAATGCAGGATGCAGAGTATCGTTGTGAGTAAACGTACGTCGGCTGTTGCAACTTGGCAGATCATGAGCCTGGATTGCCGACAGCTAGCTCCTTGCTACGTTGCGAATTGCGATCAGCGACCACTGGCGCCAGCAGCGTGAAGTAACAACAGGAAACGCGTCATTGCTATAAAAATGTATTTAGCACAGTATACACTCTTGCATACATACCGTACCAACACCCACTGCCCATGACCAATGTGTTCTTTTTTACTTCTGATGAAGCAAACATGAACACAACCTGGAAGATAAAGTGTGCTATGTGCGCTACCAGCCTGTACTAACACCTACTCCCTCCGTCTTATTGAAAATGTCGTTAGAAAACCGTGTCCCCCTCACAAACACGCTTCCCAGGCGACACTCTCAATGGGACGGAGAGAGTAGCAGTGTAGTAGCTGTATTTTTTTTTTATATAACTAAACTAGCAGCACTAGCAGTGTAGTAGCTGTATTTTTTTTTTATAACTAAACTAGCAGTGCAGATGTAGCAACCACATTTCGTATCACACGTCATTTGCCTTCGTCTGACGGCAACCGCGTCGCCAAAGGAACATCTGCCGACCGGCCATTAGCCATTTGACAGCAGGCTACTGGTCTGCCGATGGAGTGGACACCTGAGATCATATGCACAGTGATGTCGGTGCCTACGTGCTCTCCGTCATCTCCATGAATGATGAAAGCGTCAATAGCTCAGCCGACAACCTTATCTGGCTCTTGTAGTCGTGTTCGTCAAATTGCGCACATGCAAGTCGTTAACCAACTTCCAGGCTTCCAGCACATCCATCGTTGCTGGCGCATACTTGACCACTTGTTACATCGGCCCCACTTGCAACACCGAGACATATTACTTTGTCTACTTGTTACATGCGTAGTGTACAGCCTAACAGTACCAGCTCGATTTGGAAAGAGACTGTTCCTTTGGTCTACCGTTACAGCCGCGTGAGCTAGGAATTTGCTAGGCACTTGCATACCTAAATCATATGACGCAAGTATTGTTAAATTACAGCAGACTGAACATTCTCAATGAACCACTTTTTTCTCCGGCTCATTTTCCGTTGTCACAAAAGGAGGGTAAAGCTACTTGGCGAGAATGGCATATATATTTGGCTACTCGTTGGGCAAACAGATTCCATTGCAACGTAGTGCCCTGGCACAAAATCTGAGCCAACTCAAATTCAGTCACTAAGACAACGCTCCACATCCACGTTATAGCACCAAAACTTGAGATTTGAGGTCGATTCCATTAAATATGAATGTTCCCCGCAATGGCACAAACTGCTTGGTGACCAGCTGAAAGATAAGTGGGAAAACGAATACTGATAAGTAATAGAAAATTTTCCATTCCAAATGCATGAACATTCCCACTAGTGTCCAAGTATATAACATAATATGAATTCAAATCACACTTTCACCGCATTTTCTCCAATATTGTGTCTTAAATCCTGCAATTATGTATCTATTCAGGATGGCACGAAATGTGTTTTTACGGGGCCCACATACCTTAATTACTTCTTGTGAAGCGACTCCACCGACAAAAGCAGCCACTGGATGAATCTCCGCACCCCCGAACCGGCACATCTCAGTTATCAGGTCTTCGGATAAGGATGCTCCGTTCAAACCCATCTCACTTAGCACTGAAGCCGCAACTGTCTTCAGCCTAGGGATATCCTCATCAATCTCACTATCGAATCCAGTGTATAATCAGTATTATAAAAAAAGCAGATCATTTCTCTACATGTGGGATAATAATGTTCACCAATAGCAAATGAACATTTCTCTCAAGTACCTGTCGAAGATTCCAGGTAATCTGCTATAATTGGCAGCTAGTCGATCAACAGCACGTAGTAGAATGTAGAAGTTCATTGCGTAGCTGCAGTTACACATTTGATAATCATTAGAGTAGATCATACAGAATGTCAGAAGTATTTATGAGATAACATATGACGTCCAAGCTAAATGCTGAAGCTCAGAATCAGCACTATGATATTGAAAGTATTCACATTACGAATTTACGAGTGAACGTAGTTTGAATAACTCTCTTTAAATTTGGAAAAAAAAAATACTAACACTGCAACATCCTAGAATTCCCTAGTAGTTAGGGTGGCTGGCATGTTACTAACTTAATATATAATCATTGCAGAAAATGGTAACAGAATTAATAACAAAAAATCCAGAACATGTACAACTAAAGGAACACGAAATAAATAGAGGTGGAAAAGCAAAAAAAACAGAGCAATGGATGCTGACCTGTAGTCTTCATCGTTGAAATACCTCTGAATTTCAGAGACAATTGGAGCGCTGAATTCCTTCTCGAAACTACGATATCTACAAATCTAAACATTGGAAATTATTCAGCATAGATGACAAACCGGTAAAAATAACATTTTGGGGGTACTTATTTACACTTATAACCGATTATGAATATACAAATTTGAAATTGAACCAGAAACCACTGATAAGTGCAACACTAAATAGTGTGTCCCTAAATGAAATAACTAATGTGGTGCCTGCACTAATCATTATTCTATCCTTCTGAGAGAGCAAGCAGCGATCTCATCGTGCCAATAAAATTGCCTTTATCCAGTTTATTACCATTCTGGCATGGACAACCAGATATTATAGTCATCGCTACAACATATTAATTGTAACAATGACCACATCAGGCAATAAGATGTCAGGTTGTGAAAACATGCCATCTAAAGAAAGCAGCTTACCCTTAGTTTCCTAGAATTTTTACAAAATGTTTTGATATATGCTCTTGAAATAGAATCCGGATCTCTACCAATCCGTTTCAAGATTTCCTTTACATGATGCTCCATGGCAAGACAGTCAAATTCTGCCTTCGCTTGGTAAATCTTTTGTAGGCTTACATAATACCTGTAAGATGACACAAGAGAAACATTACAGTGTTGACACGTAGCCGAATTTAAAACTAGAGATGGCAACTTTAGGACACTTGCTCAGTAAGGGAAGTCATATCAGGTATTGTTCCCTCCAGAGGTAGCTCACCATTGCCCTCCTTTGCAATAAACTCCTATCAATAGACAAGAGAAAGCAAAGCAAGTTTTGAGACAGACACCATGGTAAAAAAATGCTTATATGTGGACTTTGTATAACTTATGTTCAATATGCAAGCAGTTCCATGTATGAAACAAATAAAACAAATAGGTTCAGCTTAGAAGCCTTCAAAATCAGAAGATGCTTGACACTGGATTCATGTGTATAACAGGGTTCTAGCTCTAGAAGGATGAATTTGGCTTTTAAATCTGACTAAAGAAAAGTTTTAGTATGATCCCAAAGCACGTCTAGAACTGGGCCAATCTAGTTCAACTGCATGATGTACAAGACATCTCGGTCATATTAGCAGCCTGAGATTTTAGCAGAAATGCAGCTCGCACATGCTCATTGTCCAAGCAGTTTCACTGCACAGATTTTGAACAGCTTAACAACATTTATGGCCTGAGATTTTGCCATAAACTATAGTAGTAAGATGCAATTAAGATACCAAGAAAAGAAACTTGCTGGTCTGCTTTTAACAACAGCAAGGGAGGCCACAAAATAGATCAGTGACAAAAGAATCAGTATTCAGTCACAAGGATGCCAAGAAACTTTTAACCATGGTATGCTTGCTTTTACTGAATGGCCCATCATATCATGTAACATAAGTTGGCATTTAGTACATTTGAATCACAATATGATAGATACCTTTAAAGCAGCCACTAAAATCCAGAAATCTGGCGATGATGAATTGACTTCCGCAGAGTCATCATCAATTATCTGACGGATCTCATTACCTGGCAGAAATTAACCATGAGTCAGAACCTGCATGTTTTATAGTTGTATGCACCATTTTGTATGAGTCACTCTATGCATGAACTTGTGCATCATAAGCAATAAGAACATAATACCATGCAACAGGATTGGCAAGGCCACTCAGGTTAAACCCAGAGCATGACTAAAAAACTGTATGCTACTATTGTCCAAATAAAGTAATCAGAAATAGCTTCAACAAATTTTAATTAAAATAAAGTCATGGCAGACAACCCATAGCCACTATTTTAATTAAAATAAAGTCATTGCTATCTTCTAGTGTGCAAGCATCAACTTGTTATCAGTACACAACATTCAAATGCTAGCTGAGTTCATCGCTTTAATACAGATTTTGCAAGGGATGTTTGGATTCAGGGAAATGAGAGAAGGATAGCGATTGGGACATGGAACATGGAAAAGATGGAGGGTTAGAACCATGTAATGGATCCACCCCCTCCCAATCCCAACATCTACATAAATCTAAACATATAAGAAAGCACCAAATCTCAAATGGGAATATGGGATCATCATTATACAATATACAGTTACAAAAGAGGTGAATATCTTGTTATATGTTTACAGCAAAAATGATTGGCATGCTAGTGTTAGAATAATATATAAGTGCACAGCCACAGATAAGCATTGTAATTGGTGATCAAGTACCTAGAAAATTCAGAAAGGGTACACACATTATGGTACAAACTGGTAGATATATTGCAACTGATGCTCATTGCAGCAATCAAACAAAATGTGATACCCCATCAGGCAATAAGACCAC
This sequence comes from Coix lacryma-jobi var. lacryma-jobi, assembly GCA_009763385.1. Lineage (NCBI taxonomy): Eukaryota > Viridiplantae > Streptophyta > Magnoliopsida > Poales > Poaceae > Coix > Coix lacryma-jobi. The sequence continues at coordinate 180,204,116 of CM019823.1, read as the reverse complement.
TCACATGAGACATCAAACATCCAACAATAATGAAGTTTGGATGCAATGCTTGAAATCTGATCTATGTAAAATTGTAGATCTAAAAGGTTCAGCTGAGCATTTGATAGAAAATAGAGGTGGACAAGCTATCTATTGAAAGTGCAGGCTCGACAACATTTTTCGTATTAAGATAGTCAGATTCAGAAAAAGGACATGTGAAACAACTACTGAGTACTAACCCAAATGCAGACAATATGTGAACTTTAGGATAAAGCCCATTTGGTCAACTTACTGATTCCTGGAGTGACTGAGACTTTATATGAAGAGTCCACGGCTTCTTTATAATTTTCTTCATCTACATTAAGCATATGGGCTCGAATTAGGTCCTGATAAAAGTAACGATTTAGTTAGTGCCTTGACAGTCCTAAAAACACATTAACAGTTTGTTTACTTGACGACTCAACAGTACTAAAAGAAAGTACCTTGAATTCCTTTTTCTCTTGCCTAGTTGAAGGCATGTTACCATCATGTGCATCTGCCCATTTTTCAGCAAGTCTCACAAGGATAACAATGTATGGAGTGTGTTTGTGGACAACAGGATCTTTATCATTTATGTCAACTGATTTTGCAAATCTGCGAAACATAAGTGTCAACAATAACAGTGAACTTGTGTATAATGAGAAAACTATTACACACTTATTTGGAAAATTAGGGTATGAATATATTCTTACTGCTTTAGTTCAGTCCATGGATTGTGAAGTCGCAAATCATCCAAGAAGTGGTCTGGTTTTGATTCTATGACACAGTGCTCCTGGACAACAATAAATAAATATGTGAATCTTCCCAAAATGCTTTTGTTATGACTTCCTCCCAAGGTTGCAGAGACAACTCACAAAAAAGGGAAAAAATCACATACAACATGACCCAGATAGCAAGGCCTTGTACTCGTACACAACTATGAATGTATGAGCATTAAAAATCACAAGGTCTTGCTATCTGCAACTGTGATGTCATGATAATTAATTTTGTTTTCTACTAAAGAGATTAGTTTTGGACATAATAAATATATCAAGTACCTTGACGCTAACCCTGACCAAACCGGTTAGACCATATGAACGTGCAGCAACCAAAACGATATCTGCTTTCCTGCAGATATCATCTAGCTTCAGTAAAGAACTCTCTGGAAGCTGCAACATAGAAGGAAAAAACAGCATATTAAAAAATATTTTGAGTTATACTCCATACAAATGTTTTGCCAGCGATACTACAAAACAAAGATTAGGGAACTCTACTAGCACCAGTATCAATAAAACCTGAAGGAATAATCAAACTGTAGCACTACAGTTATGTTAAAAAAGAGAGCAAACTATAGAAACTATTATTGTCAAAAACTCAAAATATGCTTCTGGCTGATGAATCCACTTATGGGCATGGCCAAATAAGCAACAGGGAAACTATATTTTCAACTACAAAATTTAACAGCTAGCCAATCATTGACACGACATATCGAACAAGTAATAATTTAGGGTCTGCTTGGTTGGAGGCCTGGGGAAGTTGCTTGACTGTGGTTGCCTGACCAGGCAAGTCCGAAAAGGTTGTTTGGTTGGAGGTCTGTCCCTAAGAATGCTAACGACTAATGAGATAGTATGCATAACATCAATGCGCTTTTAGATATATACTTATATAGTTTGATTAAAAAAACTAGATGATTTGGATTAATGTTATTTTTCTAGGTTAACTAAAAAATTATTCTAATAAAAAATAACTAATTTTGTATGTGTATAAAATAAAGCCAAACATATTTAATTAGTTTTTTCCAAAAAATAATATTGATTAAGTTGTGTTCCATTATTATCTGTTTTTCCTGACACCTATCATTGATCCAGGGGCTATTTTGGTTGCCTGGCCAAGCATGCACTCGCCTGGTTCAGGAAGCATATCAGTGTAAATGGAGCGCAGCCAAAGACCTATCCAGGCAAAAATACTCCAGGCTCACATCCAACGAGCCCTTAATGAAAGGTTTTACCGTCAGCAATGCCAAGAGGGCAGTTATGCATTAGCTTATCGGGTATGCATTTGATAGAACAGTGAGTGGCTTGGTCCAATGCCATATTACCATATGTCTACAGAAACTGGGTTACTTATAACTAATGCACAAGGTATAATGTTTGCCTAAAGCACTGAATCAATGCACTACTCTAGCGTAACAATAATTTAGAAGCTATCTGGTAGATAGGAGAGACATAACATCCAAAGTTTGTTAATAAGAAACGTTCATTCATATAAACGTATTTCACAAAGTATAAACTTTATTAGAACATAAATTGAGCTATGACATATATGGTTATTGAGAGCTATGAATGAAATCTTCTAATATTCCTCTTGCTGGTTTCATCTCTTAAACATTTTTGTTTCACACAAAACATAAGTGTTCATAAACCCAAAAGTGGCTAGCGCTAGCAGACTAGTCATGCTCTTGCAATTTATCATAAAAAAGTAGACTGAATAACAAACCTGGGTAGCAATGACAACAGTGAACTGGGAAAAGAACGAAGGATTAGTGTCTATCAAATGCGCTGGAAACTCCTCAACAAACTTGGCTTTAACAGCGTCATTAAGCTCTTGTAGGAAAGAACATATAGATTTCGCTCTTGGTTGCCCCAAACATCCTTCATCCACTGCATGCAAATTTAAGGTACAAGAATATGAGTTCCATCAATTTTGTCGGAACGGATTCAAAAGAACAGGTTGAATCACATAGCGAAGAAATTACACAGAAAATTGTTCCCCAGATCAGATGCTTCAACTTTGGAGCCATCAACAATAGTCACACTTCCTATTCCTCCAAGCACGAGATTCTTCAATGCTTCTGTTCCAGTAGGACCACAGTTAAGCAAGCATATGCTAGCCTTCTCCAGTGCAGCCTGGCCTTGATCACCCCATATCCTGCGCTTTGCAGTTAACACATAACAGGTATCTTTCAATATCTGGTCATGCTATCTGGATAAGTAGGCAGTAGAATAATCTAGGGAAAAAAAAACATTGTACCTATCAAACTACAGGTTAAATGACAGAATGGATTTTATTACTTTTAATAAACAATGCTTGTGGCATGGATTAACAATTCCAATACACCACTACCAGCCCATAAGAATTCGTAACAAAAAACTAGGGTTATTTTGCTGTTGCTTCAACAACTAATGAATACGGCCAGTAGGTAATGCTGAATTGCAGGGTGCAAATAGCTTAATTTCAAAGTAAAGCCAAGTCACTGATCATACTGCCAGAGCCATGCATAACACAACGCAAGACCAGTCTAAGAGTCAAACCAAGCAGATTAAAATAGGGGCAGACTAGAGCTACTGGCTGCGACCTGTGATGGCAACCAGAAATCACCAACCTAAGCAAAGATAATTTATTTGACAACACTTCTAGGCATTCAAGGTTTAGTCAGGTTTGATATTTGTACTGGCCAAAGTGCTATCTCGCATAATTACAACGGCAACAGGCAATTAGTAAGTTTATATGGAGATGTAGCTTAGGCAATAGAAGTACCCGCTAATTCAGTTGCTCATCTAGAACCAGTACAGTAAAACACTATTATCAGATTACATCTTGCCATCAGAATGTCATACACTACATAAAAAGTTGTGGCAAATTCCTTGTGCATAACAGATCAACCTAACAATAACTAAATCAGTATCGGTGCCCAACAATGTGCAAGCAAGCAACCCCAACTCCAATGCAAGGCCTTCGCAGTTGGACTGACACCATAGCCCTCGAGAGCCAAAAATCAAAGGAGCCTAAACCCTAGTCGCCGCAGCACAGCACATCCAGATGGATCTCGAACCGAATCAAATGAGCGGAATTACATCGTTGCAGGACTTAAACCCTAGAATCGACCGACGCTAAGCGCTCGGAATCTACCCATCGATCACGCCGAGACGATGAGGTGGAGGCGGGAGGGAGAGCGCAGATGCGCATCGTAGAGTTACCTGAGCTGGCGGTCGTACTTCGTCTTGGGCTCGGCGACCACGCCGGTAGCGGACATGGCTGCGGACCTGCGGTGCGGGGCACGGCGGATGGGAGGCCGCTGCGTTCTCTGGAGTCCAGACGGGGGTTTTCGGAGTTCGGATCGCTTCGCCCCGCTACACTCCGGCGAGGAATAAAGCGGCGGAGCGGAAGAATTTTTTTTTTTTTTTTGGTAGCAATCTTCACCGCGAAGCTAGGCCAGCCCAATAAGGTACGGGCCAGAATATGGCGCGTAGTGCGAAGCCGCTGGATGTGTCGGCCCAGTAGAGCGTACTATCTTTTTTTCTTGGTGACTGTAGATCTGAGAGGCCCAGAATATAACGCATCAAGTGGAAAGTTTTAGGAGATCTTTAATTGGAGCGAAATTGCATGCACCGTCATCCCCCCAATGCAAGTCGCTGACGGTTCCAGTTAGAACCTGACTGACTACAGGATTAATAATAGAATAGAAAAACTAAACAAGATGCTCCAGGTTCAATAACAACAAGGTTATGTGATGTACTCGTACGTCACTAGAAAGGTTGTTTAGTAGTAGCCGTCGTTAAAGAAGCAGGGAAGATGCGTTGTGCCAGACACCCGCTCAGGCAGGCAGACAGCCAATTGCTCAGCATCGGTGTTGTTCAGATATGCACTGCAGGCAGAATATCTAATGATGGAGCTCTGTCCTGATTGCTGCCAGTTAAGGAGCAACAAGGATCGGAATATAGTAGGTCTAATGATTTTCTAGGAATCATGTATTACTTTCGATCGATCATTGTGCACTAGTACTCCACTAGCGTGCTGCTTTCCGCTTCGTTTTTTTTATTATTATTTTCAAGTTGGGAGGGCCCTAGGACTGCAAAGGCCATATCTGGCCATATGGCTGGCTCGTTGATATTGGAGGTCCGCTCTTGATAAACGTAAATAAAAAAAAGTAAATGAATTATTATGTCCGTTCAAAGTCAGATAAGAATGTCTGGAACAAAGTCGCCTCTTACAAAATTCAGTACCGCCTGTTAAGTACAATATACCAACCAGTACAATTATGCAAGGGACTATATATAACGACATCTAGATATGTTAATTAACAGCGTTATTCTATAATTTTTAAGCATCGTCAGACAAGGAATGAGACAAGAGTGACGGCAGTTTATTTACTGCTCGTTCTGATTGAACATGCGAGTGAAAAATGAGTTAAGCCTACGAGAGCTGAACATAATCATTATCCTACGCTACCTATCCCCACACGCGTGGGTTTAAGAGTCAGCTGGACTAGCTTCATAAATTTTGCTATCTATGTTTAGATATATATATTATATATATAAAGAAAAGATATATAGGATAAAACAATATATTTAGAAAAGTTGAAACGTCTTAATTATAATTTAGAACGGAATGTGTAATAAACAGTACGTTAACACTACTATGGGCAAGTCACGAGATCAAGCTAGAGTGCTCCCGCTAAATTTGAAAAATTCTTAATTTTATAGTCAAACAATAACAAATCCAAGTGTCGATCGTGCATCTCAAGTCTACTCTATCATGTTTGATATTTAATGCCACGAAGAAGCCGCAAGTCAACTGCTAGAACTAAGTCAAACCTCCCTTGCGCAAGCTCAAATTAACAAGCAATCTCCGCTCATTGACTTTGTAACCATGCATCCTATAAATAGCAGTACTAGTATAGTGGAGTAGCACACAGACGACCTCACTGTAGCGCGTACCATATTCACACACAACAACACATCGAGATCGAGCATTTCCTGCCGATGAAGAGGCTCACGTTCGGACAGCAGGAGCCGGACCACCCGGGCGTCATCAGCGTGGCCCAGGGGGTGATGCTGCTGCTCGCGCGTAGCGGCGGTGGCGGCGGCGAGCCGTCGGCCTCGCCGCGCGTGTTCGAGTGCAAGACGTGCAGCCGCCGGTTCCCGTCGTTCCAGGCGCTGGGCGGGCACCGCGCGAGCCACAAGCGCCTGCGGGCGGGGGCGGCCGAGGCGGCAGCGCCGGCCAAGGCCCGCGCGCACGGCTGCGCGGTGTGCGGCGTCGAGTTCGCGATCGGGCAGGCGCTGGGAGGCCACATGAGGCGCCACCGCGCCGTGGCCGAGGGCGAGGAGCGGGACGGCGCCGCTGCCGCACACGGGCTGGACCTGGACCACGTCCACGCCGAGGCGAAGCCGGAGGAAGCGAGAGGCCTGCAGGATTTTGACCTCAACATTGCCCCATCATGACGGTCGGTCGGTCGGAGCATTTGGGATTTCGTGTTCAGGGTTCGGGCGTTCTTTTGTACAGTACTGTACTCGCTCTGTCCCAAAATGTTGTTTCGTCCGGAAAGCGTGTATGTGAGGGAAACACAGATTTCTAGAGATATACATTTTGGCACGGAGAGGGTACAAAAGAAACACATAGTACGACACGATTGATTTACTGTGTGAACGATTGAAAAAATGATTGATTTGTAACGTGACCCTTGCTGTTTTAAAAAAAAGCACACGACGCTTCAGCAATCAACATGTATGTACATACCGGTGGAAAAAAGATGTTTGGTCTATGGTGTCAGCCCATGTGATAATGTATCATGAGTTCATCTCATAAATTTTAATGAGATCAACTTATTCTCGTCCATATTCTAATTATTAACTCATGAGAAGTGAGAAGGTGATGCATAGACAAAATAGAAAAAGTGAAAAGTGAGGATATAATGGACCACCTCATTCCTCAAACCAAACATACCCAAGTCACCACATCCAAAAATGATGTACCTAAAAAAAGAGCTCACCAGCGTGGCAGAAGAGAGACCAGCGAACGAAAGGCGATGATGGTGAGATGGCGGTAGGGTACCATCCTTTGTGAGAGCGAGAGAAGCTGACATGTATGGTACGTGACCAAAACTTACCATGTTAAGATTAGCTATTCCATGGTTTTTTGGCATGCCACAATTTTTTTTGGCAGCTGTTTTGTTCTTTGCCACAACTATCGGACGTCATGAGCTTCGATTTTACTCGTCATAGCACAGTTTATATCGAAAGTTAGATGTGGCAAACTACGGTACCAAACAAACAAGCTCTAACTGACAATGCAAGTCACAGGAGTATCGGACGAAAGGGTGAAGCTAGCTTGGATTTAACAACAACAGCAATGACAACGAAGCCTGTCCAAGCTGATCTAGTGACGATAATGGCGAGAGAGGGCGGCAGAAAAAAAACTCCACACACCCTTTCCATAGAAGGATGTAACCGTGAAATTTGTTCAAGTCAAATCATTTGACTCCTCGAAACAACATAAGAGTTGCACCTTTTATGGACAGAGTAACAGAAGCAAAATCTTACACGTGTTACGACTTACGAGGGTGCAACACAACTAGCCCACAGCTTATTTTATTCCTTCCGGTAAATAAAACTATCAGGTTCCAGAAGGAGGCTTACCCAGTGCTGCAAGTAAAAGTTACCGATGTACACTTGAAAATTCCACAATTCAATATCAATCTCTGGAGTAGTACGTAGCGTACACGAGATCAAACCAACCACCCAGTGTATACGCGCTCGTCGTTATCAAGAGCAGAATTTCCACAATATAAGTAATTGTTCCGACTAAACACCCATTTATCCAAATCACAACAATTGCAATAACTCAAGAAGCACAAGGAGAGAGTTGCTGGCGAAGAATAAAATGATGAAAATTACATGCGTGAAAACGCCACTATCTTGCGGTGACAACTGTTCAGGAGCCGCAGCAAGCTGATTTTTGTGCTGCTGCTGCATCAGCTTCCCCTTCAGCCTTGATCTTGATAGTTCGATCCTGCAAACAGGCAAGGTAAAGAACTGTGGAAGAGAAACAGACATGTCAAACGCTCAAAGCTATGAAAAGGGTTGCACCTCAGGCTTGGAATCAGTCTCTGAAAGTCTCTGTTTGATATCCCTTGCTATTGAAAAGAAAACCTGCTCGACATTCAGGTTTGTCTTTGCACTCTGCAGCAAATAACAAATAATTATTATTATTATGCATCAGTTATGGTACAAGAAAGGAATGCTAAGTTGTGATTTTCACTAACCGTTTCAAAGAACTTTATCCCATACTCGTCGGCAAGAGCTTGCCCCTTTGAAGTGGGGACAGCCTTTACAAAAGAAAATGAGCATGTAAGAAATAAGCGTTATTATAAGTATAAAGTTTAAGAGATCGAATAAGAGTAAAAAATAGATAAATTGTGTACCCGCTTGCTTTCATCCATATCAGCTTTATTCCCCACCAGAACTTTGTTCACATTATCCGAAGCATGTTGCTCAATGTTTCTGATCCAATTTCTTATGTCTGCAAGTCAGCACCGATGGCAGTATTAAAATTCAGAAATCGAGTCTTTTATATGAAAAAAAACATATAAATATAAGGGTCAGTACTGTTGAAAGATGACTCGTCTGTGACATCGTACACAAGTAAAATGCCCATTGCTCCCCTGTAGTAGGCTGCAAAGAAGAATTGCACAATTACAAACTCCGGCGGTATTAAAAAAAATCACAAACTTCAGCCATACAGTGTTTGGAAACAAATCATATTTGCTAAAAGGAAAACAAGCATACCAGTTGTAATAGTGCGGAAACGTTCTTGGCCTGCAGTATCCCAGATCTGCAACTTAATCCGTTTGCCATCCAACTCAACAGTCCTTATCTTGAAGTCAATACTGTTTTAAAATCCAATGGGTACAATTAATAAGTCCATACAAACTTTTACATGTATAACATAATAATTCCTCTACATACCCAATAGTGGTAATGAAGCTAGTGGTGAATGATCCATCTGAAAACCGTAACAGGAGACAACTTTTTCCAACACCTACATAAATACAAAAAATTGTGATTGAAATATCAGCCGCGTATACTTCCCAAATACATCGGATTGAAATACTCAATGACTCTAATTTAGCCAACTGAAGAAACAATGCCGATATGAGATTGGGGCTTTGGTATGTACATAGAGCAAGATTAGTGACAAGCAAAGCTACATATAGCTTCATGTCACTGTTTAAATTAAGAACATACAGCACCACAGCACAAATACTGGTCAGAGGAAAAACTATATGTGCCACCTACTTGTAGACTTCTGTCAGTGGAGAGACATTTTCTCTGGTAAGGAGAACATCAACATACTTCTGATTAACTTTTATGTGCAATTAGTTAATTTCAACTTCCAACTTGAGGTATTGTCAAGTTTATATCTTTGAAGGTATTTAGTGACTGAGGCTATGCATGTGAAGCCCAACAACTCCCTAATCTTGACTCTCAAGCCCTTTATAAGGATTGCTTATTATGTTGCAGCAGTTAAATTGTCAATTTGACATGGGATCAAAAATAATGTCAACTATCAAAGCCACCCAGGCTGAACCATAAGAGATATGCTCACTGATAACCAAACGTCACAGGCAGAGGAAGTCAGCGAATTTAAAAGATCTATGTTCCACTTGTACATACTAGTGGCATGTGCAAATGCTGAGAATAAAGAAGCTTTGACAGTGCTTGAGGAATGAAAGACCCCGAAAGCCCAAGAGATTATTCCTGAATTCTGGATGCATAGTGATCCACAACTATTTTCGAAGTGTAACAAAAATGAGTGTATATTGCGCAGTGCAAGTATGAGCACAGTCACTAGAGAGATATTTTGCAAGTATTTAGTGACAGACCATGCATCTGCAGCTCAACTCCTCCTTAATCCCAAGCAAACAGAGCCCTTGGTATGGATTGCTTGATTGACTCGATCATTCGATGCCCTATCTTGGTGTGCATATTCAATTGCATCTATTAATTTGAAACATAACATAAATAATAATAACCTGAACTATCAGTCTATCAAAGCCAACCAACCTAAACTATAGAGAGATGCGCCCACTGACCAACAAATGTAACAAGCAGAGAAAGTCAGGGAGATGCAAACTTGCAAAGATCTATGCTCCACTGCACATACTAGCTGTGTGTGCAGCTGCTGAGAATAATAAAGAAACCTTGACAGTGATTGCGGAATGAACATCCCGAAAAGCCAAGAGATTGTTCCTGAATTCTGGATACATGTAATCAATCTAACTACAAAGACAATTAAATATCTGCACCTATTTTCAAAGTGTAACAATATTAAGTGCGTATAAGTAGGAACACGGTCACTCCAAAAATATGTATTCACAAACGACAAACCAAGTGCCCTCAAGTGGTTAGATACTTAGATTCATTCACACATTCACATTTTGCAGTAACATCGGCAGAGGTCGATTTAGGAACCAGATCCCAATTGAGACTCCAAATTACGCAAAATACGAAGGATGACCCCGACACCATCAAATCTCGCGCAGATCGAGAGAGGAAATAGAGCGGTCGATGAACTCACCACTGTCTCCGATGAGGAGCAGTTTGATGAGGTAGTCGTAGTCGGCTCGAGCTCTCGCCGGCGGCGCTGCCATCACGCTTTACCTCCCAATCCCTAGCACCACCACGGAACCAGATCAGATCGGAAACGCGAACCGACACTAACACGGGGCGGAATGGCGAGCCGAACCGAGCGGGGCGGTCTCGGTGCGGGGTCAGGTGACCTCTCGGCGTCGTGTCGCCTCACGGTCACAGGGCCGCGGAGGCAGGCAAGCGGTGGAGCGGGAGGCCGAGCCGTCGCGGTAACGGAGACGGGGCGGAGCACCAGGTTTGCCTGACTGACCCTGGCTCGATCGGAGGAAGGGGATGGACGTCCCGTACCGTGGAGTGGTGGAATTGGTCTGCTTCGGCCTTTGGACTTTTTTTGGGAAAAAAATTACAGGTGTCATCCGGCCGTCTGTTGGGTCGTGCTCCCGCCCATGATGGCCCAGCTAACTGTAGTTGAGTTGGGCTTTAGGTACAGTGGCCGTTCGGAATTTGAGTTGGGCTTTAGGTACAGTGGCCATTCCGTACTTGAGTTGGGCTAATTTATGCGAATTTAAGGCCATGCATCAACACACATAATTAACAGTTTTGACACCTATTTCTCAAAAAAAAAAAAAAACAGTTTGACACCTACTCCGTACTTTTCCATCTGAACAATAGACAATGATAAAAGTAGAGCAAAATCTCACAGAGTTCACATACCATAGCTCACGTAGAAGACATGAACTTACAAAAGAAAATTAGTTTCTTGGCCCTAAAAAAGGTACAACTTACTTTCTTAGCCTCTTTTTAATTGAACTTGCTTATTTGACACTAAAATGCATTTTATTTTGGTTCTTTTCCCTTCTCTTAGTTTGACAAGGTAACGGTGTTAAAAGCAACATAAATGACTATTTTACTACTGGCGTCGAGTACAATATTACAGCAACATACCACAACTAATAAAATACATGTAATCACAATAATTTTCCAAAATAAGATACAATATTTTTCCAAATATAAAACTATTTTTTTCATATATATTTGCACATGACGTCATAATTACCATTTGAACATGTGTAATCTTGTTTTTCATTAGTTATTGTATGTTGGTGTAATGTTGTATTCTGCACCAAGGGTAAAGAGTCATTTCACACTGCTTTTACCACTGTTACTTGCCAAACTAACGAAATGACCAAAAACTAGCAACTTTTATTTTTAGACCAAATAAGCAAATTCAACAGAAATAAGGTCAAGAAATTAAGCTGCACTTTTAGGGCCTAGAAAGTAGAAACTATTTTTCTCAACTTATAAACATGAGTACATAGCGTGAGAAAGTAATTCTAGTTCAATGCTCATAATAATAGGTGTCACACAACCAGTATAAACACAAGGATCCAAGTATATCACAGTTATAATACAACCTCTACCCGCGGGAGGATTGGCGCCCTCCCGCGGGTTTGGTTACTGTAGCTTCTTTCTTTTGCTTTTTTCTTTCATTTTTTTTATTTTTTTTTCTTTTTAAGATTTTTGTAGGCGTTTTGGATTGACGTCCTCACAACATATTTGTGTGCGTTTTACGTTCATATGGCCAACACCTCTGACGCGACATGTAATTATTTTTTTAGCAGGTCGCATGCCGGTATAGTGACTGATATATTTACAGATTGTTTAGTTCCAAGTTAAATTTTTTTGGAATGTCATATTAGGTGTTTAACGCTAATTTAAAGTATTACATACTATTAACAAAACTAATTGCATAAGTGGAGAATAATTCGTGAGACGAAATTATAAATCTAATTATTAATAATTATCAAAGCATGAATTTATTAGGCTTCAAAAAAATTATTGTCTCGCAAATTATTTTGAATCTATGTAATTAGTTATTTTTTAGTCTATATTTAATACTCTATGTAAGGTCCAAACATCCGATGTGATGAGTGAAAAACTTGTAGGGTAAAAACTAAACACATTTGTACTGTTCCGTACGTACATACACAGCGGAGCAGAGACACTTATGAGACTCTAACAATCGTACCAATAACAGGCGCGGCGAAGCGCGCCTACCATCCTAGTAAAATACACACATGGACTCGAGAAAAGTGCATTATGCTCCCTCCGTCCATAAAAACATGCAATTCTAGCACAGTGTCATAGTTTAGTATCTCTAGTTTGATTAATTATAGATAAAAATATATTAATATTTATGATATGAAATAAATACCATTAGATTCGTTACGAAATGTATTATTTTAATAAATTAATTTGGAGTCATAAATGTGAATAGTATTTACTGAAAATTTGGTCAAACGCAAGCTACTTTTCATAGCACGGAACTCATAGTTGCATGTTTTGTTGGACGGAGGGAGTAATTCACACAACCACTCTTGTAATCTCACTATATTTCAAGTAAAAATTGATACTCGTACCTTACAATCTTGATGTGTGTACCAAGCTATAGGATGAAACTCGCAAATACCTGTATCCACGGGTCCGACTGGTATTCCAAATTTAGGTTCATCAAAATCCACTCCATGTCGTATTAATATTTTCATACATTCTGGACATAAGCCAAAGCCGGTGTCAAGTGTCAACACATAGCAGCACGGCTGCAATCGGGCGTGTCATGGGCAAGGGCAAAATCCTTCTCTAGATCCGTGTTCAGCCTGCACGAAATGGGTCGAGAGATCCGGTGCAAGTGCAAGAGAAAAGTGGAGAGATTGACTAAAGGATTGCTATGGTCGGTGGGATATAATAAGTTTTTTTATAGAATAAAATTCACCGTCGGTCCCTAAACTTGGCCGGGGGTGTCATCTTGGTCCCTGAAATTATAAAGTGATATTTTGAGGTCCCTAAACTTGGTCGCTCGTGTCATCCCAGTCCCTGAACTTCTAAGGTGATCGCCACTAGTCCCTAAACTTGGTCAACGGTGTCATTCCAGTCCTTAAATTTGGCTTTGAGTCTCATCTGGGTCAAAACCGGACGATTTAAAAACTTAATATAAAAAAATTCATAATTTTTTATAAAAACTCGAATGAAGACAAACTTTATATCAAAATTGTAGCCCTCAACACGATCTATAACTTTGTAGTTGAAACTTTTTTAAATTAAAACTATTTAGAGTCCCAAAATATTATTTTAAGTTTTTTGAATCAAAATCTACAAACTTAAAATGATATTTTGGGAATCTAAACAGTTTTAATTCAAAAAAGCTTCAACTATAAAGTTGTAGATCGCATCGAGAGCTACAATTTTGATGTAAAATTTGTCATCATTCGAGTTTGTATAAAAAAATTTATGATTTTTTTGTATTAAGTTTTTAAATCGTCCGGTTTTGACCCGGATGAGACTCAAAGTCAAGTTTAAGAACTGGAATGACACCGCTGACCAAGTTTAGGGACCAGTGGTGATCACCTTACAAGTTCAGGGACTGAGATGACACCGGCGACCAAGTTTAGGACCTTCATATATCACTTTATAAGTTCAGGGGCTGGGATGACACCACCAGCCAAGTTTAGGAACCGACGGTGAATTTTACTCTTTTTTATAATTCAAGGGCAAATTCATGTCTTAGTATATTAACCAAGATAAAATGTAAAAAAAAAACTTCCCAACCATTCAGCTAACTCAAAGACGGTAGTACATCAAACGACGAGAGAAAGAGGAAGAAAGTGAGATATTGCGGCTGGTGAAAGATTTACGTGGGCTAAAAGCATATAGGAAGTATTAGGCCCTATGGGTGTGTTTGGTTGCACTGTGGCTTTTGAAAAAACTGTTGTGGACTGTGCAAAAGCTACTTTGGAAAAGCAGCTGGCAGAAAGTTAAAAGCCGTTTGGTTAGCCAACCGTGGCTTTTGAAAAATCTCCTCTCACTTTGCAAGCGGACTCCCATATGTCATAGACACCACGCCTACATCTTCTTCCTCTTACCACCAGGGAATGGACATGCTCAACTGACGGAGGTGGTTGTGCCGGCTGGCTGGGGTTGGCCGCGACAGCCGGGGCAGGCCGCGCTCGCCGTGTAGAGCTGGTCGCACCCAACCGCTCGACTAGAAGACTGGTGCGTGCTCAGATTCGCTCGTCTGCCATGGATGCTCTCAGCTGGAGGTCGAGAAAGCTCGGCAGAGGCGAAGAGAAAACAAAGCATTGCTTGAGAAAGGTTGAGGATGGTCTCAAGGTGCTCACCGTTCAACCAATCGAGTTGAGATGGCCTGAGCTGAGAGATCGACGAGGCGTGATTTTCTTGGTGCAAGAACACAAAATCTCAATTTGGGGAGGAAGAAGCTCTGCAAACTTGGGATGAGGTTGCTGCTGCGTAGCTGAGGCGGCGGTCGGGCCTCACTAGCCTGGACGCGATGGTCGGAGCTCGCCGGCCTAGGGTGCGACTGGTCGGGCAGGACAGCTTGCGCGCAGCATCTGGGGCTCGCCGGCCTGGGCTCGCGTGGTCGGGCTCGCCAACCTGAGGGCGCGGTTGCCGGGCTCACCGGCCTGGGCCATGACAACTTGGGAGGCGGCAGAGTTAACGCCATCGGGGAAGAAGAGCTCACGAACATCGGGGAAGAAGAGCTCGCGAACGGAAAGAATAGAAACAAAATGAATCGGTACGCACATAACGAGTGGCAGGTGGGTAATTTTTTTCCCAAAAGCAGATGAAAGCAGGAGATAAAGTGCTTTTGGATTTGCACTACAACAAAAGCTGCTTTTAAGCAAAAGCATTTGTGGCTTTTAAGCCTTTTGGTTGGCTTTTGGCTTTTGCAAAAGCAAAAGCAGGTTGGAAAGCCCAACCAAAAGGGCCTAAATAGTTATCCATTCAACAACTTTTCACTTATCACATCGAATACTTGACACACACACATGAAGTATCATTAAATATAGACTAAAAAATAACTAAGGGGGTGTTTGGTTCCACTCCACAAAACTTTAGTCATTAAACTCTAGTCACTTTTAGTGGCTAAAATGTCAAACATCTTTAGTCCCTTTTAGTGGGGGTGTTTGGCATTTTAGCCACTAAAAGTGACTAGAGTTTAGTGACTAAAATTTAGTGGTGTGGAACCAAACACCCTCTAACTATACAGATTGCAATAATTTTGCGAGACGATTTTTTAAGTCTAATTAGTCCATGATTTGATAATGGTGTGTTACAGTAAACATGTGCTAACAATAAATTAATTAGGATTAATAAATTCATTTCAGGATTTCCATAAAAATATGTAATTTGTTTTTTATTAGTTTATTTAAATAGACTCAATTAGTACCGCAAAATTCGATGTGACACCTAAAAACTTTTCATCCTTCAACTAAACATCCCCTTATATAGATAAAAGTTAAAGGTCTATTTGTCTTTAGATCTGATTTTAGATGTCTCTCATAGTTATTTGTCTCTAAATATATATTTATAGAGATTGGTGTTATTTGTAATGTTTTGGCGATAGATAGGATAGCTTTGAAAACACAACCACTCTAACTAAAATGAGAGGTCTCAAAACCTTTTTTTAACATTGACTTTTATTATAATAGCTTCAAATTATAGAACACTTCTTTCGTGTCTTAAAAAGAGTCGCTACAGGAATCGTGCTGATCAAACTTTTTAACTTTAACTATATTTTTTTGAAAAACGTGTAACATTTATGTTTTCAAATAAATTTATTATGAAAGTATTAAACGATCTACTTAATGATACTAATTAAGTACTATATATATCAATATTTTGTGAAAGTTAAAAGTTATTGACTTGTACATAGCCCTGGGCGTCCGGTCAGACCAAACCGAACCGATCGGTTCTTCGGTCTTTTGAAAAGTTCGGTCATCTAAAAACGGAGACCGATCGGTTAGTTCTAAAACTCAGGACCGAGCAAGTTCGGTCTTGATTAATTCGGTTCGGTCTCGGTCATGACCGAACTAGACAAAAACAACAACTAAACATTATAATTTGCAAGCAATTTTAGCAATATTTTTCTATTTCAAGTTAAAAATAACAATACAACATATAGATTAAACAAAATAATAAGAGTGGTGATTGATATAAATCTATTAAAATAAATATTATATCATTAATAATAGTTTAAAGTACACTTTATATCAATAAATTCTAAAATTTCGGTTAGTTCGGTTATCCAAGGCACGTAACCGAACTAACCGTAAAAAGTTCGGTTAGTATGAACTCGGAACCGAACTAGTGACCGAAAATTTTGGTCTCGGTCTCGGTCTCGGTTAGTTCGGTCTTCGATCATTTATGTTCAGGGTTACTTGTACAGTAAAATGAAACGGCTTTTTGTACCTAATAACTCGCGGTTGTCAAGCGGCTGCACGTAAAATACGGTCAACGAAGTCCACTGGTTCAAGGCAAAACCCGTTCAAAACTCGCAGCGCGCGACTACGCGAGTAGCTGCAAAGTCACCATCCATAGCCGATCTGCTCATTACTGTCTCCAGCCACTAAACTACTCCCTCCGTCCAAAATAAGTGCACTTCTAGAGTTTAAAATTTATCCCAAAATAAGTGCACATTTACATAAAAGACAAATTAATACTATTTGTCTTTTTCTACTTTCTCATTTTTCAAGGCGTAATGATTACACCTTTCTAGGGGTATAAATATAATTTTACACTAACCTTAACATCTTTAAACTCTAGAAGTGTACTTATTTTGGGACCGAGGGAGTAGTCACCATTAAGTAATAAGATAACGATATATGCCATGAACTCATGATCCCCCCGAAGCAGCGAGAAATTTCTGGCGCTCCATCTGCACAATTTCGAATTCCAAATTTCAAAATTCGATGACGTGCGCTACCTATCCCTGCGCGCGCGCCTCGTAGGCGGGTCACCAACAATCCAGTTTCGTACGTTCATACATGCTGACAAATACAATTCGAAAACGCATTTTTTTTTTGTTCTGTTCAAGCTGCGAGCTTGGGATGCTAGAGGATTTGGTTTTGCCCATAATTAATTGCACGGACCATAGCCAGGCTCCATGAAGCGATGAAGCTAAAGCCCCGTGGTGTCACTTCGCGGTACCGCACCGCAAGTAGCCACTAAAATTTAGTTATTGGAAAAGAGCAGACCAAAGCCGAAGCTGACGATCGTGCGAGCTTCATGATTTGTTTATCGAGACGAGACTAGGCAGGCGCTCAACAGAGTCGTTCATCCAAGAGCAGCTCGTCCCTGTGCCCTGCTCAGCAATTTCACGGGTGACAGCCGGAGATCGAGCAGAGTGAGACGGTTTCCTGCCTTCTTCCGCGACGACCCGGCACAATTTTCTGGCCAAGGCCCACATGGGGACAGGAGCGGTTGCTTTCAGCTACGCGGCCGCATCGATCCAACATTTGCTTTGATTTGATTATTATCACTCCTAATAATAACCCCTCCTCCTCCACGTTTGCAAATCGCACGCGCTCTCTAAACCGTGTACGACATCACACACACTCACAGGCAAACCACAGGCTCGGATCAACGTACACGTACAGCCACAGGACGATAGGCACGGCAGCAGCCAGTGCTTAGCTTTACCCTAACCACAGGTCCACACGAGTTAGTTAGCTAGCCGCCTAACCACGGATCAAGCACCGCCGCGTCGGCTGCTTTGGTCAGTCAAACCACACGTCGGATCACCGCAAGAAGCAGCCAAGACGAGGGTCTCCGGTTCCGGCATCTCCGTAGTACTAGTAGCGATTAGCGAAAGACAAAAAGATCCATACGGCCATCAAGGGCCGGCGAGTCCGCGAGTGCGTGCGGTTTGGTTACACGGGGGCGAGGCGAGTCCACTGTGGCAGGGGGGGCCCACCCACGGGCCTGAGAAGGCGGGTGCGGGGCGCCACCCAACCGCTGCCGCGGGAGCGCCGCCACCGAACGCGCCCCGCCGGCCTCCCTTCCTCCCTCGCGCTCCGCCCCGTTCCGCCCCGCCCCGTCCGCTCGCCCCAGGCGTCGCGACGCTCCCTCCCGAGAATCCAGCCCTTCCTATCTCCCCGCGGCGCGCACAGCGCACTCCTCAAATAGTCGCGCGGGATCACTATCCGCGCGTGCCCGTGCAGCAGCGTCGACCGTCGAGGGAGGTTTCCTCGGGTGGACTCGGGGGCGCGGATGGGCGGGACCAGCGCCAGCGGCCGGCGGAGGTGCGCGCGGCGGTCCTGCCGGACGCCGGGAGGAGGAGCCGGTGGCGGTGGGGTTGTCAGGCGGACGGTCGCGGTCGCGGCGCCGGCGACTAGTGCTCCGCGGGTAACCGAAGGTAACACGGCCTGCTCTTCCCGAAGTGAATCTCCGCGGCTTGTTTTTTTCTGCCTGTGTTGGTGATTCGTTTGAAACGGCTGAGGAATCGCGCGCGATTGTTTCCGGTTGATTTCGCTTGCTGGGCTGCTTGCTTCCTTCTCCCTCTCCTCGCAGTGTAGTGGGTACTGCTTGCTTTCTTGTTTGCGCTTGCGCCTCCCTCCTCGCAGCAGCGGTGGCGTGTCCTCTCCTATGTGCGGAAGCGAGGAAGTTACCTAATTTGCTTGCACCGCTGGGTTACTCGTTTGTCTGTTGCCTCCAGAAAACGTTAATTAGGGAACATCATGCTAGAGTTAGTGCTACGAAGCTTCTTGCCATTTATTTTCCATGTTTTAATGGCTGTCCGAGGAATATTATCACGGCAAATCATCCCGGGGGAAAAAAATCAGATAACACAATTTGACTGAATAGTCGGTCGTACTATGTGACTATATTTCCTTTAGGGACAAGAACTGCAACGGTGTATTTTTGGGTCTGTTTTTAATTATTATTATTATTATGGCGGCAAGTGCTGCATCATGTCCGAATGGTAGTCGTGCAATTTAAGGAAAAAGTCATAATGATTTCTAGTTGACCCGGCATTGTTCTACTTCTGACTTGTTCTCAGGGTTTGCTCATGTGGACAAGCAACGGCGTGTTCATGGAGTATTATCAGATTTCAGATGCAGCAGTGGATCAACAGATCATGTAAGCTGTTCATATTCTCACTATTGATGTATCTACAGTTCTGTTATTCCTTGAATTTGTATTTGTTTTCCTGCATATTCTTCTACAATTCAAAGCTTTACTGTACTAAGATGTTTTTTTTTTGGTCTTCATAGTTCTTACAAAATTATTTTGTCGATACAGATTTCTTTGGATATCGGGGAATTCAAGCATAAGAGCTCCCACAGATCGTCTGTTACATGTCTTCCTAGTGCACAGAGAAATGTAACAGAAATCAGTCATATGCAACCTGTTGTAAGGGGAGTTGAAGTAGATAAGACCTTCAATGATAAAGGATTGTGTCATGCTAGCAGAACTGTTTCAGGAATGCCCATTCGACATAAATTTTATATCAGCAGTCCCAACACCAATTTGAAGAATCCTCCAACTGTAAAGAGTTGTAGTGAGATGAGTGATTTCAGTTATCAACTGGTCAGAAGTGCTAAAAGGTCAGCTTCTCCAAAGATGGGTTCAACCAGCGCAAACTGTTCCCTTTCAGAGAAAATGTCTTTGCTACGTCAACCACGGCATGGTGGTAATCATCAGAACCAAAACCGTATCAGTGCTTTGAATCGAAGACACAAAATCGTGAATCCTAGGGGACCAACTGACCTGCTAAATAAAGATAAGGCTCATGAACACCTTAATTCCTCGTTGGAAAGACATTCACAGGCTTTGTTAAATAATGCATTGATTCGAGAAAAGCAACTGTCCTGTTCAGATATACTCAATCAAAAAGCACCTGAACAGCTATGGAGCTCCACTTACAGTGAATCTGAGAAGGTATTATGTTTTTCCTCCAGTGACAGCATTGATGATCTGCAAGTATCGTCTTCAAGTGACACTAGTGATAGCTCCAACTTATCATCTCTGGGTGTAATAGCCAGTGATCAGTGGAATACGACCTTCAAGAAGGTATGTACTAGGATCTACGATTACTAATTTACTTGTGATAATGCAATTTGAAGTTGCTGGTTTCTTGATTTTTTAGAATCAGAAAGATTGTTTAGATTTTTATTAGCATGGTATCTAGCATATTCTTCTTTCAAACTGAACCAAATTTAATTATTGCTATAGTACAACAGATGGACATGTTTATTTAGTTTGCTTCCCTTCAACTTGCATGGTAGGAAGGTTGAGCTCATGCTATCTTTCACAGGAATACTACCCTCATGCTGCATGCCTAGACTCTAGATCTGTCATCTATTCTAAAGAGATAGGCCAGGCTAGCCCAATATCTGTTCTTCAACCTCTATCTGAAGATTGCTCTGATTCTGAAAACATCAGGCGAGAGCCTGCAGATCCATATGGTTAGTGGTTATGCCTTGGTACATTTCTCTATGGCTATTATGGCCTTCTTATATTTTCTATTATACGCTTTAATTCTATGGTCTTCTTCTTCGTTTAGATCTCCAACTGAGACTTGAGCTTGGCACATTTGCACCAACAGAGATTGCTGCAGAGGCAAGTAGTATTGGTGGAACTAGTGACTGTTTATCCTCTGAAGTGGAGCTGAGCAACGAGAAACCCATACAGCTGGTTGAAGATATTTTTGAAGGATTTGAAGATGATGAGGAAAGGGACTTCTGTTACTTGCTGGATACACTGATTGCTTCTGGAATCCACGGAACTGCTGAGGATCAAATGTACAAGGTGTGTCAGTCTATCGACTACCCTGCTGGTGATGATGTATTTGAGAAGTTGGAAAAGAAATACATCAAAGTTGTTCAGTGGTCAAGATCAGACAGGAAGCTTTTATTCGATATGGTCAACACAATACTATCACAAATCCTTGCCCCATGCTTGAACATGCAACCTTGGGTCAATACTACTAGGAACTTGGCTCCACTTTGGGGCTCAGAGGGTCTCTTGGAGAAAGTCTTGCAGGTGCTAGTTCAGAGACGAGAACAACTTGCACCCAGTGAGACTAAGCCAGAGAAGAAAGGATTTGATCCGAAGTGGCCAGATTTAGCAGACTGCATCGACAGGGCAGGAAGGGACATTGAGAGAATGATAAAAGAAGATCTATTGGAAGAGCTCGTCCTTGAGCTACTGTTCAATTAGGTTTCCACGGTCGTAATAGATTTTATTATAGCAGTACAGATCCCCTGTTTTTTTTATTTAGTCCTTTTTAGTCAACTGTAATTGTTCCTTTGTTCCCTATCCCTACAAGTTCTTCTTTGTTTCCTTTTATTATTAAAGCAGTGGTTGACAAGTTTTTTTGGTCTAGTCGCCGTGCCTCTGGTGGTATTAGAAACGTTGAGAAATCTATTGGATTTGGAGGGTCTCTGTAGGAAAATTCTTTTCTACCTCAAAAAAAGAGAGTATATTTTGAAGTATTTCCTGTCGAGTTTTGTCGGCTGTGAGAGTTGAAGTCTGTAAATGAGAGCAAATTGTAGTCCCCAGGCATTTGTATTTATATTGTTCTTGAAATGAAGAATAAGCACCGTGTTCTTTTTGTCTGTTTCTGAGTCGTTCTCTGAATTTTGATGTCATAGTAGCTAGCTAACGTAGATTGTAACCTCCGTTGCCACTCGCCAACAGCGAGATCACAACCGGAGGCATGAGAAATCACAGAAGAAACACGAGAATTGATCTCCATAACCAGAGGAAGGAGGAGAGGATCGTCCTTTCCCTCGTTTTAAATTGTATTGTTCACTACGTTACAGGTCTGAGCATGTATGCCGCGTACTCTTCACTCAATTTGCCTGTCACATCGGATGTTACGACACTAGTTTCGTCTATTAAAAATAAATTACTTATAAAACTAATTACAGGACCATATACTAATTACTAAGACGAATCTATTAAGGTAAATTGATTCATCATTAGCGAATTTTTATTGTCGCACCACATTGTCAAATCATGAACTAATTAAGTTTAATAGATTCATCTCGTGAATTAGTCTCCGGCTGACAAATTAGTTTTTTAATTACTATATTTTTAATAGGCGAAACTAGGGTCGCAACGTCCGATGTGACAGGGAAAAAAAAATTTGCCCTGGAAACGAACACGCCCTAACGCTAGAGAGGTGCACACACTATCAGTATCAGCTACTTTGCATTCAGTCACCGTTGACGCCTTGGCCGGGTTTTCTATTTTCTAAATACATAAAAAAGGGAATCAAAACACACTTTACATTCGCTCACCACTAGCGCCTTGGGTGGCCTTTCTGGATCTGGATATATATTGAAAAGAATTCAAAACACCTTATATTTTGGGAACGAGTGATTAGTTCGGCTGAGTACTAGGGTGTTTGGTTTATGGAACCAACTCACGTTTCATGAGGTGATGCATCATGAGTCCATCCCATGAATTTTGGTAGAACCAACTAATTCTCCATATATATACTAATTATTGAGTTATGAGGAATGAGGTGGTGATGCATCAACTCATTTCATTCCACCAGCCAAATAAAAAAGTGAGGAGTGAGGAGATGATGGACCACCTCATTCCTTTAACCAAACACACCATACCTTTCCATCGGAATGGTCTGATCTATGACCAGCTTATCTTATCAAGCTACGGTGCTACCGTGTAAAGGTGGAATAGAGGTTTAGGTGTTTTCTCGATTGATAAGATCGCCTTAAGCCCAAACCCCGGGGGATCATCGAGGCCGGGTCGAGTTTTCTATCTATTTAATAATAACAAATAATAAGAAAATAGGTATCTAATTCAAATTGAGAAAAATTTGGATTTGAATAGTTGGTTATATGACCATGAGCCTATTTAGTATAACTTATAAGCTATTTATAAGGCAAATAATAAGTTAAAACCAAAGTCAAATGATACATTTTCTTTTTTTTGGCCGTGCTTCTCCCCATAGCTCTATTTGCGTACTAAAATACAAAAGTTGTGCCAAAGGACACTTGACACCCAATGAGCTGTGACAAGCTCAAATCCGGACGTAACATCCCAACAGCAAAGCATCATTATATCCGAACGAAAAAAATACAGAAATTGTAACATGCGGATTTATTAGGTAGGAAAAGTTTGGTGAGGTCCGGGGCTTCGGGCTCATTCTGTTCGAAACTGCAGCGATAGCTTCCTCTACAGATCAGTTCGGTAGAGTCATGTCCCGGCTTCAGCTACCCGCAGGACTGAATGATCCCTTTCAATCAAGGACCTGGATACTGATTCGCCACGTCATGGCATCTCGCCAACAACCACTATCTATGCCCTCGGAAGCACAAGCTATTACAAAGTTACCACGATGACGTCACCCGAGCAATATGCTGGCAGCCTGTTGTAGATCATGCCACACGATCACATGCGCCGGCTTGAGTAGAGCCATTAAAGTAAGGGACCCTAAAAGTAAAGCTTAATGAATCACAGGATTGGCGTCAAAGTATAAAATAGGCTGATAAAACCGGTCAGTAAGTAATAAAGTGGATAAAAGATTCAACTGTCACGTAACGACTTTTTTATCTTTAAATATTTTTCAAACACAGTTGATTGTAATTCGTAAATACATCTATGCTTGAAAGTAGATTATCTAATTTAATATAATGCTAACAACCATAATACTTTGTTTGGATGTACTCCCCCGTCTCTAAATGTCTGTCTCTAGAAATCCGTCTTTCCCTCACAGATACGCTTTCCGAACGACACACATAAAGGGACGGAGAGAGCATATATCAAGGTCTCGACATTGGAGTTGGAATCGAGTTTTGCTAATTCTATTGTTTTGAGGTCTTTGGCATTGAGAGATGGGATAGACCCATTTTCATGGTATTCGACTATAACTAAATCTATAGACCCTCACTACTGAGCTCAACTCCTCGGTATTGGAGACAATCCTAATAACAGAGTAATCTTAAATAGGACTAGCTCCAAGCTCCCATCGTCGGAGGGTCTAGCCCATCATCGCTATCAATGGTTCATCGACGCCCACTTGAGCGCCTCTCCTTTCTTCACTTCGGCCATCGCCCAGGCAGAGTGGACCTCGCCGGCAAAGCTCAAGCAAAGGCGACATGGAGGGGTGGCGGAGTGGATCTCGCTGACAGAAAAGAAGGGCAACAACGATGTGGAGAGAGAGGGTGGAGGGACCTCGCCATAACAGAAGGACGAGTTGACTCGACGGCGGAGAGCACATGCCCCTTCTCTTCTTCCCCTCATCCAACGGTCCCACACCCTTTCTCTTCTTCTTTGTGTCCGGCGGCCCACACCCCTTACCGTCTTACCTGTAGCTGGTGGTCCCATGCCCTTATTTCTTCGCGGTCGCCTGCGAGCACCTAGGTCGTGGCCGTCTCCGCCTCTTCGTCCGGACCAAAGCCAGTCACATTCGGAGGAGCAGGGCAGCTCTAAACCCGAGCATGTCGCGAATGGGGCTGCCTCCACCTGTGTGCACCCACTCGATTCTAGATTGCAAAATAGTCTACATCCAAACAGTAGATTTGGTATTTAGTCGATTTTCATTGTTGACTTGATTTGGTATTGGTACCCAATTCAATTCGATTGTCTCAATATCTACATCTAAACATACCCTAATAGTTAGTATGATGTTTTTTCAGCATAGTTATTATGATATTATTGAACTTTATATCTTGTTTTCTTCTTCTAGAAATGTCTAGTACCCAACTCTCCAAGGCTCACATTGACTTTCGTAAAGATCACGGTGGCAGTGCCTGCAAAATTTAGCCAGAACTGGTGGCACGCTAAGATTTTTTTTATTACTCCGTATTTATGACGACTGTTGAAGTGTCGCTTCCCAGGCCCCAGCTAACCCCCCGTGCTGTCGTCTCCCCTCCATATTTATCGCAACAACCCCGCCCTGCCCCATACACAAAGCCATAGGCCCCCCATCTGTTACGTTGCGTCCGGTTCCCTCGCGCCGTGCGAAACAAAAAGGAAAAATGGCCGTGCCGGAGGTGGTGGTCGACGGCGTCGTCTTCCCGCCGGTGGCCCGCCCGCCGGGCTCCGCCGGCTCGCACTTCCTCGGCGGCGCAGGTGCGTCCCGTTGCGTTGCGTTGAGGTTCCATTCCATGCCAGATTGCCAGTTTCTGTACAGGCCTACAGTGGGGGACTGTAGTTGGTGGCGCAAAACATGGCATGGGCAGCTCCCGCTTCCCGGTTGACCCTTGCTTGGCTTGTCGCGCGCGCGTGCAGGCGTGAGAGGCCTCGAGATCGGGGGCAACTTCATCAAGTTCACGGCCATCGGCGTGTACCTGGAGGACGCGGCCTTGTCCGCGCTGGCGAAGAAGTGGGCTGGCAAGACGGCCGACGAGCTCGCGCCCGACGCCGCCTTCTTCCGCGACGTCGTCACGGGTGAGGTGCCTCGTCCATTCTTGCCGTTGCCGTGAGTGGCGCGGCGGTGAACACCGATGTGGTTGATGGTACGTCTCGCCGTGTGTGTGTGTGTGTGTCTCAGGCGACTTCGAGAAGTTCACGCGGGTGATGATGATCCTTCCGCTCACGGGCGAGCAGTACGCGGAGAAAGTGACGGAGAACTGCGTGGCGTACTGGAAGGCCGCCGGCGTGTACACGGACGCCGAGGCCGTCGCCGTGGAGAAGTTCAAGGAGGCGTTCAAGCCGGAGACGTTCCCGCCGGGCGCCTCCATCCTCTTCACGCACTCGCCCGCCGGAGTCCTCACCGTCAGTACCCTCTACCCACCCCCGTATCGATCTGCTGTTCTATCTCTCACTCATTTCCGTCCGAACTTTTTATTTATTATTTCCGTTCCGTGAGAAATGGGGATGGTGACACGTACTCACGCTGCTGTTCTGCTCCGATCCGATCCGTTCCGTTCCAGGTCGCCTTCTCCAAGGACTCGTCGGTGCCAGCGGCCGGCGGCGTGGCGATCGAGAACAAGCCTCTCTGCGAGGCCGTGCTGGAGTCCATCATCGGGGAGCACGGCGTCTCGCCGGCCGCGAAGCTGAGCCTCGCGGCGAGGGTGTCGGAGCTCCTCACCAAGGGGACCGCCGCCGACGCCGACGCCGACGCGCTGCAGGCGGAGCCCGTCTCGGTCATCGCCTGAGCGATCGAGCGAACCGCGAGGAGAAAGACAACTGATCAACCAATCAGATGGTTGGGCGACGTACTAGTACAGCCATGGCATCTGCCGCCCTCGCGTGCTCCGAAGAGATGCCGCGCCGGTGCATCTGTCGCGTCTCGTAGCGTCGTGTTTCGTGTCTGCCTTTCTGGTGGTAGCATGTATGACGTTCGCTGTTGGTCGTCTGGGTAACATTTGAATGAATAAAAAAAAGAACACAGATACTCTATATGTTGCGCCGCTAATTCCCCAGCGTGTGTGGATCAATTGACGAACGCAACCAGAGACTGTCTGTTTGGAATTTGGATTGCAGAACCAGTGCATCTAGAACCAGTTCGTCTCTCATGCGTTGGAGCGAACCAGTTTGTCTCTCATGCGTTGGAGCCGCGTCGTCCGACGAATTTACGAGGAATCGATCCGTTTGTCGAAACTACGCTAGCAGGAATACTATGCAGAATTGGTTGATAACAGATCGGGTCAACCTGTGATCCAAACCAAACAAAGAAGCTAGGTCCGGATATAGGTTCAGATGATTCCGGATTGATAGGTCCATCAATCCAAAAGCTTACTATGACGGCGAGACTAGTCACACGGTTGTTGTTCGGATGATTCCGGATTGATAGGTCCATCAATCCAAAAGCTTACTATGACGGCGAGACTAGTCACACGGTTGTTGTCCTGCTCTCACTAGGAGTGAGGCATCCCGTGGATTCCTGCGTTTTTTATGCTACAGACAATCATCTCCGCTTGCCTCCCCGACGGTGACGCGAACGAGAAAAATTGCCCCGAACCTTTTGCCGTTCGCGGTTCGCCGAATCGCCCTTCCGGATCTGGTGAAGTGGTGGTGTCGTGGGTCCTGAATCCTGATCCTCCCCCAGCCAACCGTCCTTCCTCATGGCGGCCAGCGTCACAGCCCATCATGGCCTCATGGGCACTGGGCCACTGGCTAACCTCAGAAGCCATAAACTGCAGGATTTTACGTGTCAGCTCGTCCGTTAAAAATAATATAGACGAATTTTAAGGGGGTGTTTGATTTCAAACCACTAAACTTTAGTCGCTTTTAGTGACTAAAATATCAAACACCCCACTAAAAGGGACTAAAAAGTAGTTTAACTTCATTTCCTTCAAACAGAGTTAGCCTCAGAAGCCATAAACTGGTGCGGCAATATATAGAGAAGTTGTCGGAGAATCGAAAGATGCAAAGAATGATTTTCGTGGTCATATTTTCTTCATCTAGATTCCAAATTAGTCTTCGTAGTGATGGTCATTGGAGTGTTCAATGAGAGAGATCAATGTTAGCAATGTGTGGTAACAAATGGTTCCATGCTACTAACGAGGCAAAGTGTACATCATTTGGGTTACTCTAGTTCCATCCTCCCTTGCCCTCATTCGTTTCCATGTCAGTAAATGTTGTTTCCAACCCACTTGTTACAAAAATCAGAATAGTCTTCCTAAAACTCTTTTTCAGCAAAATTCTTCCTAAAACTCGAGCTAGACATTTTTGAAAAACAAATGTTTAAGTTTTAATGCATACGGTACAAGCAGAACAAAAGAGATAATTCAAATAATGGATAGGAGCTGAAGGTAAATATATTAGGTAAAAAAAAAACAAGAAACCTCGTGCCTGCGGGCTTTAGGCCTTGTAGGCTGACCGAATTGGGCTGATGAATACTGGGCCTATCCGCCTATCCGATTAATTCTGGCACAAGTTGATACTGTCAGACATGGGCCTGGGCCTTAGATTTCATGTTTTCGTTTTTTTTAATGTTGGTCTTTACATTTCTTTTTGCAGAAATACACAGTGTTAAAGTTCTTGTTGGCAGGAGTATATTTCTGCAAGTCCTTTTATTCGTGAATTTATTTATGCAAAAAAGAAACAAACCATAAAGATCATTCCACTTGTTACCACACGCTCATCGGAACGGTGTGAATAAAATACAGCATTTTGAGCAGGGCGCGTCCCAACTCCCAAGCTTGTACAGTGTACACAGGCAGTACGTATTATTGTATTTGCACGTCCCAAAATCTTTTGGACTAGGTGCCTGAATTTTCATATATATCTAACAAGTTTAGGCAATCAACTAGTACAATTCAAAAATTAACTTACAATAGGTAATTTATAATATTTTTCTATAGTTAAACAAATTTTTTTTCTATAATAACATGTTGGCTAGATAAAATCAAAAAAAAATTAAACATATGAAATATAAGTTCCCCTTTGGAACGCATGATTGAAAAAACATAGGAACAGAGAAGGTACAGGAATGTGATACGAATATGCGTGAAAAACAGTTGAATGAAAAACAAAGGAATTATGTTAGAATGAGCGTTGGTTTGAGTACGTGCAGGGAAAACATAGTAGGAAACCAAAACAATGAAGTTTCAAGAGAATTGCGAATCTTTTTGGCCTTAAACTTGGCTCTAGAGAACCCTCCTGGGACTGGGGCTCTGGGAGGTTAGCAGCAGACCAGGCCCAGCATGCAGCAGCCAGTTGTAAACGCATGCATGCAACTGTTCGGTGTGCCTGGTGGACGACATGCTCCGTGCTGGAGCTCAGCAACAGAACGCTGAGAACGGAGAACCTCCACACACATCTCTGTGTCTGTCTACCCGTAACGCCCGACTGCCTCACATGAGCAACAGATCGATCGGTATTCGGTCCAGATCGCAGATCGCGGATTGCTTCTACTTGTACGTATGTGATGAGTAAACGTCTAGCTTCGCCTGGCCTTGTGCCCTTGTCTGCACAGGCATTTCTTGGCAGGCAGCCCGCCCGTTGGGATTGGGCGCTGGGACCTCCAGGAGCCCACAAGAAACGTCCGTTGGCGCAGCGTGTACGACGATCTCAAGTTCTGGACGTGGACGAACCAGCGGCCGAAAACAGTAGTAGCGTGCAGCAGAGTGACACCACCAACCAACCAGTGCCGGCGCGGTAGCCCGCATTGGCCCAGTTCGGGAGCCTGCCAAACAGGCTGTCAGACCGGGCCCCCCCTGCACTGCAAGACGACGACGCCTCGTCACGTGCACGCTGCTCGGCGGTCATCAACATCAACATCATCCCTGGGCATTGCAACTTGCCCGCCGCGGCCGCTGGCTGCACGCTGACACAAGCAACGGCCACATTTGCCGTATGCGTCTGCAGCAGCGGACTGGTGCCTGACGGCCCGCTGCCCCGTGCCGCGCGGATTTGCTCGGTGTTCCGCCTTCCCCCCCGCCGGCCGCGTCCGTGCCGGTGCCACTTTTTATTGCCCGCACGGACCGCGCGCTATAGGAGGATCACGGTGCTTTTGGATCGGAACAAACTACACGATCATGGTCGTGGCGCGCTGAAAGGAGCTGGATGGATACAGCGATCCCGATCCGTGCCCGCCTGCGCGTGGCTCGCGACGCCGATGCGCCAACTGTTTCTGCATGGTACGCGTCGGACGGCGGTGGGTGCGTGGATGGCAAGCTCGCAGCGGACGTGACGACGCCAGGGGATTGGGAGAACAAAAGCGTGCTGTTTTCCCGCCGGGCGCGGGCGGGCTGCGGTCTCCGGCGCCGGCGCCGGCGCGCGTCTCTTCTCTACTGCTTGGATGGACACGCTACGTTACGCGTGTTGCATGGTAACAGAAGAACGGACCCGTCTCTTTTGCCCTGAATCGTGCATGACCCCCGTGCAGCTTTGGCGGGGATCGGCACGTCACGGAGGTATGTGTGTGTGTCCATTCGTTGGAACGGACTGGAAACAGCACCGGAAGGAACCAGCAGCTCTTGCATTTGTGTCAGTAAAAGTGGCGGCTGTGGACTTTTCATCAGTCTTCACCATCACCACTGAAGAAATGGATAGAGATAGGGATGGTGGTGGGGTGGGCTACGTCCTTCCGTCGTCGATCAGGACACGCCGCTGGCTGGGGTTTTCTTGCTGTCCGTCGTCTTGCATTGCATGATTCACATGCTATTCTGAACGTTGGGTTATATCTGAACCATCCATCCCTTCTCGTTTTTTTTTTTCAGGATTTCCTCCCCTGGAATATTCGGGCTTCGCAGGTTGATCTCGTTCTTTCCAGACGATAAAGAAACGGAATTTCATACTTCTATATACGTGCTGTTCCTCCTGGAAGAGTTAAAGAATACGCTCGACGGAAACAGTTCATCATAGCCGTGCTGGAAGTCCAGTACCAAAACCTGATGCGAACTACTCAGTCCAGTCGCATAAATTCTATTACCCTATCGTCGTCGTATCAATAATAATTCAGTACTGCGTGTTACATCAACGTTAACTACAATATTAATTTCCTGAAAGGCCTTTCTGTGGTGCAAATACAGACGTCTGAACCATACAGCAACGTGGGCGGAAAAATCTTAAACACGTCAGGACTTTTCACGGTGGCCTGGCAGGCTGGCATCTGGCACTGGCACTAATGATGCAGTTAAAAATTGCGCCTTTCGTGTTGTGCTTAACTCTGCTGCCTTTCCTGTGCACAAAAGACCAAAACAAACATGTACTGAATGTTTGATACTACAATGACACCTGTGAATTTCTTCAGGGAGAAAAACACCAACGGCACTTTGGAGAAGATCCTTTTTCACCTTCGTTTTTTTGGATGGATTTGAGAAGAGTACAATACTCTTCAGTGGAGTAGTACCATGTAAGCATAGCGGTGCTCTCTTATCTAGTATATATAAGGAGGTTTCCTTACCCCCGCAGTCCGTTCCACTCCACCACCATTTCAGCAAACACAGCCAAAGCAGCAGCTCAGCTCTGTTCCCAGCGCTCACTAGCTGCTAGTCGGGCTGCTGCGCCATGGCTCCTCTGCTGTTCAGGGACATGAAGGGGCTCTCGTGCTCGTCTCCGGCATCCACGGCGATATGCCCGAGCCTGGAGCGGCAGCCGATGGTCCGCTCACACAAGGCCATTGCCAGTCCCAGTCCCAGCCCCAGCCCCCTGGCTCAAGTTCCTGCCCCCAGGACGCACCGGCACGACGGCAAGAAAGGGCAGCAGCCGCAGCCGCAGCAGCACAAGGCTGTCGTCGTCCCGAACGCCGGTGGCCTCGTCAGCCCGGCCGGCTCGTCCAGGTACTTGCTGAGCGGCCGCTTCGCCGCCACCGTCATCGAGGAGATCCAGGAGGTGGTGGAGTCTGCTCCTCCGGCCGTCGACGCCATCGCCAAGCCGGAGGAGGCGAGTGAAGCTGCTGATGCGAAGAGCGCGCCGGCGCAAGAGCAGGTAAGGACAATCCTCCACTTACCTGTGGTCTTGTGTGGATCATTACTGAACAGTGAACACTGACTATGACTAGCGTGCAGTACTTGTGTGGTTTTTTTTAATTTTAATTTAACATTTGGTCCTACTCTTCTTGATTAGAAAATGTTAGAAAAACCAGAAGTGAGATCATGTAATCAGTAGCGGCAATCAAATCAGCGTCAGTGTAGGGACTTTGAGGGTTATACAATTGGCTTTGTTTGGTTGAATTTATTCAGGCTGTCCCAATAGCATTCTTTGAGAGAGAACAAGCCAAAACACGGCTTATAACCCGGCTGAAACAGAGCAAATGTTTCCTCATTTGATATATATATCTGGAACTTCTAGGTGAAGTTATCCAAATACCATGATTACAGGCAGGTACACTTTTGTACAAGTTAGTTAAAGATTCTGTGTTGCAAAGACATATGCGTATAAAATTGCTCAATGACTGCAACTTTATGGCCTGCTAGATTAATTAATTAGTATCAGAACTTGAGAAGCGTCGCGCTTCTGATTTTTTTATTTGTATATAAACAAAGGCGCATCCTATGTTTCAAGCTTGCGCATTTGTCTCCTTTTTTTTCGTTCCAAAGCTGCGAAGCCAACATATATGCGTTGCTATATTCACTCCCTTGAGAAAACATATATATACATGCCTCTATGAACTGAGCTCCAGCATTGGCTTATCAGGTGGTTGTGCTCAAGGTATCCCTGCACTGCAAAGCATGCGCCGGGAAAGTGAAGAAGCACCTCTCCAAGATGGAAGGTGAGAAACTGACAGCCAGCGATCTGAAACTAGTTAAAAGACAGCAAGAGCACAACCAAATTAACACTTTTCTGGTTCTGATGCTAACCAATCCAAACGAATGCAATGCAAACAGGCGTGACGTCGTTCAACATCGACTTCGCGGCGAAGAAGGTGACGGTGGTCGGCGACGTGACGCCGCTGGGCGTGCTCAGCAGCGTGTCCAAGGTGAAGAACGCCCAGCTCTGGGCGGCGCCGCCGGCGATAGCCGCCTGAAGGGAAGACGAGGGCTCGAAAACCAAAGCTAGCAGCAGCCTAGGATCCGTTCCGGGGCACGTACGCGTGACTCGTGTGGGGGCGGGCACTAGCGGCCACGGTCGGCCAGAGCACGCTGGGCCAGCGCGAGCGAGGCTGTGAGCCTGCGCTGCTGTGTCTCCTCGGCCAGCATGCGTCCGTCCACCGTGTGTCCGTGTCCTGGCAATTGAAATTCAATGCAGCTTTGGTTCTTTCCTGTGGTCGTCTTGTGACACTCTCCTCCTCTCCTTGTTTGTTGTGGTTGGCGCCATGCATAAGAGCTGAATCCGATCTTGCTTGGTGCCTGAGTGCTTCCATCTGCTTCCGTTATGAATGGGTGACTCTGCTTTTTCCTCTGTGCTGTAATGTAAGCCTGTAATTAATATATGAATGGCACTGCATTGCTGTCGTGGTCTTCAAGCAAGACATCCAGAAATTTTAACTCACACATCACGTAGGGCGAGTATGGAACGGATAGTTTCTCTTGTCCCGAATCTGAGTTTCAACAACACTCGAAAAAGTTTTGATATCTGTTCGGATATGGATTATCTGAATTGAATTGTATATAAAAAAACTATCTGAATATGGTATGATACTGAAAAAACCCGATGGATATGATTCCTACTCTAAGACTCAGATATTACGATAAATAAATGAGTCTTTTAATAGGATCATCCGACTGTTTGAAAGCTCAAAGTTACTAGGATCAACCGGAGTTTGGGCGCCTTGCTGCTTGTTAATTACCATTGCTTTAGCACTAACGAGCTTTTTGGTTCTCCAGTACTATCGCAAACACAAACAATTTAAAGTTGCATATGTTACTGGCGGGAATAAAATTTGAATTACTTCCATTTACGTTAACATTACATTTACGTAAACCAAACAGTTCGTAAGTTATAACATGAGCTTTGCTTGTGTGGTTGTATAGGCCTCTAGTTGGAATAAGCTAGGGAATGCAAATAATTTGTGTTCAATTGATGTTCTATGGCTTTGTTTCTATAACATAATTATCACCATAAATTTATGCATATTATCCATCTATTTAAATTTGATCCTGCTTCAATTTCGAACTGACTCCGTACTATTCCCGACATAACTGACTCCGTACTATTCCCGACATAATGTACTGTTTAGCCCAAAAAAAAAAACATTTCACGTTCACTTGAAAATTACCACAAATATAAAACTGCTTCCATTTCACAAAAAAGTGTTACAGGTTTGCAAGAAAAAATGTTCCAAGTTTGAAGTTTGTGAAATCTACGTTCTTGTCAAAATGGTTTCTAGCTTCAATAAAAAAAGTTTGACCATAATAATTTTAAAATCTATTTGCTTTACTCCATTCATGAAAGAATGCAATTCTCACTTTCGAGAAGTAAAACAATTTAGACTTTGACTAAATTTATATATATATATAAAATACAAACATTCATGATACAAAATAAGTACCATTAGATTGGTTATAGAACATATTTTCATAATAAATTTGTTTGAAGACATAAATACTAATAATATTTACTATAAACTTAGTCAAACTTCAGCTAGTTTGACTAGCACGCACTTCATAATTGTACTCTTTTGCAGACGAAGGGTAGATATGAAATCGAGAAAAATATTTACCACAAATTTAATCAAACTTGAGCTACTTTGACCAGTACTAATAAATGTCGTTATTGTTTCTTTTATTTATGACCAAATGTTGTACTATCCATTGACCGTGTCCCATGTAGAGGCTAAATATGAAATCGAGAAGAATATACAAAATAAAAAAAAAGGGCGAGAAAGAGAAAGCCCAAAACAATGCGTGGAAAAAACGGCCCAGAAAAAGGCCCGTGCAGAGATAACTGTAACAGATATTAACTCAGGAATGCAAGGGGCATTAAAGCTGCACAAGGATACGTAAAAGGATACGGCTGAAGGCTAATACCACAGAGCCATGCATTATTACGCTACTGCAAGATCATATCAAACAGTAGAGTAAAAACAATTGCTAAAAACTTAGAAAAACCAACATTATTTAACAAGCATGCCTGGCATATAAAGCAAAAATAATCTGTATTACCCTGGTGATTGTGATCGCACTTCCTTTCATAATGTACATGCTTCATCATGGTATATCTCATACTTTCCTTTAGTAGCATCACCAAGCATGGTTGTCGAATGATCTCAAGCAGAATCCACACTTTGGGGATCATATCTATATACTGATTTATGTCGCTTCTGACTAGCTCTACTTCTATTACTGAACCCTTCTCCTTGATGAAAATCTTCCCAAAGAATTAGCTGCTTGCAAAATCATAACTTCCATGATATGCACCACTGTGAGAGTCGCTCTTAAGCACATTCCAAGCAATATCAGCAGGAGCTTCCACAACATAACCAATACCTCCAGCCTGTTTGATTTCCTCCATATGCTCATCAATTATGTCTCTTAGTATCTTCATAGAGAAAGGAAGACATCAGATTCATATCTTGATAAAGGCAAGTAACTTCCAAAAATCAAAAGAACAAGATGCAGTACAATATACAGAAGCTTTTTACTTGTTCCATCGGCACTAAAATAACTTTAAACTGGATAATTAGTTACAATATAGAAATGAGATAACTGATAATGAATTACTCTAGCCACCTGACATGACGTGAAAGGTTGTCCTATTTCCAATGTTAGATCTAATATCAAACAAGAAGCTAAAACTAGGCAAAAAAAATCCAAAATAGTAATTGCTTGAAATGTATACAATAACCAGAACAGCTGAAATTATCTAGAACTTTGACATGCACCTCTGTAGGGTTTCGATTCACTTTCTTGCCACGGTAAGATGTTCTTCTTCGTTTGTAATCTCGTTCTTCAGCTAAAAGCTCCTCCGTTGTCTTGGCTCTAGCAGATTCCTTTTTCAAAAGAAAGAAAGAAAATATGCACCATATATTAAAAATGAATAGCATATTGATGGTGATCAGTAAATTATGTGGTAGCAAGAACATATGAAATTCAAGTCTCATTTTATTTGCAAATATATGTCCACTGAGTAAGTGTATACATTTTGGCAGTCAGCTTTGAGACAATCTATTTTATTTTATGTGTATGAGAAAGTGCTTCTCTATTAATTAAACAGTAAAGGCAAAGAGAACAGGTATGTCAAACAAAAATAATGGCTACAGAACAATTAAGATTCACAGAAACTACAGTTCCACTGCTCCATTAAGCATCTCCTTTTGCAAATGAACTGTCATGATTCGAACAGAATTTATCATAAGTACTATCCTTAATACTACTACCCACACCCAAAAATATATACGTACGTACATACGTGTGTGCGTCTGCACAAATACCTAAGAACCACAACATTCTTGCTTTTATTAGCTAGACAGACTAGATATGCTACTGATGACAGACCTTTCTCATATGTGCAAATTTGATGCAATTCACATATTATGGACCCTAATTATGCAGGTTAGATGGATATTTTGAACAAAGGGGGTAATAGTATCCATAATAGGATAAATGTAGAGACATCTGTGCTGATGTGCAGTATGTAGATTCGGACAGCTCTTTTCAAAATATCGGTTGCATGCCCGTACCTTGTTCTCTACTCGCCGTGACAGAATCCCATCATACTCCAGAACAGCCCTGTAGTTTGGTCTTTTTGATCGCTCCAAAATCCCTCGTTCCAGTGCTTGTGAATACCCAAGTAATCTATAAGAGAATTACATGCATTTATCAAGGCAAGAGTTTTACCAAACAAAGAAAAATTAACCACAACTTGAACAGAAAACAAAACATCCATGAATTGTTATCATCAACAGAGATTAAGCTTTATTTGTATATGAAATGGTGTGCAACATGCTGCTTATACATGATCAACAATCTGATATCCTTAGGGCATGTACAATACAGAAAGTGCTTGTAGAGATGATTAAAGAAAGAGATAAACTGCTACATCACCAATCTATACAAGAATCCCAGTCTACAATGGGAACATTTTGATAAATCTAGGAGATTGTTTAGGCACTCATCCATCCAATACCTGCACAACAAACTCTAGCTATATTTTACTTGCCCACTACAAGTGCCTAACTACACAATTCACATGAGACATTCGATCAAAGCTTTGGACACCACGTCCAGTGCCAATTCAGCTTGCAGGCATCCATGCTCCTTACACCGTGGCAAGGGGATCCATTAACTGCAGCTTAGAGACTTGTACATAGAAGCTGCATAGTATCTGGCAATTTGGTAAGCATGTATATCAAGTTTTTTTAAGCATCACTTGCTTACTACGATACTATGTTTTATGTGAATGCGAATATGCAGTTATGCACAAAAATGAAATGTAGCGCATTCCCTTCTTCCAAGGAGAAGAATAAGATATTAACCTTGCGCTACGAGTACAGCATATGAAGTGTAGTTATAAAGTGTGAATTGTATGTATATGTTTTTTTTGCATCTACTCAAATTGAAGGAACAAAATATATCAGTGCAGAACACAGGGAACTAAACATATATGTCCTCTATTATGGACTGTTTGCCATCATTACACAATAAGATGGTGGTAGTTTTATGTCCTCTACATGGACTGCTCTGCATCATTACACAATAAGATATTATATATCTCAACTGTAGGCCACACAAATTGAATAAAACATCGGTCAACTACAGGAGGGTATGCAAATACAAGCAGAACTAGTGATATTGCATCTCTGCTCCAAAAAATTAAGAAATTACGATGATAATATGCAATGCAGAAATAAGTACATCACAAAAGTTTAGCAAAGCATACAGCTGATATTTTGACAAGTGTTGAGCTTGCAGCGCCTTGGTCTTCTCTTCCAAGTAGAACCTCTCATACAATGCCACAATGGAAGCAGCAATCTGGGAAAGAAAAACAGGGCCTGCCATGACATCTCCAGCATCACTTCCTTCCTCACCAGCTCCAACCTTGTGCTCTCCTACACCTGCAGCACCATCTCCTACACAAAAGCAATACGCCATCTGTAGCACTGCCTCCCTCACAGATACAAGCGCAAATAGTTTCCCATTGCTTTCTCCATACAGAACCCCAAGCTGTGCGCCTAACCATGAGAGGCCATCCACCAGCCTTGGACACTCAAACCTCATGGCCCTGGGATCAAAGCCTAGCCCCTTGTTATCGCCATTCTGCATCCCCTCCAGCAAGTCCCTGGCCTCCAGGGCCATCACCTTCAGCAAGAGCCATAGCAGCACCAAGATATGGTTTACATCCGTGACATTGACCCTGACCCCGTACCTCGGTGAGCTCTCAAGCACCCACTGCCGCAGCTCGGCCTCCCACCGTGGCGTCACACCCAAGCAGAACGTGGCCACTACCCGGGTTACAGCATAGGAGTATGATCCCGGGAGGTGGTGGCCCCCCGCAACCCAGGAGTCCAACTCCCGGCGAAGGAGGCTGAGCTCCGATGGCAGAATGCGGGGCGGAGGGGTGGGCCTCCGGCCGGTAGTGGAAGTGGAGAAATCTGCGCACACGCCAGCGAGGAAGGCGGGAAGGGAGGTGGCCGCGGAGGTTGGGGCGGGGCTCATACAGACGACGGCGGGGCAATCGGAGTAGGGAGCTGGGGCGGCCGGGAGCGGGAGGTTGATAGCGGTGACCGGCGGCGGGAGTGGAGGTTTTGTGGTGTTAAACTGAGGTGAGAGGATACTTGCGATGGGGGTGGCTGGGTGAGGTTCGAGAGGGGAGGGCAAAGCGGCGAGGGCAGAGGATGCGGCGGAGAGGACGGAGCGTAGGTGGGCGAGGGCGGACGTGAGAGCAGGAGGAGGTGGCGGTGGAGGATGAGGGATAGGCGGCGGCGGCTCCATTTGAGCGGAGCTGATGCGGTCGTCGGAGGGTTTCGAAGGGGAGGCGCGGCGGCCGCCAGCCCGTGAGTACACGTGCCAGCCTCGCCGATAGGGCCGCTGGCGCCCGCGGAGGCTCGTCGCCGGCGGCCGCTGAGCGACGGCGCTGCTCCTCTCGGCGCTGGGCGGCGGCGGCGGCGCCTTGAGCGAGTGCGTGCGGGAGGCGGCGCCAGTGAGGAACGGGATGGGCTCGGACTGGGCGGGCGGCGACTGGAGACACACACTGCAGGCCGGCCCATTCGGCCATTCTCCCGTTCATGTGCGGCCCACGAATCCGAATAATCCCCGTCTCGAAAAAAAAAAGGAAAAAGAAAACAAAAAGAAAGGAGTAGTAGTGCTCGAGGTTCTTGCTCCGCTCTCACACTTTCTCTGTGCCCTCTCATCCCAATCTGCCCAACGAAACTCTTGAATCCGCGGCCGCCCCCCTCCACGATCCCGACCTCCGCCACCTTGCCCAACTCGACGCTCTCTTCTCCTGAACGCGCTGCCGACCCCCCGGGGGCGCGGCCACCGGGGCCCCTTATCTACTGGGATGATGGAGTGGAGTGGAATGGAGGTCCGGCCGGAGTGGGATGTAAGCAAGATGAGGGAGCTGCGCTTCGTTGTGTTGGTTCTGGTGGTATCCTTGCCGTGCTTCTCTGCATCCGATCCCCAAGGTACTACCGGACTGCCCCATCGTTCCTGCAAGGTGACGCTCTCACAGCCGTTGCTTGCCTCCATGTGTCCGCATGAGTGTGTTTTGGGTACCTGTCAGCTGAACAAATGGGAATTTAGTTGTATTGACATTGCTATTGGTATCTGGGAAACATGGATTAGCTTAAACTTATATACTTGGCAATAATGATACCGCATGTTTCTGCAACTGCAATTAGCTCATTATAGCATTTAATATGGCTGTACGGAGTACAATGGTTTCATAAAGAGCACAGCAGCATGATCATTAATGTTACCTGAGAAAACATGCCAACAAAGTCATATAACTGTGGTGGTCTATATTATATATGGCAGTGTTCACATTAAAACACTAGTGTGTGGACTTGTATCTGGGAGAAACCTTGAGGATGGGTATAACTGTCGACATGACTCTCTTGATATACCAAACTACCAATGTCATCTTCTTTTTCTGTCGTATCCCTCAATGTTTAAGGTTTGGTTGACATGGAAGTTAGTTTTGATTCTTCAGGGATAATGTAGGCATTTAAAGAAAAGAGGAAAATGTAATCCTCAATGGCCGATTGGATCTCTTGTTTACAAAAATCAAGTACCTTATCAAGACCAAATGACTGACTATGTTTTTCAGGAGATGCTTTATATGATATGAAACAAAAATTGAACGTTACTGGCGGTCAGCTTTCAGATTGGAACCAAAATCAAGTTAACCCTTGCACATGGAATTCTGTTATTTGTGACAATAGCAACAATGTTATTCAAGTGTAAGTGGGAGCTCCTGTACCTTCTTTCTTTGTTTGCTTTCATTATATATTATGATGTTGTTGGAGTGCTTATGTTACCCTCTATTCTGATCTTGTGTGTGTTTTGGCTAATCTTTATGCTCTCATGTAGAACTTTGGCTGCACGAGGATTCACTGGCGTTTTGTCACCAAGAATTGGAGAACTCCAATATTTGAGCGTCCTGTGAGTATGATGTATTATTCTATAGATCATATATACCTTTGACAATTGACATAATCACTTTTATAAACATCAAGAGGGATGGTGTACATTTATTACACTAAAGCAACAGTTAGACCCTGTTTGGTTTACCCAACCGAAACTTTAATCACCTAAATTTAGTCCCATTTAGTCACTTATCAGCCAAACACTATGACTAAGTGGAACTAAATGGGCTTTAGTCATCTAGTCACCAGATTGTGACTAAATGGGACTAAACATCACCTTTTAGTCACTTTGGAGCCAAACACGTCACCCAAACCAAACACCCAGAAACGTCACCACTGACTCTTTTAGGTGACTAAAGTTTAGGAGGGGGAAAACCAAATAGGGCCTTAATTCATTTTTCCAGAGAATTACATCATGTTATTCAAAGTAAGAAATTTATAGAATGAGTACATGGCTGCATGCAATAAAATTATAATGAATCCAGTCCAGACACCTTGGCATGTCTGATAAATTAGGAATCAGTTTCTCTATTGAATCTTACTGTTTTATGACTCGGCTGCTTCTGTGGATAAACATGTCTGCTTCTCTTCATGTTTTGGGGCAAACTGATATGTCACTGAAACAAGATCATAGAGGGCTAGCTATCTGTGCAAGTAAACTAGGATGATATGGATTGTACCAGTGTCACATATGCTAACTTATTCTATTCCTGAGAAATTGGTACTAGTTCTTGTTATTACCTTTAGATATGTGTCATACATGAACTACTGTTCAAGCTTGGTGCAATTTAATTTCCTGATACTTCTCGGACTACTATGACACTGTATGGCATATGATTTTGCAGGTCATTGGCTGGTAACAGGATTACCGGTACCATACCCGAGGAGTTTGGTAATCTATCTAGCTTGACAAGCTTAGATTTAGAGGACAATCTTTTAGTTGGAGAAATACCAGCTTCTCTTGGCAACCTTTCTAAGCTACAGCTATTGTAAGTATTTTAAAATCAGAATTCCCTTCTTATAAATAGAGTTATATATCCTACGTATTCGAGAAAAGAAATAGAGTTATATGTGACCTTTTCATGAAATCTTCCTTTCTGTCATAACCAGAATACTGAGTCAAAATAATTTCAATGGATCAATTCCTGGTAGCATAGCGAACATTTCAAGCTTGACAGACATGTAAGACTGAGTGTGATACCCTTTTCTGTTTCTTATAACTCAAATTCATTTAAATGTTCTTGTCATGTGTTGACAAAAAATATTTTGATTACAGCCGCCTGGCATATACTAATTTGTCCGGTCAGATACCTGCTTCGTTGTTTCAAGTAGCACGTTACAAGTATATGAAGCTTGCTCTTAATTTTTTTTCTTTGTTCTATGATTCTTTCCTAATCCTGATTGAATGATAAAATTCTCTTTTTCCATGAGCAGCTTTTCTGGTAATCACTTAAACTGTGGACCCAACTTCCCGCATTTTTGTGCATCCAGCATGTCCTATCAGAGTAAGTTGCATTCTGACTACTGTATTTATTATTATAATAATAATAATAATTAATTATTATTATTTTGATTGGGTACAACTTGGACGCACACAACCCACACACTCCCACTCACACCACACGTGCACACATGCGTGTGTGTGTCCGTACACACAAAAGAAATTGGGAAACACGAAAAATCCTGAAAAAAAAGTGTGACACCAAGGTTCGAACCCTGGTGGGTAGCATCCCACGGACAGTCCTACCACTGGACCTCAGGCCCTTTCGCTACTGTATTTATTATTTTGCCAAGGCATAGGAGTTTTGTAGTATAGATGGTTTCCTTGTATTTCATGAGATTGCTAATTCCATGATTGTCATCTTACAGGTGGATCTCATAATTCAAAAGTTGGCTTAATACTTGGAACAGTTGGTGGAATTTTAGGGCTTCTTATCATGGGAGCTCTTTTTCTAATCTGTAATGCAAGGAGGAAAAGCCACCTGCGGGAAGTTTTTGTGGATGTAGCAGGTTCCATGCCCTTGTAGTTGATGCCTTGTTTTTAGTCTTTCACAGTAGTGAAGTAATAGTCTTAATAATGGCTTAGCAAAACTGTCATCTCTTTAAAAACTTCATAAAGTTTAGAGCTCCCAAAGACCAAGACAGTATGCACATTGATACTTGATTATTAATATACAGCAGGCTTGTGTTTCAGTCATTGAAAATGATAATTTTCTAATCAGAATACATAACCCTACACTTTCATCAATCAGGCACTGTGTTAATCATAAGAGTTTCAAGTTTGCATAGTTTATGCAATCACCTAAGCTATACATAACCCTATACCAATTTATGATTTGCAGGTGAGGATGATCGACGAATCGCATTTGGCCAGCTCAAAAGATTTGCATGGCGAGAACTGCAGATTGCGACTGATAATTTCAATGAAAGAAATGTTCTTGGACAGGGAGGTTTTGGTAAAGTGTATAAGGGAGTTCTTCCAGATGCCACTAAGATTGCTGTAAAACGACTGACTGACTATGAGAGTCCTGGTGGGGAGGCAGCCTTCTTGCGCGAGGTTGAGCTTATTAGTGTTGCAGTTCACCGCAATCTCTTAAGATTAATTGGCTTCTGCACGACACCAACAGAGCGTTTGCTGGTCTATCCATTTATGCAGAATTTGAGTGTTGCCTACCGCTTAAGAGGTATTCTTTTTTGAATTTCTCCATGCACCCCTCTAGGTACAGGATTGTGGTTTGTAATCATTGTCGCAGGCGCGCATACTTACTAAAGAATTAAATGTGTGTGAGTGCGTATCCATGGATGTACCCTTCTTCTTTAATATGAGGAATATAATGATAGATAGCTCTCCTGTGTGTTCGAGAGAAGAAAAAAATGCACCCCTCAATGTATTTTCTCTACAAAGGAGTTTTCTCTATTATTTCCCTTCCTTTTATGTACAGACAGAACTTTACCATTGCTAGTTTGTATATGGTAGACCTTGGATCTCCCACATAACATTTTCTGAACCTTTTGTTAGCACGCTTGATTTGCTGCATCTATACACAACAAGCTTTCCCACTGGCCAAAAAAGT
The DNA here is from genome assembly GCA_009763385.1 of Coix lacryma-jobi var. lacryma-jobi. Taxonomy (NCBI): domain Eukaryota; kingdom Viridiplantae; phylum Streptophyta; class Magnoliopsida; order Poales; family Poaceae; genus Coix; species Coix lacryma-jobi. The sequence goes on along the minus strand of CM019823.1, from coordinate 180,160,986 downwards.
TATTAATTTATTTAGCGTCTTTCTTTTCTCGTAATTGATGCTGGTCTCATATCGTGTGTCCTGTGTTCTAAATGCTATCCAGATTTTAAGCCTGGAGAACCCATCCTAGACTGGCCTTCAAGGAAACGGGTGGCTATAGGTACAGCTCGTGGACTGGAGTATTTGCATGAACACTGCAACCCCAAGATCATACACCGTGATGTTAAAGCTGCAAATGTATTGCTTGACGAGGATTTCGAGCCTGTTGTTGGTGATTTTGGCCTAGCAAAGCTCGTAGATGTGCAGAAGACATCTGTGACAACACAAGTCCGTGGAACCATGGGTCACATTGCACCTGAGTACCTGTCCACAGGGAAGTCGTCTGAGAGGACTGATGTTTTTGGCTATGGGATCATGCTTCTTGAACTTGTGACTGGTCAGCGGGCTATTGACTTTTCACGGCTGGAAGAGGAAGATGATGTGCTACTGCTTGATCATGTAAGTCTTTTTTTTCACTTCCAAATATTGGATAGCTTTGCTCTTTGCCTCTTCGGTTACGGAATTTTTTAAACTGGTTCCATCCTTAATGCAACCTGATTCCTGTGTATGTTATGATTACCTGTAACTAAATACAGGCAAAGAAGCTACAGAGAGAAGGGGAGCTAGACTCCATTGTGGACAACAACCTTGATCAGAATTATGACAGCGAGGATCTTGAGATGATAATACAGATAGCACTGCTCTGCACGCAGGCATCACCTGAGGACCGCCCATCAATGTCTGAAGTGGTTAGGATGCTGGAAGGTGAGGGTTTGGCGGAGCGGTGGGAGGAATGGCAGCATGTGGAGGTGACAAGGAGGCAGGAGTATGAGCGAATGCAGCGGAGGTTTGACTGGGGAGAGGATTCCGTCTACAATCAGGAAGCGATAGAGTTGTCTGCTGGTAGATGACAATCAGTGGAACGGATGGGTGTAGATGCAACGATGCGGTGCCTGCTGTGTTGTATGTAACTGTTATTTGTAGCGTAATTATTAGATAGATATGTTCATAAGATTATTCAAACAAACTTGTTGGGCAATGCATGAATATGGATGGAATTAGAGGGATAAATGGCAGTACATAGATTGAGGTAACTGTACTTAATTTCATGGACATATAGCAGCGGATAAGTTGTTTCTGCGCCATAAACATGCATTAACATTCATCTCTAGTTGTCAACTGTTAATAAGTCAGCATATAGTTTCAACCTTTTGGAGTTGTGTACTTCTTAATAGTACGTTTTGTTGTTATTGTCCTGCATTCGGTGGTCCATCGATCTAGATAAGGAATAAGATAGAAGTCCTCTTAAGGACGTTAAACCTGCCATTGTATATGGTATCACTCCCTCCGTCCATTAAAAACATACAATTTTAGCACAATGTCATGGTTTAGTATCTCTAGTTTGATTAATTATAGATAAAAATGTATTAATATTTATGATATCAAATAAATACTATTAGATTCGTTACGAAATGTATTTTTTTAATAAATTAATTTGGAGTCGTAAATGTGAATAGTATTTACTAGAAATTTGGTCAAACACAAACTACTTTTGGTGGTACGGAATCTATAGTTGTATGTTTTTATGGACGGAGGGAGTACAATGCAGTCGAGCCAAATTCCTTGGGCTCTTTATATATTCGTGCTGTTCGGCTGGTTATTTTTACAGTTTTATTTTGGCTGTTTCAACAGTGTTCTGTGAGAGAGTACGGTTGATAAGTGTTCTGTGAAAGAGTACGGTTGATGATAAGGATGATTACCATGGTAATCTTTGTGTAACAGAATCCATGGCAAGTGGAACAAAATTACTGGAGCATGTATTCAGTATCTTATCATAGCATCGCCTATCTTATTTTATGGTTTTTTTTCCTTGCATATCCTTACTCTATAATTTGTTCAACAATATAATTACTGGTCCTATGCCGCAAGGAAGATGTAATTTCATGAAAGCCTCAAACTAACAAAAGAGCCAAGAAAGCAAACCAATTTTGTTTGGGGCCAAATAGAGGAAAATTAAAAAAGGCCAAGAAAGAAACATACAATCTTTTTTAAGGTCAAAGAACTAATTTTCTCAAATTTAAAAGGGTAAGAAAGAAAAAAACTAAAAAATTGGGGAAAAATATGTGAAAAAACATGGCCGCCCGTGCGGGTGCACTCTCCCTAGTCAGCTAGGCCCTGTTTGGATTGGAGGAATCACAACGGATATTTAAAGGAATGCATTCCTATGGAAAGTTTTGAAGATTGATGTTTGGATTGGATTCCAAAGAAAAGGATTCCTATGTTGTACAAAACTCAGGGAAAAAACATCCACTCAAACTTAATGGAAATCTAATCGCTTACTCGGTCGCTTGCTCATCAGTACACTCACGCTGTCGCACAGTCACCTGCACCGCTGGCTCACACCAGCCACATGCAGCTCGAGACGATAAAAAAAATTAGAAACACGTAGAAGAGACAGTAGTCAAGTAAAGAGACTAGTACTATGCTTATAGATAATTAAAAAATAATATCCCAAATGACATGAAAGCACCTAAACCAGGTTAGGATAGATCAATGGCTATAATCGGTGCTTAGAGACATGTGATAATCTAAACCTATTCCTGCAATCCAAACAACCCAAAGTATTTATTCCTGCGTTTTGAAATACCGTAGTTTTCCACCTTTCACTCTACCTTATTCATGTATTTTTCTCATTCCTCTGTTTTGCATTCCTTTGTTCTAAATAGGCCCTAAACAACCTAAACTGGACCGACTGGCTGCCGCATTTCCTCTTCTGTCCATGATTGACCCCGCTTTGGTTTGTGCATCTCTCTCGTCCCCTCTCACACCCCAATGACCCACTAGTTATTTCCACCCGGAAAAAGTCCACATTACTTCCCTCAAATTACATAAAAGTTAGCTTTTCCTCTAATCGGGCAAATTACCTCCTGAACTTTTAAAACCATTCATTTTACCTTACTGGTGTGGTTATAAGCGGTTTTAAAGGTGGTTTTATCTTTTGCTTTTTATATATTTATAGTGTTTTTTTGAAAAAAACATAGGAAAATTATAAAAATGGAGAATCTAATTTTGTGGAACTCCAAATGAGTATATCTACACACTGAACATATAATATGATATGCTTTAGTGCAAAGTTTTTGTTGTAGATTTAGATCCATGATTTTTTGTAATTAGTTACAATAATTCATAGTTACAGTTTCTTTGATCCAAATGTAGTGAACTTTTTATAGTGGGCTAATTATTGTACGCTTGAACTGTAATAAAAATTTTGTACTAATTGTTAACTAAGTTATACATGATCATACCATTTTTTAAATACAATTCAAACATATATTAGCCTACAAAGAAAATCATCACAACTGGATTGTAGAATTTGCAGCTATGAATTACTCTAATTAATCGTAGAAAATTTATGGATCTAAATCTACAAAAAAAAATTATACTAAAGTATACCTTATTATATGTTCACTATGTAGATCTACTCATATGGAGTCCAATCAAATTAGAATTTTCTATTTTATAATTTTTGTATAGTTTACTATGATTTTTTTCAAAGACTCAGCCAAAATAAATAAAAATAAAAATAAAACCATCGTCAAAACCACTTATAACCGGATTAGAAAGGTATAAAATCCTAAAATAAACAATTTTAAAAGTTTAGAGAGATGATTTGTCCGATTTCGAAGTTATAGGACAAAAAGGAACTTTCACAAAAAGTTAGCGAGATAGTGTGAACCTTTTCTTTCCGGCAACATATGCTATGAAAACCAGTCTTATGTGCAAACTATAGAAACTCTAATCCGATGGTTAGAGGTGAAGGTGAGTTATTTTAGCACTTAACCCCTCCCACTGTGCCTACGCCTGTTTGGATTAGGATAAGATGAGTGAAAGAGTTTAAGTGCTAAAATAATCCACCATCGGATTAGATTTCTGTGGTTTTGATTAGAGTTTTTATAGTTTGCATAGTAGGCTGGTTTTCATAATATACGTTCTCTTTCTTCGCACTCATTCTCCTATTCATGGCCCTAGTCGTGGCCCAGGTAGCCCAGTATACTCCAGTCATTTTTGGCCCAGTCCTCTCAGCCCAACATGAACCAACAAGCAAACGCACCCCTCTCGCTGGTTCTATGTTCCTGGCGCCGCCGCCCACAGCCGCTGTCAGGCGCCCGCCACGCTCAGCCACGCGAAGCTCTCGCGACCGCGACACCAGTGCGGAGCGCCACGGCCGCGATACCGCATTACCGCCCTCGCGGCCCGCCGTCGCTCGCTCGCCTGGCGGCGCTTGCCAGCTGCCGTCCTGGACCTTGAGTCCTGCCTCTCCCTAGCTGCTTCCCCGGTTGCCTGCGCCTGCTCCACCCCTGCCACTGCCGGCGGCGGCTACTGCAGCCGCGCGGCGGCTACTGCAGCCGCTCGGCGCCCCACTGCGCGCCCGTGCGTGGCCGGAGCCCGGAGGTGCCAGGCGCAGCGCTCTGCCCACCTCCGGCTTGGCGGCTTCCCCTCGGCAACTCCCTCGCATCTGGGCATCCGGCCGGCGACCAGCGACCCCTTCCTCTCCCTGCTGATTGCTGAAGCAAAGGTAAGCAATTTCCCTCCAAATCTCTAACCCTAACTGTTGGTTATTGTTTAATTTCTCCTCAAATTAGTTCAATTGATGTAGTTGTAAGCTGTGTAGTTGTGTTTCTTGTCAATTTCTCATCAAATTTCTCCTCAATTTGAACTATTTGTATCTTCATTTAAGACTTATTATGCTATTTAGTAGTTGTGTACAAAATTGTGAGACAATTTTTATGATACTGTATCAAATTGCTAAATGGTTTTTAATGATTTGCGTATAAATATTTTGGTTTGGCATACCCTACACAAAAATCCTAGCTCCGCCACTGCATGCCCCTTGCTGTTCCCCTTGCTCGACCACCAAGCCGTCAACCCGCTCGACTGTGCCGCCGCCCGCAGCTGTTGCCAGGTGCCCACCGGCCACCACGCTCGCCCACGCCGCTTGCTGGTCCGATCGACCACGTCGTCGCTCGCCGAGGCGCCGACACGCTTGGCCACGCCACCGTCCGCCACCTGCCGACCGCCGTCTGCTTGCCCAGGCAAGGCGGCACAGCCGCATGGACCCCCGACTCCTGAGTCCTGAGCGAGAGCAGTCGAGCAGGGTAGCACCCATCTGACGGGTATTTGTCTAATTCTATCCTAATTTGTAATTCTTAGTTTCAACCCTTTATAGTGTGTATAGTAGTTGTATATATCAATTGGATTGAAAGCTAAAATTTAGGAGTTATTGACGAGGATATGGAAGATGCAAATGCATCAGATCGTCACTAGTTATTTATTACTGTATGTTCCATGTTATGTTCTTAGCCATTCTGTCACACAAGAGTCGAACAACTTCTCAGTTTGAAAACTTTCTTTTATAATATTTTTTTTCTATATGTAGTTTTGGGTTTTTCGCTCCAAGAATTTGGCACTAGTATTCACCAAATCCTGGGTCTGCCACTGTGCACATGATTACATACATGTCCTTTTGCTGGGTTTGCCTCATGGTGTTTATGTTGTCTATCTAGTTCAGTCACAATATCCTTTGCTGGGTCCGTCCTTGGTGTTTATTTTATCTAGTCAGTCATGACATCCTCATCTTGTGCAATGTGTAGTTTTAGTTTTATCAGGGTGAGATGAATATTTAGGTCATCAGATACAGCTGAAATTTCATTTAAAACATGGACAATCACATAACATAGCCACAAAATGAGTAATCTGATATCACAGTTTTTACAACCTATATATTATAAGGCCATAATCATTGGTGGAATTGAAGTGAATAGTACTTGCTGTGTCTCTCAAGGTGTGATTTTGAATGAAGTTGTTGTTTTTATATTTTCTTACCTCCACTTGTTGTTTGATGCTTTGATGTCTCCAATGCCATGTTCTGGTTCTTCTTATTGTTTGATGTTTTATCACAACAATTATTTTATATCAATTAATTTTAAGGAATGAACTCAAACCTGGTGCTTCCTCCGCAGTGATAATTGCAACTTCGACATTTCATGGTTATGATCCTATTTACATTTGAATCATCAAACAAGTCAACTGTTGCCCTTGCTTTTGCAGAGTTCTATTTTGTATTAATTATACTGCTAGATATGCTTGGGCGTTAGTGCCATGGCTCCTCATTACCAAGCTGCGACCTTGATTGCCTCTCCGTCTTATCCAAATGCCATTGTTTGGTCAAGTGATAATCTTGTGGCTGTTGCATCTGGTCACATTGTAACTATTCTGGTAAGTTCAATCCAATCACTCTTAGATGATCACATGCATGTATATTCTCAGGGTCATGATAGTTTATGTATGGAATATGGATAAGCCTAACTTTGCACTAACCATGCCCATTTTGTCATATTCAAGAACCCAGCTGCGCTTGATGGACCCCGTGGATTGGTCGGACTTCGTCGCAATGACCCTTTTCTTATAGGTGTGGTTAAGAGAGAAGGTAAAACTAGTCTTTGCATTAGTCATCTCCCAGAGGACTTTCTTAACTTGGACATTTGTGTTAATTGTTCGGTACAATGAATGAAGACTTGATTCACATATACTGTATCCAGAAATTTGTTGGCTTGACATCAGTTTTGTAATGTGAATGTGTGGTGCTGTAAAAAATAACCTGGAACTTTGGAAACTATAATGAATAAACTGTCTTGCTATTTGACTTTTCAGTTTTGCCAACTTTCGAAGAAAATGTCATTAAACACTCGCGTAGACACTCTTAAGCACAAGGTGGAGCCCTGGCGTTGAGGTCAGGATTGCTAAATTGTTTGTTGGGGTGTGATTCCATCCGTGCTTACGTCATGGCATCCTGTTGCTTGATTGTACCCACCCTACCCACCCTCTGCTTGATTTCACCATGGTTTCATTCACACAGCCAGAGCAGAGTTACATCTCCTGATATGCAGCTAGTGGGTTACTGCAACATAAACACCTCCTTCAGGAATCTTAGGTTTTACTAGTCATTATACTTATACCTTTTGAAATTCATGCATGTTCAACCTCCTGAACAAATGTCATGACATTTTTATATTTATAGCCTAGTGCTCCATCTGTTCCAAAGTACAAGGCAAGATGCATTTTAAGACTGAAACTTTGACCAACAACAAAAGTGGTTACATTGGATTTGTATTTAGAAATACTTTCTAATGATCAATTTTTGGTTGCCATACATGATATATTATGAGAGAAATTAGCTGTCAAAGTACGATCTTGATGACTGTGCCAAGTTAAATCACACCTTATATTGTGACACAGGTAGTATAAAGTTTTCCGTTACTGCCATTTCCCAAAGAGTGGAAAAAAGCAGGAACCCAGTGACACCATGTAGGTGTATTAATTCTGTTTGATCTAAAATTTTCAATTTATCAATATTTGCAGATCTCTTGGAGCCATGTTTATTGCCCATTTCCTTAGCGCGTGAAACTGAACCATGTGCACGATCGATTTCATGGTCTCAACAAGGATTTGCACCTAACTCCGGGTATGCATACCTTTGGCATTCTAAATGATCTTCTCTAGGTGTAAGTTTTATGTACAAGCTCATCAGTTCATCCTACTGTACTTACATATGTTTATAATATGGATGGCTAATATAGGTGTTTGCTGGCTGTTTGCACTGTGGATGGCCATGTGAAGCTTTACCGGTCACCAATTTGGGAGTTATGTGATGAATGGGTTGAAGTGAGCATTTTCTGTGCTATTTGAGCAACATTTAATTTATGATGAAATGGTTGACTAAGAAGTCTGGATACCAACTAAATGTCTGCTACAGTGATTCTTGTGGTTAGGGGCATTGTTCCCATGATCCATGCATAATGCATATAAGTAATATAACCTTTTTTCTATTACTAGGAGAATCAGATGAACGTTAACTGCATAACCTAGTTTTCAGCCAAAATTTTGTTTTGTACCACTTTCTTATTCCTGTTCCAACTTCTAATCTAATCAGAATAGAACTTGCAATTTAAGTTTGTTCTTGACTCCTTGGTTCAAGGACTAGCTTTTGTTTGCTCTTAGTTGTCTGTTATTAATTTCTAGACTAAGCTTTTGATCTATCATTGCATTTGTTTGTTAGGAATGATCAGTGATCACATGTTCTAGGTCACAGATATTTTGGTGCTTATTAACATTTCACCTGGACTAGGTCGCAGATATATCACAGTTGCTGTTTAACTACTATAAAACTATAAACTTCGGAGAGGATAATGGTTCTCATTTGACTTCTCCGGTATGATAACTTCTACTCTAGCATGTCATCATACTTTTATCTGAATATGTGGCTAAAAGTATGATTTTTATAATCAGAAGAATACAAATACTGGGGAGACAGAGGTTTTAGGGTCTACTTGTGAATTGCAAGAATCTCTTCATTTCAGGGGTCCTGGACAGAGAAAAATAAAGCCACCAAGGTGAATGATATTTTCTGTTTCTACATCATAACTTTGTCATTGAGAAAAGTTTCCACATTTGAAATAATAAGATGATCAAAGGAAAGCACCATTTAGCCATCATGTAGGATGTCAAGTGCTATATTCAAGCACTTTGTACGAATTCATTTGTGGATGTCACAAATCTTTCCTTTTAATTTATTTTGTTGCAAGAAATCAACATTCTTAGCAATCTTTCTAACATCCATATGCTGTACCTGAATTTGTTTTCGTTGAATTTTTATTGAATATAGAGTTGATGGTTTTATTTATGACGGCAACAAAGTTGATTTAAATGCTTCAAAGGATCCAGACTTCTCGATGGAACCATGCTCTGAATCAAAGAAGAAATCATTGAAAAAGGTAGAGATTTTACACATTTATGCTGAAGTTTCTTTTTTTTACTTTGTAATATAAGAGAAATCTAGTTGTTTCTTAACAAAAGGAAGAACCAATTATTCTCTACGTTTTTAAATGTCACCTTCGACTTTTTACATCTGTTTGACTTTTGGAGTATTCGTCTTTCCTTTAAATATTTGTGCAAATAGACAAACATATAAGGCATGATTAAAGTGCTTTGGATGACAGATCTAATGACACTCTTTTCACTTTCCTTAGTTACTAAGTAATTGAATAAATATTGCTGGTCAAAGTCTGAGAAAAAAAATGGTGTCATGTGTTTAGAAATGGAGGGAGTATCATGCTAAAGGTGTTTACTATTTGTGTTTTCTATTTAACATTACTGTGTTTGTGATTCCAGGCTGTAAAACCCAGGCATGAAGTAGTTGCTGTAAATGAACGAAACAACACAGGAAATATTAAAGCATCATTGTCCTCCAATGGAGAAAATAAATCTCTTCCTCTTATCACGGCAAAACAGTATGCTTGTCGTGCTGCACATTTGTCTTCCCTTGTAGTTTCATGGTCTCCAGTTGTGTCATCAAGTGATAAAACTTCTTGTTTATTGAGGCATTGGTGCATTTTTGCTGTTGGCTCTAAATCCGGAAATCTTTCTTTTTGGAAATTATGTAAGCCAGAATATTACACAATAGATGCTGGCGTGGTTACCAGTGATCCAATGCTCATTGGGATTTTGCAAGCTCACAAATCATGGGTCAGTGTCATAACTTGGCAAGTTCTTTCTGTGGGCTCTTCAAAATCCTCGTTGCTTTTAGCTACCGGATGCTCAGATGGAAGGTAATCATGATTTATTCATATTGTCTGTAAATGGTGATGTGCTTTATTCAGCCATACTATATATTGTTTCTTGTTTGCTTACTTACTGATGACATGGCAAAAGTGATATGTGGGGATAATCATAAGCATAGTTTTGCTTCTATGTTCTCTGGAACAAGGTCAAAGTTTGTCCATAAGAAGCAGAATGACCTGTATAGGCATGCAATTAGCTTGTCATACCTATGCCTTGATAAATAAGATAAGACACCCCCCCCCCCCCACACACACACCACCACCACCACAAAAATTCTAATTGATGTGCTTGATGTTAAACAATCATGTAACTCATTCTGTCCACGAGATATCTGGGCAGTGGCAAAATACTTTACCCATATGCCTTAAAGATTCTCATTGGTCTTTGCCTCATAGTTTGCAAACTTTGGTTATTCTTATGGTTATATGTTGCCTTTGGATAGTTATTATTAGTTTTCTGTAAACATTACATATCTCATGTTGAAGATTTGGTTTGTTTTTTCAGTGTTAAGATATGGTTAGGGAATATTGAAGGGATAAATCATTGTGCAAGTGGAGAAGAAGTGCCATTCGTGTTAGTTGCTGAGGTATGTAATATATACCTAGTAGAGTTCACACTTGACATGTACTCCTTCCGTTCCAAATTATAAGTCATTACAAGAATCTTGGAGAGTCAAAATTTTTTAAGGTTGACCAAATTTATATAATAAGATAATAACATTTATGATATCACCTAAGCATCATTAGATTCTTTATTAGTTATATTTTCATGGTATACCAATTTCATGTTATAAATCTTTGTATTTTTCTCTGTAATTTTGGTCAAACTTGAGATATTTTGACTCTCCAAGATTTTTGACATGACTTATAATTTGAGATGGAGGGAGTGCAATTTATGTGTTTCTTTAGATTGCGCAACATCAAATCAATGCAGCATGCTTCTGTACCTTCAAGTTTCGTCATTCTGAACTCTGATGTTCTTCTTACTAAAGTTTTCTTTCCAAATGTTTATTTGGTAAGGTTGCCACTGATTTATCAGCTCCAGTGTCATCAATCTCATTAACCATACCTGCCCAGTCTCAACATGAGGTTAGTTTGGCAATTGGAAGAGTATCCGGTTCACTAGAAATATGGATATGGAATGCATCTAGCAACCAAATTGAGATTTCCAGTACATGGCATGCACATGATCAAGTGGTAATGCTTCACATTAGTTGAAGATATTTTATCTTCAGAAAAATTGAAAAAGAAAAATGTCTAACATTACCATAGGTGACAGGTTTACAATGGGCTATGGATGGCTATTGTTTATTCGGCTGCAGTCAGGTTTGTTGACTTTTTTTTTTCACGCCACGTAGTTGATTGCTGCGCCGATTGTATTGTGTTTTAGCATGAGAATTTGTTCCCAGATATTGGGTTGATTGAAGCCATTGGATTGTTGAAAGTTTGAGAGTCTAAGTAAAACATTGAATAGAGATGTGGGATTTGTGGTGAAAACCATTTTGAGTTGAACGCTTTAGCCAGCTATGCTCAACCATGGATCACTACCTTTGTTTCTTTTATATTCTTTCCATTCCCTTTTTTTTGTTAGACAATTGTTCTTTTTTCCTCTTGGACATGGAAGAAAATTGCACATCATTTCTTTAAAAGGGAAAGGACAGTAAAAAGGAAGGAGAAGACCCCCCCCCCCCCCCCCCCCCCCGCCCCAAGGGAAACACTAGACCAAAGCAAATAGCCTTCCACAACTAACATGACCTGTGATTGTGAGACACAAGGCCAAAGAAACTAATCTAGTACAGGCTAAGCAACAAAGAGCGCCAACAGAAACTTAAGAAAAATCAAGCCACAACAATCGATCCAGCCAGCAGCTCCTGGAGTCCTTTTGCACCAACAGAGCACCGTTGGATGCATTCATTTGTGATTGTCTGCAGTAATATTGTGATGCTTGGACTTGCACCATTAAAGACACTCGGTAATGAGTGTATTAAGCCCTTTTTGAGACAAATGTTCTTGACATTAACATCGTTTCTAATACACCTTTCAATGCTCTGTATATTGCGAGTAAAGAAGATTAAAAGTGTACTGTTGAAAATTAACTAGTACCATTTTGGTATGATACTAGTGGGGCAAACACGTCAATGGCAGCATGAGGCAGCAGGAACGTGCGGTGAGCGTGCCTTGGGTATATCTATCAGGTTGTTAGGCTTTGCTTTAGACTTTCAGTTTCTTAGGAAGTTTGTATGGATAAGTTGTATTTCTTAGTCTCGAGTGCACAAGATTAGGAGAGTTGTTGCTGGCATATAGTTGTACCTGTGTAAGGTTAAGCAATACATGAACCTTCCTTCTATCTCCATTTTCTACCTCTACCCTTCCCATTTTCCCAACATAGGGCGTTGAGGTGAACAACCTCCTCCCACTCCCATCCAGGATCACGATTACCTCCACCTGCTACCCACACATATGAAAAAGCTAAATACTTATGCTTATTTGTTTTAAGAGTAAAATGCACCATGGGTCCTCAAACTTGGTTTTGGTGTCATCCAAGTCCCTAAACATGCTAATCATGTCACATTAGGTCCAAATCACCACTACTTGAGGTAATCCGCCTGCATAGCACATTGACTTCACGATGACATAGCACCATCGTGTGGGGCTCACATGCTCGGGAGGGAAGAGATGTGACTTGCATGTGGGCCCACATGTGTTCCATGTCATCGTGCAGTCACTGTGTCATGTAGGCAGATCAACTCAAGATATCGTGACTTGGACCTCACATGACATGCTTAGCAAGTTTAGAGATCTTTGTGTGCATTTCCAAAGTTTGGGGGCCCTGTACCCTCAGCCAAGTTTGAGTACTGACGGTGCATTTTACTTGAGCCTCCCTTACTATTGCACTATCTGATGGTCTGGTTTCATTTTGATAAATATAACCTGTAATAACTTGAGAACCAAGGTGCAGCATGGTTGGTAGAACATCCAGTTGAGAGGCTGCCCATGCGAGCTTTAACCCAGGTGCTCGCAAGTCCTGGTTGCTTGATGTATTCTCCGTGGCAGTTTATTTTCGTTTTTATAACCTTTTATAAATTTAAAAGCTGAAATCTTTCTTGATTGTTGATTAAATTACTAATTCAATTTAATGTACTATACAATTCACTCTGTTCTTCCTCCCGAGAAGTTGCATCACTCAGATTTTGACCTTTCAGCCTGATGCTTTTAATTTTTTTCTTCTTTTAGGACAATTCTGCACGTTGTTGGATCTCTCATGAAAACCACCTTGAAGAAATTTTTGTGCATTCAAGTTTTTCAGAGCTAAGGGAGTCAGCAGATGTAAAACTAGTAGATACTTAAATGTTTGTTATTCTTGATGACCAATTTTTCCCCCCATATAATTGGGTTCTCAATATGCATGCAGCTATCAGAAGTCTCTGATCGATGCTATGGTGTTACACTAGCACCTGGAGAACAGATGATTGCTGTGGTATGCCTTAGGCTTTTGTATCCGACATCTTTTTTGTTCAACTGAACTGTTGCTGTCAGGTGAAGAGATATGCATAAGCGGAAATTGATGCTGTCTTTTTTCAGGTCCGCAGTTTGGATCTGAACCTTTTGAACCAGATGTACCAAGTCAGGTAATTTTGCTCATGCATTGTGAAAAGTACTGGGTTCTTGTGCTACAATTCTTCCTTGCTTTAATATAACATTTAGGATTAATTTTGGTAATCAAAACAACAGGACACAAAGGGCGGTGGTTGAGTTCATTTGGATTGGTGGCCAATTTGTTGGCATTCCACTAGACAGGAGTATTGATATTTGCAGTCCACAGTCTTCAGACTTATCCTCAAGTAATCATCTTATGTGGTGGGGAACCAACATTTTGTGGTCGCTGAAGAAATACGAAAATGTTGAAAAGAGGCTTGTGTTATGGGATGTTGTATCTGCGCTGCAAGAGTTGAAGAATTCTGCACCCGCCTTTCTGGAGACTTTATTGCATAGTTGGGTCTCAGCTTTATTTTCTGGTGACCCACAGCGTGTTTCTATCAATTCTCCATCGTGTTCAATGCATGACATGATGCCCTGTGTCAGCTCGCGGAAGCTACACTTACTGAACATAATTTGCAGAAAAGTAATGCTCAGCAACCATGCACAGCATGGTCCTGGTGCTGAAAACGGTAATGAGGAAACAGCTGATTTTTGGAACGCTCTTTTGGTAAGGAGTGAAACAGAGCTGCGAGAGAGGCTGGTGGGTTTCACCTTTGCCGCAGTCCTGAAACGGGCAGCATGTTTGTTCAATGGTACCTCTACAGAAAGTTGCTGGTTCCCTGTGGGGGTTGCCCAGATGGATTCTTGGGTATCAATGAATTACGAGAAAGTGCATGGCCAGCTGCAGTCTATCAGATCCAAGATCAAAGATCTAGGAAGCAGGTGCATTTTCCCATCTCAATTGATTAATCATTTGTCATCCAGTTTCATCTGTCAAATGAGATGCCAGTCCACTAACATTGGGCATGGAACCTAACTGTTTCGTCCTGCAGGATCGACGGATACTCTGATGTAGAAAGCTGCCCCTACTGCTCTTCGCCGGTCCGTTTCGAGTGGCCTGATGCAGCCTCCTGCGGAGAAAGGCACACGCTGTCGCGGTGCAGGGCATCCATGATCCTGTGCTCCGTCGTGCAACCAGTGTGGCACTGCGTGTGCTGCGGAGGCACGGTCGACAAGCTGTTGCCTGAGCCGTTCTTCACCATGCAGGCGTCCACCATCCATGGTGAAGGATCGCTCGATCTGTCAGCAGCCTCCGTCCCACTTTGCCCCTTCTGTGGCATCCTGCTGCAGAGGTCGATGCCGGCGTTCCTGCTGTCCACCTCGCCGGTTTAGAGTCTTTGGGTTGGATGCAGGTTCAGCATGCAGTAGTAATGTACAGTACTGTAATTCATTAGAGATTAGTACCAACTGCTAAGTTTGTTCTAGTTGATGCTGCTTGCGCTTACCAAGTACAAGTATTGCTGGCAGTGCCCTTAGTTTCGGCGATAAAGCTCTCGCAGCGGGTTTCTGGTCAGTCTTTATTTGTGGCTTTTCCGTAGGACCATTTTGAATATGAAAGTGATGGGCTCTTTGCTTTGGTTTCTTTTGGACGCTGACGGTGCCTGATTACCAGGCCCAATTCATGATTCATGTTGCGGACATCCAGATCCAGTTCAGCCAGTTCCAAGTGCGTGATTGGATGTCCGCGTACTGTATGGCTGAAGGAGGCTCCTAGGGCGCCAAATGCCCAAATGCCCGCTGTTTGGATGCTTGCACCTGATCTAGACAACCAAACAGATATGCTTCGACTTGCGCGAGCTCATCCTCAGGTTGGCATTGGCGTTGGCGTTGGCGCACCTCAACGTGAGGGAGCTGTGCGCACGAGCGTGCTGTCGAAGCGGTGGTGCGGCCTCTGGAAGCGCTTACCCGACCTTGATTTCTTCGGGTGGCCGGAGCTCAAGTCGGTCGGCGATGTCCAAGAGTACGTCGCCATCGATCCCGCTGTTATTGGACGCGTACTCTCTCCACGGCCAAAGACCAACTCCTGACGCCGGCTACGGAAGCAGAGGAGGCGTGGATTCGGTACGCCATGCATCACCACCTTCGCCTTGCCACCACTAGTCAACAAGAAGCAGCCTGAAATGGATCTCGATCAGCTTCTTCCTAGCTCCTCAAACTAAGGGTCTGTTTGGGAGAGCTGTACTCTCTGATTTTCCAGTTGGGAATTCTGTGGCTGAAAGTAGAAGATGCTGATGTAGACCCAGCTTTCACCTGCAATCATTCAAGCACTATCTCTCTATCTAACCTCCGCGAAGCAGAATTTAGGGGAACGACAAGAACTGGCTGCGAACTCCGCTTCTTGCGGTTCGTGCTCGCAAACGCCACAGATCTTCAAAGTGTGACCGTAAGCTTCAACTTGTACTTAGTTGATGATGATGATGAAGAAGAAGACAGCAGGATGTGTTATTTTCTACATATGCTGCTTGGAGATGGAACGTGGGCTGCCTGCGAGGATGAGGATTTTGATAAGCCCTGTAAGGGATTGTTTGGCTGCATATAAACACACCTCAATTCATGTTTGTGAGCCTATAGGGATTTTGATAAGCCCTATAAGGGATTTTTTTTTTTGTTTGTGGCTTTCTTCTTTGAAAAATATTTCATACAGTGGAGCAATGAATTTGTCATTGTTGTACTGCTAATCTATTTTTTTCCCGAGTGGCAAACACTTTGTTATACTGAGATTATATATATACAAGATTTACAAAATGCTTTTTTTTACGACTTCTTTGATGGCCGCAATCCACGCCAGCTCTGAAGGCAAAGGCATGCTACTCACACGCAATGCGTCTTTGGGGTTACCTACCAACATGGCAACATATGCCCCCCATGCTATATGTACACAAAAAAGAACCTGAGCAGTCTCTCTAGCTAATCAAGAGCACGTCTCACAATATACACTCTAGGATAGTGATAATTATTGGCTGAAGGCCGAGGTCAAACCTCTCACAGTATCCACTCCCAAGAAATTGCAAAATATATGTACCAATACCAATGCTGTGATCTACATAATCTGCATTGACCAATGCAGGACGGAAAAGCCAGGCATCCGATGCTTAAATTCAGACTGCCAACATCCGTACAAAGCTTAGGGAACCACTTCCTGTATTCGAATCAAATTAGCATAACCGGCCGGGCTTCAATATATGTTTGTCGGTGTCAAGAATCTAATTGAACCGTCAATTGCGGTAGTTGTGGTTTGTATATACTAGTCGTAGGTCGTAGCTTCATCTATACATATATCCCGTTGTACATTTATCACTTCCACTTGCGGCGGCCGAACATCTTCTTGTGCTTGCCATACTTGCCGTGCTTGAACTTGCCATGCTTGAACTTGCCGTGGCCGTGGCCGTGGCCATACATCCCGTGGGCGCCGCCTTGGGAGGCCTTGTGAGCTCCATACGCCGCCGCCGCAGCGGCGGCACCTCCGGCCAGCATAGCCCCGAAGCCTCCAGAGCCCCCTGCACCGTGGCCTCCTCCATACATAGCACCATGACCTGCCAGATTTATTGCAATGCATGGTTTGAATCATATATAATATCACCCTGGTAGATAAGATAACACTATGAATATCATAGAAAATGTGAACTACATAAACGTAGTTTAGTTTTGATGTCATGATAATGATATACCATTACTAGAACGGAGTATCATTATACAATGTTATATATGTTTCTGTTGTAGCCTTTGTTGGTGGGGATCTAGCTACACTCCCCTGAATTGTTCAATAGAAAATGTATTATTGCTACATATGAAGCAATTTGTACTCCCTCCGTCCACGAAAGAATCAATTCCTAGAATCCGTGCTGGTCAAACTTTTTTAACTTTGACTAACTTTATAGAAAAGATTAATAACATCTATGATATAAAATAGACACATTATGAAAATATATTCGAAGATATATCTAATGATGTGAATTTGGTACCATCAATCTTGATAGTTTTTTCTAGAAATTTGGTCAAAGTTTAAAAAGTTTGACTTAAGACAACTATAGAAATTGATTCTTTCGTGGACGGAGGGAGTACTAATTAAACTAATGAATGTTATTGCTATCCAACGTCTCTTGGAGTTGCTGTAACACAAGTAACAACAATGCTAAAAGCCTAAACAACCAAGTTAATTGTTAATAATTACTACATTGACTAATAATAAAGAGATGAATAATGGACATGATTATACCAGCCATGGGTGGACCGTGACCAGGATAGCCAGCCTGCTGTGGGTAGGCCGGTTGATGGGGGTATCCGCTGGGAGGATACGCGGCTGCACCGGGAGCCGGAGGGTACGCGCCGCCGTGCGACGGCGGATACCCGCCAGGCTGAGGGTAGCCACCCGGAGGCGGGTACCCACCGGCACCAGGATACCCTTGTCCAGGGCCGGGAGGGTATGCGCCGCCCGGCGGAGCAGTAGGGTAGCCGGCAGGGTACTGGCCGTATCCACCACCGGCAGCGCCGGGGTACCCGACTCCGTGGAATCCCTTGTCTGCGTTCGAGGGATCGTGGTCGTCCTTCCCGCCCCCCATGCCGCCTAGCTCCTTCCTCGATCTCAAGCCTCAACAACCACAAGACTTGGTGACCAGGGAGAGAGAGCAAGCTTCCGTGACGAAACGGCGTCTGCGGCAATGGCCAACAACGGTCGGATCGGAAAGAGATATATATGTGCAGGCTCGGCAAAATCTGCTATTTTTAGAATTTGGTGATGTGGCTGTACGTGAAGTTAGGGGGACGCCGGACGCGCGCCCTCCCTTCTCGCCACATTTTCTCTGCCCAAGCAAGTAGGCAGATGCCGCCCGGCCGACGAGTCGGCAGAAACAGCGGGATCGGTCTCGGTCTGCACACATCACCCAGGTCAGAATTGCGTGTGACCTGAGGTGACAACGTTTGAACGGACAGTCAGATAGAGCCTAATTACTCTGACCTTGACTTACCGTCATATAATGTTACATGCAAGCAAGCAACAACATCCGTTGTAGTCTAGCTGGTTAGGATACTCGGCTCTCACCCGAGAGACCCGGGTTCGAGTCCCGGCAACGGAATCTTTTTTGCGTCCTTTCTTTTTGCCTGAAGACACAACACACCGCTTTTACAGAATCGTTCGCAAGATGCTGTTTCTTCTGGTGTAAAAAGGTGCAGCATTGCAGGTTGAAGCGCAGTACACAATGATCACTTCGTCATGAGCCCATTCACATCATTCCCAAACTGCATTTAGGCATAACCGCATAAGGAATCCCAGGACATACATTACTCAGGTACATACTACAGTTCTGAGTCTCCACATTCAAGATGCAGTACAAGTCTCAAGTTTTTCCTAAGTTAGTTCAAAGGCAGATGATAGTTTTATGCGAGACCAACAGTGAATCGGGTGAGGCTGCGGACGATAGATTTGCTAAACAAGAGTCTTGGCCTGCTTAGCTATGCTTCGACAAGATGGCCTCGGCGACGCTGCGAGCTATTGGGTGGTAGAACTCTTGAGCCTCCGAGAAGATCCTCTGGGCCAGCATCTTCTCCTCGCTGGAGCACTTGGCCAGTGAGCTGTAGAGTGGGCGGAGGTACTTCATCCTTCCCACCTGCTTCAAGCATTTCTCAACCTCGTTGAAGTAGCACTTGCACCCAGTGGGGATCGCCAGCTGGAGGAATGCGACTTTGACCTCGTAGTCACGGCTTTCAGATAGCTTGTACCGCTCATCAAGAGCAGTGACCTGCATACAGACAAGATATAGGCATGTGGTCAGTAGATCTTTAAATTACTCATTGAGTTATGATGTACTCCTAGTTGTGTTAGAAAGAGAAGATCTGGTACACAACAATAGCATGCTATGTGACAACAAACAAACAACACACCAGATCCTTTCATATAAAGTGGTGGACATTGGACAGCCCCAGATGAACAGAAGCCCACAATAAAATGCTATGTAACAACTAACAACATGCCAAAGTCTTTCATATAAAGTGATGGACATTGGACAACCCCACTTTACTTTGTACTACATCATTATGGTGAAGAACAAGCTAACTTTAAACTTTCTTCAATCAGCTATATGTTACGGGATGCTCAGTTATGAAAAGCCAGCTATGTGTCGGTATTTGCTAGTGAGAAATGAACAAAAATACGGTTTATATGGATATGACCATGTTTAGTTTGCTAAAGAAATAACCAAATGATCTAGTTACAGAAGTCTCTTCATGAATAAATGGTATTCTGCCATAAAATCTCCAAGCTCTACGTCTACATTGATCCAGATCGACTTGAACAGTACTCCTGCCGAGCGTCAGAGTGACTTGCAGGGGTACAGAGTGCTTGTTCTGACAGATAGCAGAAGCTACTGCACAAGCGTGCGATGGAGAACCCGGGAGTCTAGGACCATGCGAATCTCGGGTGGAGAGAAAGCATACGTGCAGAAAATGATCAGGGGGTGCACTGCAAAGCAAAAGTAACTTTTTTGGACAGGGCAGAACTTAGCGTTGGGTTGTGATGGAAGGATAGTAGTTTCAGAATTCGTTCATCTATGTGTGCTGTCAATTTTTTCTGAAGCCAACATCCATATTAGTCTGCTCTGAGCTTGCTCAAACTGACAAAGCCAAAATAAATCAACGACATCTAGTAAGCAAAATGCATTTATAGTGTTGTGCCTAACTATTCTAAACAGACACATTCGAGGCTATATGCTTCTACCACCACAACAAAGCCAAGTCCCAAGAAAGTTGAGTTAGGCCTACATGCTTTTGCCAATAATTCATGCATAATCCAGTTCAGTACAATTTCCACTTAAATAGTGATTTATCAATAAAACATGGATGCTGTCTTGCAAAGTAAATTATGCAACTCAATTGGAATAAATAGAACACAGATGCTATGAATGGAGGGATTCGGATTGACTGGAACAGGCGATGCAACATTCTGCAGTGCTCAACAGCCGATGATAGACCTGAAACTAACATGCCAAAGCCTAACAGTTTGTACTATGGCAGTCATCATATTCTGAATTCTACATAGAATCATCACAAACACCAGGTAACTTTCAGACGTACCAATAAATGAGAGATAACATCTGATAAGAACTCATACCTGTGAGGCTTCAACATCTGTTGGTAGATTTTCTAAGTAAAGTTCCCATTCTTGCCCACTCCAGTTTGCCACCTCATCTTCACTTGGAAGTTTTCCAGATTTGAATTCTGCAGCTAAGGAGCAGATCTTTTTGTAAGTAGTTGAATCTGGTTCCATGGCATCAGGAGGGATACCAGTCCCCTCAATCCACAGGGGAAGGTCAATTTGGTTTTCTATCCCAGGTACATTGGTTTTGAGGAATTCAAGAAACATCTCTGTATCTATTGATTGGAACTTGAAGGTTGCAATGTACTTCTTTAAGAACTCGTCAAAAGCAGGCCTGCCAATCTGATACAAGCAACACGCATAAGACATCACACATTGGAAATTAGTCCAATATTGCAGTAATTTTACTGAAAGAATGTCGCAAGGTAGAGTAGAAGAAACTGGAGAGTTGCAATGTTCCATACTCCCACCCACCTCACGCTCGATTCTCCAAAGAAACTGGAAACCTTTCTCATAGGGCACTTCAGAGTACACATCATCAGGGTCAATCCCTGCCATCTTCGGCTTCAACTTGGTGAACTCCATGTTATCTTTAAACCTCTCCATCATCCTGTTCAATCCCCTCCATCCAATCCCCATGTTTAAGGCTGCCCGCTCCTCCCCTTGCACAACCTCAACAATCCTCCTCTCAGCATATGTTGTGAATCCCTGTATCAAGTGACAACAATATGAGACTGAAATGTCAATATACAAGTATACAATATATATATTAAATTGTTAGGCACTTAGGCATGATATACAGCATCATCATAGCCAAGGAAAGTTGCATATTTACATCTGTTTCCATATACACCCCAACTGCAAACTTGCCCTTAAAAAAGGTCCAAGTTCAAATTTGCCACTGAACCATCAAGATTCTTATTTAACACTGCTTTAACTCGATCGTTACTTCCTATTTTGTTGCAAAAAAATAAAAACAAAATGGCAAAGGAAAACACTACATGAGGTTAAAGAGTAAAGACAAAACTGCCCTTTCTCTTATTTCTCCATCTTCACCTACCTGCCTACCAGCTCTCCCATCACTGTCCCATGCTCGCTATAACCCAACCCTTTGCCAGCCCTACTCCCAATGGTGTACATCCACCTACCCATCTGACACCCTTTTACTCCTGTTGCTGGCTCCTGCTACCCAGAGAAGCCAGTGACTGCAGTGGATGGTTACATGCACGGGAAAGGCAGAGAATGGCATCGCCCTCAGAGATGATCTCTGTGCAACCTACCGTCAGATTGTTCAAGCAAATGCCCAGTGGAGTGGAGGATGAGCATTGCAGCAGCGTCGGCAAGGAGCAAGGGATTGGATGGTGTACACTACGTTCCATGGCAATGACCTTTATCTGGATCTCTGAGAACCAACATTGGTGACACCGCCACCGTTCATCTCAGAGCAATGCACTGCCCATGCTGCATGGTTCACACGAGGGCTGAGGGAGTGAGGAAGAGGACATTGTCGTCAAGGTGGTGGCAACAATGGCTAGGATGTGGAGGTGGAGAGTCAAGCTGGGCACTTTTACACCGAAAACCGAGATCCGAACCAAACCGAATAGTTGTTTTTTTCAGTTTTCGGTTTCAGCTTCTGGTTCTGCAAACATTGGTTCTCGGCTTCGGTTTCGGTTTTACCTGCAAACAGAACCGAAGGACCGTTCAACCGAGAAATACAGCGAACAGCGCGTGAATCCATCACCGCCTCCCGTGAGTCCCCTCAGTCCCCTTAGTCGAGGCAGCCCAGAGCAAAGGCCGGCCCAAATAACTTGCATATTGCCCACCGCTACCCCATCCGGCTCCTCATTCCACATGAGTCCACGATTTACCACCCAGCCATCCCCACCGCTCCCTCAAACTCTAGTGGCTGTGCGGCAGCGACGCTACCGTGCCCACGGCGGGGCGCAGCTGCAGGCGGCTCCGAGGCTCAACGGCGGCGGCGACCGGTGTGCATGCGCCCATGGCGGGGCGCGACTGCAGCCAGCACGGCTGGAGGGCAGCGGTAGTGGAGGGGCTAGGGCGGCGGCATTGCACGTGGCAGAGCAGAGCTGGGAGTGACGCCAGCGCGAGGGCAGGAGCAGAACTGGGACCTGGGAGCGCGACGACGGCTTGTGGCCTTCCCTGAAGAGACTGTTCGATCGGTTCGGTAACCGAAGCCAAATCTGTCGGTTTCCAGTTCTGAGAAGAAACTATAGTCTCTTGCTAGTTTGAAAGCAATTAAACCGAACCGAAATGTCAGTTTAAACCGATTCCTCAGTCTGAGCGGAGAGCTAGATGGCGATGGACCTTGGTTTGTTGGTAAAGGTGATGGTGTTATCAGTCCAGGAGTAGCGTGACAGCTATCTTGTGTGGAAATGTGAAAGTCACCATCCAAGGTGACTATGGAGTAAGCAGAAAAGGGCCCCACATACCTAGGGAGGGAACGATGTTCCTGAGTCAAGGAACAGCTTTCGACCCTGTTTTCTGTGACTATGGTAATCTAGGGGCATTTGTGCCAAAGAAACAAGATTAGTCAAACCCATCAGTCCAGAGGCAAGAATGGTGGGGTCCAATCCGTTCCATTCTGATGGCAAGTTTGCAGATCCACATTTTTAATGGCAGATGTGCAATACTATTCTAAGTAGCGGCAAAAATGCAATTGTATTAGAAGAGGGGAAACCATAACATTTCACACAGTTTCAGAAAAAATATGCTCTGTAGCATCTCCCACCAAACATTTCACACGCTGGTCAGCGAAACGGTAAAGCATTAGAAGATCTTTCTTGGAGCCATGGTGACACAGCACACAGTATAGAACCAGACAACGGTTACTGGAGTGCTACGTGCAACCAATCTAGGCAGAAATTTTATATTGCTATAAACATATATTATCTGTCTGTATTGCAAAGAGACAAAGTTCTTGTACAGTAAAAATTCTCCTAATGTAAACTAGGTTCTTACACTTCAGATCCGTAATCCACAGCATACATAAGCTACTGGCTAAACTTGAGTCACACAAATGTTCAATGCCATGGGAGGCTAAGCTAGTAGCAAGGTCAGATATTCCACATATCATGGAATATAGGAGACGTGTGGAATGAACCAAATAGATTACTCCATTGAATTTTGAGGAAAACTACTGATTGCAAAGTAAAAGCTGACAGTGACAACATCAACAACAACGTGTGTTCACTTACCTCATTTAGCCAGAAATCTTCATTGGTCTTGTTAGTAATAAGATTGCCAGTCCAGCTATGTGCGAGCTCATGTGCCACAACCTGAGCCCCAGCAGCATCCCCTTTGATGACTGTGGGAGTGAGAAACACCATCCTGGGGTTCTCCATGCCTCCATAGGGGAAGCTCGGTGGCAGCACGAGCAGATCGAACCTCTCCCATTCATACGGCCCAAAGAGCCCCTCCCCGACCTTGACCATCTCCTCCACCCCCGCGAACTCTCTGGCCGCCTCGTCCAGCACCTTGTCCCCTCCCTCCGCGTACACCCGCGTCCTCGGGCCGAGGTCCCTGAACCCGATCCCGCCGGCGGCGAACGCGAAGAGGTAGGGCGGCACGGACTGCTCCATCTGGAACTCCTCGACGATGCGGCCGGGCGCGCACCACAGCTCGTCGTCGCACGCCCCGCGGTGGTCGGAGGGCAGCGGGTCCCGTCGCGCGACGTGGCGCGCGGCGGCGACGGCGGAGAGCTGCTCGGGGACGTTGAGGAGGAGCGAGAAAGTGACGCGCGCGGCGGGGGTGTCGTGGCAGGGGAAGATGGAGCGGGCGTGGATGGACTGGCACTGCGAGAAGACGAAGGGCTGCGCGGAGGCGGTCTGCGGCGGGGCCAGCCACTGCAGCGCGGAGGCGGCGGGGGAGGTGGAGAAGGCGAGCCGGAAGGAGGTGGTTTCGGCGGGCAGGGTGAGGGTCAGCGCCGAGCCGAGGACCGGGTCGGGGGACGCGGCGAGGGAGAAGGGGATGGGCTCCGGCGTGTCGGCGTCGGTGGAGGCGGAGTGGACGGCGAGGGCGCGGGTGTCGAGGAGGAGGTCCCCGGAGTGCGGCGCGGAGAGGGTGAGGAGCGTGGAGGCGTGTATGGTGGAGGCGGCGAAGTCGAGGTAGAAGGCGAGCGCGGCGCGCGAGACCACCGGGTGCGCGCCGTCGGTGTAGGAGTGCGGATCGACCGGCGCCATGGCTGCTCGCTCCTGCTGCGGCGAACGAGACGGGACTGAAGGGCTTGGTTCCTTCGAACCAGAAGTCGACGGGACTGGGACTGCAGAGTTTGGTTGGTCGGGTCTTCGAGTCAAGTGGAGCCGAGGGGTTTGGGTTTCGATCGATCGGTCGCCGTTTGTCGTCGGGCCGAGGCGTCGTCGAGCAGACAAAAAAACTTTTTAAGCTCTCCTTGGCTTTGTAGCCTGTAGGGCCCTGATCGTGATCGGAAGCAAGGAATTGATTCTCCTTGCACTTAACATATAGAGCGCCAGTACCAACCAAACAGCTGAGAAAAAAACATGAGTATAGTACTATCAATCAAATTACAGATGCCTTGAATATATTCTCAGTTTACATTACAATATAGTATGGTGCAACGGAAAGTTAAGTGACAACTCTCTCAAAAAAATGCATCAAGAAAATGCCTGATTTCTCCAACCTGGCATTACTTGCACCAGCCACATGAAAATGTAGAAACACCCAGAAAGTCAGAACCACAGAGATAGGATGGATTAACCGCAACTCAGACATCAGCATCAGGATTTAACACTACATCAGTACATCACAAGAGGGGAAAAAAACTCAAAAGTTTCCAAAGTGAACATTATTACAATATGATGCCAACTTTTTATCAAATCTACACTCGTAACCAAACTAACAATCATCAGCGAGCGCTCAACAGTGTAAACTGTAAACTTCGTGATTTCCCCATGGCCAGCAGACCAAGCAGAAGCCAAGTCGCGACATCAAGATGTTCTTTATTCTATTTCATATGTCTTGCCACTCTTTGCCTTCATCTGTGTTGCATCGTTTTCCTTCCAGTATCTAGCAGCAAGGAGTCATCGACGACAAGGTTCATGATTGAGAGGCAGGATAGCCAATCGATTTCATATGGGCAGAAGTTATACTTCTTTGTAGCACGCTCATTACCAATCTTCCTCATTGACCCATCGCTCAGGCTGAAAAGAAAGAGGCCTTCACCATCAACCCAAAGCACTACCGTGCCACTCTTCCCTTGGAACAACTCCAACTTGATTTTTGCTCTGGCCTGCATCCGGACAACCCTCATCGGCAAGCAACTTGCCAGGCTGATTGTTGCAGAGAGGACCCAGCTGCTGGCGCCACTGCCATGCTTCCACAGTGACATCTCTAGGCCATTCAACAAGAGTAACAGAAGGCCCCCATCTGCAGAACTTGCTAGCAATGGCGCCTTGCTGCGTTTAGCATGAAGAGGGAGCTCTAGGTATGAAAACGCTGGATGTGTGGCGATATGCAGCATGGCAATGTGAGTGAGCGTCCAGTTAGTCGAGTTGCCGCAGAGAAAGTGGATGGTGCCATGAGAAGTGGCCGTAGGTGACTGCATCACATAGAGCCCAGGCATTAGCTCAGGAGTTTCTGAAAACCACATCCAAAGTTTGACCTTTGAGCAGTAGGATCCGATTAATAAACTCCTTTGTCTGATCCAAATGGCTACCAGCTGGAAGGACTGAGATATGCACTTGCCATGGTCGACATCATCCTCAGTGACAAGTAAGGTATACATGTCAGGTGATGTAATTTGAATCGAAGGTATGTGGAAGATTTCACCAGTGAGAGGATTGCAGACACATAATCTGTCCGACTGGGCTTGGTCACTAGTGCCTTGGCGGCGGAGGGCCAAGAGGCTGTCTTGCGATGCAATGGGCTCGTATAAGTCGAGATAAGCTTAGCTGGTGTGAGTGCATTGCAACTGACTTTGCTGCCAATGGATTGTGACAATTCAGACATGGGCATGAAGCTCGGTGCCAGACCATGCCACTTGCCCTTGTTATGCTGCAATAATTGTGTAGACTCGGTGCTGTCCTGGTAGAAGAAGCCAAGAAGCAGGGACGGAGTAAAACCATGGTCATGGCGACGCCTCATTAGGCGATCAAGGAAGGTTCTGTCCTTTATGATATTACGCCAAAACTTGCATGTTGAAGCAAGGCGGGCTAGGGAGGCAGGATCACTGATATGAGACAGGATCTTATCGGTCATTTCTGCCGGAAGCTGCAGCATCACGCCATTCTTCATGATCGTTTCCTGCAAAGCAAAGATAGGAGACAAATTTGTTTACAAGTTAGAACACCACCAAAAGAATATTGTCTGTATGTTTATCTTGGGCTCACTTTAGGCCTGCACAGCGCATAGTAGATTTGACTGTTGAACTATGTTCAGCAATGAGCCAATGATCCTAGCGTTCGTTCTCATTCCATAAGCCTAACCCTAGCAATCGTTGCCTATAAATATGCGTACTTGTACTAGCTACTATGATTAATCAATCTACTAATTCCATGAGCTAATCTCGGTTACAGAAACCTACTCCAAATGAATTCAGAGTTCAGATAGCTGATTTCCTTAATTTCCCTCAAAGGCAATTTATTTCCTTAGATCTAGGCAATAGAAAGGTCAGCATAAACTTTAGTAGCACAGTCAAACAACGAATCTAGATTCACCCCCCAAAATAAATATAATGCAACATTACAGACATGCTCTTTATATTAATATGTATTTCAACTAATAAAGAAGCAACACTCGAACTTGGATATTTCACAAATTACAGCGCTTTTGTCAGAACTACAAAAAACGAACGGTCGTGTTAACCCAAAAACACAAGGCGCGAAATCCCTAAACTAATCCAGCATGGGTCATCAGTGCTAGGGCTAACTTCGAGCAAAATCCAATCCTCAACCAGTGTCTACGCATCCCGAGGTTAGAAAACCAAAGCAGCCAGTCTGTCACTCCTAATCGACGAAGAAATATCAACCCTAACTAGTAAGATGGGTCATGGGTGCGCACTACACTTTAGGGGAGGACCAACAGAGAAAATATATACCTGGGCGGAGAAGTCGTAGAGGACGGAGGTGATCTCCGCATCGGCCGTCCGCGCGCGGAAGGAAATCGCCGCGCCGGTGAGAGGCGGAAAATAAGATGGCGGTTAGAATATACTCATGGTTCTTGCCCATGGTTATCTTTTGTTCTCCTTTTCCCTCTCGAAGTCTCGAACAAACATTTTATGCATGGGCCCATCCTTCGCAAGCTCGAGCCCGGCACGTTTTGCTTAGCTGGGTTGGGCCTCGATTTATAGTAAGTTACTGAGAAGGCCTGGCCAATAGGCCCGCCTCAACATATTACCCGTTTTGAAAGGAAAGAATTTTTGTTCTAATAATAAGAAGGAAAAAGTCTACTTTTTCTCCCTAAACTTTCGCGAAAATCCGCTTTTCCTCCCTCAACCGCAAAACCGGACAAACTACCTCCCCCAACTTTTCAAACCGTACGTTTTACCTCCCTGGAGTGGTTTTGAGGACGGTTTTGCTACAGTGAAGCGTGGTTTTGCTACACTGACGGCGGTTTTGTCTTTTTCTTTTTTATTTATTTCTGCTGAATTTTTAAAAAACCGTAGTAAACTATAGAAAAATTATAAAATAAAAAATTTAATTTTGTTGGACTCCACATGAGTAGATCTACACAGTTTATATATAATATGGTATGATTTAGTATAAAATTTTTGCTATGAAGGTTTTTTTCCATTTATTTCGGCTAAATCTTTGAAACGTTATAGTAAATCATAAAAAATAAAATACAATTTTGTTGGACTTAGCATGAGTAGATCTACACATGAACATATAATATGGTACTCCCTCCGTCCCTAAAAGAGTGTCGCTTCGCTTCCCGAGAAATAATTTTGACTAATTATATATTACAAAATATTAGTATTTATGGTACATAATTAGTATCATTAGAAAGATCTTTGAATCTAGTTTTTTAACAATTTTTTTTGAATATTTAAATGTTGCACGTATTTTCTATAAATTGAGTCAAACTTGTGGCACGCATCCCACGGCGACATTCTTTTAGGGACAGAGGGAGTATGTTTTATTATAAGGTTTTTGCTCTAGTTTAAGATATGTACTTTTCTATAATTAATTAAAATAGTTTAAAGTTGCATCATTTATAATTATTTTGATGGACTAAAACATATCATATTATATGTTCATACATAGATCTACTCATGTTAAGTCTAACAAAATCGGATTTTATTTTTTATGGGTTTTCTATGATTTACTATAACGTTTAAAAGATTTGGCCGCAATAAATAGAAAAGAGCAAACCTTCATATCAGAAACTTTGTACAAAAGTATGACATATTATATATCAATTGTGTAGATCTACTCATGTGGAGTCTAACAAATTTGAATTTTTTATTTTATAATTTTTTTATAATTTACTGTGATTTTTTAAAAATTCAACCGAAATAAATAAAAATAGAAAAAGACAAAACTACTGTCACTGTAGCAAAACCGCCCAAAAAACCACTTCAGGGAGCTAAAACGCATGGTTTGAGAAGTTGAGGGAGGTAGTTTGTCCGGTTTTACGGTTAAGGGAGGAAAAGCGAACTTCCCTGAAAATTCAGGGAGAAAAAGTAGACTTTTTCCTAATAAGAAAGAAAGGCAGTTCTGAGTATAAAAAAAAACAGTTCTAAGGGCGATTGAACGGTCATATAAATAAGGGAATGTATCTAGTGCAAACCACAGCCTTTGTGAAAACCCGTGCAAACCACAGTAAAAAATCGTCTAAATTCACCAAAAAAATTACACATGTAAATGATATGGTGATACACAACCTTGTAAAATATCTTGTCCAAATTCGACTTCGTTTGTGAGTTATAAAAATAACAAATTTCAAGCCAGAAAGTTTTTCACATGATTTGTTAGAAATTTTTTATTTTTATTATATCTCACAAATGGATTCAATTTTGGACAAGATATTTTATAAGGTTGTGTATCATCATATTATCTACATGTGTGATTTTTTTTATGAATTTAAACAACTTTTTTGTTGTGATTTGCACAGGTTTTCACGAACGTTATAGTTTGCACTAGATACGTTCCCTATAAATAAACCCATTAATTTAAAGGAGTGTTTAGCGGATTGAGCACTTCTACAGCCTTTAGGAACCCGATAACATAACTTAAATGATCTAAACGGGTGATTAGAAAATTTAAGGACTGGGATAACACAATCGGACAAATTTAACGATCTAAACGAGTGAGGAGTGATTTGCAAGTTTACGGCCCGAGATGACTCAAATAAACGAGTTGAGAACCTAAATGATCAATATACGAGTGTATAGACCGGGATGACATAACCAAATAAGTTTAAGAAAAGTTACAAAACTTTACTCTAAGGCTCTGTTTGGATCCAAGGGCTAGAACTAGTTTGAGCTATTTGGAGCTCAACTAGTCCTAAAGTATCCAAACAAGAGAGCTAGTTTGAGCTATTTGCAACTAACCCACCTTAAAAAACTATCTCCACCAAGAGGTGATTATTTGGGCTAGTTCTGGTTGGGACCACTAGAAAAGTGATTTTTCTCTCTAACTTCACCCCACCAAATGATTGGAAAAGTATATTTATTGTCAATCTAACTCTTCTATCCAAACACCTCTTTGGCTAGAGTTAGTTTAAGGCTACTTGTAAGCTAGAAAATAACTCTAACCTTTAACTGTGCTAGAGTATCCAAACAGAGCCTAAGTTGATGAACAAAGATTTGCAAGCTTTCAACGTCTAGAAAATGACTAAGCACTGTGAACGCCACAGGCAAAGATACTTAGGGCACATTTGATTTTCCTGCCCATGTGTCTCACCTCGAGCCCAGGTTCTCCCTCACATATAAGTGGTGTTCTAGTATTTGGGGTTACTATCACTAGGGATTATGTGTGTGTTTTGCTAAAGGCTGCGTTATTTCTCTTTAAGCAGAGGCCATAAAGCCCGTAAAAAAAATCAAAGCTATGTATTACCTTGATGCATTGTACTTCAAATTAACAAAATCACATTTATATTAAAACAAAGGAAGTGCTAGAATCCAGCTGAATCATGTCCGGCTGCAAACATGAAGCAACCAAGCTGAAACGCTATTAATCACTGTATATGACACTTAGAATTAAGTTCTAGACGCAGCGTGCTTCTTCTACACGAGACTACGAGAGTGCTCCTATCAAACGCTCTGGGCTATTTTTACTACCACACATGTTCCAGAACTTGATTAAAGAGAAGGGCAGCGATTTGGCGTCAATCTCATTGACCACCACGAAGGCGTAGTACTAGATGCAGCGTGGACTCTTCCGAGATGCCGCTGTCCGCAAGGGTGCGATCGTCGTCCAGCTGCCTCCCTGCATAGATGAGACGCTGCTCTCTAGGGGGGATGTGCTGCATATAATGAATCCTCTCCTTGATATCAGCAATGGTATCTGAGCTCTCGAACTGAAAAGTGATGATGTTGCCACTCAGATCCTTGACGAACACTTGCATGCTACCCCATGACCGTAGTTTGAGTTCGATAGTGCTTCCAGCCTTGATGTTATAATCGGACAAAGTAAGGTTGTCCTCCAGCCGTTTCTGGGAAATCATGAGACGCTGTTGATCTTGAATCTTTGCCTTGACCACACTGATTGTGTCAAATGCATCCACATTGAGAGGCATCTTGATCTTGCCGGCAAGAGTTTTCACAAAAATATGCATCCTTGTACCCAAGTGATCTTCAAGTTCGATTTCTGATTCCTACCTAATGTGGTAATCTGCCAACGTAGATGTGTCATTCAGCTGCTTCCCACGATAGATGAGGAGCTGACTGTTAGAAGGAGAACCGATTTTATCTTGAATCTTTGCCTTGACGTCCTTAATGCTATCTGAGCTCGTGACCACAAGGTGGATTCTCTCCCTACCGTGTGACCTCTGGATGAAGATCGGCATCGGCATCGACATTCCCGGGAAGTGGAGATCAAGGTGCAGAGTTGATTGGTTCTCAGTGTTGTAATCGGCTAAGCTATAAGAGTCCTCCAAGAGCTGGTCATCGAGGATGAGTTGGATTTGCTGCTTAATTTTTGCGTTGATGTTGCAAACAGTTTCTGATGGGGATACATGGAGGTTCAGCTCCTTGCCGCCGCTGGGGTTCTTCACGATAAGTTGCACCTGCATCCGTGCCAGACAGATGGTTGATTCCCTGCCAATGTTGTAATCAGCCAAAGAGCATCCGTCCATCAGCTGCTTGCCATCAAACGTGAGGCATTGCTGGTCCAATGGAATGTCATCCATACAAAAGATCATAGCCTTGACAGTGCTGATGGTATCTGTATTCTGGACATCAAGAGTGATGGTTCTGCTTCTGCCTGTCATCATCTTGATGAAGATTGGCATTGGCATCCCTCCGCGGTTGAGATCTAGGATGAGGCTGCATCCGCTGTGGATTTCATAATGGCCCAAAGTATGTCTGTCGTCCAGCCACTTCCCATCATAGATGAGACGGTACCGATCCTGAATCTTTGCTTTCACCACGTTGATGGTGTCTGAACCCAGAACCTCGAGACGGATGGTCTCCCCGGTGAGGGTGCTGACGAAGATCCACATCTGTTGAGGGGCCTGCATCCAATGGATAAGTGCATGAATTTCAATTCAAATGGTAACTACTTCACTAGCAAAGTTGCAAGCAGATATAGTGATCTACACATTAGCAAAACTCCATGGTAGGAGAGGATCACAAAATAAACTAGTGATATAGCATATCATGATTCATGAACTCTGCTACATATACCTCGAAGGCGTCTCTAGAATTTTAGCTTAGGGTATGCCGACCCAAGATTCTAAATTCGGTGTGTATTTATTCAACAAACAAGAGACCGAAAGCACAAGGCATCAACAATCAACAACAATGCATTAGAGACCAAAGAGGAGACACAGTACATCAATTAGCAACTTAGTTTCAACTTTTCAAGGATGTAATGCTATACATCAGTTTTACTTTAACAATTAAGTCTGTAACCATTTTTATAAAGAAAAAATAGTTTGTAACATTTTTTTTTTTGTTACCAAAGAGGAGACGCAGTACATCATGTTTTTAACATTGCATCCCCTAATCCTTTCTACTCTGCAGTCTGTGGTACATCGATTAGCAACTAGCAAGTGCTTTACATAATATAAGTATATAGAATCGCTCGTCACATATCCCACATTTTCATCCACATCCAAAGACCAAAGCGGAGAGGCTAGAACGCCAGATAGAGACAGGAGATGAGGAGAGGCTCACGGAGTTATGGCTCACCCGGCTTCTCAGCGGCTCAGCGAGCGGCTGATGCGGACGGAGGAGACAAGCGGAGGCGCGGCCGTGCCTGTGTGGGCGTCGCCGACCCGCGGTGGCGGCGGCGCCTTCGCGTAAGTCGGGGACCGGACAATGGGATACAGATGGAACCGTGTTTTATGTTTACTGGCAAAAATACAGTTGTGTTGTGTTGCGACGAAAAGAAAAAGGACTATCAAATGTTTATTATTCGCTACAGCTTCTGTAGCAGCTAATTGTTTAATTTATATAGGTGCTACTTTTTTTTACCAGGTCTAGATGCTATTTTGATATTATGAGAGATTATTGCAACAACTACCAACTACTACATAAGAATGAGCTCGTTAATGGAAACAATGATGATAATATTAGATATCTTTTATTTTTTTATTAGAGTTAGATATGAGTCATTTTTTGAAGATCTATAAAAAAATATATAATTTTAATATCTTATTAAAGTCGGTAAGAAATTAATCGTCATCGTATCTTGATGTCCACATGTCAACCTTATCGAGAGTGCCAGTGTTTATACAGACAACTTAATAATATACAGTTTAATTAGTTAGATCACCAACTAACTTATATGATAATAATTTATTTCTAATTAATACCAACAACTTAGTAATAGAAATATATATTTACTATAAGCAACGGCCAATGTTTAAATGACATATAGTGTATTTATTATTTATCTTATTTTTATACTAAAAGCATAGTTATTTTTTTAAATAGCAAACATAAAAAAAACCACGTTCATCGTCCAGGAGGGAGGAGGGGACGCGGAAGCGCCTACAAAGAAAAAAAAAAGGCTCATCATAACCAAGATGCAGAGTCAAGAGTTAACCAGGCACGACGACGATGCAGCACAGCACTTAACTCGGGACGTGCAATCAGCCAATCATAGTCCCAGTACCGCGAAAGAATCTAATGATACTGAGAGTACCGCAAGATTTAAGTTTCAAACAGTTGGTGGCAACAACAATCTTAACAAACAACTGCAGACGTAATTCCCTGGACGAGTAAAACGGATTTCATCTTACTTAAATGCAACAAATTAGAGAAGTCACCACCTGTTTTAATTTAGTTCCAAACTGATAGTCACAAAGCACTAGGCATTAGCGCACGAGCAGTCGAGCAGAACAAACCAACCAAACCACCAACTATCAACTTTAATCCCCTTTTATTTTACAAAGCTTCGAGCTGACATATAGGTATAAAACTAAAAGGAATAGCACAAAACTAAGCCACTGCTAGAACGAAGTGACCACACCCGCCAATACCCGCAAATACAGCAACCATTGCAGCGATCTCTTTTTCACACATCATATGGTAACCCTATCTTGTCCTCCAATCAGTAGACTCTTGTCTTGGAACTAATTCAGAAGCCATCATTGACATGCCACTGACAGACTATATGTAACTCATACCTTGACATTAATACGGCCATCTGCGTTTCGGAATATTGTTTGCCACCAAAGACCTCCATCTGCATCGAGCGTTTTCCCTTTCTGTGTCAAGCGACCGCGAGCCATCACTGACGAGGTTTGTGACTGCAAGGCAGGATAGCCAATCGATCTCGTATGGGCAAAACCGGTACTTCTTTGTGACATGCTCGTTGTCAATCTTCCTAATTGACCGATCGCCAAGGCTGAACGTGAAGAGACCTTCCCCCTCGATCCATAGCACCACCACACCACTCTTCCCTCGGAAAATCTCCAATCTGATCTTTGCACTGGCACGCATCTTAAGCACCCGCATCGGCAAGGAACTTGTCATATTGATCGTCTCAGAACAAACCCAATTGTCAGTACCAGTACCTTTATGCTTCCACACCGACATGTGAAGACCCTTCATGAGCAGCAACAGAAGCCCCCCGTCCGCAGAATTTGCCAGCAACGGTGTCTTGTTGTGCTTTGCTTCAGATGGGAGCTCCAGGTATAACAGCTCTTCCCCGTCGACATGTAGCGTCACAACATGACTGGGCGCCATGCTTTTCCAGCACCCGCAGATCCAATGGATGGCATCATGGGAAGCAGCAGCTGGGGATGATGACACCAGGAATAGGCCAGCCATTAGATCAGGGAAGCCTGCAGGCTTCCACCATGCTCTACTCTTTGAACAGTAGTACACATAGATAAACTTCTTTCCTATGTTCCAAATGGCGACCACTCGGAAGGATTGGGTCATGCACCCATCGAGGTTGATATCATCAGTGACAAGCAACGCATAGTGGTGTGGTGGCTTGTAACGAAGGTCGGGAAGTTTAAACACTTTACCGGTGAGAGGATTGCATACGCATACCACATCTGGCTTCGGATCACCTTCGGCGTCTTCTGAGTGATGGCAGAGGACCAGGAAGCTGTCTTGGGATGCAACAGGCTCATAAAAATTGAGGCTTGAATCAATACCCTGAATGAAGTTGCCAAGGGACAGTGAACTGGTTGGATTGTAACCCCCTTTGCAGCCAGCAAATGGTAACAATTCAGACGTGGGCACGAAGCTCGGTGCCAAGCAGCAACTTTTGTCCCTGTGATGCTGCCACAGATGGTCGGGAGCCTCAGTGTTGTCTTGGTAGAAGAAGCCAAGGAAGAGGGACGAGGTGAAACCATGGTCGAGGTGCCGTGCCATGAGGCCATCAAGAAAGTCAGTCTCTTTTACGATAGAGCGCCATAACTTGGAGGACGAAGCAACACGCGCTAGTGAGAGTGGATCGGATATGTATTCTGGGATCTTGTAGATGATGTCTAGTGGAAGATGTGGTTCCTCTTCTTCCTCCATGGCTGCTTGCTGCAAAGAAAAAGAAAATGCAGTACTACGTAAGTCCAAAAAAAATGGTTTCTCCAATGCACTCTAATGCAGGTCCCAGATCCCAATAGAGACACTGTAATGAAACTGTATATCTGGTATGCACCCCAAATAATACAAATAATAAGATAGGAGTATGTCAGGAACCCATGGGTTATGGGCTAATACAGCTATTGGGTTGGAGGAGCAAATGGGATCCAGCACCAGATTCACCTTGGCCCATGAAAGAAGCCACACGAGGTGTAGTGTGATACATATACAGAAGCGAGCCAAGCGGATGAAACTGTCAAAGGACCAGGACCCGAACCGGTGGCAAGCGCGAGCTCGAGGCGAGTCTGTGGACACGATCTACCCCTTTTCCTATCTTCTTCCTCCTCCCAACTACCCCTTTTCCTCTCTTCTTCCTCCTCCGAACTACCAGTTCATGTACCCAGAACATTCTAGTGTGTTCTAAAAAGTCTATTTGTGTTACTCTACTTGATTTGTGAGTTGGATTCGATTGAGGTTGGTAACAGGGTACTTCTTTCTTCTCAACTTAAACAACAAATTCAACATAGCCTAAAAACAATCCTATACAATGTTACAGCGTTTTTAGGAACTAGATAGGAATTCACGGTCATGCTGTACCTGAAACATTGTCATCGCGCTCAACCATGTTCCCCATGATTCAAGAAATTTAGCAATAAATAACACACCCCACACTGTTGGCCAGGGTTAGATCTAATTTCTCCGCACAATCCCTTGCTGATATGTCATAGATCAAAAAAACCAGAAAACAACGATTCCTTAACGGCCCTTAATCCAAAGGGCCAAATCAATCAAGGCAACCAAAATCATCTACCGCACCGGCAGTGTCCAGGGCTCCAGGCGAACCAATCTGGAAGAGACTTTTATCTGGAACGGGAACCACAGCGACCAAATCTACAAGGCCGAACACATCGATGCTACAATAACTAGGTATAGGTAACTGTGTAAACTGAGGGGGTCAAAGGAAAGAGAGACCTTAGAAGAACGATTCCTTGCCGCAGTAGGAGAGGGCGTGGCCGTCGCCCGTCTCCCGTCGGCCCGTCGGCGCTCCACCGGCTCCGGCTGCGCTCGGAGAGGAAAGGTGTGCAAAGCGGAGAGAGCAGGAGCAGCACGGGTGTCGGATGGGGGCGCCAGCCAGTGGGCAAAGCAGAGCCCCCACCTCGGGCCGAGTCCTCTGAAAGCCGCTATCTCTTCGTGGGCCAGATGCCCGATTCAAAGTTTTTCGAAGCCTCTCATACTACAGGAAATTTCTCCAAAAAAAAAAAAAAAAAACTCCTACGGGGCAAATTACATTTACTCCCCTTCCTTGAAATAATAATACATTTTTTGCACTTTGCTTCAAATAGCCCTAGGGAAGATACCGTTTTGTAAAATATGATACATTTAGTTAACTTTTTATAACAAATATTTACTTCATCCAAAAACCCTACAACGTGCTTTTGAATTTGTTTTTGTGTTGTCTCGAGTGATATAATTACTCCATCCAATCTAAAGTCAAACTTCTCTAGTTTTTAACTAAGCTTCTAAAAAAATATTTACATGTACAAGTTTAAACGAATGCATTAGCAAAACACGTGTAATAGATGCGAATGTATTTTTCTATGAATGGAGTGTGATTTCAGATGGAGAGCAGCACGTGTCGGAAGCTTTTTTTTTTGTTGGGGTTTCGGTTTCGTTAGGGCACTCACAGTGCAGACTCTACATAGAGTCTAAATTTATTTATTACCTCGAAGATATCATAGACTTGAAGTCTAAATAAGACTTGGAGTCTTAGTTTTTGTCTCTCTTTCTTCAATAACTACGCTGCCACATCAGCAAAACACAATAAATAAGAGTGTAATAAATAGGTTTAGACTCTATGATAGAGTCTGCATTGTGAGTGCCCTTAGTGCACTCACAATGCAGACTCTACTTAGAGTCTAAGTCTATTTATTACCTCGAAGCTATCATAGACTTGTAGTCTTATAGCTATCATAGACTTGTAGTCTAAATAAGACTTGGAGTCTTGCTTTTTTACACTCTCTCTTCAATAACTACACTGCCATATCAGCAAAATACAATAAATAGGAGTGTAATAAATAGGTTTAGACTCTATGATAGAGTCTGTACTGTGAGTGCCCTTATGATTTGGAGCCAAGTGTTCCCACCTTTTTTTTTTTGTTTCCTTCTGAACTTGACCGCCGTGAAAAAGAATGGTCACATGCAACTTGACCGCCGCCTGTCCTAAAGCTGGGACTGGAGAAGTGAAGTGAGAACTCAACAGCCCAGCCGTGCGGTGGGGGTGCGGTGCAGGAGAGGAATCGATCGACCTCTCGCTCTCATTGTCGTCATAGGCCCACGTAGGCACGAGCCGAAATAGAGCAGGGCAGCGTGCTTGCAGGTTGCACCGAGGACGGCCCGGCCTGGTCCATGAATAGTCACCGTCTCTCATCCTACTACTAGGCCTGCGAATCTACCTCAGACTTTTCCAACCTTTCCCAAACCAAAGCCAAAATGCTCCGCGCCATCCGATCGGCTGCGTCTCACGTACTACGTGCAACCTCAAAATATGTTTCTATAATTTT
Organism: Coix lacryma-jobi var. lacryma-jobi; assembly: GCA_009763385.1. Lineage (NCBI taxonomy): Eukaryota > Viridiplantae > Streptophyta > Magnoliopsida > Poales > Poaceae > Coix > Coix lacryma-jobi. The sequence goes on along the minus strand of CM019823.1, from coordinate 180,122,922 downwards.
TTTCTCCGAACTTGAGTTGGTTTGTGAAATTTTTGTGTTTTATATGGATCCTAAATACCAAACATGAGCTTTTTACCAAGAAAGTTTCTCTCGTACTATATGAGTTAACATGACATGTCCAAATATAGTCTGCAGAGTCTTATTCTATTCGGGAACATATGTTATGCAAACTAGACTCTTGTGCAAACTATGCAAACTTTAATCAAGACCACACAAATCTAATTCGATGGCTGGTAATTTTAGCACTCAAACCCCTCCACTCATCCTATCCGGCTGTTGCAAAACACCCCATGAGTGGAGAGGTTTAAATGCTAAAATTATCAGCTATCAGATTAGATTCTTGTGATCTTGATTTGAGTTTGCATAGTTTGCATAGAAGTCTAGTTTGCATAGCATACGTTCCCTTCTATTCGGAAACATATGCTATGCAAACTAGACTCTTGTGCAAACTATGCAAACTTTAATCAAGACCACACAATCCGATGGCTGGTAATTTTAGCACTCAAACCCCTCCACTCATCCTATCCGGCTGTTGCAAAACACCCCATGAGTGGAGAGCTTTAAATGCTAAAATTACCAGCTATCAGATTAGATTCTCGTGGTCTTGATTTGAGTTTGTATAGTTTGCACAGAAGTCTAGTTTGCATAGTATACGTTCCCTATTCGAAATTAAATTATAAATTAGAATATGAGCTAGATCGCTTTGTATCAAGGCAGTGTGGAATTTGATTACAAAAAGTATTGGAACGTAACATATCTCTCCCCCATAGTGTACGAGTCAATATGACGTGCCAACCATGGTATTGAGTATATAATTCTAAAACAAACAAATATATGATTTACAACAACGCAAATTCGACTCCAAGATAGATTAGAATATATAGCACGATCATTGCGTAAATCTCTAAATTGCAAGCAGTCCATGTAACCCCGCTCAACATGTTATACGTTCCGTTGCCAGTGACGGAGCTTGAACTCAAATTGAGAGGGGGCCAATTAAAATTACAGTATTAACAGAGGGGGCCAAATTAGTAATTAATTAACACTTAAGTGGTAAATTAAGTATTCTTTTAATAAATTTTATAGTTAAGGGGGGCCATGGCCCATCTTGGCCTCCACAAAGCTCCGCCTATGTCCGTTGCAATGTACAGGTATGTTTTGCTGCTAGTGAAGAAAAAAAAATCTGGTCAACCGAGAGAAGAATAAAACCAAGACAGACACAACAACCAGTACAATTTTATGAGAGACGTGACCATATTTATTCACTTACTCTACATCTTTGTCCTAAAAAATGCAATTATACTTCTGCCACTAGTTGATAAGCTATTTAAAATTTCATAAAATGTATAGTCCAATTCGGGATGCTTTGACTTGGTACTGTGCTAGAATGATATTCTTTTGAGGAATGAGAGTAACTGTTGAAGTTATTACAAATTTAAAACAATTAAATTAGTTCAAAAAATAAAATTGCAACAGAAAACCTTTCATTTTAGTAAAAAGGATAAAATTTGTCTGCACACAGGTCACACATAAAAACTCTACTATAACTGCTGTAAAAAAATATCTTTATTGTACACAGGACATTCATGGCCTACATAAAGACACAGAAATAGTTAAAAAAAGATAAAATACAAAAAAAACGATTTCCCACTCTAAAAATTCCCAGAACGTACGATTCCACAGTACAGACAGAGGCCCACTAGGCCACACACGACCCAGTCCGCTACAGCATCAAGCATCCTTTATATTACCAAGTAAACAGCCACCTCTCATGTCCCAGCAACAGAGAAAAAGATATACCAACGCCAATGCAAAGGACGACGAGACGACGAGTGAGCAGTGGGCCACAGAGATGCCCACATCCGCCTGTTTTATCTTGTTGGAATTAAAGATTGGAATGGATCCCACTCCGAGGAGGCACTACGCCATTTGAGTTCTTTTTTTTCTCTCTCTCTTAACAAAGCCAATGTGTAAACCCATATCAGTATGTCACCTGCGACAACGATCCTATATGGCCTCAAGGCATCCCCAAGGATCATCGACGCTGCTGGCTGAATAGATTCATAGATTCAGATGCAGGTTCAGACTTCAGACTTCAGACTGACATGATATCACTAGTAGAATACTGCTCATAGCTGGCGCCCCCTAATCATAGCACAGGCAGTTCTAGTTATCACGCGCCTGTGATATAAAAGGGGGTCGTGAACAGTTAACAACCGCCAGTGGAAATGCATTTACACTGGCGGTTGGGTGGCCTAACCCAACCGCCAGTGTAAATGGACCATTTATACAGACGGTTGGCTAAGCCAACCGCTAGTGTAAATGCATTTCCACTGGCGGTTGGCTTAGCCAACCCGCCTGTGTAAATACCACCATTTTCACTAGCGGTTGGGTTAAGACAGCCGTCTGTGTTGTCTCTCGTATAAATACCCCCTCTTCCTCCCCGAGCAGCACTGTTTCTCGCCGCCACCTTCCATTGGAGGCTATTTTGGAGGTCCATAGGTTTATTGATGCCGCTAAGAATCATGCTTGGAGAACAAAGAAGACGCACATACATTGTCCGTGCATGGACTGCAGAAATGTTGTTGTATTTGATAACACTCAACAAATCCTTTCTCATCTGGTCCGCCGAGGATTTATAAATGATTACTTGATTTGGACAAAGCATGGAAAGGGTAGCTCTGCGCCTTATACAACTGGAAACCCTGCGAACATCGACGTCGATGGTGAAGATATGGTTGATGGTGGGTTTCAGTTTGTACAGGAGACACAACAACCTGACGTCGAACATGTTGTGCCAAATGTTAGAGATCATGGTTTCGCAGGAGGAAATGAAGATGTCAGAACTAATGTGCTACCAAATAATATGGCTACGGAAGATGCAGAATTTCTAGAGGCAATGTTGCGTCATCATGTGGACAATCCATCAATGTTCTTCATGAAAGGTACTAAGACATTGATGAAGGCAGCAGAAGAGCCTTTGTATGATGAGTCTAAGGGTTGCACCAAAGAGTTCACGACACTGCGGTCTGTGCTTAAGTTGTTGGTGTGCAAAGCTAGGTATGGTCTTTCTGATGCTGGCTTCGATGCGTTCTTGAGTATTATTGCAGACATGCTTCCTAAGGAGAACAAAGTGCCTGCTAACACATACTATGCCAAGAAGCTAATCAGTCCACTGATGATGGGTGTTGAGAAGATCCATGCGTGCAGAAATCATTGTATCCTGTATCGAGGTGCTGATTATAAGGATTTGGATAGCTGTCCAAATTGTGGTGCAAGTAGATACAAGACGAATAAAGACTACAGAGAGGAAGAGTGTGCTGCCTCTGTGTGTAAAGAAACCAAGAGAAAGAAGACCCAACAAAAAACCCTAAAGAGTGGTTCAAAATCCACCGGGAAAGAAAAACAAGAAGTAGACTATTATGCGCAGAAAAAGATTCCTGCTTTGGTGATGTGGTACCTACCTGTGGTCGATCGATTGAGGTGTTTGTTCGCTAACCTAGAGGATGCCAAACTTATGAGCTGGCATGCTTGCGATGACCACAAAGACGATGGGAAGCTTCGGTACTCAGCCGATGGGCAGCAGTGGAAAGATTTCAATGAAAACCACATGGACTTTGCAAAGGAACCAAGAAATGTTAGGTTTGCATTGAGTACTGACGGAATGAATCCATTTGCTGAGAGGAGCAGCAAGCACAACACATGGCCGGTGATCCTCACCATCTACAACCTTCCTCCATGGTTGATGCAGAAGCGAAAGTACCTTTTGCTAACCATCCTTATCTCTGGACCTACACAGCCTGGAGTTGACATGGATGTTTTCTTGGAGCCCTTAATGGAGGACATGAAGATATTGTGGGAAACAGGTGTTAAAATGTTCGACGAGTACCGCAAAGAATCATTCACACTGAGAGCAATTATCTTTGTTATGATCAATGATTACCCTGCTCTCTTCACATTATCAGGGCAGTTCAAGGGAAAAGTTGGTTGTGTGGTATGCATAGATGAAACCGCTTACGTGTCCCTTAATGCATCTAAGAAGATAGTGTACATGAGACACAGACGCTTATTATCGAAAGGACACAGGTACCGCCAGAAAAAGATGGATAAGTATTTCGACAATAATGTTGAACTACATTCTACTGCTCCATCAGGTAACAGTAAAGGCAAAAGAGTTTTCAACCTAGTCAGCAAACTCAATTTTGTTTTTGGGAAGAAGACAAAAGACGAAAAACCAAGAAAGGATGTCAAACCAACTCCAGGGGCTACATTCAAGAAAAAGTCTATTTTCTTTGAGTATCTGTCATACTGGCCAGAGTTAGACGTTCGCCATGCAATAGATGGTATGCATGTCCAGAAGAACGTGTTTGAAAGCCTAATTGGAACCTTACTAGACATGAAGGGGAAGACAAAGAAAGGACTGAAATCACGCATGAACATGGTACAGTTAGACATAAAAAATGAACTTCACCCTGTGCTTCAAGAAAATGGGAAGTACCACCTCCCGGCAGCAAGCTACAACCTCAACAATGAAGAAAAACATGCGATGTGTGTGTGGTTCAAGCATTTAAAAGTCCCATCTGGGTTCTTCTCTAGCATACAGAGTATTGTGTCAATGAAAGACCTTACACTCACCAACTACAACTCACATGATTGTCATGTCATGCTGACTACTTTCCTCCCTATTGCCATCAGGGCTATAAATCCAGTGTGGATCAAGGTTGCTGTCACACGGTTGTGCTACTTCTTCAACAGGATCTCACAAAAAGTGATTCATCGTGATGAGTTGGCGTCCCTTAAGGAATTCGCAGTGGAGACAGTGTCACAGTTTGAGATGTGTTTTCCCCCAGCATTCTTTGATATTATGGTTCACCTTGTGGTCCACTTGGTTCCACAAATAGAGGCTCTGGGTCCCATGTACTTCCATGAGATGTGGACATATGAGCGTTTCATGTCAATACTAAATGGCTATGTATCAACTCGTGCTCGTCCTAAGGCGTCCATGGTAGAGGGGTACTTAACCGAAGAGGCAATCGAGTCCGGAGGTCCTTTCTGCAACAAGGTCCTAAAAGACCAGGTTGCAATAGGTTTACCTCCGTCAAGACATGAGGGCAGGCTGAATGGAATAGGGAGGATGGGAAAGAAAACAATCGTCCCTCTTGATTACAATACAATCCTCGAGGCACATCACAACATCCTACATCAGCTCTCGATAATGGAGCCTTGGATCGAGAAACACATTAATGAGCTTCACGAACATAATCATGGGTGCACGGATGATTGGTTAACGAAGGAACACAAAAAAAAGTTCACCTCATGGCTTCAGGAGCATGACATACCAGATGGGGAAACAATTGAGGACCGCACCATCAAGGTGTTGGCATCTGGACCATCACGCCAAGTCACGACATGGCAAACTTATGACATTAGTGGTTTCACGTTCTGTACGAAGTCCAAGGACAACAAGAGCATGGCACAGAATAGTGGTGTTCGATGTGAGGCCTTAGACTCTGAAACTGGTAATGAGACTACATACTTTGGCTTCGTTGAGGACATATGAGAACTTGACTGTGGTTCATTTCAGATCCCTGTGTTTCGATGTCAATGGGTTGAAGACAAACATGTTACAGTGGACAACTATGGGGTCAGAGTTCTTGATCTAAGTAAGGTTGGCTACAAAGATGATCCGTGGATAATGGCTAACCGTGCGGGACAGGTCTTCTATGCCGAACAAATCCTTTCTCGTAATGAGAAGAAAAGTACTGACAAGCCAAGGCATGTAGTTTTTCCTGGAAAGCAACAAGCTATAGGAGTTGATGGTGTATCTGACCTGGATGAATTTAACGAGTTCAGCGATATGTCTCTCTTTGTAGACGACCATCCAGTAAGGATAAGGAATGTTGAGCGAAGCATCCCACAGAAATCATTGCCCTGGGTGCGACATGATGGAGAAGGAAGAATAGTGGATGCCTAGATTATTTTTGTTATTTGCCTTGTAATCCATTTATGTAATCTTTATGCCACATTAGAGCCACTTTTAAGTGAGTTTTACGGAAGATTGGAGTAGATGTGGACAACGTGTGGTACAACAGTGTCCAATGAAGTATTGACCAAAACAAAAGTTGTAGATCATGGTGTTCCCTTCAACTTTGGTATTCAAAACTTTCTCAGCAGAGCTATTTTTAAATCCCTAAGCCGCACAAAACTCTCTCAAAATTTGAATTTCAAAACTCCGAACATCAAGAAGGTAATAAATGAAGGGATGTCCTATACAAAATATGTGCACTATGTTGTTACCTACAACTTTGGTATTCAACAGTTCCTCACTAGAGGTCATTAAGTGTGTCATATTTCATCTGCGAGTTGTCGGGCTATTAAATTCGTATAACTTAAAAACAGTTCAGTAATTCACTAGATTTTCAAAAAATCCTCAACTTTGGTATGGTGGCATGTATTGGCCAACTAAACTCTAGGAAAAAGAATGAAATTATTTGAACAAAGTGACAACATAGATGCTTCACAAGTGGTCACATCTCTTAGAGAGTTTGAGTGAGTTTTACGAAAGATTGGAGTAGATGTGGACAACGTGTGGTACAACAGTATCAAATGAAGTATCGACCAAAACAAAAGTTGTAGATCATGGTGTTCCCTTCAACTTTGGTATTCAAAACTTTCTCATCAGAGCCATTTTTAAATCCCTAAGCCGCACAAAACTCTCTCAAAATTTAAATTTCAAAACTCTGAACATCAAGAAGGTAATAAATGAAGGGATGTCCTATACAAAAGATGTGCACTATGTTGTTACCTACAACTTTGGTATTCAATAGTTCCTCACTAGAGGTCATTAAGTGTGCCATATTTCATCTGCGAGTTGTCGGGCTATTAAATTCGTATAACTTAAAAAAAAATTAGTAATTCACTAGATTTTCAAAAAAATCCTCAATTTTGGTATGGTGGCATGTATTGGCCAACTAAACTCCAGGAAAAAGAATGAAATTATTTGAACAAAGTGACAACATAGATGCTTCACAAGTGGTCACATCTCTTAGAGAGTTTGAGTGAGTTTTACGGAAGATTGAAGTAGATGTGGACAACGTGTGGTACAACAATGTCAAATGAAGTATTGACCAAAACAAAGTTGTAGATCATGGTGTCCTCTTCAGCTTTGGTATTCAAAATTTTCTCATCAGAGCCATTTTTAAATCCCTAAGCCGCACAAAACTCTCTCAAAATTTGAATTTCAAAACTCCGAACATCAAGGATGTAATAATTGAAGGGATGTCCTATACAAAAGATGTGCACTATATTGTTACCTACAACTTTGGTATTCAACAGTTCCTCACTAGAGGTCATTAAGTGTGCCATATTTCATCTGCAAATTGCATTTTAAAAAAATTGAAAATTAGTTAATACAGGCGGTGGTCAATACCAACCGCCTGTAGAAATAGATTTCTACAGGCGGTTGGTATTGACCACCGCCTGTATAAATCTATTTCTACAGGCGGTGGTCAATACCAACCGCCTGTAGAAACCATTTCTACATGCGGTTGGTATTGACGACCGCCTGTAGAAATGGGCTCCCTATATAGGTCAACTCGTCACCCCAAAAATTTTCTAAGTCCTGGCACCAGTTCTTTTCAAAGAGACGCCGACAGGCTGCCAAAATTTTCCGCCGCCGCCTCATCGTCGCGCCACCGTCCTCTCTCTTCTGCGCTCGCCATTGCTGTCGCTGTTGTGAGTCCTCTCCTCCTCCTCCTCTTCCGCCTCTCTCTCTTTCTCTCCGCACATTTGGTGGCGGCGGCGGGAATGCCGTGGCTTGCGCGGCCACCGCCGGCTCCGTCCGTCCGGTGGACGGTGGCCGCGGGCGCGTGGCATGGTGGACGAGGAGGCTCGGCCGCGGGCGTTGCACGGTGCACAGCGGCGCGCGGCACGGTGCACGGCGGTGGGCGCGGCGGCCGCCGCGTGGCTGCGTGCGTGAAGCAGAGGAGGGAGAGAGGGAGAAGAGGGGAGTGGGCTGACGAGCGGGCCCGGCTTGTCAGTGGGAGCGGGCGCAGCCGAGCGGACGGGACGCGCGAGGAATGGGCCGCGAGGCGCGCGAGGGAGAGAGGGGAGAGCGGGGGCGAACGGGCCGCGAGCCGGGCCGGCGCGCGCGCGCGGGAAAGGGAGGAGGAGGCAGGCGCGGAGCGGGCCGGGGGCAGGCCGAGGCCCAAGCGAGGAAGCACGGGAGAAGGGGAGGGGGTGGCGCGTGCGGGCCACGCTGGGCCGTCGCAAACTCGGGGGAGGGAGAGGGAAAAGGGAAAAGGAGGGGGTTCGGCGTGGGCCGGGGCGGGCAGGAGAGAGGGGGAGCGGGTTGGGCCGCATCACCGGCTGGGCTGAAAGGGTGAGGGGAGGGGTTAGGAAAAGAAAAGCCTTTTCTTTTTATTTCAAAAGGGTTTTTGTTCAAATTCAAAACAAGTTTGAATTCAAACCACACAACTCTAGCCCTACACTCAAACAAAATAATATGCTCCAGCATGAATGCAACAAAAGTGTTTCTAGCCCCAACTTAATTTATTAGTTCTCCAAAAATTATTATTTGGCCTATGTATTTTATGAGAATAAATAAACAAAGTCATATTAAATTCTATTTTTCTCAAAAGCGATTTTCAGGGTGTCATAATAATTATAGGAATACCATGTTTTTTTCTTTTTTCTTTTATAAATCTCCTTGTGATGTTATTATATATTTATGTCAGTTTGTCGCGATGAGTTCTCCGCGCAAGGACCAAGCCCCAGGATCTGAACATACGGAACAAGCCCCAGAGTCCGACCCCATGACGAAAGAAGTGACCCATCAAACAAGCAAAGTCCTGGGGTTGTCCGACCCCACGGAGAAGGTAGAAGGGACCCACGAAACGGGTGAAGCCATAGGGGACGAAACTCCGGAATATGTAAGTGTTAGCGATGACATGGAGCCTCTCGAAGTGAGGAAGGCTCGTCGTGAATTGCAATGTGACCCTGATTATAATCCACAAGCCGATGAGGTAATCCTTGTCTATTATACACGATTTGGATCTATAATGTTTGTATGTAATTACATGATTTTGATCCATAATGTCTATATATATAAACCCATCTATACGATTCACAATGTCTATACTCAGGAGGCAATGTCTCAAATGCAAGAACTGATTTGGCAACACAAAGTGGCACAAGCCGAAGATGCACCGGAACCGACCACGACGACGACCACTGAGAGATCAAGGAAAAGAAAGCGGAGCAATTTGAAACAAGGCGAGAGAGGATTAAATAAGTTTCCAGACGACGTATATGCCATCTCAGATGTTAGCCCGATCGGACAACCCCTAGCTCCTGAGGAGGCCCTACCTAAGTACCGGAACACCATTGGTTTCTGTGTTAGGGACATTCTTGACATCACTATTCGATAGTGGTCTAGTGTGCCAGATGATGACAAGACAAAAATTTGGGATAAAATCAAGTCGAGGTTCCTGTCTCCTCGAAACCCACCAGAGGCATGATAAAGGGAATACACAATGAAGCAGTGTGCAATCAGTTTCCGAAACTGGAGGTCGGAGATGAATACCAAGTTTGCAAAGAGAGGGTTGGACCCTACAAGCAGATACAGATTACTAAAGGACAGTGGGCGGTCTTTTTAGAGCAGAGAGAGAGAGCCAGAGTTCTTAACTATCAGCGAAGCCAACTCTGCTCTCGCTAAGAAGAACAAGTACCACCACCGTCTAGGACAGGTGGTTACCAGCGTCAGGTTCCCAAATGGAGGCAAGAAGAGGCTGCGAAGAAGGTGTCACACCCCAATTTTAAGAACAAAATTGGAGCACAATATATGTATGCCAAGATCAACATTCATACATATATCAGACATCATAGTAAATACCAAAACAATGTTTTTATTAATATCTCGAACTTTATTACATAAATGACCCTCGGGTCTAAAATAAAAGTACAGACTCTCATGACAACTGACTCTAATGAAGACTCTGATGAAGACGCGGAAATCTGGACTCCACTCCACAGGAAGGTCGACCGGGGGTAGCGCCATCCTAGTACAGGTCGTCAGGGTTGTAGCCACCATCCTCTGGATACTCCTGCTCCTCGTGCGCGTAGTCGCCAGCGTCTGGGTGGGGTAGCAGGGGGGACAAAGAGGAAGGGTGAGTACATCAAAATGTACTCTGCAAGTGTAGGAAATGTATGCTTATGAGGCTTTTAACAAAGGTAGGCTGACACAGTTTGACTCATGCACCTAAAGCGACACATCCTATTAATCCTGTGCACCTATTTACTAGGTTATAGACACAGACTATACAAAAGTAACAACACTCGGAGTCGCACCGAGCAAGACCACACTTGGAGTCACACCGAGCAACCAACACTTGGAGTCACACCAAGCAACCGTACTTGGAGTCGCACCAAGCACCCACACCTGAAGTCCATCAGGCAACCGCACCTGAAGTCCATCAGATGACCCGAACCAGTAACCGTAACAACTAATCTCGAAGAAGTCCAAGCCCGCTCATGACCGTGAGCACGGCTGATATATCAGTTTTACACTCTGCAGAGGTTGCACATCGTTACCCATGAGTCGTGCATTACCCGTCACGCTAAACACTGCCGAGGTGCATAGCGGGTTGCACTGCAAGGCCTTTACAAAGCCCCTCCAAGCCTGTGTTACACGTACTCTAAGGTTTCTCCCCTGTCCATAAGTCAATGACCCCAAGGGACCCCTCTTGAGCCACTATACAACCCCCGTGTAGCATAACTTGGAGGAAACTAATTAATTAGCCAGGTCCAGCCCATCAAGATCTCATGGTTGCGCTGTTTTGCCGGGTTACTTGTCCAAGAACCGGGTCCTAGGGATCCAGGCAGGATATGTCTAGCACGAGCCCCGAACCAGAAACCAAAACCAGCTGCCGAATCCCACGGCACAAAACCACCAATACGGGTCCATCCTGCCGGATTTTCCTAATAACCATGTTACTACAAAATTACCATGTCCACATTATTTCATACATCATTAATCAAGATTATTAACATTTAACTCCCATCCCATCCATGACTGCAGGGCTAAGCAAGACACCTACCCGAACATCCCAAAACAGGCGACAAGGATAATAGAGCAAAATCTAGTAAACCATAACATAGGATTCAATTTAATGATAAGCATGCAACTACAGGATCTAAACTACTCTAATACCAAAAGCAAAATAAATACAGGGTGCAAGATGTTCAAGAACACTTGCCTATGAGCTGGGTCGAATCAACTGGATCACAAGAAAAATCTGGAGCATCCTCGAACTCCGCACTCTCTGGCCCAATCAACATACATGGCCACATACGACAAAATAAATAACAGTACAACAAACAACATCGAAATAGTAAACTAATAGATCTACTGCGTAGAGAACGAAATTATGAATCTAACGCAAGTTGAATGGGTCGAATCGGAGTCAAAACGCAAAAGTTATGGGCATTTGAAGTTGAGTGGCAAATCTGTAAATCATTTGAACTCATTTTGTATTTAGAATAAATCAAAAACTGAAAATGGCAGTCGGCTGGACCGGGCGTCAAATATCTGGAAACAGGGGGTCTAGATCAAAATAAAAGGAAGACTCATAAAACAGGGACTGGACTGCGGGTTGGTTAAGCGAAAGGAAGGGGGCTTTTGTGCAAAAACGCCGGGCCGGCCGACACTGTGCTGTGAACCCCGTCCATAGCCCGTGGACCGGCTGCTGGAGTGCTAGGGTCCATGGTGAACCATATGGATTGCTCCTTGTTTCTGCAGAAGTGCGGGGGTGTGTTTGCAAGTCTACCAAGACTCAGTTGATAGTGCGGTCGGAGTGCGGGTTTATTCGTGAGTAGATCGAGGGCTCTTTTGCCAAATGACATGACCGGTCTGTGCTGGCGTGCAACTGCCGACGTGGCGCAGACGTGGCGCTGACGCGCTGCTGCGTGGCGCTCGCCTATTGGCTCGGTGTGCTGCGCGGGCAGTGGTCGCGTGAGCTGGCCCCCGGTGGACTGAGTCCACGGCGTCGAGTGGCCGGTGCATACCGGTTCACTTGCAGGTTCTAATCTCGGCCATCCGAGACGGATCCGACGGCCTAGGACTAAAAGGAAGAACAGGGTGACCGCCGGCGGGGAAGGGCACGACGACGCCTGGGCTCTACACGGCGGCGCCTTGGGAGGGACTCGCCGGGGTGCTCGGATCGAGCCCTAGAGACTAGTAGAGACCTAGGAGGCCGGTGGGAAAGGAAGCGGAGAAGATGGCGAGCTCACCGAGGGGTTTCGCGCAGTGGGAGGATGCTCGGGGAGACGTACACGACGGCGGAGTCGGGAGGACTGGTTCGGGATCCGGCGCGGTCGATGCCGTGGAGTTCCTGGCGCTGGTTCACGCCGTGGGTGGTTCCCTTGGATGCTCCGTGTGTCTGCGATGTCAGGGAAGGGAAGAGCGATACCGGTGATGGCCTCTGCGGGGTGGAGTCGAGCTCTCGCCGAGCTTGGCAATGGCGGCGGGTGTTTCGGTGAGATGCGAGAGAGGCCACGCGTGGAGGTGCATCGGCTTTTGTAGACAGAGGGAAAGTGGTGTGGCGGCGCTATCTCGATTGGTTGGACTGGGGCCGGAGGGTTCGGAAGAGCTGGTTGCGGGCGATGATAGCAGATGCTATCCGTGCGGAGGGGAGACGCGTGCGAGAGGTAGGGGATAGACCCGACCGGCGGGGTCCGTCTGTCAGCCACTCAGGGCGTCCTAGCGAGTGGGGCCGTGTCGCAGCGACTGCGGGGAGGGGACGCGTGCGGCGAGCGTGCAGTGGGGTGGAGTGCGCGCGGTTGGGCCGACTGCGGATGAGGAGGCAGGGAGGAGAGGGCTGGGCTGGCGATGTGGCCCGATAGGCGTGGGCGGGGAGGGGAAAACAGGCTGGCGTGGGTTGGAGACGAGGTGGGCCGCGGGAGAGGGAAAAACCAAGCGGGCCGCAGATGAGTGGCCTAGGCACTGGATGAGGCACTGGGAGGATGAGGGGAGATGAGGTCCAGTTAGGACTTTGCCTTTCTCTTTTTCTTTTCCATTGTTTGCAAATCCTTTTAAAAGCAGATTTCAAACCCATTTCAAAATCAAATCAGTTTGAAAACTTTTGAAAATATTTTCCCTAGGGGTTTAGAAAAAAAATTTGAGTTTGATTTCACACAAAACTTTTATTAATCATTTTGTTGATTTTCTAAATAGAATAAATTCGATTCGCCCTATACGGGTTTAATAAATTATTTTCCACTCAATAAAATATGCAATGGCATGAAGCAACATGAAAATGATAAATAAATTTTATTTTCCTCCTCTAATAAACTAGCCAACCTATTTAATTTCTAATTTATTTAATTAATTTAGGGAAAAATTTAAATTAGGGTGTTACAAACCTACCCCCTTAGAAGAATCTCGTCCTCGAGATTAGGAAGAGTCGGTGAAGAGATGAGGAAAATCTGCCCGAAGATCATCTTCCTTCTCCCATGTGGCTTCTTCTTCGGAATAATGCTTCCATTGCACCTTGCAGATTTTAATCCTCTTGTTGCGTGTGCCTCGTTCCATCGTGTCTAGGATTTTTATTGGCTCAGAGAATGTCAGATGATCCCGCAGATCAAGCTCCTCAAGTGGTAACTGCTCCTCTGGAACTCTCAGGCATATCTTCAGCTGGGATACGTGGAAAACATCATGAATACCTGCCAGTCGTGCAGGCAACTCCAGCTGATAAGCAACTGCACCTTTCTTATCAATCACCTTGAAAGGGCCAATGAATCTCGGAGATAGCTTTCCTTTGACATTAAACCTCCGAAGACCTCTGAAGGGTGACACCTTCAGATAGACATAGTCGCCAATCTGGAATTCCAGCTCACGTCGTCTAACATCTGCATAGCTCTTCTGTCTAGACTAGGCCGTCTTCAGGTTGCTTCTGATTTCCCTGACCTGTTCTTCAGCTTCTTCTATAGATTCAGGGCCAAATACTTTCCTTTCTCCAACCTGATTCTAGAACAGAGGGGTTCTGCACTTTCTGCCATACAGTGCTTCGAAGGGTGACATCTTGAGACTAGCCTGATAGCTGTTGTTATAAGAGAACTCTGCATAAGGAAGACTCTTATCCCAACTCTGGCTATTCTGAAGCGCACTGGCTCTCAACATGTCCTCAAGGATCTGATTCACCCTTTCTGTCTGACCATCTGTCTGAGGGTGGTAAGCTGAACTGAAACTGAGGCGAGTATCCATGGACTCATGCAACCGCTTCCAGAATCTGGATGTGAACTGTGCACCTCTGTCAGATACTATGATCTTGGGCACTCCATGAAGACACACAATGTGTGACATGTATAGCTCTGCAAGCTGCGGTGCACGGTATGACTCTTTAACTGGAATGAAATGAGCCACCTTGGTCAAGCGATCCACTATGACCCAAATAGAATCATATCCAGACTGAGTCTTGGGCAAACCAGTGATGAAATCCATGTTGATCCCTTCCCATTTCCACTCTAGAATCTGCAGAGGCTGTAGCAAACCAGCTGGTCTCTGATGTTGGGCCTTAACCCTCTGACATGTGTCACACAAGGCCACATACTCTGCTACTTCCCTCTTCATCCCATACCACCAGTAATACTGCTTCAGATCCTGGTACATCTTGGTACTGCCTGGATGGAGAGAGTAGGCTAAATCATGAGCTTCCATCAGAATCAACTCCTTGATAGCCTTCACATCTGGAACACAGATCCTGCCTCTGAACCATAAGACACCCTGATCATCCTCTGTGAATCCAGGGGCTTTGTCTTCCTTGATCAATTGTCTGATCTTCAGCAGATACTCATCAGTGAGCTGCCCTGCTCGGATATCATGCTCCAAGGTCGAATCAACCTCCATGGCTACTGCATCAGTGTGGCCGAGTATACCCAGATTGAGCTTCACAAACTCCTCATGCAACTCGGGCTGTTGCTCCTTGATCTCCAGCACATTGCAGTAGACCTTCCTGCTCAAGGCATCTGCTACAACATTCGCCTTGCCCGGATGATAGTTGATACTCAGATCATAGTCTTTAATCAACTCTAGCCATCTCCGTTGGCGGAGATTCAGATCTGGCTGGGTGAAAATGTACTTCAGGCTCTTATGATCAGTGTATATCTCCGTCTTCTTGCCCATCAGATAGTGCCTCCAGATCTTCAGAGCATGAACAACAGCTGTCAACTCTAGATCATGTGTAGGATAATTCAGCTCATGCTTCCTGAGCTGTCTCGAGGCATATGCAATCACATGACCCTCCTGCATAAGGACACATCCCAAGCCCTGACGAGAAGCATCACAATAGACTGTGAAGTTCTTCTGTACATCCGGCATGACAAGAATAGGAGCAGTAGTCAACCTTGCCTTCAACTCCTCAAAACCAGCCTGGCATTCAGGGGACCATACGAACTTGGCACCCTTCTCAGTCAGCCTCGTCATCGGCTTCACGATCTTGGAGAATCCCTCAATGAATCTGCGATAATATCCAGCCATACCGAGGAAACTCCGGATCTCAGTAACATTCTCAGGTACCTTCCAATCCAATATATCTTGGACCTTGCCTGGATCAACAGATACTCCACCCTCTGAGATGATGTACCCCAAATATGCAACCTTCTTCAACCAGAACTCGCATTTGCTCAGCTTCGCATACAACTGATGCTCTCTGAGCTTCTGCAACACTGACCTCAGATGCTTCTCATGCTCTTCTTCATTTTTCGAGAATACCAGAATATCATCAAGGAACACCACGACGAACAGGTCCAGAAACTCCATGAAGACCTTGTTCATTAGATACATGAAGAATGCTGGGGCATTAGTCAAACCGAAAGACATCACTGTGCACTCATAAAGCCCATATCGAGTCACAAATGCAGTCTTCGGAATATCAGCTTCACGAATCTTCAGCTGATTATAACCTGTTTGCAGGTCAATCTTCGAGAACACATGAGCACCCTTCATCTGATCAAACAGATCATCAATGCGAGGGATAGGGTACTTGTTCTTGATGGTAGCTTCATTCAATGCGCGGTAATCAACGCACATCCGTCTGGTCCCATCCTTCTTCGGAACAAAGATCACAGGGGCTCCCCACAGGGATGTACTAGGACGAATATGCCCTTCTCTAACTGCTCTTTGAGCTGTGTCTTCAGATCAACTAACTTTTCGGCATCCATTCTATATGGTCGCCTGTATATAGGTGCAGTGCCAGGAACTAAATCAATAGAGAACTCAATCTCGCGATCAGGTGGCATACCTGGCACTTTCTGGAAGACATCAGAGAACTCCTTCACCACTCGGATATCAGGTACCACGACGACCTCACAAGCTCTGGCTGTCTCAGTCAACTGCGGCGGTGCCTAATACTCGATCACTGCCCCATCCGGATGCTTCACGGTGATAAGCCTCTGAGCACAATCAATAACTCCATGGTACTTGCGTAGCCAATCCATTCCCAGAATGACATCGATGCCTTGGGAATCCAGAACAATAAGCGAGGCGGGAAATACTACCCCCCTTATGATTAAGCTCACATTCGGGCACACATGCCTCGATATCAGTTCTCCTCCAGGAGAGGTCACTAGCAGATGCTTTTCATCAACACTCTACTCATATTATATCTAGATGCGCAGGGTGCTGATATGAATGAATGAGATGCTCCAGAATCGAACAGTACTGTAACTGGGTGAGAATCAACAAGAAACGTACCAAACACCACATCTGGTGCTGTCTGAGCAGTCTCTGCCGCCACGTGGTTCACACGACCACGAGTGTAGCTCTGGGGCTGGCCTGCGGGACAGGACTGCGGTGGAGCCGGCTGCCTCAGAGGACACTTGTTGGCAAAGTGTCCCATCTGGTGGCACTTGTAGCAGGGACCAATCTGACCTGCCCCCTGTGCTGGACGGGGCTACTGCGGAGCTGGAAGACCCGGGCGAGGTGCATGAGCCTGACGAGGCGGCTGCTGCTGCTGCTGAGGTGGAGCCTGGTACTGTGGAGCTGGGTGCCTGTACTGGGGAGCGGGCTGCCGGAACTAGGGCGACCGGTAGTGCTGCTGCTGCTGGGGGATCTGCCTAGGAGCTGGAGCAGGTAGAGCATAGCGGGGACGAGTGGAGCTGCCTGAGGACTGTCCCTGGTCAGACTGTCCCTGGAAGGCCATTTCCTCTCGCGATCAGCATCGAGGCCCTTCCTTTCTTCTCCAGCGATGGCACTGTCAACCAGCTTCTGGAATGAGGAATAACTCATTCGAAGTCAGGGCGTAGCGGAGTCCAGGGTAAGCCCATGCCTGCAGCAGACAACAATTTAATTACTGGTGATGGTAGCGATAGAAGGAAGTACGAAGATATGAATCATGGGTTAGCGAAAAGAATTAACAAAAGAAAAGACTCGCCTGATGAAGCAATCCTGCTTTTGTCATCCTCGTCCACGTCACCCGGGGCGTAATGAGACCGATTGTGAACTGCATGAAATACTCACGCACTGACATCGTGCCATGCCTGAGGTCCTGGAACTCTCGGCGCTTCACCCGGATCTCGCCAGCGGGGACGTACTGGTCGCGGAAAGCCTTGCAGAACTCCTGCCCGGTGTGGTGCGGGTGTTGGCGTTGAAAGGTCCTTGTTTGGTTTTGGTAATTGAGTGACAACTTAGTGGGACTAATATGTGTTTGAAGTGAATTACACAGGTGATTAGTCCACAGGTGATCATGTGTGAGCAACATATGCCATAAAGGAGAAGAGAAATGGCTTGGAATATGTCGCAAGGCTCACACATGTGAAGAAGGAGCTTAATGCACATGAAACATGACATGTGGTCATGTGGCTAAGATGGGTGAAGATCAAGGCAAGACTTGGCTTGATGGACCGGTTGCGAAGGTGTGAAGGGCAAGTTGAGGGCTTTGAAGCCGTTGGGACCGAGTGTCGGGAGGCTTAAGCAAGACTTGGCGCCGAAGGACCGAAGCGATGGTAAAGAGCAAGTGATGTCAAGATCGATGGACCATGGAGGCCATGTGATGATATGAAGTGGATCATATCATTTGATGAAGAGGTTGGTGCATGTGTTGCATCAAACGGAGGAGATGGAATGGAATGCGCAAGGCAAAGGTTTATACTTGTAGGGCATTTCATTTCACCGGTCATAGGTGTGTAGAGAAGATTATGACGGATTGAGGATAGGATAGATGGCCGTACTATTAAGAGGAGCAAACTTTTTGCATATCGGTCATCTAGTGCCACTTGAGCGATCTAACTTTGCGATGTTACTAAGATCGAGTCGGTTATGAGTGAAAGAGAAAATCCTTTGAAAATGATTGTGAAAATGCTGACACACATGCACATGTTGTTGTACACTGGTGGTGGTTGGCACATTTGCAAAGGAGAAGTTGTTGGAGTTGATTTGGATCAACACAGAGAAGAAATGAAGTTTTCTGAGTGTGGTCGGTAGTACCGACCAGGGGGTCGGTAGTACCGCCCAAGGGTGCTGCGTGCAACCTTCTCTGTGTTGGGGCTGATTTGGCCTGGCGGTAGTACCGCCATAACCTCGGTACTACCGCCGGCGGTCGGTACCGACGAGAGGGTCGGTGGTACCGTGGCCCTGAAGGGTTTGCAGGCTCTCTGTGTTGAGCTGAGTTTTGGGCTACCGGTAGTACCGCCATTACACGGTCGGTAGTACCGCCCCCGGTGCTACCGACCCCAGGTGGTGGAACCAAGTTTGCAGAGCTCTCTGTGTTGAGTTGAAAATGACCTGGCGGTGGTAACGCCATAACCTCGGTACCACCGACCTCTGAGGTACCGACCTTTGGGCGGTAGTTCCGAGGGACCAAGTCCCTTTGTGAGATGCTCTCTGTTCGCGGTCATGTTGGCCTGTGTCGGTAGTACGCCATAGGGCCGGTATACCGACAGCGTCCGAGACCGTCGGTACCGACAGGAGTCGGTTGTTCGTTTTGGTCAACGCGCCGTGTGTAACGGCTAGTCCTAACACTGTCGGTATACTACACGCCCAGGGGGTCGGTACTACCGACCGAAGCGCAGAAAAGGGGAAACGGCTAGTTGGCCGCTCCCTTCTATATATAGTCGTTGGGGCCGGCTGGGGCCGGGGGTTGGAGCACTCCAAAGCCTTGGTGGCTTGTGTGGATGTGCTTGGGAGCCCTCTAACTCGCTTGTGCTTGCTAGTGTGCGAATCTATTGCGAGGTGAGCGATTCTAGTGCGTTGCTTTGAGAGATTGCATCGAGTGGCACTAGGTGTTCGTGTTGCAAGTCGGTGGTGCTTGTTACTCTTGGAGGTTGCCACCTCCTAGACGGCTTGGTGATCGAGTCTCCGTCGTGAAGCCCGCGTGAAGATTGTGCGTGGCTCCGGAGAAGGATTGTGAGGGGCATTGTGCTCGCCCCGCGGGGATCGCGAAGAGCAACTCTAGTAGAGCGTGTCATTGAGTTACCCTCACTTGTGGGTGAGTCTTGCGGCGCTCGAGTGTCGAGCTAGGTGTGGTGCCTATTAGCCGCCGAACTACCAAAGTGTGTGGTCGACACAACGGGGACTAGCTTGGTGGCAACCAAGTGAACCTCGGGAGAAAAATCACCGTGTCAACTTCGTGTTCATCTTCTCGGTGGTTTGCAAACTCCATTCACTAGCTTGTATTTACTTGTCCATATACTTGTGCTAGTGTAGTTGCTCTTGTAATTAGTTAGCTTGTTTAGCACTGCTAGTTATCCTTCTTAGCTTGTGTAGCATAGAAGTTAATCCCGTGAGTGACTAGTTGACTTGTAGTCTTGCTAGTCAAATTGCTTAGTGGTGTAGCTAAGTTGAGCTCTCATTTGGCTTGTGTAGCCTTGTGATTGAGCATTGCTAGTGCGCTTAGGCTTTGTGCTTTTGCTTAGTGGCATGTGTAGGAGCTCCCCGGTTGATTGAGTACTAGTTGCTTAGTTTGTGTAACCTGCAAGCTAGAATTGTTTAGGTGAGCCCTAGCTAGCCCGACACCTTATTTGCATTGTTGGGATCTTTTATAAGGGCATAGAGTATAAGTAGAAGGGTGTAGTCTTGGCTAGACCGATAGCTTTTAATTCCGCATTTGTTTCGGTTAGCCGGTGCGATTATTTTTAGAAAGGACTATTCACCCCCCCTCTAGTCCGCCATCTCGACCCTTCAGGCGTCCGCGTGAGCGGCGGTGTAGGCAGTCCACCAGTTCTTCGCCGGGCCCTAAAGCTGGTGCGCGGCGTAGAGAACCTTATCATGGTCCTCAACATGAGCAAGCTGCAACTTGCCCGCAATAGACTCGAGCCAATCGTCAGCATCCATTGGCTCGATCGCGTGGTGGAACACTGGAGGGTGCATCGTCATGAACCTCGGAGAGAGTCATCCTGTCGGGGTGGGCTGTCTCGCTCCTCCACCCTGAGCACCCTGGGCCATCTGCTGCATATGCTGCATGATCTGAGCCATGTTCTGCATCATCCGTTCTGCACCTGGGCCATCTCGAGCGGTGTCGCGGGGGGCGGAGGTGTGGGGTGGCGGAGGTGGATGAGGCGGCTGGTTGCCACCTGCCCCCACTCCCGCTAGCGTTACCCCCGCTGCTCCTGGTGTTAACCATCTGTTACATTACCAGGAGTAAAAGTGAGACATGATAGATAGATATATATAACAACCCCGATTTGGTTAATTAATTGGATTAGTAAAACATTTTAAACAAATGATGTCGCTGCAACCTGACGGTCGAAACACACCAACAATCATTACAAAGAACCAAAACATTACATATGCACAAGTACATGTCAATTCAACGACCTACGGAATCACATAATTATGGTGGGCTTCTTACTAATTTTGGAGGACCTACTTTAAACGAGAGTTTGAATTTTCAGCAGAGACATGCTACAGAAGTGGGGGAAAGGGGAGGCTTTATAAAAATAGTTTTATAAACAACACGACATGACTAAGGTAGCGTCCTACGGTCAACACGACTTTGATACCACTCTGTCACACCTCAATTTTAAGAACAAAATTGGAGCACAATATATGTATGCCAGGATCAACATTCATACATATATCAGATCCATCATAGTAAATATCAAAAACATGTTTTTATTAATATCTCGAACTTTTTATTAAATGACCCTCGGGTCTGAAATAAAAGTACAGACTCTCACGACAACTGACTCTAATGAAGACTCTGATGAAGACGCGGAAATCTGGACTCCACTCCACAGGAAGGTCGACCGGGGGTAGCGCCATTCTAGTACAGGTCGTCAGGGTCATAGCCACCGTCCTCTGGATACTCATGCTTGTAACACCCCTGGTTTTACTAATGTAATTAACTTGACATGTCCTCATCTTAAGCATTAATCATTTTGTGATGCATTTGGATTGCTTAATTGCTATGCTTTAGTCCCTTTTCAAAAACCCTAAAAGCCCAATTCTTCCTCTAAGGGCAAAATGGTAATTTCACCTCTATGCCTAGTTCTATGTAGTTCTTGTTTGAATTTAGTGCCCTGATGTTTGTTGCTTTGATCAAAGTTCTAAAATCAGATTTGATTTGATTGTCCTTTTGCAAAACCCTAAATTCCTATCCTCGGATTTTATTCCCTTTTTGATAACTTTTTCATAATTCAAATTTTGAGTTGGTTCAAAAAGCAAAGTTGTGAATCTGACTTAGAGGACACTTTGGTTGTTTACAGATTTCCAAGTTTCTATATAAAATTTGAAGTAATTCAATCCATTCAAACTCCAGTTTTTGTCCCTTTTGAGTTTTCAAAGTTATTCAAAAACTATTGAGTTTCAGAAAAGTGTATATTAGCAAAGTTGTAGGTTTTGACAAATGGAACAACTTTCATATATAAGGATTTTCAAGTTTCAGTTTGAAATCCAAAGTAATTTTGATTTGAATCAAATTTAAAAAGTGTCCCCTTTTCTGTTTTTGTATATGGTTCAGAAACTATTTGGAATTTGAAAATGTTCATATTGACAAAGTTGTAGATCTCATTTTTCTGAACAACTTTGGTGTTTTGAGTTTTTGTTGCCCAGTTCAATTTTGGAAGTAATTTGCAAAATACAGAGATCGGCCAAAAGTCAAACCCTAAGACCTAGCCCTGTTCATCTTCCACCTACAGCTAGGGGGCCCCGGCCGTGGCCGAGCCTCCGGCGTTGCGCGCGCCACGCGTTTGGCAGCCGGGCCTGCCCCCGTCTCTCCCCCCGACTTGTCGCCCCGCGCCCGCGACATCTTTCCGCACCCGCACGCGCGAAGCGCTGACTTCCGCCCCGTCCCTACTGCTCCAGCGCGTCGCCGCCGCGTGGCCATCGCCGACGCTGCCTGCGCCCGAGCCCCGGCTGCACGCCCGTCCTCCGCCTGCGCGCAATCGAGAGCGCACGCGTCCGCCGAGCTTATCCACCCCACCTCGAGCTCTCTACCGTCCCCTGGCCGCGGCTATATAAGCCCGCCGGAGCCCGAGCTCCGCATTCAACCCCGCCGCCGTGGCCAGACCACTCCAAAGCCTCCGCCGCTCAACCATCTAGCGCGAAAGCTCCGCCTTGAGCTCGTGAAGCTTTCCCACCCCAATTTCACCTTCCCCGCCTCCGATTGCCCGGCGTAACCCCATCTTCCCAATCTCCGACGGAACACCGGTGAACTCGGGTTCGTCAAATACTTCCCCTCCGGTCACGGACACCTTCTCCCGACCCCTGTGTTAGCTTCCTCGGTTCCGCGCGACTCTAACCCGGCCCTTGCGGTCTCGTGTGTTGCGCAGGACCGCCGGATCGCCGGAGCGCCGCCGCGGTCGTCTCCTCCCTCGAGAACGTGTCGAGCCTCACCCTCGAGAACGAGTCGAGCCTCACCCTCGAGAACGAGTCGAGCCTCACCTCGAGCCCTGCCTCCGACCCGTGGTAAGCATCCGAGCCTCCGGTCTCTGCTTCCACTCCGTTTCTCCGAGCCTCCAGTCAGGTCTCGGACGGAGGCTTGTTTTTCGTCTCGCCCGCCCAAGCCTCGGCGAGCGCATGCCCTCCGCTTCGCCCGAGCCCAAGCCTCGGCGAGCGCATGCTCTCCGCTTCGCCCGAGTCAGGCCTCGGACGGAGGCTTACTTCTCCGTCTCGCCCGAGCCTCGGGCCAGGCCTCGGACGAAGCTGTCGCTTCCGTCTCGACCGAGCCCGTCTCAACCGAGCCCCGCGCGATTCGCCCGAGCCCCCGCGATTCGCCGAGCCCGGCCTAGAAGGAGCACAGTGCTCTTCTCTTTTTTGAGAGATGTGAATAGTGTTCTGTTTTCTCTTTTTTGTATGATTTTCTGTGTGCATCCAAAAATTCTGAAATTTTTGTGATAGACTCCTTATGCTCTGGAGTATTTTATAAAATATGAAACTTGAGTTTTGTGCAAAGATTTGAAAATGTAAAATTCCCCTTTTAATTGAAAAATGGAGGTAGCTTGGTTGGTTTTTTGGAGAGTGATCTTTAACTCCCAAAAATCTTGAGATAAATTTTTGTGACCTTGTTATGACATGCTGAACCTCTGGTAAAATTTTGAAGTCATTTGGAGCAAATTGATTTTTGAGCATTTATTTAAATAGTTGAGTAGTGCCTTTTTTAATTTAATGTCTGGAATTATTTGAGCACCTTAATGACCTCCAAAAATTATGAAATTTGTTTTGACATCTATTTATGCCATATTAACTTATGTGATTAATTTGGTAATTTTTGTTGGAGAAACTTCATAAAATGACCTTTTTAATTAATTTAGGAAAATAGAAAAAGTGATTAGGTGTTGGTAATAAGTGTTTGATGATGTGATCTTGGATTGATTGATGTTCATAGACCCTACCCTTTGGTCTCATGAGGTTGGTGTGATGCTATGATTGGTGTGATGCTTAGGATAATCATAATAAGGCCTAGCTTTAATTAACATTGCTGGAAGAAATGGTTACCTTTATGCTCAACCTAGATTTCGATTATGCCTTGTTTAAGAGTAATCTAGAATCAGTGGTATTGTCTTGCACCATAGTCCATATCATCATTCTCATGAGCATTCATCATTGCATCCGTATAGTTGACGAAGAAGGTACCAGAGTCGAGGCCGCTGTTGACGAACCAACTCCCGAGGCGACCCCGAGCTCCGACGCCTATACCTACCCCGAGTCTGCTCTTTTTGCCATCCAAGGCAAGCCCCGGTGCATTTAACCCCTCCTTGCTTTTTTATAATTTTCTTTAAATGTTTTGAGTTAAACTATTGCATTAGGTAATAGAGTTGTGTGATGACCTATTACTTGCATATCTACCCCACCAAAAGATACACATACCCTTGTTTCAAAACTATTTGCAAAATACTTAGCAATGCTATTCAATAGATTTGCAATAAAAATGCCAATTTCAAAAGTGTGATCACTTTAAGAATATTTGTGGGAATTTGGCTTTACTCCCGTCTACTGGTTAGTTACCTGATCCGTACCTAGTCAGTAGCGTGGAGAGGTTGTCCGAGCGTACGGTGCCGTCATGTTGTAGTCCGGGACTCAACAGTTGACACCGACCGGGACATGTTTGAAAAACTGACAGGACTATTACGCTTGGTGAGATATAACCAAGGTATAGTTCTGGCTGGAAAATTAGGGACCATCCGTATGGGGGCCTGCTGGTCAAGACTTGTAACTATTCACATACTACGGAAAGCTCTGGCTCCGAGAAATCCTTTATTGGACCGACAACCGCGCACTGGGAGTGGAGAGATGGCGGAAGTAGCATGTACCCACGTGGGTTAAAGTCTCGGATTGGAGTGGTGTACTGTACTTCCGGGTGGCGTAGGACCGGGCCAATCTTGGAGGAATCGTGGTAGACGAGTTGGCATATGCAAGCTTGGGTGCTACATATGCAGTGTGGATAGGGATCCTCAGCTGAGTATTATTTATCCGGATTAACGTGCTCCTCGGTTATGGAGACTTGGTCCACTGACTGTCAACGGAGAGTGGTTCTCAACTAGGAATGTTTTGAAATGTAAAATGAATCATGAATGATGAAGAGTTGAAGAGATACTGAATCTTCAAAAATAAAATAAGTTTACAAAAATGCTTTTCCCACTGCAAACACTTGTCTTGCTTAAGCCCTTACCTTGACTACCCTAGCCTCTCATTCCTGAGTCTTCTCCCTTTTTCTTTAGCTCGGGTAAGTCTTGTTGAGTCCCCAGTACTCAGGGTTTGTTACCCCATGTTGCAGGTATGCCTGAGACCCCGATGTGTCTCGCACCCTGTTGCGTGACCTTCGTCCAGGAAGAGGCCGATGAGGCCGATGAGTAAACGTGCACCCCTCGGCTGGTGTTACATGTATCTTTATGTTATGTTTCCGCTACGTTGTCTACTTTGAATTCACCCGAACAATGGTTTGTAATATCCGTACTCCTTACCTCATTTAAACCTCGTTTTGTAAAACTAATGTTATTTAAGTCTTCCGCTCTGTTATCTCTGATATTTGTTGAAAGTATGCAATGCTGTAACCGAAAGATGAGATGATCCTGCGGACATTTGGGCACTGATGTAGCCCGGTGGCGAACAGGTCTTAATCACATGGAACATGGGTTCGGCTGTCAGAGGTTGACAGGGACACGTGGGCCAGGATTAGGGTCGTTCCGTCACAGAGTGGTATCGGAGCATCTCACTTTAACGTGCAGTGTTCTTTTGCGAAAACTTCAAAAGTTCTTTTGAGTCCAAACAAAATTTAAACTTGACTATTTTGAGTCCCAATTGCTTCTCTCATCTTGTCCTCTTATGGCAACACTAGCTAGTGGAACAACATGTTTTAAGCCCTATATATATGTTAAGTATTGCATTGCCTTGTTCCGTAGGAACGATTCATGCATCATGTCATATTCACTTAAGTAAATAAATGAGTTCGTTGGGATAGTGTACCTATACCTTTTCTTGCTAGCCTTTCTCATCTATAACCTCTTGTCCAGATATGGCTCGCATCAAGCTGACCGCCCGCAAGTCGACTGGACCGAACGGTGTGCCGCGTCACCAGCTGGCGCCACGCACCGGAGAAGAGACTGGAGAATCCTCCAATGGTCGTCGTTTTCCCCGCCGCACCCGCAAGACCTGAAGGAGGAAATCAAGAATCTGAAGGCTGAGATAGAGAACATGGAGCATGACTTCTACCTACTTTCCCGCCTGGAGTTCTATCGAGGCACGAGCCGCTCTTGAGGAAGCTAACCAGAATGTGGTTCGCGCTATCCAGCAGCGTGATGCAACATGGATCCGAGAGGATGTCACCAGAGCCCAGCTCCATGGACTGCAGCAGTACACCGCCCAGATCGAGCAGTTCAATGATATGCTTCATGAGGAAGTACACCAGCTGCACAACCAGCTTCACCCCGTGATTCCACCAGTTGCTGAGGACCCCGAAGACGGAGTCGTGGAGGAACCTGAAGTGGAACACGAGCCCGATCAGATGAGGAAGTGGAACCTGCTGAAGATGTCCACGTTGAAGATGAAGATGAGGAGGAAGAGCCTGAGCTTATCATCGAGGATGATGATGATGACGAAGAGTTGATCTTCATCGATGACGACTAGACTCCTTGTGTCTGTACCATCTGCTTACCTAAAACCTTAGACTAGGTTTGGGGGCGTTAGTCTGTCTGTTGCCAAGTCTGGCATGTATCTTTCTTTTCGTACCTTTTCCCCTTATCAGTCTGTTGTCATCTTTATCAAGCCAGCTATCTTTGTATCAGTGAAGTTATCAATCGGTCGTTTCAGAACCTTTGTCCATATATGCTGAGTTCCGAGTTGCTTATACAGATGCCTGTGAACACCCGTACCGGAGCTGGAGGTTCTGATGATGCCAACTCCCAAACCCTCCACCTGTACCAGCTACCCTAGCAGATGCCATTGCAGCCTTGGCCGCCGCTGCCAATCTGATGGCTCAGAACCAAGGACAGCAGAATGTTGGTCACCGTGGTCGTCACAACCAAGAGACCACCTATGTGGATTTCACTGAAACCCGTCCACCGGTTTTCACCAGAGCCGATGAACCCCTCGAAGCTGATGATTGGCTCCGCACCATGGAGCAGAAGTTTGGTCTCATCCGATGCACTGAAATCCAGAAGCCCCGGTTTGCTTCGCAGCAGCTTCGTGGCCCAGCAAGTGCTTGGTATGCCAACCTCTTGGCTGCCCAGCCTGAAGGTCATGAGTTGACCTGGGAGAGTTCCGCACCGCTTTCCGTGCACACCACATCCCATCAGGTCTGATGAAGATGAAGCTTGATCAGTTCCTAGCCCTGCAGCAGAAGGACTCCACAGTGATGCAGTATGTGGGTCAATTCAACCATCTGAGTCAGTATGCAGCAATATGTCAACACGGATGAGAAGAAGAGAGACTGTTTCCTTAGGGGATTGCACCCTAAGATCCGCAGAAGCATGTCCAACACCTGACCGGTTCTTATCATGAGGCTGTTGACCGGCAGTTGCTTTTGAAGAGAGTAACCGTCAGTACCAAGAGGAGAAGAGGAAGAAGAAAGCAGGATCTAGCAGCCACTCTGGCAATCACAAGCGCCAGAGGGTCATATATCATCCTAGTCACCACCACAACCGTCCACCTTACCCTCACCAGCAAGTGGTTGTCCGTACCGCGGCTACCACCCACAACGCCAACCAACAAAGTGCCACTCAGCCGAACGCCCAGGTGTTCGTATCACCACCCCACAAACCGCCTATAACCATCCCTGCTACAACTGTGGTCAACTTGGCCACTGGTCTCGTGAGTGCCCAAAGCCCAAGAAGCCTGCTCAGAACTTTCAGAAGGGTCCTGGAGGACCACAGCAGCAGCAGCACACACCGTGCTCCACAGCAGCAAGTGCAGAAGGGCAAGTTCGTCAAGAAGCACGGGCAAGTCTACTACACCACTGTCAGCGATATTCCAGAAGGGGAGCCCGTCATGATCGGTAGGTTTCCCGTTGCCAATCATCCTGCAGTTGTGTTGTTTGATTCTGGTGCATCGCATTCTTTCATCAGTCGTACCTTCGTCTCTAAGCATGACATATCAATTGGGGAGTTGAAAGAAAGTTTTTGCATTTTATCGCCTGGAGGGCGTATAAACACCAAAGAGGTGGTTCGCAGTATACCAGTGATGTTGGGAAATCATGCGTTCCCTACCACCATGATAGTGTTGAAAGATCAGGAGATAGATGTCATCCTAGGCATGAATTGGATGTGTCAGTATAAAGCCATGATCGACATCTTGAATAGAGTTGTGAGAGTGGATATTCCTAACAGTACCGCCAAACTCCTTCTCCAACTTCCTATGCCTTCAAAACCAGCCACACAGCTAAATGCTACCTATGATCAAGGGATCCGAGACATCCCTGTAGTCTGTGAGTTCCCTGATGTCTTTCCTGAGACTTACCTGGTCTACCTCCTGACCGTGATGTTGAGTTTGCCATAGAGCTAAAGCCCGGGACTGCTCCTATATCCCGCAGAGCTTATCGAATGCCTCCCAGAGAGTTGGCAGAACTAAAAATCCAATTACAAGATTTGTTGGACAAGGGTTATATCCGCCCAAGCTCGTCTCCTTGGGGCTGTCCTGCAATCTTTGTAAAGAAGAAAGACAAGAGTCTCAGACTTTGCGTTGATTATCGCCCACTCAACGAAGTCACCATCAAAAAAAAATACCCCTTGCCTCGTATCGATCTTCTGTTTGACCAGTTAGCTGGGCCAAGGTATTCTCCAAGATTGACCTCAGATCTGGTTACCACCAAATAAAGATTCGTCCTGAAGATATTCCTAAAACAGCTTTCACCACCAGATACGGCCTATATGAGTATTTGGTCATGTCCTTCGGTTTGACCAATGCCCCGCTCATTTCATGTACCTCATGAACTCTGTGTTCATGCCAGAGCTTGATAAATTCGTGGTCGTGTTCATTGACGACATCCTTGTCTACTCAAAAACCCCTGAAGATCACGCCGAGCATCTTCGTATCGTTCTATCCCGTCTCAGAGACCATCAGCTCTATGCTAAGTTCAGTAAATGTGAATTCTGGTTGGATCAGATACAGTTTCTTGGTCATGTCCTATCCGCTGAAGGTGTGTCAGTCGACCCCGGAAAAGTGTCAGATATCCTGGATTGGAAGCCACCTACCTCTGTTCACAAGGTCCGCAGTTTTATGGGAATGGCTGGATATTATCGTCGATTCATCCCAGATTTCTCCAGAATCGCCAAGCCTATCACCGAGTTGCTGAAGAATTCTGTGAAGTTCTTTTGGTCACCAGCTTGTGAACAAGCTTTTCAGACTTTGAAGAAGTTGTTAACCACGTCACCAGTGCTAGCTCAGCCAAACGTCGAGAAGCCCTTTGATGTCTACTGTGATGCATCTGGTACTGGTTTGGGTTGCGTGTTGATGCAAGAAGGAAGAGTGATCGCTTATGCCTCGCGGCAGCTTAAGCGACATGAGGAAAATTATCCAACTCATGATCTTGAGTTAGCAGCAGTGGTTCATGCCTTGAAGATATGGCGTCATTATCTGTTGGGCAGTACCTGCAATGTGTACACAGATCACAAGAGCCTGAAGTATATCTTCACCCAAGAAGAGCTGAACATGAGGCAGCGAAGATGGCTTGAGTTAATCAAGGACTATGATATCGAAGTGCATTACCATCCGGGTAAGGCGAATGTGGTCGCCGATGCACTCAGTCGCAAGTCATACTGTAACTGCCTGGTTATGAAATCCTATGAATCTTCCCTATGCTATGAACTAGAGAAGCTGGGTATTGAAATGGTTCCACAAGGAAGTCTAGGCAATGTCAGAGTAGAAACCTCTATCAGAGAACAGATCATAGCTGCACAGAAAGATAACCCCGGAATCAAGCACATCAGCGAAAAGGTTCGAGCTGGAAAAGCCGACTGTTTCAGGATTGATGATGAAGGAGTGGTATGGTTCAAGAACCGTCTGGTAGTTCCCAAGGTACCTGAGCTGAGACAGATAATCCTTGATGAAGCACACTCAACCAGATTTGCCATCCATCCTGGCAGCAACAAGATGTACCAAGACTTGAAGCAAAAATTCTGGTGGACAAAGATGAAGATCGAAATCGCTCGACATGTCGCTCGTTGCGATACATGTCAGAAAGTCAAGGCTGTGCATATGAAGCCCGGAGGAGAGCTGCAACCTTTGTCAGTACCTGGTTGGAAATGGGAGGATATCAGCATGGATTTTATCAATGGATTACCCAAGACTCAAAAGGGATTCGATTCCATTTGGGTGATAGTGGACCGTCTCACGAAGCAAGCTCACTTCCTACCGGTCAAAACAAGTTATACCGCCCCAACTTATGCCACCTTGTACAAGAACAACATAGTGAAGCTCCATGGCATACCCAAGACCATCATCTCAGATCGTGGTACTCAGTTTGTCGCTAAGTTCTGGAAAGCGTTCCATGCCTCACTTGGAACCAAGCTATTGTATAGCACGGCTTATCATCCGCAGACTGATGGACAGACTGAGAGAGTCAACCAAGTGTTAGAAGATATGTTGAGAGCCTGTGTGCTTACCTTCGCAGATACTTGGGATCAGTGTTTGCCCTTGGCAGAATTCTCTTATAATAACAGTTATCAAGAGAGCATCAAAATGGCACCCTTTGAAGCACTGTACGGTCGCGTTGTCGTACACCTCTCAGTTGGTCTGAACCCGGAGAAAGGGAATTCTTTGGAGTTGACCTAGTAAAGGATATGGAAGAGAAAGTCAAGCAAATACAAGAGAACATGAAGATTGCACAGTCTCGACAGAAAAGTTATGCTGACAAGAGACGTCGACCTCTGCAGTTCGAGATCGGGATTATGTGTACCTGAAGGTCTCACCCACCAAAGGAGTCACTCGTTTTGGAGTCAAAGGAAAGCTAGCACCCCGCTACATTGGTCCGTTTGAGATTCTGGATCGTTGTGGCAAGGTCGCTTACAAGCTAAGTTTGCCCGATCATCTTTCAGCAGTTCATAATGTGTTTCATGTCTCCCAACTCAAGAAGTGTCTCCGAGTACCTGAACATGTGGTTGAAGTTGAAGGCGTTGAGCTAGAACCAGATCTGTCATACACGAGTATCCAGTTCGCGTGTTGGATCACAAGGATCGTGTTACCCGAAGAACCACCACAAGATGGTATAAGATCCAGTGGAACCAGCACTCTGAAGAAGAAGCCACTTGGGAATCTGAAGATTTCTTGGCAAAGAACTATCCGGACTTTCTCGAATCTCTATAGGTGTGAGTTTCCTCTTTTTGTTC
The DNA here is from genome assembly GCA_009763385.1 of Coix lacryma-jobi var. lacryma-jobi. Classification (NCBI taxonomy): domain Eukaryota; kingdom Viridiplantae; phylum Streptophyta; class Magnoliopsida; order Poales; family Poaceae; genus Coix; species Coix lacryma-jobi. Next base: position 180,091,674 of record CM019823.1, on the reverse strand, counting down.
TTTAAACGACGCGGAATCTCGGGGCGAGATTTCTTTTAGGAGGGAGGGTTGTAACACCCCTGGTGTTACTAATGTAATTAACTTGACATGTCATCATCTTAAGCATTAATCATTTTGTGATGCATTTGGATTGCTTAATTGCTATGCTTTGTCCCTTTTCAAAAACCCTAAAAGCCCAATTCTTCCCTAAGGGCAAAATGGTAATTTCACCTCTGTGCCTAGTTCTATGTAATTCTTGTTCAATTTAGTGCCCTGATGTTTGTTGCTTTGATCAAAGTTCAAAAATCAGATTTGATTTGATGTCCTTTGCAAACCCTAAATTCCCAAATCCTGGATTTATTCCCTTTTGATAACTTTTTCATAATTCAAATTTTGAGTTGGTTCAAAAAGCAAAGTTGTGAATCTGACCTAGAGGAACAACTTTGGTATTTACAGATTTCCAAGTTTCTATATAAAATTGAAGTAATTTCAAATCCATTCAAACTCCAGTTTTTGTCCCTTTTGAGTTTTCAAAAGTTATTCAAAAACTATTGAGTTTCAGAAAAGTGTATATTAGCAAAGTTGTAGGTTTTGACAAATGGAACAACTTTCATATATAAAGATTTTCAAGTTTCAGTTTGAAATCCAAAGTAATTTTGATTTGAATCAAATTTGAAAAGTGTCCCCTTTTCTGTTTTTGTATATAGTTCAAAAACTATTTGGAATTTGAAAATGTTCATATTGACAAAGTTGTAGATCTCATTTTTCTGAGCAACTTTGGTATTTTGAGTTTTTGTTGCCCAGTTCAAATTTTGGAAGTAATTTGCAAAATACAGAGATCAGCCAAAAGTCAAACCCTAAGACCTAGCCCTGTTCATCTTCCACCTACAGCTAGGGGGCCCCCGGCCGTGGCCGAGCCTCCGGCGTGCGCGCGCCACGCGTTTGGCAGCCGCTCGTCTGCCCCCGACTTGTCGCCCGCGCCCGCGACATCTTTCCGCACCCGCACGCGCGAAGCGCTGACTTCCGCCCCGTCCCCTACTGCTCCAGCGCGCCGCCGCCGCGTGGCCATCGCCGGCGCTGCCTGCGCCCGAGCCCCGGCTGCACGCCTGTCCTCCCGCCTGCGCGCAATCGAGAGCGCACGCGTCCGCCGAGCTTATCCACCCCCCCGCCTCGAGCTCTCTACCGGCCCCTGGCCGCGGCTATATAAGCCCGCCGGAGCCCCGAGCTCCGCACTCACCCCCGCCGCCGTGGCCAGACCACTCCAAAGCCTCCGCCGCTCAACCACCTAGCCCGAAAGCTCCGCCTTGAGCTCGTGAAGCTTTCCCACCCCCCCATTTCACCTTCCCCGCCTCCATTGCCCGGCGTAACCCCATCTTCCCATCTCCGACGGAACCCGGTGACTCGGGTTCGTCAAATACTCCCCTCCGGTCACGGATACCTTCTCCCGACCCCTGTGTCAGCTTCCTCGGTTCCGTGCGACTCTAACCCGGCCCTTGCGGTCTCGTGTGTTGCGCAGGACCGCCGGATCGCCGGAGCGCCGCCGCGGTCGTCTCCTCCCTCGAGCACGTCGAGCCTCACCTCGAGAAGTGTCGAGCCTCACCCTCGAGCACGTGTCGAGCCTCACCCTCGAGCCCTCTCCGACCGTGGTAAGCATCCGAAGCCTCCGGGCCTCTGCTTCCACTCCGTCCGTTCGCCCGAGCCCAAGCCTCGGCGACGCAGCTCTCTCCTCTGCTTCGCCCGAGTCAGGCCTCGACGGAGCTTGTTTTTCCGTCTCGCCCGAGCCCAAGCCTCGGCGGCGCATGCCCTCCGCTTCGCCCGAGCCCAAGCCTCGGCGAGCGCATGCTCTCCTCCTTCGCCCGAGTCAGGCTCGGACGGAGGCTTACTTCTCCGTCTCGCCCGAGCCTCCGGGCCAGGCCTCGGACGAAGCTGTCGCTTCCGTCTCGACCGAGCCCGTCTCGACCGAGCCCCGCGCGATTCGCCCGAGCCCCCGCGATTCGCCGAGCCCGCCTAGAAGGAGCACAGTGCTCTTCTCTTTTTCTGAGAGATGTGAATAGTGTTCTGTTTTCTCTTTTTTGTATGATTTTCTGTGTGCATCCAAAATTCTGAAATTTTTGTGTAGACTCCTTATGCTCTGGAGTATTTTATAAAAATATGAAACTTGAGTTTTGTGCAAAGATTTGAAAATGTAAAATTCCCCTTTTAATTGAAAAATGGAGGTTTTGGTATTTTTGGAGAGTGATCTTTAACTCCAAAAATCTTGAGATAAATTTTTGTGACCTTGTTATGACATGCTGAACCTCTGGTAAAATTTTGAAGTCATTTGGAGCAAGTTGATTTTTGAGCATTTATTTTAAATAGTTGATAGTGCCTTTTCTTAATTAATGTCTGGATTATTTGAGCACCTTAATGACCTCCAAAATTATGAATTTGTTTTGCCATCTATTTATGCCATAATGAACTTATGTGATTAATTTGGTAATTTTGGAGCAACTTCATAAAATGACCTTTTAATTAATTTAGGAAAATAGAAAAGTGATTAGGGTTGGTAATAAGTGTTTGATGATGTGATCTTTGGATTGATTGATGTTCATAGACCCCTACCCTTTGGTCTATGATGGTTGTGATGCTATGATTGGTTGATGCTTAGGATAATCATAATAAGGCCTACTTTAATCAATATTGCTTAAGGAAGAAATGGTTACCTTTTATGCTCAACCTAGATTTCGATTATGCCTTGTTAAGAGTAATCTAGAATCAGTGGAATTGTCTTGCACCATAAGTCCATATCATCATTCTCATGAGCATTCATCATTGCATCCGTATAGTTGACGAAGAAGGTACCAGAGTCGAGGCCGCTGTTGACGAACCAACTCCCGAGGCGACCCCGAGCTCCGACACCTATACCTACCCCGAGTCTGCTCTTTTTGCCATCCAAGGCAAGCCCCGGTGCATTTAACCCTTCCTTGCTTTTATAAATGTTTCTTTAAATGTTTTGAGTTAAACTATTGCATTAGGTAATAGGAGTTGTGTGATGACCTATTGACTGCATTATCCACCCCACCAAGATACACATACCCTTGTTCAAAACTATTTGAAAAATGCTTAGCAATGCTTTCAATAGATTTGCAATAAAATGCCAATTTCAAAAGTGTGATCACTTTAAGAATGTTTATGGGAATTTGGCTTTACTCCCGTCTGTTGGCTAGTTATCTGATCCGTACCTAGTCAATAGCGAGGAGAGGTTGTCCGAGCGTACGGTGCCGTCATGTTGTAGTCCGGGACTCAACAGTTGACACCGACCGGGACATGGTTGAAAAACTGACAGGACTATTACGCTTGGGTGAGATATAACCAAGGTATAGTTCTGGCTGGAAAATTAGGGACCATCCGTATGGGGGCCTGCTGGTCAAGACTTGTAACTATTCACATACTACGGAAAGCTCTGGCTCCGAGGAATCCTTTATTGGACCGACAACCGCGCACTGGGAGTGGAGAGATGGCGGAAGTAGCATGTACCCACGTGGGTTAAAGTCCCGGATTGGAGTGGTGTACTGTACTTCCGGGTGGCGTAGGACCGGGCCCAATCTTGGAGGAATCGTGGTAGACGAGTTGGCATATGCAAGCTTGGGTGCTACATATGCAGTGTGGATAGGGATCCTCAGCTGAGTATTATTTATCCGGATTAACGTTGCTCCTCGGTTATGGAGACTTGGTCCACTGACTGTCAACGGAGAGTGGTTCTCAACTAGGAATGTTTTTGAAATGTAAAATGAATCATGAATGATGAAGAGTTGAGAAATACTGAATCTTTCAAAAATAAAATAAGGTTTACAAAAATGTTTTTCTGCAAAATACTTGATCTTGCTTAAGCCTTACCTTGACTACCCTAAGCCTCTCATTCCTGAGTCTTCTCCCTTTTTCTTTAGTCGGGTAAGTCTTGTTGAGTACCCCAGTACTCAGGGTTTGTTACCCATGTTGCAGGTATGCCTGAAACCCCGATGTGTCTCGCACCCTGTTGCGTGACCTTCCTCCAGGAAGAGGCCGATGAGGCCGATGAGTAAACATGCACCCTCGGGCTGGGTGTTACATGTATCGTTATGTTAATGTTTCCGCTACGTTGTCTACTTTGAATCACCCGAACAATGGTTTGTAATAACCGTACTCCTTACCTCATTTGAAACCTCGGTTTGTAAAACTAATGTTATTTAAGTCTTCCGCTCTATTATCTCTGATATTTGTGAAAGTGTGAAATGGTGTAACCGAAAGATGAGATGATCCTGCGGACATTTGGGCACTGATGTAGCCCGGTGGCGAACAGGTCTTAATCACATGGAACATGGGTTCGGCTGTCAGAGGTTGACAGGGACACGTGGGCCATAGGATTAGGGTCGTTCCGTCACAATGCTCCTCGTGCGCGTAGTCGCCAGCGTCTAGGTGGGGTAGCAGGGGGGACAAAGAGGAAGGGTGAGTACATCGAAATGTACTCCGCAAGTGTAGGAAATGTATGCTTATGAGGCTTATAACAAAGGTAGGCTGACATAGTTTGACTCATGCACCTAAAGCGACACATCCTATTAATCCTGTGCACCTATTTACTAGGTTATAGACACAGACTCTATACAAAAGTAACAACACTCGGAGTCGCACCGAGCAAGACCACACTCGGAGTCACACCGAGCAACCAACACTTGGAGTCACACCAAGCAACCGTACTTGGAGTCGCACCAAGCACCCACACCTGAAGTCCATCAGGCAACCGCACCTGAAGTCCATCAGATGACCCGAACCAGTAACCAGTAACCAACTAATCTCGAAGAAGTCCAAGCCCGCTCATGACCGTGAGCACGGCTGATATATCAGTTTTACACTCTGCAGAGGTTGCACATCGTTACCCATGAGTCGTGCATTACCCGTCACGCTAAACACTGCCGAGGTGCATAGCGGGTTGCACTGCAAGGCCTTTACAAAGCCCCTCCAAGCCTGTGTTACACGTACTCTAAGGTTTCTCCCCTGTCCATAAGTCAACGACCCCAAGGGACCCCTCTTGAGCCACCATACAACCCCCGTGTAGCATAACTTGGAGGAAACTAATTAATTAGCCAGGTCCAGTCCATCCAGGTCTCATGGTTGCGCTGTTTTGCCGGGTTACTTGTCCAAGAACCGGGTCCTAGGGATCCAGGCAGGATATGTCTAGCATGAGCCCCGAACCAGAAGCCAAAACCAGCTGCCAAATCCCACGGCACAAAACCACCAATACGGGTCCATCCTGCCGGATTTTCCTAATAACCATGTTACTACAAAATTACCATGTCCATATTGTTTCATAGATCATTAATCAAGATTATTAACATTTAACTCCCATCCCATCCATGACTGCAGGGCTAAGCAAGACACCTACCCAAACATCCCAAAACAGGCGACAAGGATAATAGAGCAAAATCTAGTAAACCATAACATAGGATTCAATTTAATGACAAGCATGCAACTACAGGATCTAAACTACTCTAATACCAAAAGCAAAATAAATACAGGGTGCAAGATGTTCAAGAACACTTGCCTGCGGGCTGAGTCGAATCAACTGGATCACAACAAAAATCTGGAGCGTCCTCGAACTCCGCACTCTCTGGCCCAATCAACATACATGGCACAATACGACAAAATAAATAACAGTACAACAAACAACATCGAAATAGTAAACTAATAGATGTACTGCGTAGAGAACGAAATTATGAATCTAACGCAAGTTGAATGGGTCGAATCGGAGTCAAAACGCAAAAGTTATGGGCATTTGAAGTTGAGTGGCAAATCTGTAAATCATTTGAACTCATTTTGTATTTAGAATAAATCAAAAACTAAAAATGGCAGTCGGCTGGACCGGGCGTCAAATATCTGGAAACAGGGGGTCTAGATCAATAAAAGGAAGACTCATAAAACAGGGACTGAACTGCGGGTTGGTTAAGCGAAAGGAAGGGGGCTTTTGTGCAAAAACGTCGGGCCGGCCGGCACTGTGCTGTGAACCCCGTCCATAGCCCGTGGACCGGCTGCTGGAGTGCTAGCTTCCATGGTGAACCATATGGACTGCGCCTCATTTCTGCAGAAGTGCGGGGGTGTGTTTGCAAGTCTACCAAGACTCAGTTAATAGTGCGGTCGGAGTGCGGGTTTATTCGTGAGTAGATCGAGGGCTCTTTTGCCAAATGACCATGACCGGTCTGTGCTGGCGTGCAACTGCCGACGTGGCGCCGACTGGCGCTAACGCGCTGCTGCGTGGCGCTCGCCTATTGGCTCGGTGTGTTGCGCGGGCAGTGGTCGCGTGAGCTGGCCCCCGGTGGACTGAGTCCACAACGTCGAGTGGCCGGTGCATACCGGTTCACTTGCAGGTTCTAATCTCGGCCATCCGAGACGGATCCGACGGCCTAGGACTAAAAGGAAGAACAAGGTGACCGCCGGCGGGGAAGGGCACGGCGGCGCCTGGGCTCTACACGGCGGCGCCATGGGAGGGACTCGCCGGGGTGCTCGGATCGAGCCCTAGAGACTAGTAGAGACCTAGGAGGCCGGTGGGAAAGGAAGCGGAGAAGATGGCGAGCTCACCGAGGGGTTTCGCGCGGCGGGAGGATGCTCGGGGAGACGTACACGACGGCGGAGTCGGGAGGACTGGTTCGGGATCCGGCGCGGTCGATGCCGTGGAGTTCCTGGCGCTGGTTCACGCCGTGGTTGGTTCCTTATTGAGTGGAAAATAAATTTATTAAACCCGTATAGGGCGAATCGAATTTATTCTATTTAGAAAATCAGCAAAATGATTAATAAATTTTATTTTCCTCCTCTAATAAACTAGCCAACCTATTTAATTTCTAATTTATTTAATTAATTTGGGGAAAAAATTAAATTAGGGTGTTACAGAAGGCGGCAGGGTTGCCAGCGCTGTCCGAGCAAGTTGGTGAAAGGTCGGCAAATTGGATTCTTGCTCGAAAACCAAAGGAAACTGAGAGCGGTGTGTCCTTTGACGACCCAATGTTTGAAGAAGCAACAAAGAGCATCTTTGCGGTGGCGGCCAAGACGCAGGAAGGGAAATTCAAGCCACGAAGGGAGAGGGACATCCTTACTGCGGGCCTCGGTAACCCTGAGCATCCTGGCCGTGTTCGGGGCATCTCATCCAAAGAGGGATGGAAGGATGGATTCGGCCCTCAGTGGCAAGGTGAGTATAAGAAACGTGATCGATACAAAGAAGAAATGACAAGTTATTTAAAGTAAGAGGCTAAGAAAGAGTTCACGGAGATGATGGCAAAATTGCTAGAAAATCCTCCTCCTGAGTTGATGCAAAAACTAGCGAGTGCTGTTTCAAATCAACAGATTAGCGTTCAGGCACCCCAGATGCAGCTAGTCCCAGTGGTGTCACAATGTGCAACCAACATTCCAAGCAGTGTTGCGTCTACGGCAAACAAGGTTCACTATCCGGTTGACGACATTGTTGGTCCCATGTCGTGCTCCCTGGTCATAAGATATGGCATTAACAATCATCGTACAAGGGAAGTAGCCAAGGGCAAAGCAATCCCAGGACACAAATACCATGGAGCTGACATTCCTGAAGACTACTGCAGGGTAGAAGTATTGACCGTGGTTCAAGGATATGAGAATGAGATTCTAGACATCCCCGGTCCAGAGGACATTGAGAAACTCGGACAGGCTATAAACAATTTCATCCTTTGGCCTAGGCGGGACGTCCAGCTGATGGAGCAACCCACTCAGGAGTCATCAGGACGTACCGATCCTCTTCATGACCACCCACCATCACCTCACCAGTCTATTCCCGACCCTCAATCATCACCTCCGCCAAAGTCAGCACCATCTCCGCCACAATCATCACCTCTGCCACAGTCAGCACCATCTCTGCCACAGTCATCACCTCCACCACAGTCAGCACCACCTCCGCCACAGTCGTCTCCTTCGCCACAGTCAGCACCATCCCCGCCACAGTCATCGCCTTTGCCACAGACACCACCATTGAATTCCCCACCTTCCCAACAACCCGAAGATCCTCTGCCACAAAGCAAGGAGCCACCACCACCGCCAAAAAAGAAATTTCCGGTACCCAAGTTGGTTTCCGCCTATGAGCCAAAGAAGAAAATAGCTGGGACAGCCAAATTTTTAAAAGGAATTGGATAGAAATGTACTTCAGAAGTCGTTGAGTTGTCTGAGCTTCAGAAGTCAGCGAAGCCAGTGCCTAAGGTAATTCCTTGCACTATCAAGGTCCCAACTGCAGAAGATTACAAGTCTATCCCTAAAAAGTTTGTGTTGGGAAGGCCTCTACTCAAGCGGAAGACACTCTTAAATATTCCAAGCAATATAAAAAGGTTACATGACTGGTATACGAGAGCCGCTTCTGTTGGCATCGACACCATCAACGTGTGTATCCCCAAAAGGCATTTCTAAGTGAAAATAATATGTGCATCATTAACTTTGAAGACATTTGGTTGATGATGAATCTCGAGAGACTGGACGTACAGATTGTAACAACGTTTGCACTGTAAGTGTTACATAGTTTAAAATGCATTATAGTTGCGTCAATGTTGAATATCTGACTTGCACATGTGCCTTGCAGAATGCTATATGATCAGCAGGAGTTGTATTATGGGCAAGATTTCAATTATTGTGCCAATGAAAGGATTGGCTATCTGAACCCAATTGAAATATGCGAAGAACGACACACTTTCAGAATCGGAGATGACAACATAGAGTTACTGGGCTTAGAAGGTGAGGAACGGTACAAGAAAATCGCAAAGTTGAAGTTGGCGTATGAATCCCAGTACGCCTTCTACATTGGAATGTCATTGCTCAAGTATCAACATAGGGAATCGGTAGTGGCCCCGTACCACTTTGGGTAAGTGTGAGTTTCCATAGATGCATCATGAATTTGATTCCAATACACAAATGCATCATGAATTTGATTCGTGCAGGGACCACTGGATCTGCCTTTTCATTTATCCTAGGGACGGAAGGGTGCTGGTACTAGACTCCGCAAATTACCCGCCATCAAGCTATACAAAATTCATTGAAATGTTAGAGCTGTAAGTCGAGATATGCATTCTTACTTTTGTATTTTGAGAGTTTGTGTATAATTAACATAGTGATTCTTCTATTCGAGATCATAGGGCATATAGGTTTTATAAGATAAAAGGTGGAAAGTGCGAGTCCAACATTCAAGGGCAGCCATTGCAAGTTTTATATGACTGGCCGGTAAGTTGGTGAAAATTTACTCTTATAAATACAAAGCATATATGTACTATACATAGGACCATGGTTGCATATATAAATATTCACTTTCCCATTATATAGTGCCACAAGCAACCACCTGGATCTGTCCTCTGTGGATACTATGTGTGTGAGCACATGAGAGAGACTGGTCGATACGTCAGCAACCCTTCCAAGGTAATACAAGTAATAGTCGTGTATGTAGTATTGACCACCATAGTATTGACAAACTATGTACATGCAGGAATATATAAGACATTGACAAACTTTCTTTGCAGGAATATAAGGAAGACAAGGCAAAGCGCATCACCGAACGTACTTTGTACAACATAGTTGAGGACCTGAGCCTTTTCCTATTGAAGCACGTCATTTCAACGGAAGGGAGGTATCATGATCATGAGAGCGAATTATCGAAGCCAGAGTACCGAGTGCTAACAGAGATTTCTAGGCTAAAACTAACTCGGAATGGTTATTAGACCACCTGTGCAAACTTGGATGTATGTAATGCGCAAACTTGCAACTCTATGTTTGTGAGCACGAAACTTTGATGTATATAAGTGTATGTATGAAATATGTAAATTGCATGTTGCTATATTAATGTATATGCATATATTTAATTTAACAATATAATTGCATGTTCCTATATTATTGTATATATTTAATTTAATAATATAATAATTATAATTAACAATATATATATAAAACTGGTCTACAACAACACAAGCGGTTCACTTAAACAACCGTCAGTGTACTATTTACGCTGGCGGTTGTTTAAGTGAACCGCCTGTGAAAATCGATTTCCACAGGCGGTTCACAAATAATCGCATGTGTTGTTGTTCCATTTTCACTGGCCCCAGCGCAGGCGGTGCTAGAAAACGCCTGTGAAAATGAGTTTTCAACCGCTTGTATAGTATGTCTCTGTACTAGTGTACGGAGGAGAGATAACAGACAAAAAAAAATGATGAATAGCTATCGATTTGTTGGGCACCAACGTGGAAGCCAATAGGCGCATGCAGCTTTCTTACTCAAGATGTGGCCAACCGGAAGCCGCACGTGATGAAAGATGTTTTGATTAATTAATTCTAACATTTGGGTCCACTGGTCACGTCCATCGTCTCAGCTATCGAAATCGATGACGCCACTGTAGACGTCCTTACTAAACGCCTGTCCAACCCTTTGGATTGATTTCACTAAAATTTTCACATCCCAAAAGAGATCCTAATTTATGTACAACTATTTCTTAAAAAAAATGTCAAGCTACTTAAAAAGTTGGTGCACACTGTAGCTGTCTAGGGCTATGCATCCATGCATGCACCGATGCGCACATAGGGTGTAACCGTCTTTTTTTTAAAAAAAAAAGAAATATATCTTGTTTGTGTAAACTTATCAGACAGGTTTATCAATTATGATACAATATTATTTTCTAACAAAATAGTATCAGTCAGTTTATCAGTGGCAGAAAGTATCAGTCAAATAACTCCCTAATCGTGAACTTACTGGGTTTACCAGCTTATTACCAAAGCAGCATAGTGTGTATTATCCACTCTCCCTGGTCCGTCCTCTCGCCGCGTGGCAAAAATGGCGATGCATGCACCCCCTCCTTTCCGGTCTCCCGGCCACGCACGCCTGTTTGTTTGTGTCCTGTACGTACGTACTGTGCTGGGTGCTAGTGCTGTGGATCGTTTTTTTAAGAATCCATATGCATGCGCACACCACTGCTCCCATATAGTATTGGCATGTACGACGTGGTCATTATACATCCCGATGCTAAGACTAACCGTACTCTTTGTACTCTAAATTCATCCTATATACATCCTAGACATCAAGATTCTCTCCTCTTGTCGGGGCACCGCAAAAGGGTACCCCCAATCAACGCAAAACAAATAGGTTAAACCTAGAACACCAAATAATAAACTCAGCTAGACTAACCTTCCAAAGAACCGACCGCCTCCTGGTAGCCTACCCCTCGAGCCCTGGCGCGTAGGCCACGAACCCGCTACAGCCGTGCACCGCTCCTCGGGACCCTGCGCGGGGACCTCGAGCCTCTCCAGCATGATAGCCTATCCCTCGAGGCTCTTTACACCCCAGGCCTCGAGCTGGAGCCCAACCTCCACTCACCCGAGCCCTCCGCGCCAGGGCTCAGGCGAGCGCTCCACTACCCTTCGAAGCCCCCCACGAAGAGGAAGCTTCCCGCTCCCCAGCTCTGACGACCGTACCAACCCCACGCAGCGCATTTAATGCTTTCACCTACTCCGGTCACATCCTCTGGCACACGATGCGTGCCACAGCGAGCCAGAGTCAGGGTCAAACCTCGTTTTCACCACAGGCATAGTCAAAAGGGGGACGTACAACACTGTTAAGCCATACCCTACACTGTTGCACGTCCAAACCACGTCTCGAGGCCCGGATGCCCGCTGCTCAATCGGGTTTCCCGGGACTTGCCCATACCTGCAGGGACCCGAGCCCCCCGTAGGCGCCACCTCGAGGCCGGCTCTGAGCCCCTCGAGCCCCGACTACTTTCATGCTATTGGAGGACAGGTACCCCAAGACTCGGAGGGACCCAGCCACGTCATGAACGTGCCGGAATGGACGCTGCATGGCCTCACGTCGCCACGCCTCCACGTCCGCGCCCGGGAGGGAGGCCATGCTTCAAGGACGCTTCAACAGCAACCCCCACGTCGGCTCCAGTAGCATCGACAAGACGGGATTCCTACTCTCCGCCGTATTGGGCATTGTACATCCTGACTCCTATATCACACCTGTGTAACTCTGGCCTCCTCTTGCTCTATAAAAGGGGACACCAGGGACCTTCACTGATCCGGTTACACAGATGCGGCTAGAAACACACGCACGCACAAGTCCGCATAAGTCCACACTACACACACATACGAGTCCGGGCTCCGGTCCACTGTGACACCCCAATTTTAAGAACAAAATTGGAGCACAATATATGTATGCCAGGATCAATTTTCATACATATATCCACATCATAGTAAATATCAAAACAATGCTTTGTTAATAATATCGAACTTTATTACATAAATGACCCTCGGGTCTGAAATAAAAAGTACAGTCTCTCATGAAACTAACTCTAAGGTAAACTCTGACGAAGATGCGGAAGATCTGGACTCCACTCCACAGGAAGGTCGACCGGGGGCTGCGCCATCCTAGTACAGGTCGTCAGGGTCGTAGCCTCCGTCTTCTGGATACTCCGGCTCCTCGTAGTCTCCAGCGTCTGGGTGGGGTAGCAGGGGGGACAAAGAGGAAGGGTGAGTACATCGAAATGTACTCCGCAAGTGTAGGAAATATATGCTTATGAGGCTTATAACAAAGGTAGGCTGACTTTGTTTGACTCAAGCGCCTAAAGCGACACACCCTATTAAATCCTATTTCCTATGCACCTATTTACTAGGTTATAACCACAGTCTCCAAAAGTAACAGTAACCACACTCGGAGTCGCACCGAGCAAACCACACTCGGAGTCACACCGAGCAACCAACACTTGGAGTCCACCAAGCAACCACACTTGGAGTCGCACCAAGCACCCACACCTGAAGTCCATCAGGCAAACCACACCTGAAGTCCATCAGATGACCCGAACCCAAACCAACCAGTAACCAACTAATCTCAAAGAAGTCCAAGCCGCTCGTGACCGTGAGCACGGCTGATATATCAGTTTTACACTCTGCAGAGGTTGCACATCGTTACCCATGAGTCGTGCAGATCCCGTCACGCTAAACACTGCCGAGGTGCATAGCGGGTTGCACTGCAAGGCCTTTACAAAGCCCCCTCCAAGTCCGTTCCACACGTACCTCTAAGGTTTCACCCCGTACAAAGGTCTACGACCCCCAGGGCCCCCTCGTGAGCCACTAAAACAAACCCCGTGTGGGCCCTCAACTTAGAGGTAACTAATTAATTAGCCAGGTCCAGCCCATCCAGATCTCATGGTTGCGCTGTCAAGCCGGGTTACATGCTCTGAGAACCGGGTCCTAGGGATCCAGGCAGGATATGTCTAGCACGAACCCCGAACCAAAAACCAGAAGCAGCTGCCGAGTCCCACGGCACAAAACCACCAATACGGGTCCATCCTGCCGGATTTACCTAATAACCATGTTACTACAAAATTACCATGTCCACATTCGTTTCATATTTCATTAATCAAGATTATAAACATTTTAACTCCCATCCCAACCATGACTGCAGGGCTAAGCAAGACACCTACCCGAACACCCCAAAACAGGCGACAAGGATAATATAAACAAATTCTAGTAAACCCTAACATGGGATTCAAATTAATGACAAGCATGCATCTACAAGATCTAACTATTCTAGTACCAAAGATAAAATAAAGTAGGTGCAAGATGTTCAAGAACACTTGCCTTCGGACTGGGTCGAATCAACTGGGTCGCAAGGATGGTCTGGAGCGTCCTCGAACTCCGCACTCTCTGGCCCAATCAACATACATGGCACATACAAAGCGAAATGAATAACAGTACAACAAACAGTATGAAAACAGTAAAATAATAGATCTACTGCGTAGAGAACGAAATTATGAAACTAACGCAAGTTGAACGGGTCGAATCGGAGTTAAAACGCAAAAGTTATAAGCGTTTGAATCTGAGTGGCAGTTCTGTAAATAGATTGAACTCATTTTCGTATTCTAAATAAATACAATCTGAATTTAAAAGTCACCTGGACCGGGCCTCATTTATCCGAAAGATGAGGGGTTAGATCGGAAGAATTCGCAGACTCAGCGCACATGGCGACTGGACCGCGGGTTGATTACGAAAAAGGTAGAGGACTCTTTAGCAAAATGGCACCGGCGAAGGGGTATGGTCGAGTGTCAGCCGTTGATCGCTGGATGGATGGCTGAGATTAGATCGGGGAAAGCGGCTGTGCAGAGGACTGCGCCTCGTTTTCTAAGAAGTGCAGGGGCTAAGCCGAAAGAAAACCTAGACTCAGGGAACAGTGGATCTGGATCGCGGGTTGGTTTCTAAAAACGTGGAGGGGTTTTCTGCAAAACCACCATAACCGGCGCGTGCGTGCTTGCGTGGACGCCACGTTGTGCCGCGTGTCACCGCGTGATTGGGTTGGTGTGCCACGTGCTCCGTGGACCGCTGACGCGGCGTGAGTGGACTGCGTCCACGGCACCGGTGAACCAGGTGCATACCGGTTCGAGATCTAATCTAATCTGGGACATCGGTTTTGGATCGGACGGCTGGAAAGGAAAAGGGGAGGGTTGGCTCGCCGGCCGGTGCCAGAGGACACGGCGGCGCTCGGGCCTCGCGGCGGCGCCATGGGAGAATGATCGGGGAGGGGCTAGAAGGCAGTAGCGGCCGAGGGAAAGGGCGGGATCGAGCGGAAACCTTACCACGGACTCGGAAAAGGGGTTGGTTGCGTTGGATTCATCCCGAAGGCGGCCGGAGCCGAGCGCGAACATGGCGGCGCCATGAGTGACTCGCCGGAGCTCGCCCGGGAAAACGCTAGAGGCCGATAGCGACTACGGGGAAAGGTGGGGATCGATTGGGAAGCTCACCGCGGGTCCGTCGGAGGAGTTGGTGTCGCCGACCGTGGACTGGAGAGGGAGGACGACGGTGGCGGCGCGTGTGTTGCGGACGGAGCTCCGGCGCGGTCGCGGACGCAGTGCTCCCGCTCCGATTCACTTCGGGGTAGACCTTCAGGACGCGGTGTGTGATCGCGAAACCGAAGGAGGGGCAAACGAGGGCCGGTGGTGGCTTCCCTGCGCGGTGGCGAGCTCGGACAGAGCCTGTCAATGGCGAGGGTGGCGGAGACTAGCTCGGGAGCCTCTGAGAATGGTGCTAGGGTTCGATGGGGGCTTAGCGGAGGCGGTGCGAGGTCGAGGTAGGATGATTATTTGTAGGGTGAGGACGGAGGGGTGGCGGCTGGTGGTCTGCGAGTCGATCTGGGGGAGCGGAGGGGTGCGCGCACGCTGCTGCCGCGCGAAGGGCGGGGAGGGTCGGTTGGGGACGACGACTGACAAGTGGGGGCGCGAGAGGGAAACGGGGACGGGCCGGCGCGCTGTGGGCCGCGCGGGAGGGAGAGGGGGAGCGGAGCGGTGCGGTCGGTGCGGCGGATGGGCCGAGCGGAGAGGGAGCGGGGCGCGGCCGCGATGAGGAGTGGGGCCGCGGCTCGGTCAGGCTGGGCCGGAAAGAGGTGGCGGGCCGGCGCGAAGGGGAGAGAGGGTGAGGGAGCCCTTTTTGTTTTCTTTTTCTTTTCCCTTTGCAAAAACATTTGAAATCCAATTTCAAATCGGTTTGAACTCAAATAACTTTTGCAGAGTTTTGAAAATATTTTCCTAGGTTTTGGCAAATAAAACTTTGACTTTGATTATGTAAAATTTCATAAGCCTTTTATTTATTTTCTAAATAGAATAAATCCGATTCGCCCTATACGGGTTTAATAAAATTATTTACCACACAATAAAATATGCAATGGCATGAATGCAACATGAAAATGAGAAATAAAATTTTATTTTCCTCCTCTAATAAACTAGCCAACCTATTTAATTTCTAATTCCTTTTATTAAATTGGGGAAAAATTAAATCAGGGTGTTACATCCACGCTCGTTGTGCTTGTATTGCCCTTGTACAAGCACTTAGGTGCAAGTAATACAAGAATCTCCTCCCCCCGCTGGACGTAGGGCCTTCTTTACCCGAACCAGGATAAATCTTGTGTCCCCTTGCATCACCATCCAGAAAGTGAGCACTCGATCATATTACTAGTTGGTGCCATACCCCCGAGGTCAAAACACCGACACCTCTATATCACTTTCTCCCGCACCCATCCATCCTCTATATCATCCTCTATCCACAGTGGGACCCACATGTCTGTAAATATATTTTATCTAAATATATCCATGTGAGATCTTATTTTGAAGAATTTATTGCAAGCAATTTAATGGTGTAATCGAAATTTAATTTGGATTTTTGGTTTATGAGTTATAACATTTTTTAGTTAGTTAAAATAGTGGGATCTACCTGAGAATCTTTTTCTCTCTCCTCCGCTCAACTTGCTCGCTGTCTCTGCGGACTGCGGTCGCTCCTCCCGATGCCGATGCCGTGGTTTTAGCGAACGCTCGCTACACACGCCACAAATACAGAATACTGCGCTCATCCTGTTCTTTAGCGTGAGAAATAGCGTACCGACTGCGGTGTTTAAATCCGGTATGTGCTCCTCGAGTATCATATAGCAAACAGCAGTGCGATCAGTCTAATGCTAGTATATACTGTATATATATATATATACAATAAATACGTCAGTGCTCTTTACTAGGTATAGTACACAGCAATAGCAGTGTCGTGAACGACGCAGGAGTACCCAGTACGTACCTCTTGTCCTTGTCGATACTAGTAGGCTACACTACTAAAGAACAGATCTTTGGACGATCTATCGACTGAGCTTTAGTCTCGATAAAAATTTACGTCCGGGGCTAAAGACTTTTAGTCCCATACCAACCGGGGCTAAAGGTGAATCTTGAGCTCCGGTTGGTATTACCAACCGGAACTAAAGGTCTTGGACCTTTAGTCCCGGTTGGTAATACCTTAGCCCCGGTTGGTGGTACCAACCGGGACTAAAGGTTCTTTTAGCCCCGGTTGGTGTTAGCAACCGGGGTTAAAGGTCCTTCACGAGTGGATTCAAAAGGAAAATGTCCAGAACTACATCACGTGGGTTACGTAGCTCAGTTGGTAAACGTGTCTGAGGTGAGATGTGCTGAGTTCGAATCTCACACAACACACATTTATTTTTTCTCTCTAGACCTTTAGCCCCGGTTGAAAGCACCCGGGACTAAAGGCCGTCCCGGATTCTTAGCCCCGGTTGGATTAGCCATAGCTGGGGCTAAAGGCTCTTTGTGTAGTATGTAGTAGGGCTAGTACTCGTGTGGCACCACCAGCCACCGTACCAGCACAGCACAGCAACAACAACGCAATAATAAATGTGAGGACATGCATGGTGGTATGCAAGTGCACGCGGTGCACAGAGGGCGTGAGAGATCGATGTGAGATCGATGCATGCGCTATTACTAGCTACGAGTACGTACAGTATGGTACTTGTGAGATGCTGAGCTAGCTACACGCTGGCCTAGCTAGCCACTACGGAGTACTAGTACGAGATGCTGAGCGGCCATGCATTGCTGCAAATGGCAGACAGGCCGGTTTAGGACTTTTGGCGTGGTTGTTTTGGGCTTCAAGCTTCTCTGACTCTTCTGACGCGCGTGATGCTGTATGTACTGCGCCAACGTGTTGTGGGTCATGCATGCGCACTTGACGTGCGGAGTACTAGTACACAGGAGGACAGGACCATGCAATGCAAAAACACAGGACAGGACCATGCAATGCAAAGCCCAGCCCCATCACACGATAAGGCCACACCCACAGGCCACAGCAGGCAGCTACGTAAAACTACTTCGGGTGGTGCCGGCAAGACTGTCGCAGTCGCACAAATACAAATACGGGTGGTGCCGACTGTACGTACCCTACACGTTTTACACAGACCTTGACGAGGGCACATACATATACAGTATATATATGTGCTCATACTGCATTACAGTACTCCGTACACCACATCGCTCCATCAGGTGGCTCCACCACCACGCGCCAATAATCTCGAAATGGACTCCTCCGAATAGACAGCCCACCGGTAGCTCTATAAGCGACATCTCTAGGTAGCAGCTAGCCCAGCACTATGTGGGGGGCCGGCCGGGATATATATACCATCGGCCTGACACCATCGCCACATCGGAATGCAGATATTAATATGACAAGTGATTCCAAGTACACTATTCGTGTAGTGTCCAAATACTCAAATAGCGACAGTCGACAGCGGAGCTAGTGTCCAAATAGTTTAGCCCAATTTCAGTCAACCCGATAGATAGATCGACGTGTTGAACTTCTAGGATCGAATAGCAGTAGATCTTGCGGGGAAGAAACATAAATCGAAAGAAGAACTCGTTACCGAGTCGTAGTGACATCTCGCCCCTTTTGTAGGCGATGTAGGAACCACCGGTGAAGAAAGCGATGAAACTCTTGTGGTGTCGAAGAGGCAGTGAGGTCGACGGTGGAGCTGCTGGTGGCTTCCCGTCGCTGGCAGTGCGCCATATCGATCGGACTAGGGTTAGGACAGTGGGGGGTGGCGGCTCCATCCAGTGAACCTCGTGCCTTGAGCTCGTAGCTCTCATCTCCTCTTTATAAGCATTGTGCGATAGGGGCCCACCAACCATCTA
The DNA here is from genome assembly GCA_009763385.1 of Coix lacryma-jobi var. lacryma-jobi. Classification (NCBI taxonomy): domain Eukaryota; kingdom Viridiplantae; phylum Streptophyta; class Magnoliopsida; order Poales; family Poaceae; genus Coix; species Coix lacryma-jobi. Next base: position 180,073,208 of record CM019823.1, on the reverse strand, counting down.
TTGGGCTAGACATCCCCGATCAGGACATTGGATCAAGGCCCAGTCTAACCGTTTGGTCAGACTGGAGGAGATCAATTCTAACACGACAAAACAAATCCAACGTTGTTCATCTTCTTCTAACACCGCGGCAAAAACTTTTCCGCTCTTATTCCCATGACACACGCTTGCTCGTCCAAGCCAACCATGGTACCACACTATTTTTCCTGCTCCACCTGATCCTAACGCCATCGATGCCACCTACCAGCCATCCGAACTCCAGTCTCCTTCAGCCAATGAGACCCACCTCGCCCACCTCATTTGTCCAGTTGTAGTGGTGAATCTAGAATAAAAATATAGTGTGTCTAAGTTCAAACTATTTTAGCAAAATTAAGTTCTAAATCTTATCTTTGTGCCGTCATCTTTTATCTTAAATTCTTCCTAACCTTCTCCCATAACTAAAATTTTATGGAGGGTCACGGTCGTCGTAGTGGGGGTCTGGAGGCCCGACAAACCGGGTGGCAGATCCGCTCCTGCCTAGTTGCCTTTCAGAGGCTTATTGCTAACTAATGTGCCAGACAGCTGCAACGAATAATACAAAAGTCTACATTAAAATAGAAAAAAGAAAGTGGGAATAGGTGAGGTCTTTGCTCTCACTTACTCCCTCCGTCCCTTTTTTAATTGTCGTCCGGAAAGCGTGTCTGTGAGAGAAACACGGATTTCTAGAGACAGTTATTTAGGGACGGAGGGAGTAGATGTGTTTGGTTCTCTTCCCAACTCAACCTAGGTGGCAACGTGAACCCACTTGTCAAAAAAAAAAACTCATCACACATAGTAATATGTATGTACCAAAGTCATTCTTTTCAACTAAACACGACATCTAAAATCAGATTTTAGATCTCGTCTTTAGTTGAAAATGAGTCTATCCAAAGTTAGCTAGTCCAACCAAAGGCGGCCAGCCCGGCGGTGCAAGCGCAACCACAAAACAACACACAGGACACAGGCATGCTGCTTGCTCTCGCCAAATGGCAAGTGCAGAAACGGACTGGTGCAGTAAAGTTCAGAGAACTGGGCAGTGGACAGTGGGCCGCCAGTGGGTCTTCATTTCTTGAGCGAGGCGTACAGTGCCAGTGAGCGCGTGCCAAGTGCCGAGGGCCTCTGGACTGCAGTTGGAACAGCGCCACGAGGCACGAGCCCTTCTCGCGTCCGACCGAGCGGACAAGCACGGCCCCCAGCCGTCACGTCTCCCCCCGAACGGGACATGAGACATGGGGGAGAGTCAGGAGAAAGCGGCGAATCCACCACCACCAAAATGGGCGTCTCGTCTCGCCCCCGCCGCTGCTGCCGAGTGCCGACCTCGGGAGTGGAGGGGTGGATGGGGGTGGGGGTGGGGGTGCACGGCGGGCGGCCGGCCGAGGCGCAAGCAAACAGGGAAAGGACGAGAAGGGGTGGATGGAACCGTGGGGGTGTGACAGCGACGTGGGACGGTAAAAACTGTGCCGCGCTGCAGTGGGGAGTACTGTACTGTACGAGTAGTGCTCTGGACTCTGGAGGGCTGGGCTGCTGCAGCCCGGGCAGGGCAGACGACTCCCATAGGGCGAGGATTAGGGCTCGCCCAGTGCCTTGGTCAGTGTCAGTCAGTAGCCCAGTACTGTACATACAGTACACAGCACAGCATGCCAGCTGTAGCTCCTCAATCTCTACCTCTACGTGTACGGAGTACACCAATACAGTACTCCGTATACCACTAAACTTTCACATCACAAGTTCACAGTGCGGACTTAACTGTAACAGTGCGTCCGGGGCCACTTCCATCTGCGTCGCTCGCCAAACCGGTTCCGCCGCGTGCTGGCTGCTGCTGGGTGACAACCGCTGGCAGACGACGAACGTACGAGGCACAGTTTTCCTGTACAATCTGAATCTGAAACGCAGTAACGCTGCAGATTTGTTGACGTGGGGTAGTTCCGTGAAATAAAAAATTTGGTTTTCTGCTTCAGTGGTCCCCTCCAAATGCATGTCATTATTTGTCATGCTTGTGAGTCATAAATCTCATTCAAAGATCCAGTTTTATTAATGTACACGCATGGTCGAGTAGAACAAAATACTACTACTATTCAAGAACCAATTCATGCATGGGGTACAACATCTCAACCATGGCACAGGCAGATCCACGGCCCAATGTAGCAACAGCCCGTCTCTTAACAGGCACATACCAGAAGGAGACCAGCCAGCCACGTTGCTTCTTATGGCTCTCTCCCTCTCTCACAGACAAATACTTTTTTTTTCATTACTTAACTAATTAACAACGGTCACCGGTAAGCAAAGCTGCATGCTAGACGCCACACACGAGACCAGCTGCCATTCCAGACGCCGAGAGCTGAGCCGGAACAGCAAGCTGTCATGTCAAAAAGGTCTAGGGGAAGAAGAACGGGTTTGTAGTCGGGAACGGCGCCGGCGGGTGAGGCGGCAGCGGCATGCCGCCGTTCGCCCCGGCGGCGGTAGAGAATCCTGATGATGCTGCAGAGTGGTGCAACGGCACGTGAGCGGAGCCCTGCGTTTGCCATGCCCAGGTGGGGAATGGCTGGGCACCCAGCTCAGGCCTTTGCTCCATTGGCCTTTCCTGCACCTGCACAGTCACAGAGCAGCACAAGCATGGAGCTTTGTTTGGTTTTGACCACAGTGAACGTTTTCACCTAAAGTCAGGAAACAGGAATGAATAAAGAACCAGGATGGCAGGATTCTGTTTTAATTAATTTATTGTATGTGTATGGGTGTAGTATGTGAAGCCAAATCAAGACTTGATGGTAGCTCTATTTCCCGTAAATTCAGAGCATCCTCAGGACTAAAGCTGCAACACGTGATCCTGATCAGCGTACTAATAAGATACTTACTACATCCCATGTTATGTGAAGAAACTGTGAGCAAACAACTGCGGTGTTTCAAAAGATGAAAACCGGCAGAACGGCCTGGTTGAAACTCGAAACATCAATCAGTTCGCACGCTGCGATTAGCAAGGAAGAGTACTCCTAGTACTAGCTGATAACCCCCCTACCCCCCCCCCCCCCCCAAAAAAAAAAAAAATGTTTGTACAGTGTTTCCAAGGAACAAGCTGTTTCATAAGAAAATTCAAAACAAGTTAAACTGTTCGTAGGGAATCAAGCTACAACTATTGTTTAACAGTATCTAGCTAGTCTCAGTCAAAAAGTTAGAGATGTCCGACATATATATTCGGTTTGTTTCTTTTCCATTAATTCCTTTTTGGAACACAGGTCATGTTCAGCTAACCATCCTGGACTCTATAATAGTTTGGAATAACTGATGGCGTCGGAATAGCAATTTGTATGTGTAACAAAGGGATCTTGGTGATACCTGGTGGTTCGGAAAGATGCCATGACAAGCTGATGAGTACAAAAGCTGATGGTGAGATGACACTGCTGGGTTTTGCTGATACCCGGGCCAAGGGGACGATGAGCTCATTGGCTACAGCAGCAGGAGATATGGTGCAAATATTGTAAGATCTATAATAGCTGTAGGACTAGGACCTGGACCACAAATTAATATCTCAAACCATATGGAAATCAAATAATCCTATGAATCTTTATAGGTTAGGAGTTAGGGCCGGTTTGGATCCCAGCTGGGCGGCTGCTTAAAATTAGCACTATGTTTGGATGCTAATTAAAGGACTAAACATGAACTAATTTCAAAATAATTACATAAGCACCAATTAATTGGTGAGAGCACTATTAATCCTAATCAGCCCATGTTTATTACAGCATCATATAAGCTAATCATGGGATAATTAGGATTAATAGATTCGCCTCACTAATTAGTCACCGCTTATGCAATTAGTTTTAAAATTAGTTCATGTTTGGTCCTTCTAATTAGCATCTAAACATAGTGCTAATTTTTAGCAGGTTGAATCCAAACAGGCCATAGGGCCTAACTATCAGAGGTCCGAGATCCGACAAATAAGATAATTCAACCTATAGTTGCTTCCATCTTAAGATTTTATTTTTTCTAGACACCTCTGTAGCTAGCTTGAGTAGAAAGTTGTATACTGAAAAATTGACTGGAGTATTTTACCTGAGAGGCCATCGTATTTGAAGATTCAGGGGAATCACATGTTGGCTGGAGGCCAGCTAAGGTACTATCCCTTTTGGGATCTTGCACATTAGGTTGTGAAATCCGCAAATCCAAATCAATGGCATCAGCATCAACAATTGCTGAGAACGTAGAGAGAGCCATGAGATGCATCTCCAGGACACTTTGGCTTATATGAAAAAAATGACAGATGATGAGGCTGATTGTCATACCCTCAGTTTCGGTGTCGGGCAGGTTATTATCTCCTGCGTTATAGGAGCTAGGCTCAAAATTAGTAACAGCTTCTCTCCCATTGAAGCGGAGAGCTGCCCTGTCATAAGCCCTACCAAATTGCAATAAGCATAAAAAGTCAGCAAAGTTATTGAAGCTGATGAAACCAGAATGTCCTTAGAAAATGAGCAGTGAAAGCTACAGTGGTACCTTGCTGCTTCAACTTCGCTGTCAAAGAGCCCAAGATAGATGTACCTGCATGTGAATTCCAGTTGTGAGATACGGAGAACTCTCTGTCTCACCAGAGGTATGCCTACACTAGTAGGCTTTGACAAAACTGGTCCTAGACTACGGAGTGCAGGAATTGCATTGTCTGCATATGCTCATATCTGAAATCTAGTGGTTGCTGCAAATAGATCTGTAAGGTATTGTTAGGTGCCATGGGAAAACAATGAGTGGTGGAAGTGCAGCTTCATATAACAGAGACATACTACCTACTTGTATCATAGTACTACTCCTAGATAACAAGCACACTGACCCCAATTTAAATCGCCTTGTTGTCGTAATATTTCCTTTTTCCTCTTAGTGAAAAAGAGACAATTAGCCTTGCTCGCACAAAAAAAAAAAAAAAAAGTAGTACTCCTTAAAATCACCCACAAGCTGCAAGGACCTAACATGAACTTAAATTATGCCGAACTAATCATTGACCACCCCATGTCCAATGTGAAATCAAGCCATAACCATTATAACGCTTTTTGCTCATAACCATGGAAAAAACATTTGAACTGAAGCTAACAGAGTAAAAAAAGGGCAAGACAGAAACTACTATGTATGCAGATCAATTTTTTACTGCCAGCTTACTTCTTGCCAAGAAGTTGCCCCATCCTAGCTTCCCAGCGGCCGCACTTGTGGAGCGTCACGCCACGGTACTTTGAGCTTCCCCTCGCGAACCCCGTGCTCTGGCGCCGGAGTATGTGCACGAACTCCTCTTTGGTCCAATTCCTCATCTGGAAATCGCATCCATCAGTCCACCGCCAAACCATCGATCATGGAGAAACTGTAGATGACATTTGATTTTTTTTTTCATGTAACTAAACTATTATTACCTGCTTCAAATCATCCTCGTAATCGCCCAGACTGAAGTTGATGTCCGCCTCGAGGCCGCGGAACTTGATCGCAGCTCGATCGTACGCCCTGCTTGGTTCAAACTTGACCATTTCAACGCGCTTATCGATCACAAAACTGCAAATCGACACGAGTTCATACTAGAGAAAGGTTCCTAACCTCGCAGCCGCGTGCGCAGTGTCAAACCCACCTGATCGAGTAGAAGGGCATCAGCACACATCGAAACCAAATCAAACGCGGTGAAACTAATCGACAGTTCATAGAAGATGCTCGAGCTCGAACGCGTGGAGCTCAGGCACTCACCTAGGTAGACTTGCTTCCCGCAATCCCTGCTCAGATCAAGCAGCAGCAGCAGCAAAAGGAGGAGGAGGAGGAGGACGAGAACGAGATCAAAAGCCATAAAGCGGATGGATTAGTACAGTAGTAGTAGATGGTAATTACGAAGGGTCGGAAGCGATGTCAGAAGCAGTACCAGATGTGCGACTCCCAGCGGCCCGTCCTCCTGTAGAAGGTGACGCCCCTGTACTGCGAGCTCCGCGACCTCGGCCCACGCCGCGTCTTCTTCGCGGGCGCCGCCGGCCTCTGCGCCACGCCGAGATCCCCGGCGCGCCGCGGCTGCCACACCGGCACCGGCGCCGCCGCCGGCTCCGGCTCGGCCGGCGGGGCCGGGGCCGGGAAGAGCTGCCGCGTCATGAATCCCGTAGACGCGCCCGGCGCCATCTTGCCGGAGCAGTCGTCGTCGTCGACGGGGCTCCCGAGCAGGCCGAACCGGAAGCCGCCATCCGCCGAGTTGAGGACGGACGAGCTCGACGTGCCCGAGTCCGCCGGCGACGCTACATTGAGATCCAGCACCATCTCCGCTCCGCGGCCCGCCGGAGCCTGCCAAAGTCCACCTCCCCGCCCAAGCTTCGACTCGCCACCAGTCGTCCTGTCTGTCACCACTCACCACCGCCTGATGCTGCTCCCGCCCCGAGCAGAGCTTGATCGGCGGCTTCGGCCCCACGCGTCTCTATGGCGCCTGAGCAGCAGTGCAGCAGCCACGATAAGTACTAGCGTGGTGGGAGGAGGAGCAGTGGGTGGTGGTGGTGGTGGCCGTGGCCATTGAGGTGGGGTGAGGGGAGGACGAGAAGAGAGAGGGAAAGGGCAACGGAGCAGCAGTGCAGTGGGAGAAAAGGAAAGGGAGATGGGACGTCGAGGAGGGTGAAGGGTATCAAAGGTAAACTATTTTTGTGCAAGGGAGCTTCGCTACGGGCACGCGCGCCTCCGGCCACGGTGGTTAACGTGTCGCCCGCCGGCTCGCCGGAGCCGGGTTTGCCATGGTTTTTTAGCTGCATTAACCGTGGGTTGGTTTTTTTTAGCAGCTTCATTTACATTATCTTTCTTTTTGCTGCATCCTAGGGTCGAGAAAGAGTGGTTCAAAAGAACTGAGGCTTTTTATACGTCGCTATCTTGAGTGGCAATAATTAGCATCTACTTAGCTAGCATCGTATAAACGATTACACATAAAAAAAAATAGGTATTGTGATGATATTCTTTGATTTGGTTAAATCAGGTCTTATCGTAAACACATGATACTACAAAAGTGATAGACAACTTTTAGAAAAGATTTAGAAAAGAATTGATTTATTTAAAAAGTAAGCTCTAAAACATATTAGGTCGACAAGCACTTTCGTGGCACACTTGCCCAAGTGGTCTAGACATAAACATAAGTGTTAGCAAAACTTTATAACTACAACATAAAGTTGGTCCTTATAAATGAAGTAACGTGCATGTGGTGATATAATATTACGATCTTTTGAACCGTATGCTAATAGAATCTGTTGTTTTATATAGCACATTGGTACTACTTTAACATTCGCATCAAACTTGTCCCGATATTTTTGGAATCCTCGGCGTCTTTCCCTGTATACAAAACACCTCCGTGAATGCACGAGCCGGCAAACCACACAAAAGTGACACCAATAAAGAAACTGCCTAAACCGCCTGGATTATGCGGCTATCTTTGGAAATCTGGCCACCGCACTGACACGGCACGAATCATAGGGCAGGCACCGATTGGCTTGATACGCCAGCCCGCGGCCAATCAGCAGCCGACAGTGCGTGGACCAATAATGCCAGCGCGCAGTGGCCACGACCCACACAGCCAGCTCCTGTTGTAGGGCCAGAACTTAATCGGCAAACAAATCACGCGCCGTACTCATGGTAGTACGCTACAATTGGCAGCCAAAATCCCAGACTAATCCTGGCATCCTGCACCACCGCGGGGGGCCCCCGCTCCTCCCTCTGCAGCAGAAGGTAGAGTGGTCGAAGCCGCCCGCCGTCCGTGCGCCGACTCGGCGCGGCGGCCCCCTGGCGTCCGCCGTCCGCCGTCTGAGGGACTCTGGGTACGCGCGTAGGCGTAGCCGAGCCTGGCCCGAAATCGCAAGGAGATGTGCAGTCTCCGGGGGCGGGCACGAGATGCACGCGCGGGTTGGTTGGCAAATGGCAAGGGCAACTATCAGATCAGGATCAGATCCAGATCTTTCTCGCCTCGAGCCCAACCCCTAACTGTTCTGAACCGTCCATCGGCCTATCGATATCAGCAACAGTTGCTCGCCCGCGTGCTGACGCGCTGGGCCCGTCAGCGTCAGCGTCAGCTGCTGCGCTGCGCCCGACGCCGACGCGACGCCCGTCAGGTCCGGGGCTCCGGGCCGTCTTCCTGCCGGGCCCGTCCAGCGTATGGTATGGTCTATGGTGCCGTGCCGCCGCAGTCGCGCTCGCGCGCGCCGCGCCGCACGTACCTGTCCTTGCGGCTTGCGCGCGCGGTGCGCCTGCGCCGTTGCATGCGCCGGCCCAGCGGGAAACGTCGCTCGTCCCGTTTCTAAAAATGCACCGGCGCGGCGCCGGCGGGCGGGCGGGAACAGGGCCCGGAAAAAGGACGCGGGGGCGAATCCGCGTGGACATTTCCATCCCTATCCCATCGGCACGCTCGTGAGCCGGGGAGGGGAGGAGGCCGTAGGTGGCGGCCGAGGCGCGGAGGACGGCGACAGCGCCACCACTAGTCTTTGCGCCGGCCGGCACAGTGCTTTGACTTGAATGGTCAGTGAAAGCCTGCCGGCCTGCCTTCGTCTGCAGCGGCTGCAGGATGGCCGTGCGTGCGTACTTGATCCGTGCCCGTGCGTGGTGGGAACCGGGGAAGAAAAGAAATGCGGCGAGGGGAGCGTCTGTCCCGGCGTATCCGCGTAATTACTGCAGGATCGCGACGGATTGCGCGCGACGGACGGCTTTGGGGGGGTCTTTCTCTTCACAAGGCATCGTGTTTTCGTCTGACTTCAGATTATTATTAGGGCTGTATGTACAGTATTCCTATTAGTTATTCCTGGTAGGTGGTAACCACATTCAGTACGTAAACAGAGGGTCAGTACCGTGGCGGTCTTTGCTTGTTTGTCATCGTCGCGTCTCATCCTGATCCCGATTGTACGGTCCGATGGTAATCACTCTTTTTTCAATTTTTTTTTTTTTGAGACCAGCAGTTTTTTGGGCCTTTTCGCGATGTGGGCTTCATTCGGATGGTTGGAGAGCACCATGAAATTCTCTAGGCCTTACACTGACGAGCACAACTAGTATTTCGTGTGGGCCATGTACTGAAAATAGCACAAAACTTGGCCCGACTGAGTTGACCCAAAGGCCTTAGCCCATTTACTCCAAACACGAGCCCTAGGCCCTATTTCAGAGCTGAAGGGATATAAACGCTTCCCAAACACCTGACTCCGAACCCTTTCGCCGCCGCCGCCGCCTGATTGCTCCAGCGCCCTCGCCGTCGGCTGCTCGGCTGCCGTACTCCCGCTACGTGCTAGGCATCACCTTAGCCGATCCAACATGGGGTAATTCATGATGCTGTGCTCTCAATCTCATTGCATACAAGTTCTACGCTATTTCGTGAATTTTTTGCCGTTTTGTTTTCTCCCAGATCTATGAATCTATGATGATAACATCAGCGTTTCAACATGTTATCTTGTGATGCGAGATGCGTCATGTTATACCTAGTTGTTAGTTGGCTCTAGAATTTTTCGTTGTCTTCCTACAAGAAAATCAGATACCGTCAGTCACGTAGGTTGACTAGTACATTTCTGATGGTTGTGGTAGAGGTTTCATGTGCTACCGGGTAGTGCTGACAGTCTATTTCCTTGTTAGAAGCATGATTTGTACCAAGGAGCTGGCATAGTTTCATGCTTGATACATCACATTTCTAATATCTGTAGTAATACTGAATTGGCTCAAATCCTAAAATGGTGGACTCAATGGTATACCGACAATACCTGTTTTTAAGCCTCTGATATTGATCATGCTTTGTGCTTCTGTAGTGTAGTGGTCTTTCCTCAGCTGCTGACATAACTGTGTATTGATGTTGTGCATTGTTGTAATGGTTGGTCGGTAATGATGAGCGATTGGCCAAATTATCTACAGCTACTAACTTCTGTACTATTCTGAAAACTATAATTTGCTGAGCTTAGCACTGTTAATTCTGCTGGAGCTATCTATTATGTGAAGTCTCACTCCTCTGACGTGTATGTGTATGACCTTTTAGTGAACATCTTTTAGTGAACATCAGAGAGTAGTGTAATATTATCTTGGAGTTCCTTTTGGTTCTCTTATGTTTATATAGCAGGCTACATAGAGCAAGTGCTGTAATCAGATCCTTTCTCCCAGGCACCACCAAATTATGCTGTACAATGTCTTGTAAAATCACACTGAATATATTTTCACAATTAATCTAGATTTATGGATGTGCGCTCCCATTAGCGGAGACAGTAGTTAGTAGTACTCATGTGGCTCCATAGCTCCTTGAGATATGGTGACAATATTGAATTGTTGATCCCCTGTCACATATCAGTTATGAACAAGGAGAACAACTGTTTTTATTTTCCATACTATCTTTCTTTGAAAATGATTGATATTTTCATATTGTTCCTTCTCTGTGATTTTAGCCTCTTTTTCATATAACTAGCTCATATAGTCGCTTAATATGAAATAAGTCTTTAGGTTGTTATGCTCTATTAAAGTAGAGCTTCATGCTTCCCAAGATAACAGTACTATCATGGCTACACTTTAAATCCAAACAGGAAGCTCATTCCAAAGTAGTGGTTAGCCGGTTAGCCATCAGTAGAGTTCAGTTTCTTAAACCATACAGATTAATAGTACTCTGATTTGTAAACTTTGCTTTGAAGTCTGGTAATCCTTTGTGCCTGGAGCTTTATATGTCCTAGAAACTGAGTCTACAAAGACCTGACTTCAATTGCCATGTCATGCTTGTTGCTAGCTGAATGAATTAGAATCCAGCCTTTTATTGTTTATGAGCAAGCAGCAACTTAAGCACTTGGCTGCATATCTTTCTTGATCTTTAATTGCAGATGTTTGATGTGCTACACTATATTTTTAGATGCTAATGTTTGTGATTCTGCTGCAGTAAGACACGTGGTATGGGAGCTGGGCGCAAGCTCAAGACCCACAGAAGGAACCAGAGGTGGGCTGACAAAGCCTACAAGAAGAGCCATCTTGGCAACGAGTGGAAGAAACCCTTCGCTGGTTCATCTCACGCAAAGGGTATCGTCCTTGAAAAGATGTGAGTTCACGAAACAGCACCAATTTCTTCTGTAGAACATGCAAATTAACCAATACCTGACATGCACTACTTCATTTGCAGTGGCATTGAGGCTAAGCAGCCTAACTCTGCTATCCGTAAGTGTGCTCGTGTCCAGCTGGTGAAGAACGGGAAGAAGATTGCTGCCTTTGTGCCAAACGATGGTTGCTTGAACTACATCGAGGAAAACGTAAGTTGTATCTCTCCAGCTCTTCACGGGTGACTGATGCTGTTCCTCCTCCTCGCTGTCCGCGGCTAACTGTCGCGCTCACTTTTCTCTGCAGGATGAGGTGCTGATTGCAGGGTTCGGTCGTAAGGGCCACGCTGTGGGAGATATTCCCGGTGTTCGTTTCAAGGTCGTGAAGGTCTCTGGCGTCTCCCTGCTCGCCCTCTTCAAGGAGAAGAAGGAGAAGCCAAGATCTTAAAATCGTGTCCCCTCTCACCACAGTGAAACCTGTTGCGCACCGCGCACTTGTATGGCTCTCATACCAGACCTCGTGTTGAGATGAACCTGGCACCTGTTTTGCCATAGTTTTGTTGAGAAGCACCTGAATTTGAATTCTTTATCCGAAACTGCTTGTCAGTGCGTGATGTGTGATGCAATTTGGTCAGTCCTTGGTATCCTGGTATGTTTCTGCCTTTCGTAGTCTGTCTGGTGTCGAAGTTGGTCGAGCGTCGGTGCAGTCACTGTTTGGAACCCGACTGCCCCTGTAGAACTGAACCGCTGGTTGCGGATCAGACGGCTCCGAAGGACTCCAGGTCCCTGCGTTGCTGCGATTATGCTCTCGCTGACGTACTAGCACACTAGCAGTATCCATCATCGTCAGCGAACTAGAGAAGCAGTGGAAATCTGGAAACCGCGACCCGATAGCAAATTGGGAGGCTCGGGCCTGTACCATGTCCCTATCGGTGCCAGGTCAGCAGCCTATCCGGTAGGCCACACCTATCTGTCCCCTACACGCACGCCACAGATCTCACCTCCACGTGGGGCCGCACTGAATCTCACGCTCCTGGCCCCGCTGTGTCAGTGTCAGGACCACACGAGGCGGCATCGCGTCGCGGGCCGCCAGGCGTGACCGAAACAAACGAACCCTTTTGCCTCGGCCTGGTGCCTGCTGGGTGTGTAATAAAAAGATTGGCGACGAAGCAAGGAAGGCAGCCGAATCCCAACTCCTGTGTCCTGTGTGTGCGCCATCGCCTCGTCGGCCGCTGCTGGTGCTGCTGTGCCCCTCCCCAGCCGCTCCCGCCCGGAGCACGCCGCCGCCGCGCCGCATGGATATGGCCCCCGCCCCCGTCTCCTCCAACCCGCGCTCGGTCGAGGAAATCTTCAAGGACTTCTCCGGCCGCCGCGCGGGGCTCGTCCGTGCCCTCACCTCCGGTAACGACCGCTCTCCCCGCCTCGCCGCGGCGCTCCTGAGACCCGCGCAGATCTAACGAACGCTTTGCCTCTCGTGTCGTTGCCGGTGCAGATGTGGAGGATTTCTGCAGCTTCTGCGACCCAGGTGAGTGAGATCGATCCGCGGCGAGCTCTCGCGCGGTGCGTGCGTCGAGTGGTGGATCCGGGCAGGGAATGAGCGGATCGGCGTTTCCTTTTTCCTGCGTGCAGATAAGGAGAATTTGTGTCTGTACGGCCTTCCCAACGGGAGCTGGGAGGTGTCGCCGCCGGCGGAGGAGGTTCCTCCGGAGTTGCCCGAGCCGGCGCTCGGCATCAACTTTGCGCGCGACGGCATGCAGCGCCGCGACTGGCTCTCACTCGTCGCGGTCCACTCTGACTCGTGGCTCATCTCCGTCGCATTCTTCTACGGTGCCCGCCTCAACGCCAACGACCGGTACCAATTCTATTCTGCTGCACACGCTGGATTCGATTCGCTTTTCAATCAGTTGCCTGCTGTTGGCTGAGAGCTGGAATGCTTGTTCTTAAATTCACACCTTGAACATATGGTTTTGTTAACTTCATTGTTTGCCTCTTTTTGGGGGGGTGAATTGTTGTTTGATTGCTAGGTGACTGGGGTTTGCGTGTTCGTGTTTATGACCTATATTTATTTTATTTCAGTTGGTACATGTGTTTGCATGTGCACATGTTTATTGTGCTCCTCTTTTTGTTTCCTTTGAGTGAATTGGGGTTTATGCTTTTGGCCTTTGGGGATGAGTGCGCTTTATCGGTACTTCTGCAGGCTGTTCTCTTTTCGTTTTGTTTCTGTTTATGCTGCATGAGTGCATGGTGCTATCAGAATCAGCAGTCTTTATATTTCATAATGACCATTTCATAGAGTTCCGATCTCGGAGTAGTACTGCGGAGATCATGGGTCCATCTTTTATTATAGGGGTGCCAAACTATCAGTTTCTTTTCCACTTTATTGTTACAGAAAATCATGTGCAGCAGTTGAGGATCTTGTGCTTTATCTTGCTCTATAACTGCATGTTCCATTGCTTCTAAGAATTCTGAAATCGATGGTATTTTTGCTTTATGGTGAACAATACCCCGGTTTAGAAGTTAGAACAGAGCTTAAAGAGCCATCCCTCATTCTCTCAGCAAGTATTCTTGTACATTTATTGCTGGGCCATCCATTTTCAAATGCATTCGAACATCTTAGCGAATCCTTTAATCTTTGATGCTTGCAACACTAAACTCTTGCAGAACGTCCTAAAATGTTACAGCTTTCTTGATAGTTGTTTGCCTAGAAATAATTTTAGCTAGTTGGGAAGGTGGGAAACTATATGCATAATTTAGTTATGACCTATTCATTTTTACAGTCAGGGTTGCCCAAACAATATGTGCCAATATACTAATCTACATGTATATTGATCATCGAAAAAACATAACGATATTATAAGCATTAAGCAAGATGCATAACATGGGCAGTATATTAGTGACATCTATTTATGGTTTTCTCTTAATTTTCTATTTTTCCTGCTAGGCTAATGTTTAAATTCCTTTGTTTTTCTTGACCATTTGATGTATTTTTAGTGTGTACTAAGCAAAATGTTTGGTTTTTTCATCTAATTATACCTCTTGTGCCTCTCATATTAATATCCTCAGAATTTAAATGCTGACCTTATGTCCTTATGTGGTATTTACTCCTAAGTGCCTACTTTGTGGAGGTTCAACAGCCTTCTCTATTAATTAGATTGTGGATTTGCACTTGTTGTTCTTTCTATCACAAGTTTTCCTTTATGAGAATTACAGCGAGAATATTATGCATAATTAATCCTCTGCATTCCTTTTCTATATGTTACTTTATGCAGTTGACCCCAGATAATTTTCAGTTTCAGGGGATTTTCCAAAACTTCCAATTTGCCTTTTGTTCCTGGGACCTTAGTTCATCTCTTCACCTGAAAATAAAGGATATGCTATATTTCAGGTGCTTGAAATTTAGCATCTTTTCAGGCGGATCTTCATCCAACAGTCCAAATCTATTAGCACAAATCACAATAAATAAATGATAATTTTTTTTCTATGGAAGGACAAGGACAAAACTGTTTAGGTGCCTGAACTATAGGAGATGTGCAAAATAAAATGATATTCCCTTAACTTGGAACACTTTCAGAAGGCGTAGATCTTAGTTGTTAAGTAATCATTTGTTCCACAGTAGGCATATTCTGTTTTTTGATACTGGGATATAGATTCTGAGCTTCCCATCACTTCATCTTTTGAGGGACATGTTTTGGGGCTCAGTATTCTGATACCCAGCTATTGTCTCAGTGATGTTTGGATTGTCCAGATGGTGTTATTCTGACAACTTAATGACTCTTGAGTGTTTTCTTTGTGATTGTGAACACTTCTGTATTGTTTTCTTACTTTCGTAGTAATTTGAACTACTGATCAAGGCTGGATAACTGGTTGCGAGAGAAGGAAATGTTTTTCCTTCTAATTCGTGACAGGATTGGTGCAGCCTCTGATTCGATTATTTGCTCTTGTTTATATCTCAGGAAGCGCTTATTCACCTTGATCAGTGATCAACCTTCTGTCTTTGAAGCATTCGCGGACAGGAAGCACGTCAGAGATAGGTCTGGGATTGACAGTAGTGGCAAGTCCAGACACTCATCAAAGGTGCCACATTAATGTTCCCAATAGTATGGTTTTGCTCTAGACCTCTAGTTTTGCTCTAGACGTCATGAGTTGCTTCTTTATCGTGCAGAGAGGAAACGATGGCCATGCGAAGAATTCCAGGGCAGCAGCTCCTGCTGCCAAAGAGTATGACGATGACGATGACGAGGAAGACGAGGAACACACGGAAACCTTTTGTGGAAGCTGTGGCGGCCTTTACAACGCGAACGAGTTCTGGATCGGCTGTGACATCTGCGAGCGGTGGTTCCACGGCAAGTGCGTGCGGATCACCCCTGCCAAAGCGGAGCACATAAAGCACTACAAGTGCCCGGACTGCAGCTCGAAGAAAATGAGGCAGTAGGTCCCCATGTGCACCGACCGTCGCTGACCCGTCTGATCTGATCCAAACCATACTCCGTTGTTTGCCCCAAGGTCGCAGCTAGCAGATGTGAATTCCTTCATTTAGGACATTTGTGGGGCTGGGGTTGTGTTATGTGGTGGTAGCCTGGTAGGAAGAGGCAAAGGACTGATAGATACATGCTCGTCGCTCGTTTTTTATATATGATGGCTCGTTCATTCTTCATCGTTTTGCCTGCTTCGTCGCAGTCGTTGTGCCGGCATGAACTGATAAGGGTTTGATCGTGCTAGACTGCTAGTTGTACGATGAAACAGCCTAGGCTCTCTAGTTGTAGGCTGTTTCAGGCCTTGTTAGTTGTAGGTTGTTTCAGGCCTTGTTTAGATGGAGCGTGAAAACTTTTTATGTGTCACATTGGATGTTTCGGTATTTATTTAGTTCCATATGCGGGTGCAAAAGAATTTAGGGCACCTGGACATCGTGGAGGGTACAAATCTTCCTATGGCTCATGATGCGGCAAAGACATTGGACTGGTATGATCTCAATGCGCTGAACAACTGCTTCCTATGCGACTAGGAGCAAAGAGACGATCGACCAAATGTGGCGCCACGCTCCTTCTCCGGGCAGATACAGTGGAACATCGTAGCGACTCTCGGTGTCGACGCCTCCCTAGTAGACGGATGCACCCTACTCTCTTTGGAGATATTCATGGTGGACGCGTTGGGACGGTCTATAAAAGACGGGAAGGAGACTCTTTGTTCACACTTGTAGCATGGGAACGTACCTAGCACAGTCCCGCAAATCCTCAGACACATTGAGCTCGTCACCGACCAATGGATTGATACTGGTACAACTAAGTTAGATTGTCTAGTGTTGTCAGTAGTTACCATGTACTCCCTCCGTCCCTTTTTATCTGTCGTCCGGAAAGCGTGTCTGTGAGAGAAACACGGATTTTTAGAGACAGTTATTTAGGGACGGAGGGAGTATGCAGTATGCTAGGCGGGGATGAGCCCATTGTATAACCTTGCCACGCCTAGTGCGCCCGAGAGGCACGTCGATGTAACTAACACATTTTCTCAACCTTAATACAATGATAAGCAAATCTTTTACATATTCAAAAAAAATCTATAGTTCCATTTGTGTATATGGACATGACAGCATAATCACAAAGTCCACAATGAGAATATTCCCTCTGGCCTCCTCTCTCCAACACACACCACAAAGTGTCACTATGGGTTCGTAAGTCAAACTTTACTAAGTTTAACTAGATTTATAAAAAAATAAGTTTTTTACAAAATATATTATATGATTAATCTAAAGTTAAAATTGTACAATAATATTAATTTATTATTTATTTTAAGTTAAAATTGTTTGGCTACTTGGGAAGTAAGAATTGTGGGAAGAGGAAGTATGACAACTAGTGTAGGGTCTAGTCACCTAGCGAGGAAGGGCAATCGATAGCCAAAGCACGTGTTTGGTTGACACGCTAGTCTAGGGGTTGGCACTAAGGGCATGCACATTGCTACAGACTAATTGTCTCGTACCCCGTTTAATACAGTATCATGTAGAATTTTTGCTGACGTGGAGGAAAGAAAGAGGCGAAAGAGGAAGAGGTCGTTGTTTGGCGAAACAACCACCTCACGAGCTAAAATTTAGGACTATGAGACAACTATTTCACTATTATACAGGTGAGTTGTTGTTGTTGTCATGCAACTCATAATTTATTTTTATCATATCCATAAATTAATAAATTATGAGTTGCTACGAGACAACTTAAAAAACAAACTATTGTATATGTCGTCTATTAAGTCGTCTTTAAATTACGTGTCACTATCTGAGACTGCCTATGAGACAAGACCGATGTAAATGTCCTAAGACAGGTCAATCTGATCCTATGAGATTGAAATTGGATGTGTGATATTGTCGCTCGTAGGAGCCACTAAGCAAGCTCTAAGTGTGTACTCATTCGTCCTAAAAATAGTGTTGGTATAAGATTTGTTTCGATCCAACTTTTTTAAAGTTAGACTAGATTTGTAAAAAAAAAATATTAGCAGTATTTATGTCTCTAAATAAATTTATTTTATTGTAAATATATATTCATCGATTCATCTAGTGAAACTAACCATGCATCATAAAGATTAACATTTTCTTCTATGTATTTAATTAAAGTTAACAATACTTGACTTCTCAAAAAATATTAACATTAGGTAACATACACTCTGTTTTTTAGGCCTTACACAACATCTAGGATGGTCTTCTTTCGGGCAGTGGGGAACTTTTTTTTTTAGTAGGCAGTGGGGAACTTGTGTCGTGCCACATGATGCACGGGAGTGAAAGGTATCGTCCATCCATATGGACAAGGCTCTGGACTAGCGTGTGCAGCGGATAGGAGAAGTCCAACCGCCCCACGATTCCAGACAAAGCTTGCAATGCAAAGGATATGCTGGGCCATCTGGGTAAAGATTAGATGTTGTCTATTTTCCGAGATGATCTTTTTGAAGCCACTCTCGTGGTGTTTGGATGCTCGACCGGGTTGATCCCTAGCAAGATCGTCGTGCACCTAAATTTGTCGACCCCATAGAGCTAGCCTCTAGTTAGGGGATGTTTGGTTCTCACCCCCTAGAGTTTAGCCACTAAAGTTTAGTGGAGGTCACTAGAGTTGTAGTGTTAAAAGTGACTTTTAGTGGGGGTGTTTGGAACTTTAGTGACTAAAAGTAACTAAACTTTAGTGGCTAAACTCTAGGGGTGGGAACCAAACACCCCCTTAGTTCGATCCCACACATGGTGGCAGGTTCCAGGGGCACCAAAATGACCTCCCTTTGACCTTCTTTGGAGTTATCCTATTGCTCCATTTGGTTGCTTCCGCTCACACCTTCTCCTCTCTCCCATGCACATGTGCAATCTCGCTACCACCCATACTCAACTTTCTCTAGAGCTCGCTGATCAGATTGTCACATATGATACTCTTTGTGTGCCTAAAAGAATCAATTTCTAAAACTCGTGTCAGTTATTTTTTTTAAGTTTAACTAATTTTATGAATAATAATATCTATGATATAAAATAGATAATAGATATATAGCTCCGTAGATATATTATAAAAATATATTCTAAGGTATATTTAGTGACATGAATTTGATACTATTAGTCTTGATATTTTTTCTATAAATTCGATCAAAGTTTAAAAAGTTTAACTTAAGACAATTCTATAAATCTATTTATTCAAGGATAGATGGAGTATATTTTTGTCTACTTGAACCTTATAGAGAAAAATTTTGGTTGATCATTTTTTTATCTCTTCACCCTTCCCTTTTTTCTTTCTTCAACCTTGTTTGTCATCGAGCGAATTTGTCTTAACCCTTAGGGCATGTACATCCTAGAGACGAGGGGTCGTCTCTAAGAGACTATAATATAATATACAGACAATTAAAAAGATACCACCCTTAGATAGATGATCGTCTCTAAACAGTTTAATGCTTTATATATAGTCAAGATTAGTTATGAATATCAATTTTGTATTACCATCGTGTTGTCGTTTACACTTAAAAATACATAACAAAATAGCCGAAAAATTCAGATAACATTTTTTTCTTTCTGGATAAAAGATAGCTGAAAACTTAATATGCAGCTAAGTGTACATTCAGATAACATGCGGATAACAGTTTCTGTATATTTATATTTAGATAACTGTACATTTGTTTTTTATTCTTTCAGATAACTGGACGAAAAAGCTAACTTAATATGTAAGAGATGGATAGACAACAGAAATTGGAAACTAAACATGCAACTCATACAAGTTTTTAGATTGTTGTCACTGAATAGCAGGGTTTCAGAATGTCACCATCCGATTACTAACTGAACGGGAGAACGTAGACAGCCGTACGTTGAGGCAAAGGCCCATGAGCGCCCGCCAACATGAAGAGCACTGGGACTACTCCATGGCCGGACTCTGCGGCCACTGGGCAAGGAGGAGGCAGATTCACGTCAAGCGAGGAGGAGACGAATCTGTAGATGCCCTTGCTCTTCCTAGATGTGTGGATTTTGTTGTTCTTCCTTGACGAGGCACCCGACATCTCAATGCGAGGACCAAAGCTGACATCGGCACATGCGTTGAAGGATGGACTACGTTGACACCAGAGCGAGCGAAGACGATGACAGTGGTGGGAAACAATTTGGTGCGATAAAACTGGAATCCCCTCACGCGCAATGAATCCGCGCTCTCAGGTTGGAGACGCCGCGAGCTGGTACAACGCTGCCGGGGGAGGAATCTCGGCCTTGGGCAACGGGACATCCTCGTCGCCTCCTGAGACGACGCGAACCTCATCTCTTGCCATCAGCGAGGTGTTTTTCGCGAAATTGACGCCGTAGAGACGAGCTCAAGGGGCGCGTTGTACTTGCCTTGAGTGTTAACAACCTGTAGTTTCTATTTATGATCTCTACCTTATATCTAATATACTTTTATATTATTCATGTATCAAGCATTGTAATCATGGGCTCATGGCATCATTCTAACGTACTCCCTCCGTAACTATTGTTTTCTCTTACGGAAAAACTATTAAATATATATTAAAAATATTAATATTTATCCTACATAATTAGTATCATTGGAAAGATCTTTTGATCTAGTTTTTTAACAAAATTATTTGGAGATACAAATGTTACACGTATTTATTACAAATTAAGTTAAACTTGTGACACGCACACCAACTATGACAGTCAATTAGGGATGAAGGGAGTATGCATTATTGCACACGTGTTGGAGAGGATGCGGCCAAAGAAGGAACCTTGAGCTATATGTTGAGTTTGTGGCGCGCTGAACTAAACTCGCTCTGCTGCAAGTCGAACCGAAAGGCAGTCACCCAAGCATTCTTTACTCTTTTCACAAAACTTATATATCATTCTTGTAGTTTCATAAACTATCAGAGATACGTAAGATTTGCGAACAATTTTTTTTCAGTTTGTCAAATTGTTTTCTTGACACTCGAGAAAGAGCTTCTTTACCGAGTACTTGAAAAAATACTCTGCAAATTCATTGACACTCAACAACGTAGTGATGTTGAATGCTTCATCTGTGACCAAATTAAGTTTTTCGTCATAGATTGACAAAAACTAAACTAGTCGTCATAGATTTATCATCCTTGCAATGAACCATCACAAACAATAAACTTTTGTGATGATTGACTAGAACGTCACCAATAAACGTCATGTAAAGCACCATTTCTTGTAGTGATTCTTTACTCTTTTCACCTAATTTGCACAATATAATTGTGTAGGTACCGCATGATATCTATGTACAACAATGGTCTAGACAACCCATGTTGGCTTTGATTCATTGGTTATCTCATGCCATGACGTGTTGATTGTGTATCTTCTTATTAGATAACAATCATGCTTAGTATGGTACAAGTTAAGTAAAAAATAAGTGTGGGAAACAAGGATGTTGTACATTACATTTGCGCATACAAAATCATCATAAACCGGTACACTTCTCCATCAAACTAATAAAACAATGAAGTTGTTGAACAAATAGTTTGGTCAAGTTGGAATCCATAAATAAAAAATATAATATCAAGAAAAAAAAAGATATATGTGGTGTAAGACATGCAACAAAGATAGGAGGCGTAGATCAACCCGTGGCTAGGCAAGCCATGACTCTTGGCCCACAAGTCATACATTTATCACTTTGACTAACTCCATTATACTTATTTGCTTAGATTAGAATCTCTTGGACCACATTTTGCCTATCTTTAATTATGACAAAAACAACAGCAGACCATTCATGCACTCAGTTTTCACCACCTTTGTTGCTTCAATCGGACGACGGCCCTGGCGCCGGTGCCGACTCATCGGATGAGCCGGATTTTGTATCAGCCAGCTTCATATCTGCATAGATGACGCGACCTTCAGACTCGGAGTCGTCCTTAGCCTTACTCGAGCGGTCGTCCCTACTCGAGCCGTCGACGCTACCAAGGACCGTGAGGCCCATTTTGGCGGAGGCAGTGGTGGTGAGATGGCAAAGGAGCAGGCCCATCAGGGCCAAGCTCAGCATGGCCACACTGATCTTGCTGCGGGACATCGCGTGGTTGGTTATCTAGCTCCCCTTTTGCTGTGTTCCAAGGTACAGTCTGATGGATTGATTGCTTTCTCTTGTTGTATCTAGAATGCTCATAGAGGCAAGGTTTTATAGTACTGGGATCCATGGACGTTTGTGGTGTTTGCCCGAAAGTAGGTGTCTTGTTAGTCCTAATTTCGGGGGCTGTGAATGCAACCCTCCATTGCTAGCTTTGAATAAGCCTTGTACGTGACTCCCGTCACGCATGCCTTTCTTCCGCGACCGTGTTTATACAAGACTCACAAATACCCGATTTAGCATTCGAGATTGTAAGCGCTAGACCAAACGTCGATTGCGGACACAACGGGGTTCGGTTCACTACCTTGAACTATTATCCATCGGGCTTTATCTAATTATTTTAGGTCCTACTTAGATCAATTTGAATTATAGTAATACAATAAAATAGTATCGAGGTGATCTAGCAAACACCCTAGATTATGAAAAAACCTTATAATAATCCAACTCGAATATCCACCTCTAATATAATAATAGAAAATTATAGTACAAACAATTATAATTCGATACATTTAATTAAGAGTTCTAGATAATAAGACGTTGTTTGGGAACACTTATGTGAAAATTGTTTATAATCCGGCGATAAAAAAATCTCGATAGAAAAAACCAGCATATTTGACAATCTTGATTATGTAGCAACCAAAAAAGTAAAAAAAAAAAAACATGTGTGCCCCCCCCCCCCCCGCCCCTGTTTTACTCAGCCATCTTTACCCAGGGAACAGAATAGGAGGGGGTATCGAGCAAATAAGCGGCCACAGTGGGAAAAGACGTCCCCTTGCTCGTGGTCTGCAAGACGCCGATGCTAGTTCATTTACAATGGTTGGGGGTGAGATTTTTGCTTATTTTCGTCTGCATCTCAATTATAAGAGAAAACAAACACGCTCTAAGATAGTTATTATAATCTTTAATCTAGATTATTACAATCGTTTAGTCACAAACCTCCAATTGGAACATAATGTAGATTCAAAAACCCAAAATGATTCAAATAGCATCGACTTCAAGGTCATTATTGACTCACTTTGCTCCTGCCGACCCTGTGCTCGTTTCGAGTGCCGCCTCGTTTCGAGTATCAGTCAGTCTTGTTTATTTCAGCCTTTTACTATTGTCTACCGGTTATAAGAGAAGCTGAAATAAACAGCACAGTTGTTGTACTAACTTTTGAAGAGTTGAAAGGTGGCTTTACGAGAAAATAAACTAAAAACTAAAAATGCTGAGATGAGCTTTTCTACTTTTTGGTATACTGAAAAGCTAAAAATTTATTAAAAATTCAATAGAAAAACACCAATAGCCAAATGCCAAAAAAGGCAAAATAGTCATTTTGGCCCTTCAACTGTTGCACAAGCCTCAGTTTGACCCCTGAACTATCAAAACGTCTACTTTGATCCTTAATCTTATGATTTCTGACTCAATCTCATCCATTCGCCTTGATGGCTGGACATCTGGACACATGACATGTGAAAATGTCTAACCTACCCATCTCTTATTTTTTTTACCAGGCAGGCACATCCATTCTCCTTTTCTTTTCTCCATGACGGCTGCACAAGTAGGTTAGGTTTTTGGCTTGGGGAGATAATGAAAGACTTCATAGCAGGTAATTACTAATATATCAGGAAATATTAGAAGGTCCACCAGACTGATCTGCTAGAAAGAGAACAAGCAGGAAGATCACGTACATAAGCTAATTCATCTATTACAATAGCTCGGTTGCCTTTCTTCTCAAAATGTTCATAAGCAGATCATGCATGTTTGCTCCCATCTATCCAATGCTTCAAGTTGATGCACACCGACTGCTGCTGGACAAAACTCTTGGAAGTCTATTCTTTTGTACTCAAGGGCACTCAGCTAAAAATAATATCCAGTTATAGAGTCAGACAGTGGTACACCAGGCGAAACCAAGACACGAAGCGAAGCAACGCGAAGTTTTCCATATATCCAAGCAGGATTGTAATAGGAAAGAGTACGAAACTATTAGTTTAGGACTTGTTCCTAGAATCTGACTAGGACTCAAAGAGCCCGCAGCCGACCCTAGACTATAAAAACCGTTCATCATGTTTGCCTCGTTGCCAAAACCGTCAAGTTCCGATTCGTCGTATCCCGAACAATTGTCCCGAGTACCCCCGTGACAGTCTATCGACGATAAAACATTGACAACGGGTGGCTATGGCTCCACGGGCAGTTGGCCTCCACGACTCCGATGAAGCAGATGAGGGAGGGAGATGGAACCAGATCCGAGCGGCTTGCCTCCACGAGTGCCCTACAATCGAGGAGGGAGAGGGAGCTGGGTACCAGCGGCCAGCCTCCACGGGCGCCCTAGAATCGAGGAGGTAGAGGGAGTTGTGGCCCTAGTGGCTGGCGTCATCTAGCGCCTGATGAAGATGAAAGAGTGGACGACACCGAGAGGAGGAAACAATGGAGACGGTATCTCCATAAACGGCCACGTGAGGTCAAGAATTAGGGAGGGGGTAGGAGAGTTATTTTGCATCTAGAGTTGTCCACATGTCGAGCAATGAAGGAGCATGGATGATTGAGATGCAAATCAGAAGATTGAGGACTAAATTGAACGTTTTGATAGTTGAGGGGCTAAATTGAGCCTTGCGTGATAGTTGAGAGGCCAAAATGGCTATTTTACAAATAAAGAACTAGCCCCAGTTTGTTTGTTTATTTCTCGATTATCTGACAATCGGAAGGTGAAAAGAATCTAGAATTAAACTAGCAATCGACAATCTTGTACCATGAGCGATCGCTCGGTTTCTTCCAGATTTCCACCACAGAGTAGGTTAGACAAAGAGCCGATCCGTATCATGTTTACCCTACTAGGCCATTTTTAGAACGGAGGATTTCTAAAGAAATTATGGAGGATTGACATTCCTATGAAAAGGAATACTGTAGATACGTTTGGAATAGAGGGACACAACCCTCCGTTCCATAGGTAAGGAAGACATCTGTCCACAAAGCGTAGAAATAAAAAATCCAGTCCGAGTTGAAGTTTCGACGGAAGCTCGAGGCAAAGGAGAGAGAGAAAGATATAAGCAGCATGCAGACTTTGACATGAGCACCTAGCGCAGTCTCCTAGGGACTGTTTGGTTCACGTCGCAGTAGAACCTGGCTCGTATCTGTGAGCCAGGCTCATATAGGACAGGCTGAGTGCATGCAACGCTGTCATGTTTGGTTGGTTGTATCTATTTAGCCTGGCTGAGAAAAGATATTGTTTGGTTGTCCGCATGAGATAAGTTGCATGAGATAAAAATATTATAAAATTATGATTATAATTTTTATTTTGTACAAATACACTCTTAAAGTTCTTATCTTATCTAATTATGTTTTAAACATCTATAAAATATATTAATATCACTTAATATTTACTAATCATATACTAATACAACATTAATCGAGTAAACGGTTGTATGGAGCCAGCCTGGCCCAGCAGAAACGACCGATTTGGACGTTTCTCCAGAGCCTGGCTGAGGGCTGCTGCTTGCATGACCAGAGCCTGGCTGGACGCTGCGAGCAGGCAACCAAACGAGGTTACCCTGCATCCGACCAGCCTGGTTCAGCCATGCAGGGAACCAAACAGGCCCTAGCTTCCACGGTCACTAGAATGAGTTCATTAATAAAGGATCTCACATGTATAAAATATTATATAGAATTAAAGTACCATAGGTAGATAAAATAAATATATCAAATAAATCAGCTTTAAATGCTAATTATCATTTAAACTTGTTTGTTTTTATAATTCCTGTGTTATGGATTCCTGTGTTTTTCAAACACGACTCTATCTATTTGCTTTTGTTTTTTCTTTTCTCTGTTTTACAACTATATTTCTTTCTCCTTTCTTTGATTTCATCTGTTCCTGTGTTTTCGATTCCTTTGCTCTAGACAGGACAAATCTCATGATCTAACTCCACCCAAAAATGAAGCAGACAATCGCCATGAGTTCAACCCAATCTGTTGGTCAGTATAGTAACAAGACATCTATCCATGAGAGAATTAGGTATATGGTCTTGGAAAAAATTACTCTTATTTTTTAGTTATATGACCATTTTTCTTTCAAATTTGGTTCTATGGCCTCAAAACAAAATTTCTTTGGATCTATAGCCTTCCGCCAGTTTTGGACAGTTAACAGTGTTAAGTCAGAGATAAAAAGACTATTTTACTCCTACAAAAAAATAGTTTTGTTTGAATATAGAAAAATTTGATACATATTTTGACTCAATTACGACAATATTACATTAAACTCATTTTGTATTCACTATCCTGATCTAATTGAGCCAAACTGTGTACCAATTTTTCTATGTACAAATAAAACTCTGTTTTTTATTCTTTTACCAAGGAATAAAATGGTCTTTTTACCCTCGACGTAACACCGTTAGGTGCCCAAAGTTAACGGAAGGCTATAGAGCTAATAAAATTTTCTTTTAAAATCATAGAGCCAATTTCGAAATAAATAAGATCAAATACCTAAGAACGGTTTTTTCTAAGGGCATACACTTAATTCTGGCCGTATCATTTCCTCATGTTCATCGGCCAGAACTTGACTGCCAAGATGAAATCCGCTCCATTTCCATTTCGTTGGGCCTAAAGGCCGTGGCCATCCATCCAAGTACATATCTCCAGTCCAAGGTAAAATTCTAATCTCCCCTCAAAAAAAAAAAAAAATCCAGTCATCTCACGTGATGGCACGTGCCCGCCCTGGCATGAGGTCCCCACTCCGAAGTCACCAGCGAAACGAAGAACAGAAGAAGCGGAGGGGAGAGGAAAACTGCCGCACGGAGACAGACGCGGACGGCGGACAGACCAAGTGATTGGTCGGCGACCACCTCGCCTCCGCGGCCGCCCACTAACCGGTTCGGCTCCACGGTGAGCACTCGCCGCACTCTCCTTCTTCCCCCGTCGCCGCCCTCTCCCCTCTCCCCTCTCCGCTCGTGGCGCATCGCGATCCCACGGGCTGCTGCGTGCCAGCTCGTTGCAGTGTGGAACTTAATTCGTTTGGGGGTGTTGGTCGGTGCTGGATCCGAGTCCTGAAGCTTTGCGATTTTCAGCTGGGACTGGGCTCATTTGATGGGCACGCCCGTTTCTTCGCTAATCGTGCGCGCGCGCGGGGTTTGGAAATTTGGTTGGTTCGTGTGGAGTTTGGATAGTTCGAGATGGGATTAGGCTTATCTCGAGTAGCATGCATGTGTTCGCAGCGCGCTTGCTCCTTTTTAGTCTTTTTTTTTTTTTTTTTTTTTGCTGAACTGGGTTTCAAACGAGGAGTTCATCTGTCTAATCGCGGGTCTCAATTGCAATTAGGTAACTGTTATTGATGGCAGACACTTTCATGTGCCCCTTGCGTTGCGTACCTGTTAGGTCGATTAAGTAATCTCTAGGTTCACTAAGTAGTTTTGGCAGGAGATCATACATAGACGTTGTTTTTAGCTGTATACTACCTTGTGTGCCAATGCTTTTGTAGGCAGCCTCCTGCAGTCCTGCTCAGCTTGCTCATAGGCTAAACAATGTTCACATCCCATTAGGCTTTTGCTTGAAAATAGGTATGAGTTTGAACACTGTCCTGTTACTGAGTACTAATGTTGGATTGTTTGTATTCTTTAATGCTCTCTATTGGCTATGTCTTTTGTCCTCAAGCTAATCATCTACTGCATTTTGTCATATTTTAGCATTATTATTAGCAGTCATCATGTGTGTCTTCTATTTAAATGCCCACTTAGTTCATAATTTGTAGTCTTTCCATTTTCTTTTTCAAAAGTAAGAGAACAAGTAAGCTTACTCCCTCCGTTCCAAAATAAGTCTCCATCTCGTATTTTGAGGAGTTAACCAATCTCAACTTTGATTAGGTTTATAAAAAATAGTATCAATATTTTGCATCTCCAAATACCTTTACTGTGAGAATATATGACATGATTAATCTAATGATGTCTATCTTGTATCACAAACATTAGTATGTTTTGGTATATATTTGGTCAAAGTTGAGATTGTTTGACTTCTCGGAATTTGAGACGAAGATTTATTTTGGGACAAAGAGAGTACCTTATTGAGCTTTTCTGTGCCTCCATCATCTTAAAACATTCGTTTGGACTTTGGTCTCTATGTACATTCCTTTTCCGTATGACCTTTCCATTGTCTGTTCAGCTGTTGTCTAATTCCTTCTATTTTCTGGTTTCTTTTCAAGCAATGTTACTTGTTACCATCATTAGCAGTTGATGAGCATACGAACGATGTCCACATCTCGTCAGATAGATGATGGACCTGCTGTACTACAGTTATGCAGATGGACCATGTTACAACCCCATCTCAAACTATCAAAATTTCAAGAAGCTTTTATATCTCCAACAAGGCGTCTTTTTGGACTGCTCTCAGAACATGGTGAGGCTTTATCGCTATCCATTGTTCTGCATTGATCATGTTGGAGCCTTTGTCCTTGGTCTACTGGTAATATTGTTCTTATTTTCTAACCATGGTTTTACAATCCAGGGGATCTTGTCCTGGCAACTGCTGAGGTCAACCCATCACAAGTTGAATCACATAGAGCTCTCTCAGATACCTGTACTCAGGCAGTCTTCGAAATGTTTTCTACTATTCCGAGGGTGAAGTCTTTAGCATGGGGATACTGTTCTGATGCTTTTGATGACTCAAGTTTTAATGAAATTCTTGTGGTATCTAGTGATGCTTCTATCATAGTCCATGCATTCTGCTGTTCTCGCAAAAGCACACTAGCAGTTAATTCAACATCTGATGCTAAAGAGTTGCATGGGGAGTGGAAAGAGTGGCACCCTACAGAATGTTCAGTGTTGGAGGATGGTGAGTCAGGTCCAAAAAACTGGTTTTGTTCTTTCCTGACTACGATCACTGCGTCTGTTTCTAGTGGAAAATATGAAGCCAGATTTCCCGTGAAATCTTTATTACCTAATTCCGCAGAAGTGGTATCCTTTAGCATATATGACATTACTCTCTCTTTCTTGAAGTTTTGGTACAGCAAATGTTCTCTGAAGACTGTGACGGAAACTGACAGTGAATCTCAATCACCACGAAGTTTCCTTAGTTCTTTACCTGTGGCTGAAGCATCATGCAGTTGTCAGTGGGAGTGTCTAAAAGTTTTGTCTAGCTCTTCAGGTTATTTGATCGGCTTAGTTTTGACTCCTAATGAATCAGTAAGTTGTGAGGCCCATCCATCCAATGCGGAGTGTATTTTGGTTGCTGTTCTGGAGCTAAACCACTGGGGTATACAGTGGAACTTTGTGGCAGACCTTCAGGATGTATGTGATGGTATTAGGCCAAGTCCAAAATGGGTTGATTTTCAGTTATCAGATGTGTTTCTTGCCTGCCTGAATACAGCAGGTTTTGTTGCCATTTGGAATGTGAAAACTGGTGGCCTTGCGACGTCATTCAGTGTTCTTCAACAGTGCAGAACAGACCTGGAGATGCCTCTAAGGAGCTCTATGCCCATTGGGACAAATTTGGATGGGGGAAATATCCCTGTTGAGAACTTTGTTGGCAGAATGTTTAAGCGGTTAGTTTTGGCATCGTATTCTTATATTCTTGCTGTTGTTGATGAGGTTGGAGTAGTGTATGTATTCTATGCGGATGACATCTTAAACTTCAAAGCTAATGTGCATGAAAACTCTGATCTGCCTGTTATGAATCATTTTGCTGATTGTTTTTCTGCCTGGGAAGCTGCTGGTCATGAGATAGGAAGTCTATCATTTTGTACTAATCAGTCCATACAACAAGGGTCACTTAATCTAGCTGAGTTCTCAGGGAAAAATGATGTTATTGTCAGGCCTAGAAAAAGAAGAAAGTATAGATGCAATGAAAATGAAGTGGACAGCTGGCCAAGTGGCTTTGTCACTACAGGGCAGATGAAAGTTGGGGTAGCTTATCCTCACACAAATTCCTCTAGGTTCTTAAGGAGGATAATTCTTCCTCCATGCAGATCACAGCAGGATGTAATTAGCCTGTCTTCTCTTGGACTAACTAGGATTTTTAAAGGTTCTATTGAGGATGGAAACGAGCATGTCAGAATTTTTCATTCCGAGTTGCTTATGTATTCATCTATTCTTGGCAAAGGAGATATTGATGTTTGTTCTATGGACAAAATGCTTCCATTTAAGAAGGATTCTGCTTTTGTCGGAGATTCTGTTGTTTGCTCCTGCCAGGGATATCTGTATTTAATTACCCAGTATGGCCTTTCTGTGGTCCTTCCTCCGGTTTCTATATCCTCCTTTTCATCTCATGGTGGCACTATCAAATTTTGGCAACCAGGTCCTGCTGCTGGCAGTACATGCAATGCTCTGAACTTATTATCTGTTGACAGATCTGAAACAAGCTGGAAACCTTGGCAAATAGAAGTTCTGGATAGAGCGCTGTTGTATGAAGGGCCTGCACTAGCAGACAGGCTCTGTTGGGAGAATGGTGTGTATTCTTTCAGTTGCCTATATCTTTTATTTTCGTATTTGTGTGGCATCCTGTTACATTGATGGGTCCAATTGTAGCATTTTAGTTGCCTTGCTTATCCTGTGGTCCTGTCTTCACTTCATTGGACATTTTCAATAATGAGTTTGTTTCCATTAAGGTTATGTCTACTGTATTTATTACTAATTTGATTATCTTTTATTTTCGTATTTGTGTGGAATCCTGTGTTACATGGATGGGTCTCATTGTAGTATTTTAGTTGTCTTGCTTATCCATGGTCCTGTCTTCACTTCATTGGACATTTTCACTAATGGGATTGTTTTCATTAAGGTTATGTCTACTGTATTTATTACTAACAGAATTTATGAAGGAACCATGCCTTGATACTCTGATTTCCCTTGAAAGTATCTTCCATGAACTTTACACTTTGTGGGCGTGGTTTAATGATAAATGTACTGTATGCTACTGAATAACTCTTTAATCCACAATATACCCATAGTTATGGAGTTATTCAGTGGCATCTTGTGACGATAATTTTAGCATTTTTTTCCTAAAAAACTAGAATAAGAGCTTCCCATCATCATATTAATAAGGTATAAAGGGAAAACAAAATGTACTTGATACAATGCCAAACTCTTGGTGTGGTCCTTCTGGGAGAAAATGCAAAACTAAGCAAAACCGTCTATAGGCTTTGCTACCAGGACACCCAGAAACAACTGTGTTGTGGGAATGGAGTCAAACTCCCTTTCTATCTGTAGCTTAAAAATAAAATGTTTCTGAGAGAATATTCTATCACGGATGGCATGTTACTTGACTGCAGTGAATCTCTCTGAAGGTATTATTTCGACATGCATACATTGCAAGATTTTGCATCTGGATGATACAAGTCATACTTGGCGATTGCTATTCAGTGTTTGCTTGAATCATGTAGTGTTTCAGGTGGTAGACCCTGATCAGTAATGAATATTTTTTTAAAAGGTCCTAACAACTTTGCTCTTTATTGTTCTGGAGAGATATCCAACAAGCAAGGATGTTCTTCCCAATGTCTTTACTACTACTACTACCGCCTCCATTTCAAAATTTAAGATGTTTTGCCTTTTTTACATACATAGTTTTTACTATGTATCTAAACATAGCATATATCTATGTGCATAGCAAAAGCTATGTACCTAGAAAAGTCAAAACAACTAGCAATTTGGAACGGAGGGAGTACTATTTATCAATGATATGGTTATGTACGTTTCAGGTTCTAATTTAACTGGATGATACAATTGACAAGCATGGTTCTTAGAATACCATGAGCCCTAACTCTGTTTATTGCATTGACAGGCTGGGATTTGAAATTCTCTAGGTTACGTTGGCTGCAATTGGCCCTTCATTACTCGATGATTAGTGATCTAGAGCAGTAAGATCCTGTATTTTCTTTTTGTCCTGGCACTTCTCTTTAATTTGTTCATGGTTTGCTTTAACATTATATATGCACCACCACCAAGTCCTATTTCTTATCTGTTTTGGACTATTTGCACGGTTTATTTATTCTTTTGGTGTGTCTTGATAATTGTGATGTATTATTACTACATGTTGGAGGCCGATTTTAGATTTTGGAGTAAATTTTATATTGTGCAAATTATTTCCATGGTCAAACGACTTTGTACAT
Source organism: Coix lacryma-jobi var. lacryma-jobi (assembly GCA_009763385.1). NCBI lineage: Eukaryota > Viridiplantae > Streptophyta > Magnoliopsida > Poales > Poaceae > Coix > Coix lacryma-jobi. The sequence goes on along the minus strand of CM019823.1, from coordinate 180,041,586 downwards.
GATCAATGAACTTTTTCAGTATGCTTATCTATTGATAAGGATGTAGTATTCTAGAAACAGGGTTGAATTTGTATCTTCTTTACTTGTAATTTCTGATCATTAGAGGATCATCTTCTATAGTCTATACTCCCATGCGCCATCTATTTGGTGATTAATAAATGATGTTGTCTTTTATGGATGAGGTTGAGGTTATATGTGTGGATTTTCTGCTAGCTTTAGGCATTATCCTCCATCTTTCTTTTTTTAAGTAACCAAGTATGCTTTTATTGCTTTTAGTGTACAACTTCTTTTTATTGAAGAATTATTTGATTGCGTTAATACTATCTTCTGTAGTTCTGTATGCATGGATATCTAACTATCTAACACTAGTGGCTTACTAGGTCACTGAATTTGCTTGCTGAGGTCAATCTTGCGGAAGAAGGTGTCTTGCAACTGCTATTGGCATCTATTTATCGGTTATCTAGTAGGACTGGAAATGATAATGAAGCTGCAGTGTCATCCGAGTATGTTTTGTTCCCTGATAAGATCTCTTATCTTGTCATTGTAATAAGTTAGGTTTGTCTTTTGAAATACAGTTGGCTCGTGGAAACATGTCATCCGTTGTCTACATTTATCTGTTAAATTGTAATAACTCGGTAGGTTAGCTTGGGTCAGAAGGATCATAACGCGTATTACTGCCATATGTTTTATGTTCTTCTACATGTTAAACAACATCAAGCCTTAAGCTTCACTACAGCTATATTTTATCCACTTTCAAAGATATATTTTGTTGAATTTGATTTTTCATAATTGTCACATGCTGTTTCAGCAAGGAAAGGGGATTTCATGAAGTCCAGACACCACACTTGGTACACAGTTCACTATACAACAGACTAGAGAAATGCGAAACAAAGATTCAGCAACAGAACTTGCTCATTTACATTTTTTTTTTCATCACTGAGTGAACTATATGAAGATAAATCTTTACTTCTGTTTAACCAGCGCTTAGTTTGTGAGATCTGGAAATCGTGGTGCATCATAGAAAGTTGCTAGCAGGCTGGGTATCTGAGTCACGGAGGAATGACTATGGACGCGGAATGCAGCTGTAGCAGGCTCACGCCTGTGCAGATACTACTAAATACTTCAAATATAAGCCATTATTATTTTTGTTTTTTCGAGATATCATTTGTACTTCTACTAGCAATAAGTGTATCATAAGCATGTTTTGACACCCACTGCCAGTTTGCAATGCTTCTTTAGAATGCCATTTGTTGATTTGGCCTGCAAACAAAAACTTGTGCTATATAGGGTGCAATAGACCATTAGACCCAACAACATAATGCTGTTATATCCTCAAAGCTGCAGTGCAGTACACTCTTACGTCCATCCCTCAAATTTGGTGCCATTCCTCTTACTTATGTTAGTCGTTGGATCCTTGCTCTTGGAGATAGCAAGATCCTAACTCTCATCGAGAGGATGACACTTCGAGATGGGGCAATTTTCTGGGGTTTATTTCTCACACAATCTTACACAAGTGCCATACCAACCTGAGGGGCTGGGGTTACAAATATATAGGGCTGCTAGCCAGCCAAGCATGTACTAATATGCTGTCCTAGATGCTAGTCAAGATGCTGTCCTAAAAGGGCAGCAGAACTACCATGCAGATGCTGTCCTAAAAGTGGTCAAGATGCTGTCCTTAACCACCATGCAGATGCTGTCCTAAAGATGCTAACAAACAGCCAGTCAATATGCCCTCCTTGAGGGGTAGCAATACCACCATGCAGCCATGTGCTGCAGCCACACAGAGACTTATCCATCATTCTCCCCCTAAGCCTTGTGTGGCTCCTTGCGAGGAATCTGAACCATCCCGATCCTGGTGCGAAGCTCCTGGAACTTGACTCGCCCAAGAGACTTGGTCAGGAAGTCGGCAAGCTGGTCTTGGGTGTTGATGTAGTTGGCCCGGACACTCCCCTCATCCAGGCAGCTCCTGATGAAGTGATACCTCACCCGGATGTGCTTGCTGCGCTCATGGAAGACGGGGTTCTTTGCCAAAGCCAAGGCGGACTTGCTGTCCACCCTGAGCTCTACTGCCTCTGCGTCTCTGCCAAGGAGATCGCCAAGCAGCCGAGCCAGCCACAGAGCCTGAGTAGAAGCGGTAGTGGCTGCGATGTACTCTGCCTCGCAGCTGGACAGAGCCACCACCTGCTGTTTGACCGACTGCCAGCTGATCGGACACTGGCCGAGGAAGAACAGCGTCCCACTGGTGCTCTTGCTCGTGTCGATGTCGCCGGCGTGGTCGCTGTCGCTGTACTCGATGAAGTGCGCCGCGCCGGGGCACCTCGGGTAGTGCAAACCGTAGTCAGAGGTGCCCGCGACGTAGCGGAGGATCCTCTTCACGGCCTGCTGGTGCTCCGTCGTTGGTCGCTGCATGAACCGACTCACGTAGCCAACGGCGAAGGTCAGGTTCGGTCGCGTGTGGACAAGGTAGCGAAGGCTGCCCACAATACGCCGGTACTGTGTCGCGTCCACCTCCTCCGCCGTACTCTCGCGACTCAGCTTCAGCCTCTCCTCCATAGGAGTGTGGGCTGGGTTGCAGTCGGTGAGGCCGCCTAGCTCCACGATGCGCTTGGCATAGGCGGTCCGGCGAAGAGAAATGCCAGAGCAGTCCTGGTGGACCTCGATCCCGAGATAGAAGGAGAGGAGCCCGAGGTCGCTCATCTGAAAGGTGGCCTTCATCTCCTCCTTGAATGCCTCGATCTCCTTCTCCTTGGAACCGGTGATCACAAGGTCGTCGACGTAGACGCCTACTAGCAGGGCATTGTCTCCGTTGCCCCGCCGGTAGACCGCAACCTCGTGAGCACTCTGCTGGAACCCCATTTGCCTGAGAGTGGAGTCCAGCTTGGCGTTCCAAGCTCGAGGTGCCTACCGCAAGCCGTAGAGGGCCTTGCGCATACGGAGAACCTTGTTCTCCTTGCCGGGGATAACGAATCCCGGCGGCTGGCGGACGTAGACCTCCTCCTTCAAGTCGCCGTTGAGAAAGGCAGACTTGACATCCATGTGATGGACGCTCCAACCCTCCTGGGCTGCGAGGGCGAGGAGGAGACGCACGGACTCCATCCGTGCAACAGGCGCGAAGGCGTCGTCGAAGTCGACTCCCTCATGCTGGAGGAAGCCACGCGCCACCAAGCGCGCCTTGTGCTTGATCACTTCGCCGACCTCGTCCTTGAGCTTGAAGACCCACTTGAGAGAGATGGCGTGGTGGCCGGCCGGAAGATCGGCCAGCTCCCACGTCTTGTTCCGCTTGACGGCATCCATCTCCTGCTCCATCGCGGCACGCCATGCCGCGTCTCTGTCCGCCTCGGCGAAAGAACGAGGCTCGCCGTCGTCCTGTGCGAGGTGTAGCTCGGCCTCGAAGTCGCGCTGCGCCAGTCCAGGGACCGACTGCTCGCCGAAGAGGTCGTCCACAGTACGGTAGCGCAAAGGCTCGCCGTCGTGGTAGGCGTCGATGCGATCCTCGTCGTTGGACAGTGGGGTGGCGAACTCCACCGTGCGCTGCTCGTCGTGGACCGAAGCTGCCGGCGCCGAGCCTGAAGATGTTGGCGCCGATGTAGGGGATCGAGGTGTAGCCGGCGATGTCGGTGAACCCGTCGAAACTCGTGGACTCGCCGGGGCTGGTGACGAGCGAGGTGGTGGTGTAGGCGAGTTCGATGAAGACGAGCTGCTAGCTCCCCCCTCCTCCTCGAAGTGGACGTAGTCGACGACGAAATCGCTGGTCGTCGGAGTCGAGCCGTCATCCACCATCTTGCCCCACGTCCAGCCTCGCCCTTCGTCGAACACGACGTCACGCGTGGTGCGCACACGCCGTGTTATAGGGTCGAGGACGCGATAGGCCTTGGCGCCCTCCGCGTAGCCTATGAAGACCCCTGGTGAGCTCCGGTCGTCGAGCTTGCCGACATGGTTGAGCTCCTTGACGAAGGCCAGGCAGCCAAAGACGCGGAGGTGGCTCACCGCGGGCTTGCGCCCATGCCACGCCTCGTATGGCGTCTTGTCATCAAGGGCCTTGGTGGGGGAGCGGTTGAGCAAGTGAACGGCAGTCATCACCGCCTCACCCCAGTAGATCGCCGACATCCCTCTCTGCTTGAGGAGGGCGCGGGCAGTGGCCACCACCGTCTGGTTGCGGCGCTCGACGACGCCGTTTTGCTGCGGGGTGTACGGCGCGGAGAAGTGGCGGTGGATCCCCTTGTCGGCGCAGTACGTCGCAAACTCGGCCGCCGTGAACTCGCCGCCGTTGTCCGTGCGTAGGACCCGAAGCTTGCGGCCGCACTCCGCCTCTGCAGCAGCTTGAAGGCGCTTGATGGCGTCTGCTGCAGCTGCCTTGGTGTCGAGCAGGACAGCCCACATGTAGCGGGACACGTCGTCGACGAGGAGGAGGAAGTAGCGCCGGCCTCCAGGTGTAGCCGGAGTCACGGGGCCACAGAGGTCACCGTGCACGAGCTCCAGCTTTTCCTTGGCTCGGAAGCTCGCCTGGCGAGGAAAGGGGAGCCGCCGCAGCTTGGTGAGGACGCAGGTGTCGCAAAACTGCTCCACGTGGTCGACGTGCGGCATGCCTCGCACCATCTCCTTGCTGCCGAGCTGCCTCAGGGCCTCAAAGTTGAGGTGCCCAAAGCGCTCGTGCCACCGCCAGGCGTCGTCGTCGCGGCGGGCTGCAAGGCAAAGAGGTTGCCCCACCTGCGCATGAAGTATGTAGAGGCGGTTGCTCCTGTTGACCTTGGCGAGGAGCCGCCGCTGCCGATCCCAGATGCGCAGCACCCCGCGTTCGATCTCCACGCGCGATCCATTCTCATCTAGCTGTCCCAAGCTGATGATGGAGTTCCGTAACGCGGGGATGTAGTAGACACCGGTGAGCGCCCGGTGCTCGCCAGTCTTGGCGATGAAGACGACAGAGCCGGCGCCCTTGATCTCCACGGTGGAGGCGTCGCCGAACTTGACGGTGCCTCGGACGCTGGAATCGAGCTCGGAGAAGAACTCCCGCCGCCCGGTCATGTGATGGGTGGCGCCGGTGTCGAGGCACCACCCATCCACCTTGCCGTTGCTGAGGCTGTCGCCGAGAAGGGCTTGTGCTTTCGGCTCGTCGAGGTGGAGGGAAGCTGTTGCGGCCGATGCCGCTGGAGGTCGTTCGATACTCGCATGAGCCATGAACAGACCCGGCTGTTCCTCCTCCTCCGCCTGCGCGACGTGAGCCTGGCCGCGTCGTGGCTGTCGACAATCCTTGGCCCAATGGCCAAGCTTGCCGCAGTTGTGGCAAGGGTCGTCTCGTGCCGGCTTCTTGCCAGCCGCGCCACCCTGGGCGCCTGCACGATCAGCACCCTCTGCACGTCCTCGCGCCCCTGCCTGGGCGTCTTTGCGCGGCTTGCCGCGCTTGCGGCCGCCTGTCGCGAAAGAAGGCTCCCCCTTCTTCTTGTCGCCTTGGCCGGCAGCCCACTGCTCCCGAGTAAGGAGGAGCTTCCCGCCAATGGTGACGGGTCCCGGAAGGGGCTGTGGCTCATCAAGATCCACGACCTTGAGGCAACCCAACGCCTCCTCGATAGTCGTCGTGGAGAGATCCTGCATGGACTGCATCGGGCGAGCCATCTGCTTGTACTTCTCGGGGACAACGCGGAGGAGCTTATCCACAGCTCTCTCCTCGTCGTAGGTGTTGTCGCCGAACTGCACCAACTTCTGCCACAGGGTGTTGAGACGGAGGGCAGAATCATCAATGTCCTCACCTGGCTTGAAGGCCAGGCTCTCCCACTCTTGGCGAAGTGCTTGCAGTGTAGACTTGCGGGCGCGTTCGCTGCCGATGCGTGCTGCAGCAATGGCGTCCCAAGCCTCTTTGGCAGTCCGCTTGCTGGTAAGCGAGAACTGCATCTCGGGCGGGACTGCAGCGATGAGGGCATCCAGCGCCCGTCGATCCTGGTCGTAGTCGACGTCGCCGTAGCGGACTGCATCCCACATATGCCGCACCTGGAGCCTCACCCTCATCACCGCAGCCCACTCGACGTAGTTGGTTTTGGTGAGGGAAGGCCACCCGCCGCCGGAGCCAACGTCCCTGACGATAGCAGCTTGGTACTCGTGGTGACCACGGTACCGAACCGGGGAGAGAGAGCCGCGCCGCCTGTGAAGGTCGCGCTCTCCTACGACCCGTCTACCGCCCTCGTGTGCACCTCCTCTAGGAGCGCCGTCGCCGTGCGCGCCTCCTCCAGGAGCACCGCCGCCGTGCGCGCCTCCTCCAGGAGCACCGCCGGCGCGTCCGAGCCTGCCTGGACTGCCACCACGCTCATGAGCGTGCGCGGCTGCCCACTGCGCTGCTCGCCCTCGCCCGGCCTCCCTCTCCAACAGCTCGAGGTCAGCGTCGGCACTGTCGTCAGCGGAGATGGAGCTGCTGTTGCTGCCGCGCAGGACCTCTACCTCCGCTGCTGCAGCACGCGCTGCATCCGCAGCGGCTGCTGCCTCCACCTCCGCTCGGGCTGCTGCCAGCTCCGCCGCTGCCAGCCTCGACGCCCTCTCTGCTGCTGCAGCAGCCTGTGCTGCTGCTCGCTCGCGTCCCTTTGCTGCGGCGAGGTCGGCTTGCTGCCACCGCTGCATGCTCGAGGTGACCGAACGCTGAGAGTGTCCTGCGGACATGGCGCACTGCCGGAGGGCTGCTGCGTGGAGTGCTCGCTGCTTCTGAAGAGCTGCTGCTCGTCTGAACAGCGGAGGAACGGTGAGCAGAGGCAGCCGGAGCTGCTGCTGCTCGCTGCAAGGCTGCGAGTGGGGCTGGAGAGGAAGTTGAGCAGGAGATGCTCAGGCTACAGGATAATTTGGCTCCGATACCACTTGTTAGTCGTTGGATCCTTGCTCTTGGAGATAGCAAGATCCTAACTCTCATCGAGAGGATGACACTTCGAGATGGGGCAATTTTCTAGGGTTTATTTCTCACACAATCTTACACAAGTGCCATACCAACCTGAGGGGCTGGGGTTACAAATATATAGGGCTGCTAGCCAGCCAAGCATGTACTAATATGCTGTCCTAGATGCTAGTCAAGATGCTGTCCTAAAAGGGCAGCAGAACTACCATGCAGATGCTGTCCTAAAAGTGGTCAAGATGCTGTCCTTAACCACCATGCAGATGCTGTCCTAAAGATGCTAACAAACAGCCAGTCAATATGCTGTCCTTGAGGGGCAGCAATACCACCATGCAGCCATGTGCTGCAGCCACACAGAGACTTATCCATCAACTTAAACTAATTATTAGCTTGTGGGGGAATGTTCCACAAACCAAATAAATAAAGTGAGGAGTGATAAGATGATGGACACCCCCCCCCCCCCCATTCTTTAAACCAAACACCCCCTTAGGAACACATACTATAAGAGGCATGATTTGTGTTCTTTGTCCTAGTTTTCTTGGGTTAATGTAGTCTGCTATGTGTCATACTTTTTAGCTTCATGTAATTTGTAAGCTTACAGTGTGAAAACAGGTTAATGGTTTTAGCTGTCCGCTTTGCAACAAGAATGATCAAATGTTATGGGATACATAAGCAAAACACAGGTAATTCCTTTTTATTGTACTATTTTCTTTGTTGTATGTGAGATTTATTCTCTATATGCCTCTGACATGCCAGATAATTCGGCAAAGCTTCATGAAATGGCTCTCCTTTTGATGGTTATAAGAAGTATCCAGAGCCGAGTCTCTGCAAAGGATCAGAATTCTGTTCGGACGGTAAAGGACGACACTGTTGCTTATTGGTTTATAGTTGTCTTCAAATGATCATTTGCTTAATGCTGTGCTTACACTGCAGCAGGGAGATGATCAGAACTCATTGAAAATAGGTACAGAAGTATTTCAGAATGATTCTTTGCTGCCAGTTGTTGTAGTGGATGGTGTTCCATCAGGGCCATCAGGTGGTTTAGATGCTCATGGCAGGCAAGAGTCAGCTCCTGTGTTGGTTCCTGATAGCAACAGCATGTTAGCTCTAACACCAGTTGGATCATCACTTAGTGCTTCGACTTTCCATGATATTGATACTAATAAAGGGTCTACTCAAGTTGGAAGACAAATTATTCAAGGAAATATCAAGGAGATGATTAACAGATGGGAAATGAATAACTTTGACTTGAAAACTGTAGTCAGAGAAGCACTGCAGTCTGGTCGCCTACCTCTGGCAGTTCTTCAGTTGCAGCTTTTGCGCCAGAGGGAATTAGTTTCTAATGATGATTCAGAAGATGCTTTCTCTGAAGTTCATGAAATTGGAAGGTCCATTGTGTATGATCTGTTGATGAAGGTAATTTAGTACACTTAGTCTAGTAAAGTATTTGGGTTCCTGTTGCTGTTTCTGACAATTGTACTTTGCAGGGTGAAACTGGATTGGCTGTAGCAACACTAGAAAGGCTAGGAGATGATGTAGAGTCAGACCTAAGACAACTTATGCAAGGTACTGTCAGGAGGTCACTAAGGCTACAAATTGCTGATGAGATGAAGAAGCATGGGTACATAAGACCAAATGAGTGGAAGATGCTAGAAACTGTAACACTAATTGAGGTTTGATTGTACACATGCTTTATCTCATTTATTTACAAATTCTATCACTTCAATTATCTTAACGCTGATCAACATTTTTTCCTCTGTGGAAAAGCGGCTCTACCCGAGCAGCAGCTTCTGGGACACATATTTTTGCAGGGAGAATGTCATTCGTGATGCTGCAAAAATTGTTACACTGCCAGGAGAAGATAAACCTGTATTAGCTCTACATATTCGCAAGCACCCCATTATTGAATGTGGTGATGTTGACGGAGCAGTGCTTGGTTCTTGGGTGAACATTAATGATTACACTGAGGAGTTGTCTCGGAGCAACGTTTCTGATGGTTATTGGGCCTGTGCTGCTGTATGGTCTGATGTTTGGGATCAGAGAACTGTGGACCGTGTAAGTCATGATTGTTGTTTTAACTTACTGATAGGGTACTTGCACCTTATTTCTGATAAGAACTGTTGTAGCTCAAGTAAGAAATTCGTGGAAAAATTCTTGTTACCCAATCGTTTTCTGCATATTTTGACCCATTGCAGGGTCATTTGATACCACACATACCAGATTTATTTCTCTTGGTTTTGTCCCTTTTTCCATGGGAATGTGTTTTGGGGTCTGATTTAATTTTGTTATGATGCTTTTGTTAAGATTATAGCACCCAAATTCTGATTGAGGTCCTGGATTACTTGTAACTTTATGGATTCATGGTTCTTATTGTATATGTTCTGTAGATATTGTTGGACCAGCCTTATCATATACATGCTCATATCCCATGGGAATCTCAGTTCGAATACTTTGTTGCTCATAATGATGCGGGGGAAGTCTGCAAACTCCTGGACATGATTCCCAATAGCGTACTTTCAGAAGGGACTATTAGAGTAAATGTGGATAGTTTACAAGCCGGTGCCAACACTCTTTCTTATTTAACAGTCCCTGATTACAACATGTACATATGTGACTCTGGAGAGCTTGAACCTGTCTGTATGGAGATACCACATCTTAAAGTATTTAGATCTTTGTGCAATCATGAATCAACTTCATATATTCGAATGGTAATGCAGCAGGAATTGGCAAAGAAACACATCTTTATGAAAGAGTACTGGCAAAGTACTACTGAAATAATACCTTTGCTTGCTCGTGCTGGCATACTTATAAAGGTTGGTCCAAATGGAGAATGTTCTACAACATTTTCTGCTTCAGAGATGCCAGATGTTACCTATCACCAGGGTCGTGAAGGTGCACTGCATAAGTTAATCATATGTTTCTGTGTGCAATATAACTTGCCATATCTACTGGACCTCTATCTGGACATCTGTAATTTGGCTCCTGAAAAGGATTGTATCTGTTTATTCAAAGAAACCACAGTAAGTTGTTGTGCAGTTATAGTTTATAATACTTGCTATTCAACATTGTTGTTTGTATTCAGCTCTCTGGCCTCTAGCAGTGCGGAGCTGGCAGTAACCAACTGTTTGCCAGGAAAATTAGAGTTATTATTATTTTTCTAATAAGAATAAAAAAGTTGGGTGCTAGATAGTTGGTTAGGTGCTCTATAGTGTCGGTAGTTGTGGTCGTCTTCTTTTCTTTTGCATGGTGTGAATGTGTACGAGTTGTAATTGTGAAGGCACTTAGCGCCTGCATTCTATCAAATCTTTTTTTCTTAATGATGGCGCATGACTCTTCTGCATGTTCAAAAAAAAAATGTGAACGATAAATTTGCTATAACATGGTTGGAATTTATGTGTTTTGAAGACCAAGCTATGACTGTTGTAGCCCCTTCAATCTACATGTAAACACTTCGTTTTAGATTTTAGAATATCATTTGGAAAAGTATAAGAAGGTTAAGTTTAATTGTAACCATCAGAGATTAATTTGCTCAACATGATCCTGCTTAGTGCTATACATGTAATTTTGTATGATTTGGTTTTTATGTTGTGGATATTTTCAGGGTGATTGCAAGTGGGCACAATGGTTACTCTTCTCCAGAATCAAAGGTTATGAGTATGAGGCATCATTCTCTAATGCCCGTTGGAATTTGTCAAAGAAAATGGTCAACAACAATAATCTTACTGCTGTTGAGATAGATGAAATGTTGTATACAGTGGATGATATGGCTGAACGAATTGGTGAAATGTCTGCACTAGCTACCTTGATGTATGCTTCAGAACCAATTCAGAAATCCATATGTACTGGAAGTGTGAACAGAAGTGGTTTGTCTTCCCAGTGCACATTGGAGAACTTGGCTCCTTGTCTCCAGCAATTTCCAACGCTATGGAAAACCCTTTTTTCTGCATGTTTTGGCCAAGATGAATATGGGCGTTTAAACTACTCTGCAGGTAATGGTAATCAACCAAAAACCCTAAAAACTATATTCAGATTGTTGAGGCTCTGCTTTTGGGAATAAAAAATGGCCATGCATTGTTTTCTTATGCTAAGAAAAGAAATGTGTTTTTTCAGTGTTTGGAAAAAGATCAATTTCAGAGTACTTGAGATGGCGCTATAGCATTTTTTCCTCTGCTGGAGGAGACACTTCATTGTTGCAAATGCTTCCATGTTGGGTCCCAAAGTCTATCAGAAGATTAATTCAGCTATTTGAACAGGTTGGTCTTTTATTGGGAAGGCACATTTCAGTTAACACAGTATAATCGGGTACTGATATGTGTTTTGTTCTATATCCATCAGCCCAAATGTAGTTCTGCCTAATATGCATCAGTTAAATTTGGGTTTTTAATGCATAAATCTAGACTTTGGGATGCTGAATTGTTATGTGTAAGTGATTTTGTAGCTACCCTTTTAGAAATGTCAGTACTGAAGTTATAACAGAGTAACAGTCTACAAGTAACAAGATTTCTTTAGGGAAACACGCCTATTTTTCTTCAGGCCTACAACTTGGTTCAAAAAAAACTTTCTTGCTGTTCCTAATCATTTCTGAGAACCGAGCTATAGCTCAGTTGGTAGAGCCTTAAGTTCACAGGCCGCCTTCCTGGTCTAACCTGGGTGCTCGCAGGTTGTGTGAGTACCTCCCTGAAGGGTTTGGTACTTCCCTCTCTTAACACAAAGCGAGAGTGTTATGTTTCTAGATTACCATGTGGATTTGGGGAGAATTAAGAGAGAGGGATGGAGGTGACTTCTTGAGGATGTCTGGCGCCCTAGGGCTGAGCGTGCCATTGGGAGTGGCAGCCAAGAGGCCTGCACCCAAGCCAGTGGCAGAAGAGATGGGCTATGCCCTTGATCAGTGGTGCAGCCAGGAATTTGCTGCACCTTGGTATTCATTGTAAAAAGAATTGTGCAATGCAAATTCAATATATATAGGATCACAGGACCATAAGAATAACCAAAAGTACGGCGATGACCATAATTCCATAATAATAACCAAGTAACGTACAATACATTGACATTTTGACAACTTGCATAATAGCAATATTTCTAGTAGTTAAGACTTGAAAGATTACAAAATAAGAACACAAAGAAGACTGAGTTGGGGATTTTCATCAAACACATGGCGTGCAATGTGCATACCTTGCCTTGCTTGTGCGGCCATCGGCATTGCCTGCTTTCCGTTGTCTTAGCCTTGCCAAATGACTAACTGATGCAGCTCCACTGCTCACCAGTCACCGTGACACCACCTCACTGTCTGACCTTCCTTTGCACCTCGACAGTGACCGGTGCCGTATCACCTCAGCTCACGCACAGGTGCAGCCATGTGCTCCAAGTGTGTGACCTTCCAACGCTGAACCGCCTACCTGTCGCGCTGCCAACTGCCGCCACTTCGGTATGTTAGCCTCTTGTGCCAATGAGTTGCCGAGTTGGGCTGAAATTTTTTGGATTGATGTGGAGAAACATGTGGGCTAATGGATAGGAATAATTACATGAATACAGGTGCATATTAGATCCCTTTGCGAAAATCATTGGTATTCACATGAATACAGGTGCATGCTTTCGCTGCGCCCATGCTCTTGATCTATTTCTGCTTACATTTGTTAGGCCTAGTTGGCCCTGAGCCATGACACAGGGGAGTGCCTTCTAACGTGGTTAAGGTTTTTAATTCCTGGGAACTAACCTATTAGCATATTCCAAAGTACTTTGGTGGAATTTGGACCAGAAAACTCTGCATGTTTTTTCCTCCCCAATCTTGATTTTGCTTTATATGGGCCTGGATCATTCAAGGTGCTCATCAAAGTCCTCCAAGAATGTAAATGATTTGATTCCTTATTTCCTTATGACATTTGACAAAAATCAACCATATTGAGACATATTCTAAGCTGTACAGTAAGATTTTTTTTGGTAAATTCCTAATAAATGGTAAAATACACTTTTTTCTCAAACACGCAGGAGAGCTGCATATCTTTATATTGTTAGATAGAAGAAAGGTAAATAATCTCATACAAAGCAACCTTTTTACCTCACCTAGCACCAAGGAGATAAGAGCAGGTTGCAGTACTGGGTTCTTGTCAGGAGATAAGAGCAGGTTGCTTGTGGTCTATGGCAGAGGCTCGAGGGCTATCTTTCTTGACTGCCCTCCTTCCTGGTAGTTAGAGTATCTAGCTCATTGTGGTCGTCTTGTGGGATGATGTCTCCGGCACAAATGTAATCCTATAAACTGTTAGGGCGCGTGTGTGTGTTTGTTGTGTGAGGTGTTGTTTGGGCTCCTGCCCTTTCTGCTTCTTAATATAATGAAGCGCAGTTCTCCTGCGTTTTTGAGAAAAAAAAGTACTGGATTCTTAGTTCTTACCCCCATTTTCTTCTTAATATAATGATACACAGCTCTCCTACGTGTTAAACTTCAAACTATGAGAGTTCTTGAGTCATTACAAAATATTTTTGCTTCATGTAATATACTTAGAATTCTGCACTTGTTCATACAATTTTCCTCTGCAAATGTTGAGAGTATATGTATTTTAATTGTGAAGGTTGCTTAGGCAAAGAGGATACTCCAGCTAACTCTTAAATGTTAGCCTAATTGTGCACCAATTCTGACATGTGGCGTGATGTGGTTATGTAATTCGTTGTAACTGTTACGGTGGATATCTAGCTATGCTTTGAAGGATAGTTGGGACAAGTCTGAAAACATCCACCCTTCCATTATCTGCAATTGAATGCATTCAATTGACCTGTTAGAAGTCCTAATGTCATTCAGTTATAAAAATTATTGGCTAACCATGAAGGAAACTATGCAAGTGTTTGAATTTCCAGGTTAACTTCGCTTCTTTTTCCTTGAATGCGCTGGAGAATTACTTACACTTCTAGTTTTGTCTTATTTTTCATATGTACAAGGTTTATTGTCCAGTTGCATTTGTAGCAGGGATAATTCTTTTCTCTTTTGTTCTTCACAATATTGTCAGGGCCCTTTTGGAATGCAACTTCTATCAAATGCCCCATCATCTGAAGAGTTATTCACTCACAATGTCACTGATTATATATACAATTCCACTGGATATACTGAAGCCAATGCATTGTCCTTAGAAACATCGATCCAAAAAAGTGTTGAAGAAGAATTATATTCTTCCCTTGAGGTACATAATATCTTGCTCATCCTTGGTAACTTTTTCTTTCTTTCTTTTTGAATTTCACATCAGCTTCTTTACATGTTATACTGTTCTCTGTTAAAAGTCAAATACTAAGCTCTAGGTCATCTTGGATATTGGGCAAAGTTAACAAGTTTTCTGTCAAATCAAGGTGGAGGTGTGTTGGTGCTTCTGTGTTTTGAGATGTTCTGCAATGATGTGTCTTACTTGTAGCTTGTGGTAGAAGCCGGCTTAATCTATGTTGTTACTTGCTTGCACCCTAGCTACTTGCGTTTCCTTTGCTATCTGAACTTTCTATAACTCTGTATTTGTTATCTCAGTAATGGAAATAGGGATGACCTCGGTTCAGAAAAAAAAGATCATATTGGATATATGCTAATATGTATTCTAGGACAACAATGGAGAATGCAAAACTGTATAAGTGTTACGGCCATGAAGCTCCTCCAAATGTCTTGGCTTCTAGATGCCTTATGCATATATCATAAGCCTGCCTACAGTGGTTGAGCATAAGCTTAAGAAACTCGTCTCACCTAACCTTTTCCTGAGGCTAATAGATCCTACAAGTTCATGCCCTTGACTTCTCCTGGACTTGTGTTATATTATAGTATTGTAACCTTCCTGTCTAAACTAGCATTTTCACTGTTCTCTGCAGGAGAAAGATGTGAGGGTGGAGCATCATTTGCACCGTGGTCGAGCCCTAGCTGCTTTCAGGCATCTTATTGCTAAGAGGGCTTCACAGTTGAAATCAGCTAGTGCACGTCAAGTGATATCCGCACAGTCTAATGTTCAAGCAGATGTACAATTGATACTTGCTCCTCTAAGTCAAGCTGAACGATCAATTCTTATATCGGTATGCCCATGCTCCTGAATCGATTTTATACCTAATGACTGCTCATGCTGTCAGTCATTGTTTCTGAGGCGTTGCGGTGTCCTGTGCGCTGGGGGTACGCCTAGGCGATATGGCGTCACTAAAACCTGGCGCCTGGGGTATGCCATGACGCCTAGGCGACGACTCAAAAACAATGCTGTCATTATCCATCAAGTTTCTGCATTGCAGAGCAACATATAGGCATATATTTTACTGAAATACTGAGTTCTGCTTTACATATAGGCATAGTCATACAAATTTGTCCATAGCATATATTGTCTGTTTGCGACTTATCAGGTAGCGGTATCCCAGTTATTTTCCTGGAAATGATGACAAGTTTTAGTTCCACTTCTGAATTTGGTACGATATGGAGAACCATAGCAATCATAATCATACTAATCTCATAACAAATTTTATACATTTTTTAATTTAGAGAATACACTTTTCTTTTCTCCACTTACTCTGTATATAAATTATGTTGCATTGGGCAATGTTTCTTCAAATGTTTTGAACTTTGATTATCCGTATTAGTAAATATGTGATGAACTGAGTGAAAGTGATACTAATATTTTCCCTTATACAATATTTTCATAATATTTACTGACATATTGTCTGTTGGGCACTATTCGCAATGTCTGAAGCATCATAAATTTAGATAAAGGTGGCAGGGACTAAACTTGATGCTCTGGCTCTTCATGTGTGTATGACTTTCTTATCATTTTTCTACTCTTCTCCAAAACAGGTGGCTCCACTAGCTATTACAAACTTTGAGGACTCGACTCTAGTTGCTTCCTGTATATTCTTGTTGGAACTTTGTGGCCTGTGTGCCAACATGCTTCGTTTAGATATTGCTGCACTACGGCGCATCTCTTCCTACTACAAGTCAGTTCAAGAAAATAAACATGCTGATCTATCTTCACCAAGGGCCCCAGAGCTCCATGTGCAGTCCCATGGAGCTGGCATAGCTCCTGCTCTAGCTCGAGCACTAGCTGAAGATTATGTCCACTCTGATCATCTGCATGTTTTGGAACAGACTCAAACCTCGATGGCTCCCAAGAGGGAACAGTCACAACATCCTCTTATTGCTATTCTGCATCACCTTGAAAAAGCAAGTTTGCCATTGTTGGAGGAAGGTAAAACTTGTGGATTCTGGCTTTTGACTGGTGTTGGTAATGCGTCTCTTTACCGATCGCAACAAAATGAAGCAAGTCAACACTGGAATTTGGTTACTGAATTCTGTCAGGCACACCATCTCCCACTAAGTACAAAATATCTTGCTTTACTGGCCAATGATAATGATTGGGTATTAATTTTTCTTCTTCTCTTGGTTGCTATGTTATTTAGATAAGTCCCCTCACTGATTGTAATTGTGCTTTTGTCAGGTTGGTTTTTTAACAGAAGCTCAGATAGCTGGATTTCCTATTGAAGTTGTTATTGAAGTGGTAATATTATTTTATCTTTGTACTTTAGGGTTTCTGATGATAACTTTAGTTACAAATAGCATGTACTAATTTATTGCCGTTGGTGTGTTGTTCACTGTTCAGGCAGCCAAAGAGATCAGGGATTCAAGATTGATGACTCACATACTGACTGTTCTGAAAAATATGATGTCACTTAGAAGGAAATCATCTGGTAATATACCTTTAGGAAGCAGTGATTCATCTTTCTCTGCTGTTGATGGCAATAATCCCATGGAACTTTTCTGCATTCTTGGAGTCTGTGAAAAGCAAAAAAACCCTGGGGAGGCACTCCTGATAAAAGCAAAACAAATGCAGTGGTCTTTGCTTGCCATGATTGCTTCATGCTTTCCAAATGTAACTCCTCTCTCATGCTTAAGTGTTTGGCTTGAGATTACAGCTGCAAGGTAATAACTCGAGCATAGTATGATTTTTTTTGTAACAATATTTTTCATGCTTCACTGTTGTTCTACTGTGTAATTTTGTTGTCTTGTGTGTTTGTCACTCATCTTAAGGGAGATGTCCTCGATCAAGGTGGATGATGTTTCCTTGAAAATAGCAAAGAATGTTGGATCTGCTGTTGAGGCCACAAATAAATTGCCAAGTGCTAGCAGAAATGTTGAATTTCGTTACAACAGGAAGAATCCAAAGCGAAGACGGTTCCTGGAAGCTTCGCAGGAAAAGTTCACAATATGTTTCTCGCTAGATAGCACATGTGGATCAGATACTGCTGCAACTTCCAACCCTACCAATATTGATGACCATAAGGAAAGAGGAAAGCCAATCTCTGGAGAAACCATAATGTCTGTTGATATTGATGAAAGGCTTGCATCTTTGTCAAACATGGTAGCAGTGCTTTGTGAACAACAACTGTTTCTACTGTTACTTAGAGCTTTTGAAATGTTTTTGCCCTCCTGCTCCCTTCTTTCCTTCATTCGTTCTCTCCAGGTTAGTAGTTGTAGTTTATTTAGTTTGTGATTTGTTTTCTTGAACATGCAGGAGAACTGAGTATCATTGCATCAAGATTTAATTTGCAAATAATATTCAACTAATTTGAGTATTCCTGTTTTACCCTTGAAAGGCATTTTCTCAAATGCGTCTGTCGGAGGCTTCTGCACATCTGGCATCATTTTCAGCGAGAATAAAAGATGAAGCCTCTCATACTCAACTAAACTCTTCCAAAGAAGTGTCAGTTATAGCAGAATGGGTGACCGTTACAGCTGTAAAAGCTGCAGATGCTGTCCTCTCAACCTGTTCATCAATTTATGAGAAGAGGTGTTTACTACAGCTTCTTTCAGAAGTGGATTTTGCCGATGGTGGCACTTCATCATCTTATTTTAGCCGAAGATATTGGAAGATTAATCTGTCTGAACCTTCTTTGTGTAAAGATGGTGATATCTACAACTGGAATGATTTGATGGATGATGCTTCTCTTTTAACATCATTAGAAAAGGACGGTCAATGGGAGCAAGCTCGAACTTGGGCAAGACAACTGGAGTCAAGTGGCATAGCTTGGGAGTCTACTCTTGACCATGTCACTGAATCACAGGTATGTGGCTTCCACTCTTAATTTCTGTATATCTATATCTATATAAATGAAATTACGAGTTTCAACTTGGTACACCTGATCACATTTTGTTTACACATCTTGTCTTACCATATATGAGTTTAATTGTACTCGTTAGTTTAGTAAAAAAATAGTTATCATTACTGTTTGAGTTTACACAGCTCTTTTAGTACCATTCGTCAATGACAGCAGCTTAATCCGCTTGTGGGCGTGTGTAGGCAGAAGCCATGGTTGCTGAATGGAAGGAGTTTCTTTGGGATATCCCACAAGAACGTGCAGCCTTGTGGGGTCACTGCCAATCTCTCTTTATGAGATATTCTTTCCCTCCTTATAAGGTATTCTTTTCAATAAGTAAAATGCACAGAAATGCTGTACTCCCTCCATTTGAATGCAAGTTGTCCAAGTTCTATGCCTATATATTAAGGAGGCATCGAAGTCGGTAGCCGCTACCCGCTACAGACTTGATTGTATTGAGCCTTGGTACGGAAACCTGCTAGGTGGTAACTTCCAAATTCAGAGAAACCCTGGAATGAAAAATGGGCAATCCTGAGCCAAATCCCTTTTTTGAAAAAAAAACAAGTGGTTCTCAAAAACCCAAAGGAAAAGGATAGGTGCAGAGACTCAATGGAAGCTGTTCTAACGAATCGAAGTAATAATGATTAATCACAGAACCCATATTATAATATAGGTTCTTTATTTTATTTTTAGAATGAAATTAGGACTCAGTCGATAGCAGTGAGAAAAGATGAAAGTAGCCTTCCCATTTCTACCAAGGAAACAAACATGAAATGATCAATGTCATCTAGCTGCTGCATGTGTGGAGAAAATCTTGCTTGCATTCTTTGTTCAACCACATTTATTGCTGTCAGCTTTTCAGTTCCATTGAAAGCTAACCCATTAATAAGGGCATATTGGGAACGCTCATAGATGATGCATGCTTGGAGAATGTAGTATGCCCTGTAAAAAAAATGGCTCAGATCATAAACGCCTTGTATTATGAAATGGAGGGATTATATGTTTTCCCTTATCCTTGTAAATCACTAAACTTTATGTTCATCTGCGGTACATGCAGGCTGGATCGTTTTTCCTTAAGCATGCCAAAGCAGTAGGAAAAGAGATACCAGCGCGCGAGCTTCATGAAATATTATTGCTCTCTCTACAATGGCTAAGTGGAACTATGACTAAATCCTCTCCGTAAGTTTCATTTTCCTTATTTATGTTCACATTGTGCTCAATTTTATCATCTCCTTGCCGATTAGCACTTCCTTTCTGCAGGGTGTATCCTCTTCATCTTTTGCGGGAAATTGAGACTAGGGTGTGGCTCCTGGCTGTTGAGTCAGAGAGTCAATCCAAGGCTGATGGTGAATTTGCCACTTCTGCTGTTGCTCATAACATAGCTGTTGGAAACAGCAGCAGTATTATAGAACAGACTGCTGATGTCATTACAAAAATAGACAGTAATATGAGCTCGCCGCATGTGAAAGTTACAGAAAAGAATGGCACACGGGACAGTTTATCATACCAACATGTGCAACTCTTTGAGTCTAACAGCGAAACATCTTCAACAACAATAAATAACACGAGAGCAAAGCGAAGGGTGAAAACAAATTCACCACTTAGACGAGGAGTCAATGACAATATTGAAAGTAGAACGAACGATCTGGACAACAATTCTAACAATTTTCATAGTTCAAAGATTGGTGATCAAGCTAGAAATTTACTTTCTGAAGAGGAATTTGCAAAGATGGAAGCATCTTTATCTGGTTGGGAACAAAATGTTAGGCCTGTAGATATGGAGAAGGCTGTGCTCTCCCTACTGGAATTTGGGCAAATAACTGCTGCTAAGCAACTCCAACAAAAGCTGTCACCATCATATATTCCAGAAGAACTAGTCTTTGTTGATGTTGCTTTAAGAATTGCCAATAGCAGCAGTAGTGGAGAGATAAGTTTGTCATGCTTTGACACACAGGCTCTTTCGATACTTCAGTCACTGAGAGTGGCAAATAGCTGTGATATGATTAGCTCATCACAGGTCTGATTATTTTGTCTCATTCATTATGACATGAATCTACTAGAAAGTAGTGAGCACCTGGAAGTTTCCAGTTTACACCAAAATAATGGAATTGTTGCTTTTGTCATTTTTTTTTTCTCTCGAAAACCTTTTGTCACTTCTTCGAGGGTGGGGTGGGTTATTGGTATTGGCGTATTGTTCAACAATTATCTAGATAGGACTATCCCTGTTATAACATTGTATTATTGCAACCATATCCTTGGAATTGACAGCGACTAAATGATACATGTGTAAAGAAATATTCTCTCAAGTTTATGCACATTACAATGTCACAATGTTTTATGCACGCTAGCAAATTATAATAATTCTATCCAAAGCATTTGCATCATCTTTCCTGTTAATTATTGGCTAGTCGCTATGGTTGTAAAGTTATCGATGTTATGTCAAGATGTCATCATACAAAAAAAAAATGTGTGCTGCGATACAATATTCTCTTCTACATAGGTTTGTATCCATGTCAGTGTGTAAACTAGCACCCAATACATTTTGTGAAGTGTTGGTGCAACTCAGATCGATTTGTATATTCTGTTTTTACATCAAAGCTGCTTAGTATATCAAAGTAGTTGTCTGGCTCTGTGAAGTGCTAGGCAGGCAGGTACTGGTTCTAATCAATCTGATATCGGGCAAAGCAATTTATTTGTGAAGTGCTAAGTAGCTACTGGTTCTAACCAATCTAACGTCAGGCAAAGCAACTTCATTTATTACCTTTGTCAAGTTATTATTGGTTAAACAAGCTTGTGAAATCTCTTATGCCTTGTTTAGTTTGGTGGGGATTGAAGGGGAATAAATCCCCTACAAGTCAAAACTCAAAATCTCCTTCATCCCCTCCAATCCCCTTGGGGAGGGGATTAACCAAACAAAACCTTATCTGGTGTGGGATTCGTAGACCATGATCATGACACAGCTATCGTTAGATGTGGGGTTTGGTTATTGAATATTGATTACATGTTTGTTCATTATTACCTATAGTGTGAGGTAGTGCTTCGAGTTGAATCATTGACACAAATGATATCCATGCCCATCACTCCATGTATGTTAAAATGTTGTTAATAAGTGTTAAATCAGAATTCTGTTTTATCTCAGGTTATGGAGATACTAGGTGCCAAATGTGATGAGGGCCGTGGGCGAGCTCTTATTAGGAGAATAATAGCAGTTGTTCGAACTGCTAAATTACTGGGGCTCCCATTTTCCGAAGCATTTGAGAAACAGCCAATTGAACTTCTACAGTTGCTTTCCCTGAAAGCTCAGGATTCTTTTGATGAAGCAAAATTTCTTGTGGAGACACACATCATGCCTGCATCTAGCATTGCAAGAATTCTAGCAGATTCATTTCTAAAGGTCTGTTCATTGCTCAGGTTTTAACAGTGCACTTCTTGGGTATGTGATGTTGCAGTGCTAGTACTATGTTACATGATATGCTTTCAATCCTTGATAGGGGCTTTTAGCCGCGCATCGTGGAGGCTATTTGGATTCCCAAAAGGAAGAGGGTCCTGCACCTCTACTGTGGAGATCAAGTGATTTCTTAAAGTGGGCAAAACTATGTCCATCGGAATCAGAAATTGGCCATGCTTTGATGCGTTTGGTAATGACTGGACATGAAGTACCGCATGCTTGTGAGGTTTGTGTATCTTCTGATCCCTTGTTTTGCTTTTCAACATTTCGTTTCCCAACCTCTTAAGTTGTCTTGAAATGTCATTGCAGGTTGAACTCCTAATATTGTCGCACCACTTCTACATGTCATCTTCTTGTCTTGATGGAGTGGACGTTCTCGTCACATTTGCAGCAAATAGAGTGGACTCATATGTTTTAGAGGGGGATTTTTCTTGTTTAGCTCGCTTGATCACTGGAGTGAGCAATTTCCATTCCTTGAGCTTCATTCTTTCGATCCTTGTAGAGAATGGTCAATTGGAGTTGCTACTTCAAAAGTATTCTGCCACTGACACAGCCACAGGGACACCTGCATCAGTTCGAGGATTTAGGATGGCTGTTATTACATCACTGAAACAGTTCAACCCGAATGATGATGATGCTCTCTCTATGGTCTCTCTTCCCCTATCCCCTACCTCTTGTTACTACTACAAATCTACTTCCTCCATCCCAAATTATAAGTCATTCTAAAAATCTTGGAGAGTAAAGTTTTTCAACTTTTACCAAATTTATATAATAAGATAATAATATTTATGATATCAACTATGTATCATTAGATTCTTTATTAATTATATTTTCATAATATACATATTTGATGTCATAAATCTTTGTGTTTCTCTCTATAATTTTGGTCAAAGTTGAAAAACTTTGACTCTCCAAGATTCTTGGAATAACTTATAATTTGGGATGGAGGGAGTATTTACTATCCGACAACCCACAATCCACAGTAGGTTCAAACGTAGGTTTAGCACATTGCCAAACAGAATTTAATATTTATTAATCACAAAGATCGTTAGTATAGACAATATCACTATGAATGTTTACCTTCTTTTTCCTTATACTGTACTATATGTCTGTCCAATGCAGGTATACAAGCACTTTGACATGAAGCATGAAGCTGCTTCTCTCCTTGAATTGCGTGCAGGGCAATACATGAACAGCTGGTTATCTCGATATGACAAGGAACGGCGAAATGATGAGCTTCTTGAGGCTATGCATCACCTTGTGGAGACAGCTGAGGTTCTTTCAACTATTGATGCTGGCCAAAGAACACATCGTGCTTGTGCCCGTGCTTCTCTTCTGTCACTTCAGATCCGAATACCTGATCTTATGTGGATTGGTCTTTTGGAGACCAATGCCCGACGGATTTTTGTGGAGCAATCTAGGTTCCAGGAAGCTCTTATTGTTGCTGAAGCATACAGCATAAATCAGCCTATAGAATGGGCTCCAGTCTTTTGGAATCAAATGCTAAAACCTGATCTAATTGAGCAATTCGTGGCTGAGTTTGTATCAGTGCTGCCCCTGCAGCCACCAATGCTTCTCGAACTTGCAAGGTTTTACAGAGCGGAGGTCGCAGCCAGGGGGGAGCAGTCACACTTCTCCGTCTGGCTTTCACCTGGAGGCTTGCCTGCAGAGTGGGTGAAACATCTTGGCAGATCATTCAGGAGCCTGCTGCGTAGAACTAGGGACATAAGGCTGAGGCTGCAGTTGGCAACTCTGGCGACAGGCTTCATTGACGTCCTTGACATTTGCAGTAGAGTTTTGGACAAAGTTCCGGACAATGCTGGACCGCTGATCCTAAGGAAGGGCCATGGCGGGGCATACCTTCCTCTCATGTAAATATGATCCTTTTCTTTTTGATGCATTGGGTTCAGAACTTTTGGGCAGTTAGGCGATCTTGAAAGGCAGATGAACCTTGCAATATTATATATGTATCAGCTTTCTTTGGTTCAGCATGTTGACAGTCAAGATTGGCTGTAGCCTTCGACGTGGATTCTCATCGATGGTGCCCTGGAAGACTTATCTGATTGTATGTACAGCATTTTGAGTGGAAAAGCTGGCAGAAGTGGGATTTTTGTAGCTTCATCCGGCTGGCGTTTTCCCACCCGTGATATATTGGATATTTGTAAATTTTTGCCGCACCCAAATAAAATTTTGAGTTGGTTTGGTCCAAGACATTTTGTTGTACGGAGATGCACGTATTTTCTTTCTTCTTTTTTTCTGTTTTGCAAGTGAGGCACAAGCTGCCTTGTTATATAGGTCAGTGATTTGCTGTATGTTGTAATTTGCAATTCAACCAGACGGCAGATGCGTCCAGCGAAAGCGTAAATATACGCACAACATGCAAGTTAACTAACTAGTCCGGCGAAAGCGGAAATCCTTTTTGGGCTTCCATTCGACGCAGAAAATCACTATGGCAGCATCGCATTCACACCATCACTCTATTCACGTGCTTGCCCTAGCATTGCACCATCACTAATCTGTCAACGTTCGTTCCACAGAATGTACTACGGCAGCAAGAATACACTCGAGGACGTTGAGCTCGCCCATGTGTAAAATACGACAAGGCTGGTTAGCGTGCTTCGCCGCACCTGCTATTGGTGCGATTGTCAAAGTCTTATAAGTGTCTCTACTCCGCTGCGTATTCCGCTGCGTATGTACGTACGGAACAGTACAAATGTATTTAGTTTTTACCCTACAATTTTTTCACTTATCACATCGGATGTTTGGACCTTACATAGAGTATTAAATATAGACTAAAAAAATAACTAATTACATAGATTCAAAATAATTTGTGAGACGATTAATTTTTTAAGCCTAATAAATTCATGTTTTGATAATTATTAATAATTAGACTTATAAATTTGTCTCACGAATTATTCTTCACTTATGCAATTAGTTTTGTTAATAGTATGTAATACTTTAAATTAGTGTTAAACACCTGATATGACATTCCAAAAAAATTTAACTTAGAACTAAATAATATGTAAATATATCAGTCACTGTACCGGCATGCGACCTGCTCAAAAAATATTTACATATCACGTCAAAGACACTGACCATATGAGCGTAAAACGCACGCAATTGTTGGGAGGACGTCGATCCAAGATCCCTACAAAAAACTTAAAAATAAAAAAATAAAAAATAGAACAAATTAAAGAAAAAAGAAAAAAGAAAAAAAAACTACAGTAACCAAACCGGGAGGGCGCCGATCCTCCCGCGGGTAGAGACTAGTATTATTATGAATAATATACAAGGGTTGCTTTCGAAAGGAATGTTGAATGACGTCATGCATCGAACTCTGTGTAATTTGTACTCCCTCCGTCCCTAAATAAGTGTCGTTCTCTGTAACACCCTGATTTAAATTTTCCCCAAATTAATAAAAGAAACTAGAAATTAAATAGGTTGTCTATTTAATTAGAGGAGAAAAATAAAATTTATTTATCATTTTTATGTTGCATTCATGCCATTGCATATTTTTATTGTGTGGTAAGTAATTTATTAAACCCGTATAGGGCGAAACCGGATTTATTCTATTTCGAAAAGCAAATAAAAAGATTTAGAAAATTTTATAAAGTCAAACTCAAGTTTTGTTTTCAAAATCTAGGGAGAATATTTTCAAAAACTTTCAAACAGTTTTGGATTTCAAATGGTTTTGAATTCAATTTCAAAAGCCTTTGCAAAGGTCTGAAAATAAAAAAAAAGCCAAAGCCCTGGGCCTCCCTTTTTCCCCTTTCTCCCCAACCCACTCGGCCCAGCCGAGCTCCCTCACCCAGCCGCAGCGGCCCACCCGCTCTCTCTCCCCGCGGCCCGCACTCCCCCTCCCTCCTCTCTGCGCCGGCCCGCAAGCAGCGCGGCCTGCCTTCCCCCGCAGCACCGCCGCGGCCCACACCCTGCGCCGCACCAGCCCACCCTGCGCCGCGCGCGCCGGCCCGTTCGGCCGCTCGCGCAGGCTCCCGTGCCCCTCTCCCAGTCGCCGACGCGCGGGTCCCGCAAGTCGGACTCATCCCCTCCGAAGATCCCGCTTCCGCAGCGCCACCGCCATCGCTGCTCGCGCCCAACTCCCTTCCCCGAACCCTCTGGTCTTTCACCACTAGTTCAGATCGCGCCGCCACCCCTCCCGCTCGACCTACAAGTAGATCTCCCCACAACCCTAGGCCCTCTCTCGCCCACCCGCGCCGCCACCGCCATTAACAGCCACCGAGCTCGGCTTGAGCTCGTCCCGTCCCAGAGAGCCACCGTCGACCCTCGTTCCGACCATCATCGGCCTCACCGCACCACGCCGCGTCCAGGCGACTTCTCTTCGGCGCGAGACCACACCGGAGCGCCCCTCACCGTCCTCGCAGGAATCCTCCGCTCGGCCGCCGCGACGAACGCCGGCTACGGGCACCAATCGGCGCCGGGAACACCTTCACCGGACCCGCGGTGAGCTCCCCATTCCGACCCACCCCCCTCTGTTGTCTCTACCGGCCTCTAGGGCATGCATAGAGCCACCCTAGCCGAGACAAACATGGCGCCGCCGTGGTGGATAGGGCGCCGCCGTGTTTTCTTTCGCCGGCGGCCGCGTACTCCCCACCTTTCACCCTTGGCCGTCCAGATCCACACGCACGGCTCAGATTAGATCGCTCCCTCGAACCGGTATGAGCCCGGTCCACAGCGTCGTGGACTCAGTCCACTTCCTCCGCGTCAGCGCGTCCACGGCACGCGTGGTGCGCCGGACCAATAGGAGGAAGGCACGTGACGCACGGTCAGCAGCCACGCCGGTTGTCCCTGTCCTTTTGCAGAAAACCCCTCCACTTCTTAATAAATCAACCCGCACTCCACCGTCACTATTCTCTGTGTCTAAGGAAACTTACATCCAGGCCCCTCCGAGTTCGCCAAAACGAGGCACGGTCCAGTGGTCTACGGTGGACCGTAGCACCGCTGCCGGGCCACGACCATAGACCGCACCCACCACACGAGCATGCACCGCACCAGTACGGCGACGCCACGTGGCGGCCACGCTAGCAGCCGCACGCGCCGCGCGGCCGTTTTGCAATGAGGCCCTTCATCTTTTCGCAAATCAACCCGCCGTCCCACCTATCCTGTTGGTTGAGTCTGGGGAAACTCTCAGTTGAGCCCCTCGGTTTTCGGAGAAATGAGGCGCGGTCCAGACGCCAATTTTATTTCTGTTTTCATTTATTTAAATTACGAAAATGAGTTTAGTCTATTTACAGAATTGCCACTCAGATTCAAATGCTCATATCTTTTGCGTTTTAACTCCGATTCGACCCATTCAACTTGCGTTAGATTCATAATTTTGTTCTCTACGCAGTAGAACTGTTGGTTTACTGTTTTGATACTATTTGTTGTACTGTTATTTATTTTATTGTATTGTGCCATGTATGTTGCTTGAGCCAGAGAGTGCGGAGTACGAGGACGCTCCAGACCCTTCTTGTGATCCAATTGATCCGACCCAGCCCGAAGTCAAGTGTCCTTGAACATCTTGCACCTACTTTATTTTACTTTTGGTGCTAGAGTAGTTAGATCTTGTAGATGCATGCTTGTCATTAATTTGAATCCCATGTTAGGGTTTACTAGAATTTGTATATATTATCCTTGTCGCCTGTTTTGGGATGTTCGGGTAGGTGTCTTGCTTAGCCCTGCAGTCATGGATGGGATGGGAGTTAAAATGTTTATAAACTTGATTAATGAACTATGAAACGAATGTGGACATGGTAATTTTGTAGTAACATGGTTATTAGGTAAATCCGACAGGATGGACCCGTATTGGTGGTTTTGTGCCGTGGGACTTGGCAGCTGCTTTTGGTTTTTGGTTCGGGGCTCGTGCTAGACATATCCTGCCTGGATCCCTAGGACCCGGTTCTCGGAGCATGTAACCCGGCTTAACAGCGCAGCCATGAGATCTGGATGGGCTGGACCTGGCTAATTAATTAGTTTCCTCCGAGTTATGCTACACAGGGTTTGTTTAGTGGCTCAAGAGGGGGTCTCTGGGGTCGCTGACTTATGTACGGGGATGAAACCTTAGAGTACGTGTAACACAGGCTTGGAGGGGCTTTGTAAAGGCCTTGCAGTGCAACCCGCTATGCACCTCGGCAGTGTTTAGCGTGACGGGATCTGCACGACTCATGGGTAACGATGTGCAACCTCTGCAGAGTGTAAAACTGATATATCAGCCGTGCTCGCGGTCACGAGCGGGCTTGGACTTCTTCGAGATTAGTTGGTTACTGGTTGGTTTTGGGTTCGGGTCATCTGATGGACTTCAGGTGCGGTTGCCTGATGGACTTCAGGTGTTGGTTGCTCGGTGTGACTCCGAGTGTGGTTTGCTCGGTGCGACTCCGAGTGTTGTTACCTTTCTACAGTGTCTGTCTATAACCTAGTAAATAGGTGCATAGGATCAATAGGATGTGTCGCTTTAGGCGCTTGAGTCAAACAAAGTCAGCATATCTTTGTTATGAACCTCATAAGCATATATTTCCTACACTTGCGGAGTACATTTCGATGTACTCACCCTTCCTCTTTGTCCCCCCTGCTACCCCACCCAGACGCTGGAGACTACGTCTACGAGGAGCCGGAGTATCCAGAGGACGGTGGCTACGACCCTGACGACCTGTACTAGGATGGCGCTACCCCTGGTCGACGTTCCTGTGGAGATGGAGTCCAGATTTCCGCATCTATATTAGAGTCTTCATTAGAGTTAGATATCATGAGAGTCTGTACTTTTCTTTCAGACCCGAGGGTCATTTATGTAATAAAGTTCGATATTATTAATAAAACATTGTTTTGATATTTACTATGATGTGGATATATGTATGAAAATTGATCCTGGCATACATATATTGTGCTCCAATTTTGTCCTTAAAATTGGGGTGTCACATTCTCGCTTCCCGAGAAAAAGTTACCGGCAATTATATATTAAAATATATTAATATTTATACTAAATAATTAGTATCATCGGAAAGATCTTTACATCTAATTTTTTAACAAAATTATTTGAAGATATAAATATTACACATATTTTCTATAAATTAAGTTAAACACGTGACACGCATACCAACGGCGACACTTATTTAGGTACGGAGTGAGTAGGCAACCAATCATATCAGACTACCATCAGTCACATACGAGATGAGTCAAATCCCAACAGCCGTCAGTCACATACGAGATGAGTCAAATCCCAACAGCCGTACCTAGATATAGATTTTAAAACAAGGGTGCAAATTGGTGGTACCTCCGACCCTCTCTCTCTAGTTCAAATCTTTCAGAGGAGAAAGATCCTTATTCAGGTTCGTTCAGATCTCGAACAGAGACTCGAACAGTAGTTACAACAACTAGTCTATTTGAGTCCCTTTTTTGTTTAATAACAACCAAGCAAGCTTCGCATGTATAACTCCTTGAAAATTTTAGTCATGTTGGCGACTTTACTTTCCAAAATTTGCTACTCCGGATCGACCGAAACTTGATAGGCAGCTTCGAGATAGGTTTCCCATGCAGTTTCCGATCGAGCTTGATTATTGGAACATACTAGTTTGATGCACATTGACACATCATTTATTTGTAAACGGTGCCTTATTTTTCTAGTGACATGACATGGATCCAAACCATACTAGCTAGTGGCAAGGTCCAGGAAGACATTACAATATATAGCCGACGGACGGACAACTACGAAATGTAGCCTCTGCTCTTGAGGGTCTCCACGGCGTCCCTGATGATCTTGTCCAGAGGGATGAAGCGCAGCCCCAGCGAGATGAGCTTCTTGGACGCCTCCTCGGCTCCCACTCTCACCAGCCCAGGCTGGGTATCCTTGGGGAACCTGCATTGCAACAACAACAACACAAGCCCTCAGCCCTCAGCTCAGCTGATCTGATATTGCAATCAGAGGTTGCTGCTACGTATCTTACTTGGGCACCTTGTACTCCGGGTAGAGCTCGGCGACCTTGTCTGCGAAGTCGCTCCAGTGGGAGATGGACTCGGCGCAGATGTACCTCCCGGACGCTGACGGGTCCTCGAACACCAGGATATGGGCCATGGCAGCGTCCTGCACGTGGACTGCACCCATCCAGATGTCCTTGTACTCCTCTGTGCAACCTGCATTATTGCATTGCATTGCATTGGCCAGCAAAAACAAATCATCGCATGCTTTTGCTTTCTTCGTTGCATCCATCATATCCCATGGCAACAGCAACAGCATACAGTAAGTACCTTGGAGGAGGCGTACAAGGACGGACATGCTACAGTTGATGGTGGGCGGGATTATGGGTCCCATGGCCGTCGCCGGGTTAACCACCACCACATCGACCCCGTTCTCCTCTGCAAACTTCCACGCTGCCTTCTCTGCCAGCGTCTTGGACACAGGGTACCAGACCTGTACAATACGTACGTACGGTATGCAAGAGCAAAACACACTGTGAGACACATCGATCGACTTGTGATTTTTTTGTGCATAAAAAAAACGGGCTGTCCTGTTGTCTGGTCCATCCCCTGAGCATGCAAAAGATACTAGTAGATCGCACGCAGCATGGTGGGGACTGGTTGGTGTGGGTGCCAGTGGCCAAGAGCAGCGGCCAAGGCATGGAAAATGTGCAGGATTAAAAAAAAAAAGATGCCGGCCGGAAAAAGAACACAACACCGGTGGTTCGCTCATCACGCTCGTCGTACGTCTCACCTCGTTCTTCTTGCAGTAGTCGACGTCGGCCCAGCAGCGCTCGTCGCGGAGCTCGCCGGCGGGCCACCCGGGGCTGGGTATGATGGCGGAGGTGGACGAGGTGACCACCACCCGGCGCACGGTCCGGGCCTCCTTGGCGGCGCGCAGGACGTTGAGCGTCCCCTCCACCGCCGGCACCACCATCTGCGTCTGGGGCTCGCTGACGGGGTAGACGGTGCAGGGGGTGGCGAGGTGGAAGACGCCCGAGCAGCCCCGTGCGGCCTCCATCAGCGCCGCGCCGTCCAGGAGGTTGCCCGGGAAGACGCGGACGCGGCCCTCGCCGCCGCCGGCGCCGGCGCCCAGCGCGAGCAGGTGCTCCGTCTCCGCCTTGTCATCTGCGCCGGACGCGTGCCCAAAACAGTTGGTAGGTACGTATAGCTAGCCGCAGCAACAGCAACAGTACGTCGAGGTGTGGTGGGACTGACCGGGGTTGAGGACGCTGGCGTGGACGTCGTAGCCGCGGTCGAGGAGGAGGCCGACGAGGGTGGAGCCGATGAAGCCGCTGGCGCCGGTGACCAGCACCGTCTCCCTCTTGGTCGTCTTGCCCTCCACGCTCGCCATCGATCGCCGGCCCGGTATCCTTTAATTTCTCTGAGACTGAGAGTGAGAGCTGATGAGGTGAGAAGTGAGATCTCGAGCTCTCGAGTGTGTCACTCACTGTCTGTGCGTGTGTGTGGCTACCGGGTACTGAGCTCAGTGAGCTGCAGGCATGTGCTCTTTAAGGTTAAAACTAGGACAAAAAATATTGAATCAGCACTGACGTCGACGTTAAGGATTTAATAAACCCTATCGTAAATAGAGCCACAGAATTAGCGTTCACTTTGCGGATGCGGTTGACCGGTCCTGTTCACTTCAACTTACCAGCTGTATTTTGGTTTATTTTCTCTCACAAAACACGGTTGAAATAAAAAAAAAACTATTAGACAGTCAAAATCAGCTATAAATAAGTTCAAACGAACAAAGCCAGTGTCTTCGGATTTGACACATGATAATATAAATTGACAATTCCATTTCATTTTAAAATCAAAATTGTCTAACCTTAGCAACGTTAGTGGTTGGTGGAGTCATGGGCCCAGGATAATTCCCGGCCGGTTATCCACGACCACAGATAGCCTGGCCTTTGAAACCGGTGTCGCACTAGTTAGATCTACTCCTCTTTCTCTCGTACTCAAATGTAGTAATGGATTTTAGGTCATCCCAAGTTAATTTTTTATAAGTTTTTTAAGTATGTTTTGGGAAAAGATCAAGAATATTTACAATATTGAATTAGTGTAATTGAATACGTTGTGAAATACATAGTTAACTTATTTGATATCATAAATAGATGTTAATGATTTTGTCTACAAATTTGGTGAAACTTAGAGCTACTTGACCTAGAGTGAGAACAAACTAAAAGCTACCTTCCTCAGTTCTAAATTATAAATCATTCTAATGTTTTTACATTCATTTTGCTAGATATCTATTCCCTTCGTCCCTAAATAATTGTCTCTAGAAATCCGTGTTTCCCTCACAGACACGCTTTCCGGACGACAGATAATAAGGGACGGAGGGAGTAGACACCAGATACCTAGCGAAATGTATGTACCAAAAAAAAGTTAAAGTAACTTATATTTAAAATGGATAGAGTATTATATTGCAAGGATGGAGGGAATAGCTTGATAATGTGTGTGTGTGTGTATATATATATTAGATTTGATGATAGTTAGCAACTAATATAAGAAGTATATCAAGAGTTGATCTAAACACAAAGTATGCTATCTATTACTACATCTACCATAAAAGAACTTGTCATTCTACAATTCAAAAGTTAACTCATAAAACATATGATTGTAGCATTTGTATAGCTAATGGGACCACATACATTAACTCAATCACACACCTCTCCTCATTGCTAATATGTAAAAATGACAAATATTTTTAGGTAGTGCCCCCTGCGTCCTAAATTATAAGTTGTTCTGGCTTTTCTAGATATATAGTTTTTTTTATGAACCTAGATATATATTATATCTAGACACATAGTAAAATCTACTTATATAGCTAAAATGACTTACAATTTGAAACAGGAGGGAGGTGAAAAGTTTTTGGGTGTCATATCGAATGTTGCGGCACTAATTTAGTCTATTAAAAAAGACTAATTAAAAAATAAATTACATATTCTATCATAAAACTGTGAGACGAATTTATTAAGACTAATTAATTCATTATTAGCATATGTTTACTGTAGCACAACATTGTCAAATCATGGTCTAATTAGCATTAAAAAATCATCTCATAAAGTTATCATAATACGTGTAATTTATTATTTTTTAGTCTATATTTTAGTACTTCATGCATGTGTCCAAACATTCGATATGGTAGGTAAAAATTTTTAGTTTGGGAACTAAACACCCCAATCCATAAAAGGTCTCGCAGCCGGCAAATTCGACAAGCTCTACCTCTGTCATACTGCAACCAAGAAGATTATATGTTGATATAATGGCAGCCCTGAAGCTCGTCAATGAGCGAGACATGAGGTAAGTGCATAAGGCCATTCTCTAGTCTCCACACGGTGTGCTTCATGAAGTTCATGGTTAGCATAGTTGCCCAATGACATGTACGGCTTAACCAAAATGTCATCGCTAAAATCAGAACATTCAGAGTCCAATTTCAAGGATGAACTGTACCATTCAGGTTCAGGTTCAGGTTCGGGTTCAGACTGCCGTCGATGATTCGCTTTGGATCATCAAGTCCTTAGATGAAGTCGCCTTCAACATTTCCCCGTTTCTGAGCTTGATTGGAACTCAGTGTCACATTGTATGGTCCAATTGGTGTCTTACCATCTATATATATATATTGATTGACATCCTTATTATTAGTTATTATTACAAATCAAATCATACAGTACTATCAAGGCTCATGAAAGGCATTATTACAGCACCCTCACGAGTCACGACTAGGAAATGTAGCCTCTGCTCTTGAGGCTCTCCACGGCATCCCTGATGATCTTCTCCAGAGGGCTGAACTGCAGCCCTAGCGCGACGAGCTTCTTCGACGCCACCTCCGCTTCGGCTCTCACCAGCCCAGGCTGGGTATCCTTGGGGAACCTGCCACAGAGCAACACCACAAGCCTCAGACACTCCTAGAGATCATTGCAATTCCAATTTCCAACAGAGGAGAGGCAAGCATTTCCAGAGGCTGCTGTCTCACGCACACACTCTCACTGCACACCAAATCTCATGCAGTTTTCATCGCGAAAAATAAAGGGTTTTGATTGAAAATGTGGCTTGTTTACTTGGGCACTTTGTAGCTGGGGTAGAGCTCGGCGACCTTGGCTGCGAAGTCGCTCAAGTGATTGATGGACTCGGCGCAGATGTGCCTCCCGGAAGCTGATGGGTTCTCGAACACCAGGAGGTGGGCCAAGGCAACGTCTTCCACATGGACTGCCCCCATCCAGATATCCTTGTACTCCTCCGTGCAACCTGCATGGCCAAAATGATGTGCTTCACTTCACTGGTTTCTTCATCTCATTGTACCGGCAAGGCAAAATGAGCAAACAAGAACAACACGTTTATGCACACTGCATGAGATGATCTGAAGATAGCATCAAGTGGCAAACTAACGAGAGAGGAATGGTTGGTTTCTTCAAGTGCACCCATTGATTCAAATAATTGAACCAGTAAGGTAGACATTGTCTAAGATTACAGCAGCTCAAATTTCATATCTGGGATGTGCTTCAATGTTTTCTTCATCCAATAAACAACAAGAGTCCTATTCTCAACACTGCATACATTTTGAAACTTGCATCAAGTGGCAAAGAAACAAGAAAGAGTTTTTTTTTTTTTAAAAAAGAAGACTTGTTTGGTTTTTGCAGGTGCATGAATCATTTGGAAACCATATATATTGGTTTAAACTTGAACTACTATGGTAGTCATGATTTACTGTCAAAAAAAAAACTATGGTAGTCATGATCTAATACTACAACTCAAGTTCCATATCTGGAACAAAATTAGAATTCAGAATTCCAAACTAGTATGGCCTAAAATAAAGCTTTTACCTTGAAGTAGGCGTAGAAGCACGGACATGCTAGAATTGATGGTTGGAGGGATTATCGGGCCCAGGACAGACATTGGATTAACCACAACCACATCCAGCCCGTTCTCCTCTGCAAATTTCCACGCTGCTTTCTCTGCCAGCGTCTTGGAAACAGGGTACCAAACCTGTATATGCACGAGACAAGCAAAGAGATGGATCCTGAGATGGCAGCGTAATTACTGATGAAATCGAAGCTTTGCAGAGGTAGGTTGCATGCGTCCTGGAAATCATGCAGACGTTCACCGAGTTTCCCAGGCTGATCGTGCTGCCATCATGCATGGCGCCATGGTACCTTTTTTTTAGATAAAGGATAACAAGAATCCGGCTTCATCTATCAATAGATAGACTCAGGCCAATTATTACACCCAACAGCAACTACTGTAGATAGGTAACTCAGAAACGAAATAAGCAAAGTCCATTACAACCCAATCAAACTACGAGATAACCATCCAAAAGGCCTAAAAAACTGGAATGCGGCGGTCTCCAAAACGTTGGCAGCAGCGATCAAACCGTCCCGGACGCCTTCATGCCGCTGCAGCTTTGCCCACTGCCGAAGCCAGTAAGTTCCCCTGAATATTACCTGCAAAAGAGATTTTGGTTTGCTTTTATCAAAAACCACTTCATTTCGAGTCAACCAAATACTCCAGCATACCGATGCCGCTGCAGTCAATAACAGATCATTCAACTGTCTATCTCCTCTCCTAGACCATGTGTTGAACATGTCATCTATGTTAACCGGAGGAGGCAGACCAAAAAGAAAGTGCGCCGCCCTCCACAAGAATTTGGCCATGGCACAATCAAAGAAAAGGTGTTGTATGGATTCTGGAAAAGGACAAAAGTCACATTTTGTATCACCATTCCAGTTCCGCCTAGCTAAATTATCTTTAGTAAGGATCACACCCCTTTTAAGGTACCACAAAAAAACTTTTATTTTTGAAGGTACTTTGATCTGCCAAATATTTTGAGGCACACACAAGCCGTTATTGATTAAAGCAGCATACATCGATCTAACTGAGAATTTACCTGATGAATGTAAAGACCATACAAAAACATCTTTGCCACCCTGCGGCTGAAAACTTAAAAGTGAGGCTACAATTCTATGCCAATTACTAAGGTTCGCTCCCACTAAATTTCGTCGAAACGAGATGTTTAAGGGGGATGAACTTAATACTCTTGCCACTGAATCCTGTTTACGCCATGGTACCTGAAGACCCTGCAGCCTTGCAATAGGTAGGCAGAAGTGCAGTAGGCTGAGGGAGGCTCACCCCGTTCTTCTCGCAGTAGTCGACGTCAGTCCAGCAGCGCTCGTCGCGGACCTCGCCGGCGGGCCACCCGGGGCTGGGCATGATGGCGGAGCTGGACGAGGTGACCACCACCCGCCGCACGCTCCCGGCCTCCTTGGCGGCGCGCAGCACGTTCAGCGTCCCTTCCACCGCCGGCACTATCAGTTGCTTCTGCAACCACAACCATGCATGTCAGCCTGGGGTAGAGCGAGCCGAAGAGGAGACCAGGACAGCGACGTGGCGATGGCCGGCGGGCACGGGCAGGGCCACGGGCCACGGCGCACGCACGCACCTGTGGGTCGCTGACGGGGTCGACGATGCAGGGCGAGGCGAGGTGGAAGACGCCCGAGCAGCCCCGCGCGGCGTCCATGAGCGCGGCTCCGTCGAGGAGGTCGCCACGGAAGACGCGGAGGCGGCCCTCGCCGGCGCCGGCGGCCAGGGCGAGCAGGTGCTCCGTCTCCGCTTTGTCATCTGCACCGCCCAACCAAACCCAAACAGCAACTATATATAAGGAACATGATCAGCGTCTGTGTACGTGTCGCGTGAGCAAATACTGCTGACCGGGGTTGAGGACGCCGGCGTGGACGTTGTAGCCGCGGACGAGGGTGGAGCCGATGAAGCCGCTGGCTCCGGTGACCAGCACCGTCTCCCTCGCCATCTCTGATCTCCCGGTGTCCCTCTCCCACGCCCTTTCCCTGAGCTGGGTCTCTCCGAGTGTGCTGCGACTGTTTGAGTGGCTACCTGACACTGGGATTTTTGTGTGGATGCGTTGCGTGTTTAGCACCAGCTTCGGACCTGACAGAACCGCAACTTCTTCTGGATTATCCACAACACACAGTCACGGTGATTGCGTAGCGCAGCACGCATTGTGCTTGTGCAACTGCAGCTGCAGACGACGACATTACACAGAGCTTTCTGCAGACTACTGCAGGCCAAAGGAAAGGTAGGAGCAAATGGAGTGGCCAAGTACAGTTCACGTCGACTATCACAACGTTCAGTGTGTCTCTCTAGGCTTCATCTTCGACAAGGATGCAATCCAATTCGGTACCTGAAACTTCATGATTAAGAACTGAAAATCGAATTAGCTCGGTATTCTTTTTCAGATTGCACGGTTCCAACGCTCTCTTATTATTATCATCATCATCATCATCTGGTGACATCATTATTACTACTAGTTTACAAGCCAAGCTAGCAACGTAGAAAGGTCCATGACGGCCTCACAAGTCACTGCACAACACAAGAACTGCCCCAAGTGCCCATCCTGCCATCCATCCATCAGGACTTCAGGAGATGTGGCCTCGGCTCTTGAGGCTCTCCACGGCGTCCCTGATGATCTTCTCCATGGGGGTGACCTGAAGCCCCAGCGCGATGAGCTTCTTGGATCCTACCTCCTCTCTCACCAGCCCAGGCTGGGTGTCCTTGGGGAACCTGCAGGTAAAGCAACAGCACAAGGTGAGAGAGTGATCACGATCGACGCCTAAGGCTCCGTTCGGCAGGACCTATGAGCCAGATGATAAGCTGAAACAGCTGATTTGTTGATTTGTTGTGACAGAAAAACACTGCTCTACGGCTCAGTCGATTTTCTCGGTGAAAACTGAGAATACAATGTGAATGTGTGGTTCCGCGTACTTGGGCACTTTGTAGTTGGGGTAGAGCTCGGCGACTTTGGCAGCGAAGTCGCTCCAGTGACAGATGGACTGGACGCACATGTGCCTCCCAGACGCCGATGCGTTCTCGAACACCATGATATGCGCCATGGCAACGTCTTCCACGTGCACTGGCCCTAGGAAGAAATCGGCATACCCCTCTGTGCAGCCTGCACGGGCAGAAACTTATAATAACGAGCAAGAAAGAGCAGTATTACTTCTAGACATTGCATACATGTACGCCTTGTATTTGTTACCACATTGCCAGAGCAACGCATGGCCATTCATGAACTGAAACTGCTGATGCATGAACTAGAAAGGTTCGCCAGAGCACTCAGGTTGCGGTGGCTGTGGTTTCAATGGAAGGAGAGGCAGCGCGCGTGGAATCAACTGGAGGTCCCCTGTGATAAAACAGACCGGGATTTGTTCTACTCTTCAACGACAGTGACTATCGGTAATGGGCAACAAGCTTCATTATGGCACTGCAATTGGATAAATGGTGCCTCGGCTAAGTCGATCGCACCACTGCTCTTCGCCAGAACCAAGCGCAAGAATATAAAAGTGGCACAGGCTCTGACAAACAATAGATGGATTGATCACATTTACCCTTTATCTTCCACCGGGGAAATTCGTGAGTACGTCAAGCTCTGGGACTTGCTACAACACGTTCAGCTGAACACCGAAGGTGGAAGATGACATCAAATGGCGTTGGTCAGTTGATGGAAACTATACCACTCAAAGTGCTTACCAGATTCAATTTGAAGGAGTTTACAGTAGACTTAAACTTTCACAGATATGGAAGGCTAGAGCAGAGCCGAAGTGTCGTTTTTTTGCTTGGACTTTGATGCATAAAAAAAATTTAACAGCCAGCAACCTGCTGAAAAGAGGATGGACGGAGGAATCGGACTGTATCCTTTGTGGAAACGAGTTGGAAACTCCAACTCATTTGTGTAAGGATTGTTCTTTCGCCAAAGAAGTCTGGAATTATATCAAGCTTTGGTTCAATCTAACAGTGCTAAGTGGAATAGACGACATGGGTTCTATTTACTCCTACTGGCAGAGGTGTTGTCGCAAAGTAGACAGAAATCAGAGAAAGGAAGTTGATGGTATCCTAATTTATTGTTGGTGGAACATCTGGAAGGAGCGCAATAGAAGAATTTTCTAAAACCAGAGTTGGCAGCCAGTGCAGGTTGCTTCGTGTTGCAAGGACGACATTGGGCAGTTTAGATTGGCCAGGTCGTCAGTAGCTATTTGAGTCGTTGTATAGCAATTTTTCTCTCTCTTGTTTTGTTGTTTAGTAGTCTGCTCTGTTTCTCTCTTTTTTCTATCTAGAGTAGTTTGCGAGCTGTGTCAGCTCTGTTGTACAGTTGGGATGGCTGTTTGTAATCTCCTTTTTTCTTTTTCTATCGTCTAATAAAATCGCGGCAAATCCTTCAGCCGCTCTTTAAAAAAAAAGAGACATTTGTCCATGCTGAATATGAAGGGGAAAAAAAAGAAAGGTTCAGAGCTGAGGTAACAAAGACCCTATCTAATAGCACTCCTACTTATCATGATGAAGTGTTCAGTGTATTAACTTGAAGAGGCTCGTCAGAACAAACAAGGCATGATAAGTTAACAGTTACACCCCAATTTTAAAATCGATGGATAACAAAATTCAAATTCCCCAGTTTGGGACACTTATTTTCGGACAGAGGTAAGTAGGGAGTATGCAATATGGTCACCTTCAAGGAGGCGACAAAACATGGCCATGCTAGCGTTGATGGCTGGTGGAATCATGGGGCCCAGCACGGTCCCCGGGTTAACCACAACCACATCCAGCCCCTTCTCCTCTGCAAACTTCCACGCTGCCTTCTCTGCCAGTGTCTTCGAAGCAGGGTACCAAACCTACACGCACAAGAAAATGGGGAACTGAGATAGGAGAAACAGCCAACAAATCGCTGATGGAACTGAAGCTCTGCAGAGGTTGCATTGCATCCAGAAAATTCTGCATACCATTTTCACTATTGACGTTTACTAATTGCTACGGTTTCCATCATGATGATCTACGCTAGGAATAGGATGCGATTGTACTATGTTTTCCAAAGCTCAGAGTTCACTGGGAAGCTCGCTCACCCCGTTCTTCTCGCAGTAGTCGATGTCGGTCCAGCAACGCTCGTCGCGGACCTCGCCGGCGGGCCACCCGGGGCTGGGCACGATGGCCGAGATGGACGAGGTGATCACCACCCGGCGCACTCCGCCGGCGTCCTTGGCCGCGCGCAGCACGTTCAGCGTCCCTTCCACCGCGGGCACCATCAGCTGGTTCTGCAACGGCGAACGGAGTAGGTCGGCGACGGAGGAACTGGATGGCAGTACGGCGCGGCACGTATGCTATATACCTGGGGGTCCTTGACGGGGTCGACGGTGCAGGGCGACGCGAGGTGGAAGACGCCCGAGCACCCCCGCGCGGCGTCGAGCAGCGCGGCGCCGTCCAGGAGGTCGCAGCGGAAGAAGCTGAGGCGGCCGTCGCCGGCGCCGGCGGCGAGCGCGAGGAGGTGGTCCGTCTCCGCCCTGTCATCTGCACACCACCGCGCACTCGATGAGCTCCGCGTCGCAGCAGGCAAGGCCGCAAGGGCAAGGGGCCAGCTTTTTCTCCCGGCGTCATGGTGACGCTGTCCCTGTCCGGAGAACAAAGGCGGAGAGTGTGGTGTGGTGCGGTGCTACTGACCGGGGTTGAGGACGCCGGCGCGGACGTTGTAGCCGCGGCCGAGGAGGCCGCGGACGAGGGTCGAGCCGATGAAGCCGCTGGCGCCGGTGACCAGCACCGTCTCCCCCTTGCCTTCATCCCCGCTTGCCATCTCGCCGTTCGTCCGTCCTCTGAGCTGAGCTGAGCTGTCTCGTCGACAGCGCGAGTGTGACCGTGGAGTGGCTACGGGACACTCGATCTCTAGGGATGCGCGGTTCACTTGGGCATTGTTTAGTTCTGACAAATATTTAGAATTTGCACTGTAGTACTCTCGTTGTTATTTGACAAACTTTATCCAAATATGGACTAACTAGGCTTAAAAGATTCGTCTCGACATATAGATACTAAAAGTACAATCAGTTATTTTTTTACCTATATTTAATGTAGCTAAAGATTGATGTGATGAGAAATCTAGAAATATTTGGAGGAAGTTGGAGAAACTAAACAAGACCTAGACCTTGGTTACAGTACTACTACTACGTTGGTAGGCGCCTCTCCGAGTCGGATCTGGTCAACCTCTTTTGGATTTTTCCTCTGAACACAGTCACAGCGGCAGCCTCAGGCTCGCACATTCATCACAGCCTTGCAAACTGTTGCTGGCCGTTCGTTCAGGAGAAATACTTGTAGCAGAGTACAGTACAGTCCACAGCTGTCGTTAGTACTACAACGGAATCTATAAAGCTACAGTAACATGGGCCTTGTTTGATACTCTAGAGTTATTTGCTACCTTGGCCTTGTTTAGATTCCTTCCAACTTCCAATTTTTTCATTTTCTTTTTGTCACATCAATGTTTGGACGTATACATAGAGCATTAAATATTGATAAAATAAATAACTAATTACACAAATTAGTTATAAATCACGAGACAAATCTTTTGAGTCTAGTTAGCACATGATTGGACAATATTTATCAAATACAAACGAAAGTGCTACAGTAGCAAAGTTGAAAAAATTTCAGCATCTAAACAAGACCGTAACTCTAGTTAACGAGATGTTTAGATAATGGTTAGATTAACAATAAATATACTTTTCTAATCATTTGGTGGGGTGGAGGTAGAGAGAAATCATTTTTTTCTAGTGGTACCAATCAAAGCTAGCCCAAATAATCACTTTTTGTTGGGGATAATTTTTTAAGATGGGTTAGATGCAACTAGCTCAAACCAGTCCTCCTGTTTGGATACTTTAAGAGCAAGTATATTACTACACGTCAGCTGTCTCGTACATCGTCTCATGCAGTGTCATGTAGGATTTTTACTGATGTGGAGAAAAGAGAGAAGCGAAAGAGGAAGAGGTTGTCGTTTCGCGAAACAACCACCTCATGAGCTAAAATTTAGGACTATAAGAGCATCTCCAAGAGAAATGGTAAAAATGAATTGCTAAATCTATGATTTAGCTAACCTTTAAAATACAAAACTATGTAAAAATGTAGAAAACTCAACAGCCTTTCTACTTTAGCAAGGCTAGATGGCTAGCGGCACATGCAAGCTATATTTACCATGCACGATTTTAGGAATAACCAGCTTGCTATTTTACAAAACGAGATAGCACATCTGTTGGAGTTCACTTTTTTGTTCTAAAAATCTAAATATAGCATACAAAACAAAGATAGCATGTCTCTTGGAGATGCTCTAAGACAACTATTCTACCATTGTATGAGTTGCTGTTGTCATGCAACTCACAATTTATTTTTATTTTATCCATAAATTAAAAAATCATGTGTTGTCACGAGACAACTTGAAAAACAAACTATTGTACATCATGTCGTCTACTAAGTCGTCTTAAAATTACGTGGCACTACATGAGACCACCTACGAGATAAGACCAATGTACTTGCTCTAAGACTGGTTAAGCTTTAAATAGCTCAAACGAGTTATAGCCCTTGAATCCAAATAGGGCCATGACCGCAACAGCGAAAGCCACAGCCCACAGCCACGCATGCCTCGACAACGTGCATTTCTTTGTGCACGGCATACATCATCATGTTTAGAAACATGCATAAATTATTAAATAGACTAAACAAATAACTAATTATACACATTCCGATAATTTTATGAGATGATTTTTTAAATATAATTAATCTATTATTTAACAATATTATGCTATCATAAACATATACTAATAATAAATTAATTAGTCTTAATAAATTCATCAGACAGTTTCCAGGTAAAAACATCCAATATAATATCTAAAAAATTTTCACCCACAAACTAAACAAAGCTAGAATCTATGTGGCGTCTGGCTCTGAATAAACTAAGCTATAAGCTAACTTTAATCCATATAAATTAGCCGTGGAACAGTATTTTCCTCTCACAGAAAATCAGCCGTTTCAGCTTATTCCCGACACATATCCTGCCGACGCCTCCTGTCCTACACATTCGAGTCACCCCGTACAAAAACATCGCAGGTTAGTGTATCGGTTAGTTTGGTTCCTTGATCGTGCTCGCAGACGGTGAGGTGCCCCCACTGTGGCAGATTGTTGCTACTACGCTAGTGTGGCGGCTACAGCTCGGTCTTGACGCCTTCAGCGCCCACGGCACGGTACCCTTTCTGCGAGAAGAGTGCTAGGAAGAAACTGGACATCCTGGAGACGAACGAGGCAGGCTCCTCGCTTGCCGGCGAGGGTTTGATCTTGCATATCATGTTGTAGTCATGCTTCAGGTGCGGTTTCACAATCTTCTCCTGTAGG
The DNA here is from genome assembly GCA_009763385.1 of Coix lacryma-jobi var. lacryma-jobi. Lineage (NCBI taxonomy): Eukaryota > Viridiplantae > Streptophyta > Magnoliopsida > Poales > Poaceae > Coix > Coix lacryma-jobi. The sequence goes on along the minus strand of CM019823.1, from coordinate 179,999,041 downwards.
CACAGACAAAGGTTGATAAGAACCCATCTTGAATGTCTAGCTGTGGTACTTTAAACATGAGAGGAGTCTATCAAAAAGAAATGCAGATGACATGTTGTGTTTACCTTGAACTCCTCGAATGGACAGAAATCTTTGTTGCCGCACCCCTGCATACATATGGTCCAACTTAGCAACATGCATTTGGGTACTTAATGCTTACAGAGGACACGAATCTGTATCTTACAATGCACTAAGCTTGATATATGCAAGGAAAACGTTTACTTATACAACAACAACAGAGCCTTTTAGTTTCAAGCAAGTTGGGTTAGGCCAAGCCATCTATTTCTACAAATGAAACAAAGGAAGCATTTCCAAGAGTTATTTGAGATTGTGTTTGCCCATCCCTCTGTCCAAGTATCTAAAGCCCCCAAAATATTTATTTTTCAGCAGTTGTACTTCTACCCAGACACACAGTTCAAATTGCATTGACAGAAGGTATAAACAAGAAATATCTGCAGCATATAAATCAATATTCATCGTGTTAACATCTTTTAGGTTGAGATTATTTCATTGTTTGACTTCACTAGATACCTCTCAGTCCCAAAATTTAGGGAAGTAAAAGAGGGGTTAACAAATTTAGTTATATCCTGGTAGCACGGTAGAACAAATAGATGAAGAAAACACAAATAGAAGGGAAGTTATAAGTCTTACAGGCATTGAAACTGGGGCTTCGTTATGTAGAACTTGAATGAAGTATGAGTTATTTTGGCCTCCAGAGGTTGTGCTGCCATCCGAAATTTTGCTTGGGCATTGGTATAAAACTAGCATGTTGTTCCCAGCAAAAGGCGCAACAACACTGCCCTTCCAGTTTCTTCCCTGTGGCGGCAAAGGGGGTAGGTCCAACGCTTCCTCCCTCTGTATCTTCTCAAAGTCTAGGCAGTCAAAAGTCCATATATATTAGATGTGTCAAATGAGGCATCAATTATCAATATCTAATTCAGAGGAAGAATTTCATGAACAGGACTAAGAGAAGAGGTGGAAACATACCTGGACCTTCAAGAAAAAGACCGAGAAGGCAGCTAAAAGGAACAACAGTTTCTGCATGTGCAAATCGGAGCCTTGCCTTTTCATACGTACCATCAGGGTGGTTTTCTACAATACCAAGGATTATGTAGCAATCTTACCAAGAAGCACATACTAACAATCAGAATTAGTGACCTGAAATCATGGAACACAGCTACCTTCTCTAGCTATGATTGCTTCTTCCATTGACTGGACAACATCCTTGAGCAATGGCAGTCCCATCCTGTAGTTAATTGACTCACCATAGCCTTTTAGAACAAAACCCTCCAAATCATCTGTCCACTCTAGAAAACGAACCTGAACAGCACATTTTTTTACGTTAATTAGGCAGAAGCAAAGCAAGTGAAAAGCATTAAAAAAAATGAGTTGCTTAAAGGTATGTAAACATGAGTTAGAAAGCACAATAACAGATTGCTTAAGAAAGAACACTAAACCCAAGGTGCCCATCAGGAACTTGCCATACGTTCTGTACTTCTGTTAAGACACATTTTTTATGTAGCATCTCAATTCATGACCAGCGCACGGATTGGAACCAATAGAGTTTTCTCTCAACCAACCAAACAATTAGTGGAACAACAAATTCCAGTCGAGGAATGACCAAATGAGAATAATCCACTGTCTACCAAATGGGGAGGTTTAAATGCATGGATAGCTTGAGCTGCATAAACTGCTTGACTAAGTGCTTCAAACGTAACCAAATAACTCAAGAATATACAACTACTAAAAACATGTAAAGATCATCTATACTTTCCAAAGCATAATAATCAACACCACCTCATGATGATATGTTTTTTGAAAATGCAGTGAAGTTTAAAAAATTGAAAAATCAACAATCAAGGTCTAATATCTATGCAGCATTTCTATCCACCAAGCACAAAAGGGAAAAAGTTGTTAAGATAAACAAGAAATTTCAACCATGAAGCATAGCGCTATTCCGCTATAGATGTCCTGAGGTAACCTACCTCAGCTTCATTGAAAAGCCCACAAGCTTGATTGGTTATATTCAACAAAGATGCTTCCTGCATTTAAAACATTCAAAAGTTATTTATATCTAACTGTATATCCTATCAGGTAGGTATCTTCAGAAACATATGACAGAAATCACCAGGCCCTTTTCTCACTCTTTACCTGCTTACAAAGAAACCAGAGGGAAGAAACATCCTTAGTTGTAAATTTTAGGTGATAACGATTGGCAAGTGCAGCTGTGACATGCTCTAGAATTGGTTCCTTTTGCTTCTCTACATCAGGCTCCTTCCTTTTCCTGTATGCCTGGAAATGGTCCCAAAGTTAATGTTCTTTATTCAGCTACAACACTATGTACCTTACTATACCTATAGACTTAACTTCCAAGTCATAAAAAAATGGATAAACATGTAACAAGAGTGGCTGAGTGCATATAGCCCTTCTGAAACAGAAAGGGGACAAAAGCTGGTGAGGGCAACCTAATAAGCTGTAAAGGTGACAGAGAAGAGATGCATTGTATGAAACAGATGAAGTAACTAGCGCATATATGACGAATGAAATTGTATAGTAACTACTCGTACTAAATAGCACAACATGGTAGCATAGCACCATTTGGCATTGCTACCATTAATTTATCTTCTGTTACCGATATTCTACAAGGCTTGATCAGAGTAGGATACTTCAAACAGCAAAAGGTTAAGAAAAAATAAAGAAGACCAAGGTATATGCTGGAGTAAAAAAAAAAATCAAGTCACATTAGCACATCTGCCAATGTTTTTTTTTCTTATTCTTCCTCAAAAATGTAAGTGCTACCATAAATATTACCTTGTATGTCTCACAGCTGTCAAAGAATCTCAGACAAATATCACTTGCACGACTCTCACTCAGAACAGAAAAGGCACGGTTCTTCCCTTGTCCAAGCTTTCCTTTCCCAGAAAGTAGTCCCAAACCAAATGCCACTGCACTAGCTGATGCTCGAGGAACCTGTATTTTGAAACATAGTTAATCTGCTGCAAGAGTAGAAATCAGCAACATTTGATGACCATAGTTGTGTGTCTGCATCATTTTGGAACAATTTTGCAGGTTCACCTATTCTCCTGAGTAATCAGATTTGACTTTGTGTAAATCATTAATATTTCCACAATAGGCCCCTTCCGTCAAAAACAACAGTGGAAAGAATGGTAGTATGACAATCCAAATGTGACATACTAGTAAGTATTATTTACCTTTCTTATGAGAATGAGAAAAGAGGGCTCATGGCATATGATCAAAGAAAATCAAAGCTATATCAAAGCTGACCTGAGTTGCTCTTATTGAATATACGTCAGGGTGATATTCGTCGTCAAGTAGATCTTGAAACCTCTCCCTCACTCTGGTAGCTAAATTGTACAGCTCCTCTTCCCCTTCACTAATCAGCTCACCACCTTTAGTCCTACCCTTCCATCGTGATTCCCAGCCTTTAATCCAGGATGGAATTTTCTTCAGAGAATCACTATCAAGGCCCTGATTTGCCTCTTTTATAAGGGCTTCCAGTCGAACTGCCAATCTATCCAGCTCCTTGATTCGTTTCTTGGTAGGAGCTCGGGTCCCATGTCTTGCCTAGGAATAGAGAAATAGATAATATCTGGTTACCACCTAGATACGCAATCCTTTCTGTGAGCTATATCATTTTATTCCATTATTTGTAATTATCTTGAAATATAAATAATTTGTTCATCACACATTACGATTTTTCTAAACTCAAAAAAGAGCTTAGCGCCATATAGCCATATTATGAAAAAAAAAATAGTTGCGCTATTTTCCTCAAAACAAACTGAACCAACACGAAGGCATGAACATGTATGAATGCACTAGGACTGGGTAGCAAAAAACTGCACAATGTAGGGAAGCAAAGTTACCACTAGATTGAGGTGAACGACATGGCACCCATCTGGGACTGACGGCATGGAGATGACACTACTGGACTCTCTGGCCACATCGTACCTGGACATCACCAGGGGATTAGATCATTTCATTCAGGGGAGAAATGGTGAGACTGTGAGAGTAGACAGCAGAGATCAATTCTCGGATTTAAGTGATAGTATCATTCAGATCACGCATTTGCTGATAATGATCTGTAGATGTAAAACGCACTCTGTTCCTAATACCTGTAAAACGCACTCTGTTCCTACAATATACCATAAGATCACAGGTACTACATTTGAAATCGCTGTACTGTACCAGATATAGTCGAACACTAAAAATCAGGTGTACAAGTTACGACAGAACCATTATCTTCTACGTGCTAGAACTGGAATGTGTGTGATTACAATTAGACAGGCAACCATGTACCATTCGTCGGAAATTTAGCTCAATCGAGAGAGACAGCGAGTATGAGCATCAGCCCGAAGCAAAGCTGCGGATAATTCGAGGCCGGCAAACCCGCCCCGCATAGAGGTGGCAGTTCATCAGTCCTCCCCAACCCCGCCAAGCCTCAAAACCCCCAAAAAAATCCCTATGCCCTAGGCCCACTCGCACCAATAACGCGAAGGGGACACATAACACCCGAATCACACTACCGCAGCACGCCACTAACCCACAGCAGAGAACAACTTCAGATCAGCGAGCAGAGAGCCTCGAGCGGCAGCACACCTGGTGACGGTGGAGAGGTGGCGACGGACGTCGAACTCGTCCGCCACGGCCGCCCTATGGAGGGGAGCGGCGGCGAGGAGCGCGGCGACGACGAGGAGCAGCAACTGGGGGAGAGGCAGCGGCGCGCGCGGAGCAGCCACCATGGCGATTTCGATTTGCCTTCTCGACCAGGTGGGAAGAAGCGCGGTTGGGTCCGGATGCCCGTGGGTTCGAGTCGTTCGATGATGGATGGGTATGGACGGCGACTGGGGCGGTTAGACTATGTCCAACAATGCAACCTATACTCAAAAATAGGTCATGCACAGTGAATTGGGTCCCAAAAATACGCTTCAACAGAAGACCCATCCACACAGCCCATTTTGCCTACCACGCTACCTGAGACGCAAAGAAGTGTCGTCCCTGGACGACGACGCAAATTCTGGCGCAGCAGTGGTGGTCCCTCGACGCGGAGCCGCCGGTGTGGCGAGAAGCGTCCACGGCAAGGAGCGGGGAGCCGGCGGCGTGGCGGAGAGCGGCCGCGACGGAGAGCCGGTGGCGCGGCGGAGAGCGGCCGCGGCGGAGAGCTGGCGGCCCGACGGAGAGCGGCCGCGACGGGGAGCTGGAGGCCCGGCGGAGGGCGGTCGTGACGCGGAGCTGCCGCACAGCGAGAAGCGGGGAGCAGGGCGTGGAGGGGCACAACCGATGCGGCGAGGACCGAGGGGAGCCCGCGGATGAAGACGATGCCGCGACAGGGAGGCGGCCCGTGGATGAAGACGACGCCGTGGCAGGGAGGCGGCGTTGTGGCCGTGAACATCGCTTTCTATTTGCCTGCGCCGTTGGTGATGAGGGATTTTAGGTCCTTGACCTTATCCTTTTAGGAAGACCCATACCCCATATAAGTCTCCTATTTTGCATCACATTGTTGGAGTTAGTCTTACTATGGGTGTGTTTGGTTTCATGGCTTATTTCTAGGCTGGCTAGAATCTAAGCCAGAATAGTCTAAGCCTGGTTTCAGCAAGTCAACCTTTAGTTGTTTGATTGCATGCACTGTCTAAGCCTGGCTAGCATGAGTGTGTTTGGTTGTCTGTTTTGTATTGCGTAGAATTACCTCTTATTTATTCTGATAAGATTACCCCCTCTCAGACATTTCATCAAACACCTAGTTTGCATGCTTGAAGAAGGGCTATGATAGCAGCTCAATACACGCACGATAGCGCCGACACGGCCCTGACGGCTTGGCGCGCCCCTTCCTCCCCTATTGGCAGTGGCAGACAACGGTGGTGCAACCAATTGCGACATGGTGTCGCAGAGGAGCTCGCCGAAGGATGGTCCAGAGGATCGTGGCAACCTGATGTGCCCTCAACGTCGTTGTGGGATGGTCCACAAGAGCTCGCCGACGCATCCCAGCCACGGTGCTCGCGTGCTTGTTGCATGATGGCCTCGTCCAATCCTTCTGCCATCGTCAGCGGATGAGCAGCAACGGTGCGCTCCCGGTCGACGGAGTGACGTCTAAGCTTTCCTTCCAACCAACGGAGCGCGTGTCCGAGGCAATGGTGGTTGCGTGTGGCTTCGGCCGGGACGAGCAGTGTCGAGGAGTCGGGGTGCCTCACATTGAGCCCTGGCATCGGGGCAGACTCCTCCACAACCCCGGGGTTGGAGCCGAGCGCTGGGGCAGACCTCCCGCACACCGGCAACGAGCAGAGGTCGTGCGACGGCGAACTTCGAGATCGCAGGGGCATGCCGCCACGGCGGCCGGGGCACGCTCGCCTGGATCGGAGAAGCCGTGGAGTCACTTGGGCCGAAGAAGAGGCCATGGCGGCGTCGGCGAGCAGAGGTTGTGTGGTGGCGTCCGTCCAGCTCGCCTTTGGGGAAGTTGGTCGTGAAGGAGCAGAGATGAGCGGAGGGGCAGAGGGTGAGGTTGGGGGCGGTGATAAAACTCCCATTTTGGGCTTACCAAGCCTGGCCCCCAAAAAACGGCCAACTCTTACGTTTTTCTAGAGCCAGGCTAGGGATGGTTTGTGGCTCCCTAGACTCTGGAGTCTGGCTTCAGCCTCTAAATAGGCAACCAAACAGCCTGAAGGTGGCTTCATGGAGCCTGGTTGGGACTTAGCCACCCAACCAAACACACCCTATGTTCAGTTGAGCCGTGGGCGGTGGCGCGTGAACGTTACACGCTGACACGTTCCCCCGGGTAGCCGAGCATCTAGATGCTCGTATAAAGGATTATAAACCACGACGCAAGAATAAGAAGTGCTCAGGAAGCACCAGCGGAGAGAGAGGAGCGACTGCCGAGAGAGGGAGGGAGAGGGATGAGAGAGGAACCGCAGCGGGGAGAGAAGGAGAGAGAAGAGCGTATCGAGAGAAACAGATGGAGAGGAAATTTGCGATGACCAAATTACCATCGTTTGGGAGAGAGAAGACGGTGCAGGTGTGGCTGCGACGGGGGTACACATCTCAAAGCAGTCTAGGGGCTTGTTTAGATGCTGTTTTTTTTTTAACTTTGCTACTATAGCCTTTCGGTTGTACTCCCTCCGTCCAACAAAACATGCAATTCTCACTTATCGAGAAGTCAAACAATTCAAACTTTGATCAAAGTTATATAAAAAAGTACTAACATCTTTGATACAAAAAATATACCATTAGATTAGTAATAGAATATATTTTTATAATAATTTTATTTAACGATATAAGTACTAATACTTTTTATTATATTCTTGGTCAAAGTTGAATTGGCTTGACCGGCACGGACCCCATAATTACATGTTTTTATGGACGGAGGGAGTATTTGAAAAAAATTAGAAGTCTGATGCAATCTAAACCAGTCCGAGATGTTTGTACGGTCCAGATAACTCTGGTGTCCGCAGCGGCACGTGAAATTTTCGGACTCGGACGGCTAGGATAGGACGTCGATCCAAATTCCTGACCGGGCTCGGTGTCCCAAGTTCTTCCCGTCCGCCCCCACATATAGATCGAGAGGGGGAGGTGAAACCAGATCTTGAGCACAGGTGAGAGGAAGCAAATCAAATCCTGTAGCGAGGGCGAGGTGAAATCAGATCTTCCAGACAGATAGGGGAAAGCAAATCAATTTGTGGTTGTCTGCATGGCCGCGGCAGCGCTTCTCCGATCCGTGGCGAGAAAGCTAGCACGCGCGCCGCCGCATCCTCTCGCGCGTGGACTCCGTGACGGTGCCCGCTCAGGTCCTGGTTCCTTGCCGCCGCCAACCAGCGACCAGGTAAGTACTACCTGCGGTTGCGGCCGATCAATCGGGATCTATGTGAGAAAAAATAGGTCTTTGTGTTTCTTCTAAATATTCTAATAAAAATATATATAAAATAAAAGATCCAAATTGGTGGTGGGCATGGCCGCCGCCGCAGGGCTTCGATCCTCTTTGGCGAGGAAGATAGCAGGCGCGCCGCCGCGGGGGTATCATCGTCTTCTTCACGAGCGTGGACTTCACAGCAGCACGTCCCCTAATCCTGGTGCTTCTGGTTCCACGCCGCCGCCGACTAGTGACAAGGTACATATACATATATGTGCTCTTGGATTTGGATTCAATTTTTACTACCATCTCTAATAGTCTAATGTGGTATGTTGGCCCTTCTTCTTTTTTTTTTTTGGTTCCCCCCTACTTACTTATAGAACCAACTTTGATATCTTCTTTTTATTTCTTCAGAATCTAATTGCTGAGCTCCGTATTCGTCTTCATTTCGCTAAATTTTTAGCCGGTGTGGCTGGCACTGTCGTGGTTTATTTGTATTTTTGGGCGCTGCCTGAAGCTGAAGCTAAGGCTAGAAAAAGTTCCAACCGGGACGATAACTTTATCCACTTCATTAACAAGCTCGAGTCCATTCTGCTTGAATATGATGAGCAAAGCCCAGGTACACATTCTAGTCCCATGATATTTGACGAAACAGTTAGCCCAGCCTAACTACATGTATCTTATTTTTGTTTTGAATCACATTGTTACAGAGACACTAGCACATCCAAGCACACACCCACCCCTATTTAACAACGAGCACCTCACTGGGTATTTTTATTATGTGCGACATGCAGGACACGGTGGAACAAGGGTTGATAAATCAGAAGCGGACCAAGTTTTCAAGGCTTTTCCTGTCTTGAAGGAGATGAAGGAGGTAGCAGATGGCATCAGGGATCTCCATGCTAATGTCATCGCGACGGAAGCTAGCATCAAGGGCCGCCAAGCTGCTGCTCCTGCCGAGCTTACCGCTGCATTGGAGACGGTTCTTCCCGAAGAACGGCGGAAGGAGTGAGTGCTGAGGAGATGAATCAGAATATGTTACGGAGTACTTGTCAGTGCGTCAGGGCTCTCTTTGTCATATTGGATGCTGTGCCTTTAGTTTAGTCTATTAAAAATATACTAATTATAAAATCTAATTTATGAGCCAGAGCCTAACGGAGACAAATATACTCCCTCCGTCCATAAAAACATCAATTATGGGATCCGTGCCAGTCAAGGTGATTCAAGTTTGACCAAGATTATAATAAAAGATATTAATATTTATGTCATCAAATAAAATTATTATGAAAATATAGTCTATTCTTAATCTAATGGTATATTTTTTGTATCAAGAATGTTAATACTTTTTTATATAATTTTGGTCAAAGTTCTGAATGTTTGACTTCTCGATAAGCGAGAATTGCATGTTTTGTTGGACGGAGGGAGTAGTCTTTTACCTGTATACTCTCTCCGTATAGAAAATAGATGACGTTTTGAACATCAACACGATTTTCAAAGTAAAACTTTGACTCTCTTTATACTAAAAAATATTTATCAAATGGTGATACATATATATTTTTATGAAAGTATTTTTCAAGACAAATTCATTCATATAGTTTTTATATTTTCAAACTCAAGAACTTAAAAGTTATTTATGATTTATATTCTCAATGTTTGATCAAAACCACGTCCAAAATGTCATATATTTTCTATACGGAGAGAGTAGGTAAATACCCGTGCGTTGTCACGGGAACACATATCAATGCTTATGTTATCTAGAATATAGATACCGCAATTCTTATGTTCCAATCAATATATTACATAAGTTTTATCTTAAAGAAAGATAGATAGTTATAATATAACTCTAAACTAATTTTAAATGCGAAACTGAAACACCAACTTCAATTGTCTATGATGTAAGAACACTTCATGCCTACAATACATGAAAGATAAGCTCGCACTTCTTTTTAGGAATTAAAGTTTCTCTTGAATTTCATTTGTATGTCAATAATTTGATCACAAAGTCATTTAGTATTCTTTAGCCATCCTGTGCACAGTGAATTGTAAAACTAGAAAATATAATTAATAGCATTACATAAATAAAATAGAATAAATCAAAAGGTATATATAATGGATGGAGAGTAGTTCGAACTTGATTTGCCTCTTCGGGCTCTGTATAATTGTCTTGACGAACTCCAAAAACCTGAAACAAAGAACACAACACTAAATACCACAGCTTGGCAACAATGAACGACACATATCTAATGCAATGTATACATGGATACCATTTAGATTTGAAAATGATCACTGAACAGTGAACTCTAAACTAATTCAGTAGTACTATCAGCATGCAGTACAAATTAGTCATTTGCAGGTACATTTATTAGTCATTACACACTTAAACAACCTGATTGGAAAGAACACTGAACATTTTATTCTCCCAAGAATGACTTTGCTAAACCTTGATATTGGGTCAGACCTGTCCAAAGTAATTCAAAGGCATTTTCAAAACGAATTTGAAATCTTTTCAAACTTTGGAGCAAACCACTCAGCACAAAATTAAATATGCATCGACATGTATGCTCAAACATGTTATTACCCTAAGATAAATTTTAATTTAAAGAAAAGTTTTATTTCTCCTATATTTTCATGAGCACCAAAATACAGAATAAGGCATTTTCTCTCTATTTCCAGGATTATAAATTTTAGGGTGTTACACTTTTAGCTTCTCCGTCCTTGTTAGCTACTCAGGGGTTATACTCTTTAAGACTTAACACTATCCGTTCCTTTGGGTTCGATATTAAAACTGGGTTACTCCGGTGAAGTGCTACATCGGTAGATGTTATCTGTGCGCTTGCGGATAAAGTAGAGTGTGCGTTAATTTATACCAACAGTCCTATTTGTAATACATGTGTGCACTTGGATGCGTGTGTGATGCTTTATGTGATCGAGTAGACGGCGTGGTTTGATCAAGAGCCTTCGTTCGAGGATCAGCAAGAAGATCAAGGCAAGTTAGCATAGGACCATCCTTGTTACCTATTCACTTTATAAAGCACTTACTCATATTGCATGTGTCTATCTGAACAACATTAGAGATCTACTTAGCTTTTGTTACCTGTGATACTCTTGACACCCGTGGGATAAATGCATGTGGGTAGAATGCTAGTGCTAATTGTTAATATCTGATCCCGTCCAATGATGAATGTTCTCATATTGGTATGTTGTTAAATGGTTAATGAAACTTGCTATTAGCAAAAGCTGGGACTGACAGTGCTACCATGAGTACTATATGGCTCTGGTTTTAGCTCAGTAAACTGGACCTTTTCTAGCTTGTTAGAGGTTACCCGAAAGGGCGTAGTAGGGACTTGCCAGTTTGGGTGTAGGGCTGCTCCTGTTCCTATGTGTATAGCTGTGATGGCCTTGTGCCATAGGAAAGGGGGGTTTGCTACATCTGCCTGCCAAGGAAACCTAGCAGCCCTAACTTGTTAGACGAACCAGCGAAAGGCTTCATAGTGTACCCTACCGATCTACCTTGGAAGTGGGTCAAGAGGTTGGCTGCCTCGGGCACAAGGGCAACACAGCTTATGGGTAAAGATGCACAAACTCTGCAGAGTAATAAACTGTTATAACAGCCGTGCTCACGGTTATGAGCGGTCCGGAAAACTAACAGAACTATGTTACTCAATTAAATGTTACTTTATGTTGATGGTACTCTTATGATGAATTATTTATCATTGATGGACAAAATTGGATCAGGGGATTATGGGTTAAGCACAATATCCGTTTACTCTAACGCTAACATTTTGTCAACATAAAAGTTAACTGTAGTCAGACAGTGTCAGCCTCCTTGAGCCTCATGAACCCCATGTTAGCTTGCTAACTACGAAGAGTACTTACGCTTGTTGTTTTTCTTTCTTTTTGGATAAAAATTCCGGATGGGTAACAGATGAAGTTGGAGTTGGAGTTTTCCCAGAAGTCTTCTAGGCTAGTGTTTCCCCCAGTCGACAGTCCTTGTGGTGGTTTCTCGTGAGAGCTTTATCTAGTTTACTGTGGTGGTTTCCCGTGAGAGCTTTATCTAGTTTACCTTTTTCCGTTGATGTAAGTCTTTGATGTTGATATATCATTATGTAATAAACACTGGACAAAAAAGGAAAAGATAAAAGTATGATTACAAGGTTATACTTAAGACGTAAAATGATCTACCGTTCCCCGGCAACGGCGCTAGAAATGCTTGTTGGTATAAATTAACGCACACTCTACTTTATCCGCAAGCGCACAGATAAGATCTACCGATGTAGCACTTCACCGGAGTAACCCAGTTTTAATATCGAACCCAAAGGAACGAATAGCGATGAGTCTCAAGTGTATAACCCATGAGTGGCAAACAAGGACGGAGAATCTAGAAGCATAAAGGGGATCACTAAGGTTATCTAAATCCAACTTAAGAGTGATATGTTTATTATTCTTAATGGGGAAGTTGCCATAAAAGGTCACAAACAGAGTATGATTCTTTTATGCAAATGTATAATCCTACCGGGCCTACACACGGGTAAGTGGACTATAGAAGAATCAACAAGGCTATAAGAGTCACCCTTGCGAACTACCACTACTACCGGCGTTATAGGAGGCATTTATGAGCTATCAAGTCTAAGCACCACGCTTACACTATCCAACTACTCTAACTCTAGAATTAGAGTACTCAAAAGAGAGTCATAAACTTTAAGAATAATAAGAACAATAGCTCAAACTTAAATATAGATGTCGATTACCGAAACAATCGTTGAAGCAAGTTGACGAAGAACTTGAATCCACAGGTACAAGATGAAGAAGTTGATCCGACAGGCCGGAGCTTCCTCTTGATCTCTTCCTCTCTCTCTATCTTCTAGTTCTAGAATAAGACTAGGTTCTAATCCTACTAGATGGGTATCTAGTCTTCTACTTGATAGCTGGCTCTTGATTACAACTAGATGAACTAGATCTAATTCTAGATGAACTAGAAGAGATTCATCTAGAGGGACCTCTACTTCTACATTGGAACCCTAATTTCTGATGTGGAGATGAATAATGAAGAGAAGATGCCTCGAGAGGGGGATCTGGGGGCTGTTTATATAGCCCTGGGCGATGAACCGTGACCCTTGGATCAAACCGACTTAAGGTACGGTCGAGATGCATCCTGGAGGTCGGTGGAAGTAGCTTGCAGAAGACGAAAGCGTGTGGCCTCCGTGGCCGACCGACCGGTGGGCCCTGTGGGACCGGTCGGCCCCACAGGTCGGCCTCCTGTGGTGCCCTTCCTTGTGGTGTCTTCTTACGTCCTCTGGAGTCTTCTAGAAGTATCGCGACGTGGCGGTTGTGTTATCTCCCGACGGTTTCCTTCTATGGGAAGCTATTGGTGCCGATTTCCTGGTTTAGTCCCTGCAGAACCATAACTCACCAAAACTCGTGGAATATTGTCAATTGAAACCCTAAACCTTTGTTGGTGATTGAATTCATGCCCTTTTCATATTTATTTATCTCTTAATTATGATAGATAACCAGCGTCAACACTTAGCATAGCATTGCTACCCAACATAAAACCCAGGTAACAAGGAAGATATGGAAAACTAGGATAATCCTGAGGGTTCACATAATTAGACACATGCATGCATATAGTGATTAATGGTGAATAGGTAAAGAACATGATCAAAGGGTGCCTGCACTTGCCTTCTTCAAGCTGATGTTGATCACAGTCTTCAAAGTCAAGCTCTTGTAGGTTCACTTGCAACTCTTCGTCTATACGCAACAAACATCGGCACACAGGAGCAAACGTACAAGCAAAACATGCATTAAATTAGAAAACAGTACACCAATATATAAAACAGGTATAACAAGCTTATAAAACTGTTCTACTCATCGAGACGAACGCGTGAACACGAAAACCACTAAAAACGGAGCTATAACGGAGAAGTTATGAATTAAACAAGATTTTCTTTAATAAAATATTAGATTAAAACTATACTCGAAATTTAAAAGTTGTAAACATGATTAACAGTTGTAAAAACATGTAGGTTATGTAATTACGAACCTAACGCAACTTGAACGGGTCAAAACGGAGTTAAAACGAAGATTTTATAGCGAAAACAGTTTCAGTGGCAAACTTGTGATTATTGGAAAACGTATTTTGGATACAACAGAACTGGCTTTTCGTTTTCCCGAGAAGAAGGCGTATTCCAGGAAGGCGCAAAGGGACGGCGGGTTCTAATCTAAAGAAACCGAGGGTCTCTTTAGAAAAAGACAGGGCGAAGGGGTATCTGTCGTTGTTGGCCGTCGGATCTGCAATAGATGGACGAGATTAGATTCCAGAGAGAGGGGGCGGCGCTTCCGGCTGGAGGGGAAAGAGAAGGCGGTGGCCGCCATTGCTAGCCGAGCCCGAGCTCGACGGAGTTGCCGCTTCGACGATTCTAGCCACGGGGAAACACGGAGAGGGTACCAGGGTGAAGCCCTCGATCTCGCGAACTCACCAGAGGTGACGTGATCGAGGATCGGGGACGGAGGGAGCTGGCTACCGACCGGGGCGATTGGCAGCTCCGGCAAGATTCAAAAGATGCGCCGCGAGGGATTTAGGGCACGAGATCGACCGAGTTTCAACAAGGAGAGAAACAGCGGATGCGGAAAGCTTTATAGAGGGGCTCAGCGTGCGGAGGAGGCAAGGACGAGGCGTGCACGGGTTGGGACGGACTCGACCGAGTCTGGCGTGGATCCGACTCAGGGAAGGGGAAGACCATGACCTGTGGGCTCGGGCTGTCGGTGACTCACGGTGCGGGACCGGATCGTCAGCGAATGATGGAGGGAGGGAGGCGTCCGCGCGGGGTGCGCTTGCTGGCTGGGCCAGTTCGTCGGTGCGGCCCAAGGCGGGAAGAGAGGGAGGGAGATGTCGAGCGGGCCGCTTGCGGTGAGGAGAAGAGGAGGCGCTGGGCCGGCCTGATGCAGGAGAGAGGGGAGGGAGAAGTGGAGGCCGGCTGGGCCGGGCTAAAAGCCAGGGGAGGAGGGGAGAGAGGAGAAGAAACCCTTTTCTTTCTGTATTCAAACATTTCAAAGGCATTTTCAAAACGAATTTGAAATCTTTTCAAACTTTGGAGCAAACCACTCAGCACAAAATTAAATATGCATCAGCATGTATGCTCAAACATGTTATTACCCTAAGATAAATTTTAATTTAAAGAAAAGTTTTATTTCTCCTATATTTTCATGAGCACCAAAATACAGAATAAGGCATTTTCTCTCTATTTCCAAGATTATAAATTTTAGGGTGTTACAAATCTACCCCCTTAAGATGAATCTCGTCCTCGAGATTCGGAAGGATCTTCGAAGAGATAGGGAAACTCTGCACGTAGCTCATCTTCACGTTCCCATGTTGCATCATCCACCGAGTGATGCCTCCACTGGACTTTGCACATTCTGACAACCCTACTTCTGGTAATTCTTTCAGTGACTTCCAAAATCTTCACGGGATGCTCAGAATAAGTAAGACCATCCTTCAAGTTAACTTCCTCTAATGGTAGCTATTCCTCTGGCACTCTCAAACACTTCTTCAACTGTGATACATGAAACACATTGTGTACATCAGACAACTGAGCAGGTAACTCGAGTTGATACGCGACTTCACATCTTCTTTCCAAAATCTTGAACGGGCCAATATATCTGGGTGCCAACTTTCCTTTTACCTTAAATCTTTTGAGCCCTCTAACAGGTGACACTTTAAGATAGACATAATCACCCACTTCAAAAACTAACTGTCTACGACGTGTGTCAGCATAGATTTTCTATCTGGACTAAGCTGCTCTCAAGTTCTCACGAATGATTCGAACTTGTCTCTCTGCTTCCTTCAAAACTTCTGGTCCAAACACCTGACTTTCTCCTGTTTGATTCCAAAACAAAGGAGTTCTACATTTTCTGCCATACAAAGCTTCAAATGGGGCCATTTTGAGACTAGCTTGGTAACTATTGTTATAAGAGAATTCTGCATATGGCAAACTCTTATCCCAACTAGTACCATACTGTACAGCACAAACTCTCAACATGTCTTCTAGAACCTGATTCGTCCTTTCTGTCTGCCCATCTGTTTGAGGATGATAGGCTGAACTGAAATTCAACTTCGTACCCATAGACTCATGAATCTTTTCCCAAAAACGAGATGTAAACTGAGTACCTCTATCTGACACAATCTTCCTCGGCACTCCATGCAAACACACAATCCTCGACATGTATAGCTCTGCAAGTTTTGCACTAGAGTATGTAGTCTTCACAGGAATGAAATGAGACACTTTAGTTAAGCGATCCACAATGACCCAAATCGAATCATAACCACTTTGAGTACGAGGTAAACCCACTATGAAATCCATACTAATCTCATCTCATTTCTATTCAGGTATCTTTAGTGGTTGCAACAATCCCGCTGGTCTTTGATGCTCTGCCTTCACTCTTTGACAAGTATCACACAAAGCCACGTACTCTGCTATGTCTCTCTTCATACCATACCACCAATATTGTTTCTTCAAATCTTGGTACATCTTAGTGCTACCAGGATGAATAGAATAGGTTTACTCATGAGCTTCTCTCAATATCAAATCACGGACATGTTTCAAGTCTAGCACACAAATTCTCTTCTTGAACCAAACAGTTCCATGTTCATCTATATGGAATCCAGGTGCTTTGTCTTTCTTAATGAGCTCAGCAATATCCCTTATCTTCTCATCATCTAGTTGACCTTTGCGAATATCCTGCTCCAAGGTCGAATCAACTTCCATCGCCACTGCTAGAGCACTAGCGACCAAACCAAGGTTGAGCTTTTCAAATTCCTTGCATAACCCAGCTGGGAGTTGACGTTCTATGATCATATTAGCATAACTTTTTCGACTCAAAGCATCTGCTACAACATTAGCTTTTCCAGGATGATAGTGAATACCAAGATCATAATCTTTAATGACTTCCAACCATCTGCGTTGTCTGGAGTTAAGATCTAAATGAGTGAATATGTACTTCAGACTCTTATGATCGGTGTAAATCTCACATCTATTACCCAACATATAATGTCTCCAGATTTTCAAAGCATGAACCACAGCTGCCAATTCTAGATCATGAGTAGGATAATTCTTTTCATGTCTCTTTAACTGCCTCGAAGCATAAGCTATAACTCGACCTCCTTGCATAAGCACACATCCCAAACCATGGCGAGAAGCATCACAATACACATCAAAATTCTTGCTGACATCAGGCATTGCTAGCACAGGCGCGGTGGTTAGTTTGTTCTTCAGCATTCTAAAACTTTCCTCACAGGCCGTCGTCCATTCAAACTTCTTTCCTTTTTCCAATAAAGATATTAAAGGCCTTGCTATCTTGGAAAGTCCTTCAATAAATCTTCTGTAATAGCCTACCAAACCAAGGAAATTTCGGATCTCACTCACAGTCTGAGGCGGTTGCCAATTCAGCACATCTCTTACTTTGCTCGGATCTACTGCAATACCTCCATTAGAAACAACATGGCCAAGGAAAGAAACTTCATTCAACCAGAATTCACACTTACTCAGCTTAGCATACACCTGGTTTTCTCTGAGTCTCTGCAGAACAAGCCTTAAGTGTTCTTCATGCTCTTCTTCGCTTTTGGAGTATATGAGAATGTCATCAACGAGAACCACAACAAACTTATCCAGATATTCCATGAAAACCTTATTCATGAGATGCATGAAATATATTGGCACATTAGTCAACCCATAGGACACCACTGTGTATTCATAAAGCCCATATCTTGTAGTGAATGCAGTCTTAGGAATATCAGCTGATCTAATCTTCAATTTGTGATAGCCGGATCTCAAATTGATCTTAGAGAAAACACAAGCTCCTTTCAACTGGCCAAAAAGATCCTCAATCTTAGGCAAAGGACATTTGTTTTTGATCGTAACTTCATTGAGTGATCTATAATCCACACACATTCTCTGAGTTCCATCCTTCTTGTTCACAAGTATAACTGGAGCTCCCCTATAATCCACACACATTCTCTGAGTTCCATCCTGCTTGTTCACAAGTATAACTGGAGCTCCCCATGGTGATGAACTTGGACAAATAAAACCTTTATCTTGTAGTTCTCTTAATTGCTTCTTGAGTTCTTCTAACTCATTAACTGCCATCCTACAAGGTCTCTTAGATATAGGGGAAGTTCCAGGTAGAAGATCAATAAGAAACTCAACTTCTCAATCTGGTGGCATACCGGGTAGATTGATAGGGAACACATCAGGGAATTCACATACCACTTTGATTTCTTCAATGGGAGTGCCTTTCATCTGACTGAGCAAACCTTCTTCTACTGATGGAAAAGAGGTCACATATTCCACTTCCTCACCTGAGGAATTAATCAAAGACACGGCCCTTCTAGCATAATCTATGGTACCATCATGCATAGGTAACCAATCCATTCCAAGGATCACATCAACACCTTCAGTCTCCAAGATTACCAGATTAGCTAGGAATTCTACCCCCCCTTATGTTGAGACTAACTTTCGGACAAATAAGGGTGGCTTTCATCTCTCCACTAGGTGAACTAACTAGCAGAGGGTGCTTCATAGTAACAGCACGAAAATGATGTCTTGTGGCATATTGCTTACTGATGAAGGAATGTGTAGCTTTTGAATCAAAAAGAACTAATGTTGGAATAGAGCTGACGAGGAACATACCGAGTATCACATCGGGATCACTTCTGACATCATCCATGGTCATATTGTTCACTGTGCCTTGCATATAGGTCCGTTGCATTCCATTCCTCTGGTTCTGAGCTTGAACATGGTTCTGATTCTGATTCTTGTTACCATACACATATGGATACTTCTTTGGGCATTGTCGCATGAGATGTCCCTCTTGCTTGCAATGGTAGCAACCCATTTTTGATAGACTACTGGAGGTTCTAGTCTTCTTAGGAGTCTTAGTCGTTGTGGCCAACACGAGAGTATCAGAGATCATAAACGCTTCAGGAGTGACAACTCCTGTAACATGATGAAGTTCTTGCAAGTTTGAGTGTTGCTCTTGCGACTGCTGACTGTATGAGTTGAGTCTGCATCGCCATCCACTGTTTCATGTTGCCTTGAGAAGGAGATGGTTGTGAGCTCTGGTTGGTAGCATTCTGCATGCTTGCCTTCCTTCTTGTGTTCACCATCTGATTCAACCAAGAACTTGTAAGCATAGGTGGAAGGATAAACATGAGCATGAAAGATTAAGATGAAGAGAACAACATAAGAGGCTTGAAGAAAGATTTTGGAACAAGGAACAAGATAAGATCCCCCAAACTAACAACTCACTAAACTAACAACTTGATGTAGTTGTGAACATTGGCCACAACACATCACACTCATTACAAAGAAGCAAATCATCCAATGGCATAAAAACAAACAAACTTGCACACCCAAACATGCTTCAACGCAACTAACGCTCTTGATGTTATGGTGGACAGTCTAAAGGGGTCAGTTGCTCTAGATATCCTAAGGTCACGTAGCAGCAAAGGTGAGAACCAGATCTAATAGCAAGAAGCATAAGATAGATAGAGTAGGATCAAGAACTTGAAGATAAATAGACAAGGGGGAGGTCAAATGGTCAAGGAAAGGAATATTAGCAAGAGCAGAAACAAATGATATCAAGAACAAGGGTTGTATAACAAATTGAAATCCTATAAACGACCATTTTCTAATTGGCATACGTCCTACAGTCAACACCGCTCTGATACCATTCTATAACACCCAGTTCTAAAGACAAAACCAGGATAGCCATATGTGTTCCCAGGAAGTCAACACATACACCAACAGAATATAGAATATCAGAATCAATGTTATTACATAACGTAACATAGCTATATTAACACTTACACATATATCAGAGTAAAACGGAACATAAACTAATCTTCACTTGAGGCTCTAATCTTCACAGGGACGGTTGACTGGGGGCACCGTACGCCAAGCACAACTGATAGTCTTCTGGTGAACTCCAAGACATCTCCACTAATCTTCAGGGTAACTTTGGCTACCGTCTGGGATTGTGGGGAATAGCAAGGGTGAGCACATATCGTACTCAACAAGTACAGGCGAAAATAAAATGACATGCAGGGCTTGAACAAAGGTAGGCAGACACTGTTCAACTGCGATAAGCATTTTAGTTGGTCAAGTTTTATTAGCACCTGATTACTATAAGTGAGTATAGGATAACCCATCCCATTAGTTAAGAAGAATACCACCATTAATATAACCATCAACCGAGGTGAACACCTCCATCTGAGAAACCATCATCTTATGTCCATAAATCCAACTGTCCAAAACTAATCATTTGAGGGTCCAGGTCGCTCGTAACCGTGAGCACGGCTGATATATCAGTTTTACACTCTGCAGAGGTTGCACACTTTTCCCAACGAGCAGTGATTCCCATATGCCAAGGTCATGACTCCCATACTACACTTCCAAGGTGCATGGCAGGGTTTCACCACGGGCCTTTACAAAGATTCATCTAGCGAGCGATAACCACCTAAAGTTCCTACTGGAAACCGCAGCAACCAGAGGTCCCCTAGGTCCATACCACATTCTTGGGCCATCCTCAGTAGCGTCGCCCGGTTAACGCAACACTAGAATCCTCTAATTAGTTAGCCCGGTTAGAGCCATATAACATCTCGTGGTTGCACTGTTATCCTGGGTGGTCGCTCCATGAACCAGTCCTAAAAGGCGGACCCGAGCACAAACCACAAACCACACTTACCATAACCACCATACCATACCATGTGCCCGAGTCACTGAGTTCCACGTTAAAACATAGTTCCATATCCATTAAGTCATCATTAATATATCATCATCATGTGGTATTTGTAGATCAAGTAAAGTTGCTTAGCATAGCATTGCTACCCAACATAAAACCCAGGTAACAAGGAAGATATGGAAAACTAGGATAATCCTGAGGGTTCACATAATTAGACACATGCATGCATATAGTGATTAATGGTGAATAGGTAAAGAACATGATCAAAGGGTGCCTGCACTTGCCTTCTTCAAGCTGATGTTGATCACAGTCTTCAAAGTCAAGCTCTTGTAGGTTCACTTGCAACTCTTCGTCTATACGCAACAAACATCGGCACACAGGAGCAAACGTACAAGCAAAACATGTATTAAATTAGAAAACAGTACACCAATATATAAAACAGGTATAACAAGCTTATAAAACTGTTCTACTCATCGAGACGAACGCGTGAACACGAAAACCACTAAAAACGGAGCTATAACGGAGAAGTCATGAATTAAACAAGATTTTCTTTAATAAAATATTAGATTAAAACTATACTCGAAATTTAAAAGTTTTAAACATGATTAACAGTTGTAAAAACATGTAGGTTATGTAATTACGAACCTAACGCAACTTGAACGGGTCAAAACGGAGTTAAAACGAAGATTTTATAGCGAAAACAGTTTGAGTGGCAAACTTGTGATTATTGGAAAACGTATTTTGGATACAACAGACCTGGCTTTTCGTTTTCCTGAGAAGAAGGTGTATTCCAGGAAGGCGCAAAGGGACGGCGGGTTCTAATCTAAAGAAACCGAGGGTCTCTTTAGAAAAAGACAGGGGCGAAGAGGTATCGGTCGTTGTTGGCCGTCGGATCTGCAATAGATGGACGAGATTAGATTCCAGAGAGAGGGGGCGGCGCTTCCGGCCGGAGGGGAAAGAGAAGGCGGTGGCCGCCATTGCTGGCCGAGCCCGAGCTCGCCGGAGTTGCCGCTTCGGCGATTCTAGCCACGGGGAAACACGGAGAGGGTACCAGGGTGAAGCCCTCGATCTCGCGAACTCACCAGAGGTGACGTGATCGAGGATCGGGGACGGAGGGAGCTGGCTACCGACCGGGGCGGTTGGCGGCTCCGGCAAGATTCAAAAGATGCGTCGCGAGGGATTTAGGGCACGAGATCGACCGAGTTTCAACAAGGAGAGAAACAGCGGATGCGAAAAGCTTTGTAGAGGGGCTCAGCGTGCGGAGGAGGCAAGGACGAGGCGTGCACGGGTTGGGACGGACTCGACCGAGTCTGGCGTGGATCCGACTCAGGGAAGGGGAAGACCCTGACCTGTGGGCTCGGGCTGTCGGTGACTCACGGTGCGGGACCAGATCGTCAGCGAATGATGGAGGGAGGGAGGCGTCCGCGCGGGGTGCGCTTGCTGGCTGGGCCAGTTCGTCGGTGCGGCCCAAGGCGGGAAGAGAGGGAGGGAGATGTCGAGCGGGCCGCCTGCGGTGAGGAGAAGAGGAGGCGCTGGGCCGGCCTGATGCAGGAGAGAGGGGAGGGAGAAGTGGAGGCCGGCTGGGCCGAGCTAAAAGCCAGGGGAGAGGGGAGAGAGGAGAAGAAACCCTTTTTCTTTTTGTATTCCAACATGACAGGTCTTGTTGCACAACAGCAGACAGTTGGGCCTCTCCAACTCACACTTGCTGATGTGGCTGTGATTGCACAGACATACACAGACCTAACTGGTGGTGCTTGCAGCATTGGAGAACAACCAATAAAGTGTTTGCTTAATCCTAAGGCCATGGCCAGACTTGCTGTTGGGGAGGCCTTGACTAATCTTGTTTGGGCTAAGGTTACATCACTTGCTGATGTCAAAGCAAGCGGGAATTGGATGTATGCTGCAAAGCTTGATGGCGAAGGTGCAGATATGTATGATGCAGCTGTTGCATTGGCTGACTGCATGATTGAACTTGGTATTGCAATAGATGGGGGAAAGGACAGTCTTTCCATGGCAGCTCAATGTGATGGTGAAGTCGTCAAGGCTCCTGGAAATCTGGTCATCAGTACTTATGTGACATGTCCTGATATAACACTGACAGTAACCCCCGATTTGAAGCTCGGTAAGGATGGAATTCTTCTGCATATTGATCTCGCTAAAGGAAATCGCCGTCTTGGTGGTTCTGCTCTTGCACAAGCATTTGATCAAATTGGAAATGACTGCCCGGACATTGATGATGTTCTGTACTTGAAGAAGGTATTTGAGGCCATTCAGGAATTGCTCAGTCAGCGTCTTATTTCAGCAGGCCATGACATAAGCGACGGTGGCCTTATTGTGAGTGTTCTTGAGATGGCATTTGCTGGTAACTGTGGTTTTAAGCTTGACATAGACTTAGAAGATAGGAGCCTTGTTGAAGGACTTTTTGCAGAGGAGCTCGGCCTCATTATTGAAGTACAGTCGAAATATCTCAACATTGTGAAGCAAAAGCTTGAAATAGCAGGCATTTCAGCTAATGTTATTGGAGAAGTTACTAGCTCACCAGAAATAGAAGTTTTTGTTGATGGCAATTTGCATCTCAAGGAAAAAACTTCGGATCTCAGAGATCTGTGGGAGGAAACGAGCTTCCAGCTTGAGGAGTTACAACGTCTGAAATCTTGTGTCAAACTTGAGGAAGAAGGACTAAAATGTAGGACATCACCATCATGGTCTCTGTCTTTTACCCCCAAATTCACAGATGGGAAACTGTTGACTGCTTCCTCGAAACCAAAGGTTGCCATCATTCGTGAAGAAGGGAGCAATGGGGACAGGGAAATGGCTGCTGCATTCCACGCTGCTGGATTTGAACCATGGGATATTACAATGTCAGACCTCTTGGCTGGGAAGTCTTCTCTCAAGGAGTTCCGTGGGATTGCATTTGTTGGTGGTTTCAGCTATGCAGATGTGCTGGATTCAGCGAAAGGCTGGGCTGCATCAATCAGGTTTAACCAACCCCTCATTCAGCAATTCCAGGACTTCTACCATAGGCCAGACACGTTTAGCCTTGGAGTATGCAATGGTTGTCAGCTTATGGCTCTTCTTGGCTGGGTGCCAGGATCAGGTGTTGGAGACTCTCTTGGTGCGGGTGGAGATATGTCCCAGCCGAGGTTTATTCACAATGAATCTGGTCGTTTTGAGTGCCGGTTTACCAGTGTGTCCATTGGCGATTCTCCTGCTATTATGTTCAAAGGGATGGAAGGTTCCACCTTGGGTGTTTGGAGTGCTCATGGTGAGGGAAGAGCTTTCTTCCCAGATGAAAATGTTCTAGCTACTGTTGTGAAGTCTAATCTGGCTCCTGTGCGGTATTGCGATGATTCTAACAATATTACTGAGACCTATCCCTTCAATCCTAATGGTTCTCCACTAGGTATAGCAGCCCTTTGCTCACCTGATGGTAGGCACCTGGCTATGATGCCGCATCCAGAGCGTTGCTTCATGATGTGGCAATATCCATGGTATCCCAAGGAATGGGAGGTTGAGAAGAGTAGCCCCAGCCCTTGGCTGCGAATGTTCCAGAATGCTAGAGAATGGTGTTCATAATGCAGGTAAATCAATCTTATGAGCCTCCTTTCAACTTCTGTTTGTGGAACTCGGAATTCAATTTTAGTAGAACCTTAGCTTCCTGTGGCACAGTACAGTGCACTGTTTCATTTCAGTAAAACAATTGTTATTAACATGTCAAGTTCCATTTAATACAACCTTATTCTGTCAGAAAAACCTTATTCTTTTTTACAAAGTACACTTTGTGAACCTTTGGATGCTGTAGAGAAGCCGTGTGTTTGATGGAACTCTTCAGATAGATTCGGTGACCCAGTTAGCCTGGCTGTCAGACAGTTACAAGTTAGCAAAACCATCAATTTGTTCAAAATGCCTAATAGACTTAAGCTTTTATTATAACTTGGCTACTTTGTGTATGATTTTAATGCATATTTGCACTTACTGTGCTCTTTATGCTCTGGTATGGAAATGTTTTGTTGCATCTGTTGTACTGCAAGCTTTCTTGCTTGTTTCCAGTGTTACGTTTGGTGCATCTTCCCATATTATGCTTACTAGTTGTTTTTTTCCATGAACATTATGATTTTGCAGGGAAGCTTCCTGCTTCAAGGATGTAATAACCGAGGTGACGGCTGTTACGAGTATGGATGATTGGTGGTTGTATGGCCCCATTTGACGACTCCTTTTTTTGGCAGAATAAATGTGTTTTGACCATCAATGCATTATCCTGTAATAAACGTACCAAATTTGAAATTTTGAAAATGGAGAGCTGTCTGGTTTTCTGCTAGTCGGTGAGCCCAAGATCTGACTCCATATCCTGATGATGATTGTCAGTGACATGAGGAATCCCGCACCCTGTCCTTTTTGTTTGCAAATAAGATTAAATTTAATCTTACTCGTCCGGTGCCTTCGAGTCGTGCACTCGCTACTTGGGACCTAGTACTCGCTACTGATTTTGAGAATGCTTACCGTGCTATGTGGATTTATCGATGATTTTGCGCTCTCCCTGAAGATGCATGAATACTCAGGCGCAACCTGCTAGCTAGCTAGGTATGCATAAAACTAATGACGGAGAAAAGTGGACTACCCACCTATAAACTATTCGATTTGACATCAAGCTCACCCTTGCTAATTTTCTAGGACTATAAATACGGCAACCGTTGATGTGAAGGTCATAGGAGTATTGAGGGAGAACACGACCATCAAGGCACACACATCTTTACTGGAACTTGCAGATATGAGGGATCTGCTTTAGTTTCGTCTTACATAAACCAGGCAGATGTAATTAACATCCTATTACGTTTTTGCATGCCTGCACCATACACATATAGTCCCAAAGGCTCACTCCACACTACACGACTGCTATCAACTAGTTTGCAGATCCTACAGCATCCAATGACTAGTCTTCGTCCTCGATGGGCTCAAAGTCCCTGACCTTCACATCTGCATCTTCCCCATACTGGATACAGGTGTCGATATAAGATAGCACATATTGTATGCTGCAGAAACAGGGTCAGTTAGGGATATGAGAACAGAACAAATTCAAATAGCTTGAGAAAAGAATCGACATTTTGCAAAAGAAATGTGAGCAAGAACTTATCGTTGATACAATTAATTTGAAACTAGCGAAAGTCCCCTTTTCATTCAAACCTCCCACATATGGTCGGTCTTTCATAAAGTTGCCAGATTTAGACTTCTTATTCCAGAGGGTAAGATTTAGGGACCAAATCAAGCATGATTTTGTAACAGTAGCAGAAAACATAATAGATAAGTGGTGCTTAGTGTGCTACTGCATCAGAAATGAGGTGTCAAGATGGAAGTATGTCATCCAGGTTAAATTTGGTATAAGAAATGTGCATCTGTAGGCATAATAGCAGAGTACCATGCCAAAGCCCAAGGATCAAGTGACAGAAGACTCCATCGATCACAGTTTACAGGAGTTTTGCACAAACCATAAACTTAACCATGTAGTCAATAGTCTTAATATTAACAAAAAAAATACCTGCTTTCCTTTCTCAAATCAAGCGGTACGAAATTAACCATACTGTAATCATCGACCTACACAACGGAATTGAGATTAATATTGCAGGTTGATACCACCAAAATAAGGTACTAAAAAAAGATTAAACATGATGCTGAAGACAGTGAGACAAGTAGAATATTGGAATTAGTTCACATATGTACAAACAAAACAAGAATATAACATGTCAGTCTATACAGAATAATTAAACAAGCAAACAAACAAATACATCTGCTTGCCTGTACAACTTTATATCAATGTTTCTCAGCTTGTGGTCAAGCACAAAGAAACTGAACTACATCAAAAGGCTAATGCAATGCGCTTTCAGACAATCATGACTCATGAGGTTTCCATTGTAACACAAATGGATTTATTAAAAGTAAAGCATTCAAAAATAGTATATTACTATTTACTAGATTTAATTTAAAAAATAAAAAGGAAGAAATTTATGTGAAAATCCCGCACAATCTGAATTTCATCCACTCCAGAAGAGCTCACCACAGCCATGAATCGGTGATTATACTTCCACTTCCCATCCAGAAAATTTAAAAAACAAAGGTGAATTGCCCATGGTCCATTGGCCGACAAGATAAATGCACCATAGAACTCAAATACTAAATGTTGAACACGCCAAGGCCTTGTTCGGTTACGTCAGAACGGAGCCGTTCCGGCCGGATTGATCTCATCCGGTTTTAATTCCGGTCCATAGCAAAATAGTCGTTTGGTTGAGGTTTTGTTCTGGACGGATTGATGTGGCCAGGTTTGAATTTAGCTCATTTCTTATGCTCTGAGACCTGGATTTGTTCCCCACCTCTTGAGGGCAGGAATGAAAACAACCGGATCAAATGAATCCCTTTGGTTCACTCATTCCCGGTCTAGAATGGTTCCGAACCCTATTTCAATTCAATGGAATCGAACGAGGCCTAAAGCTGATTGTATCTGGCTTATATGCAAGGAAGGCAATTCCGTGGTAGTCCGTGCAGTACCACATTGAAGGAACATTAGGCTCAAGATATACTACATTTTAGCACATCTTAACTTCCCAATCAATTTATATCCAAATGGTAAATTTAAATGTACAAATCCAACAATTATGGGTGCATGGCATCACTAAAGAACTCTGATAATAATATTTTAACAGTAAATGCTTGCATAAAGGATGGTTCATAGTAGGCCTACCAGTTCAGCTAAACACTTGTTCAACTTGCCAAACCGAGGTGCCATCTGTCGATTCAGCTGTGAAAGAAGAACCTGTGCATTTGGGTCCAGGTACCTAGAGACATTGGAATGTTAATACAAACAAGGCAATTCAAACCATTGGAACTATGCAAGGAAGGAAAGAAATAAAACATACTCTTCTACATCTTTTTTGTTGGAGACCAGATCCATCTTTGAAAGGATGTTGATATGAGGAAGTTCAAGCTGAATCATAGCTGAAAGAGAAGCCATGCAGCCACTGATGTATTTCGTTACATCACTGACAAACTAGATCATGAAAAAAACAACTGAAATCAGGCTTGAATTTCGGTTCTATATCTTCATTGTCAAGAAAATTTCTGTTCATGATCCAAACCTGTGAATCAAGAAGGTAAACAGCGCAAACATTGAAATTTTTTCGTTTCAGATGCTCGACAAAGTTTCGCAGAACTGGAACATGCGTGAAGAGTTCAATCTGGCCTGGAAAAGCAAGATGTAGAAACTTGTTAACTGATACACGTGATGTCGACCATCTAAATATCTAGTTTTTCATGTGTAATAATTAATAGAAAGACGTATACACTACTAGCATTGCTAAACACGTTAGAGTTAACCTATAATGATATTTGTACATAATTGGTGGATAATTATAATGCACAAGCAGTAAAAAGACTGATGATTACCTGTTTTGTCACATTTATGTAAGTGGTAAGAATAATAAGTGAGATGAATCCGTGCAACTATTAAGAAACAATTAAAGCATGCAAAGATGAATTGAGAATATACCAGGGCAATCAAACACAATATAGTCATCATCCAGGTAGTTTTCTAGTTGTTCATCAAACCAATCATCCAAGTTGTCTTCAAGGTGCCTGAGGTTTTGTTAAGGAAACAGAAGCTGACAACATAAAACCGTAGCAAAATAAACTCCATGAACATAAGGAACAGTATCTTTAATGAATTATGTTGTCATAACTTAGCTAGATTAGTTCTTGAGCCAATCATCCTGCAACATTCACTATCATATCGGCGAACATCACATGATTGCATGGACACAATTTAGAGGCATGTAATGGTCACAAATGAACGCTTTGAAAAAAAAAATATATGCAATAAATATTGACACTCAAAATATCAGTCTCACAGAACAATCTAGAATTGCAAAAAAAAAGGTAATGCAAATCCAGTTTCAGCTCTAACAACCTGGTGTTGCATCTCCAATCCATTAACAAGCAATAAGTATAAAAATGCACCAGCAACAGGGCATTACTTCAGAACTAATAAACTAAACAGGTTTGGCAACCTATAAAATAAACAAAGATATTTATTGCTTAAATAACAGGATACTCCATGCAGTAGATGAGACCACCATTTGGCCCCAGCCCAACATCCTCCATAACATCATCCAATGAAATCAGCTCTCTGATATCTACCAAAATGCAAGGAAATAAATAAGAGCAGTATTTTACAGTGGACAAAAGCTTTACATTGTAACAAATAAACAGAAAAATTACCCATATCTACAGGATAGTCAAAGTTCTCGGCAGCTGGATCAAGGTTAACAATATGAATTGTCCTTCCCACGGTCTGGCAATGGTCGTACAAACTGGAGCAATAAGTTGACTGCAAGCACACCACAAGTAACCAATTAGAGGAAGCCATCATCAACTCCTTAAATCCACAACCACAAGGGGAATGGTTTTTCAAACTTAAAGCCCCCAAAACAGAGCAGAGGGAATCACTTTCGCAAGAGAAACAAAACCCTACTGAACCGCTACAAAACTAAGAACCTATTTGGATACCAGAGGCAAATTGTTCGCTGCTAAAAATTAGCCTTAGGTGGTCCAAACAGAAGAGCTAGCCAAGCCCTTGGCTAGCTGTTAGCCCATTAGCAAAGCACTACTAGCTATTAAGGGCTAATACTTCATTGCTATTAGTCGGGAATAAAAAAAAAGCACTGGCTAATTTTAAGCTCCGGCTAACAATTATCCTTGGACGATCCAAACAGTAATCGAAACATGGTAGCAGAGGCAGCACTAACAGAGCTCTAATCGAGCAGAGCGACAAACTGAGTCGCACCCAACTCTAACTGGCTGCAGAGGGCGAACCAAGCATCCCGTTTCCCAGAGGTAAGCGCGAGATGGGGAGACACGGGAGACGGAGGGACAGGGACCGGTACCTTGCCGCTCCCAGCGGGGCCGATGACGAGCTGCGCGTACCCCATGGCGGCGCGAGGGCGGCGGAGCGAAGCGAGTCGGCGGGAGGGGTCGCGAGTGGACTTAGAAGAGCTGGAGGTGGGGTGCGCTACAGGAGGAGAGGTTGTGGTTGGGGGAGTGGGGGATCAGAAGGCGGGGCCGATGACGAGCTGCGCGTACCCCATGGCGGCGCGAGGGCGGCGGAGCGAAGCGAGTCGGCGGGAGGGGTCGCGAGTGGACTTAGAAGAGCTGGAGGTGGGGTGCGCTACAGGAGGAGAGGTTGTGGTTGGGGGAGTGAGGGATCAGAAGGCGGAGGAGATGGCGGCGGCGAGGTAAGCGGCGCACCAGACGACGGCGGCGAGGAGGGTGCTGATTAGGGCGGACAGGGCCATCGACGTCTTCTTTTGTGGCTCAAATGGTCTGGGTTTGGTTCAAGCGGCTCTCGGGCTTCTTTTGTGGCGGCTCTCGGGCTTCTTTTGTGAGTCGGTTCGCAACTTCGCACACCACGGATCCTGGCTGCCCGAGCTCATATACATACTATATAAAATATAAAACCATTTATTGCACATATAATTCCTTGATAAGAAAATTCAAACATCTTGAGACGTGGTGGGTGCTATTGCTAACCAAAGGTGGCTAATTACATGGTCTTTGAGATCCTTTTAGAGTAAGTAATAGCTATAAGATTTAAGTGCACTATTAATATCCTTTTGAGGTTAGCACCTGTTGGGGCGGCACCCAGACCGTAGGCGCCTCCGACCCGCATTTTTACCGAAAGATGACGATGCTTTTGTGCGAAAGGTACCATTCGCGCGAAAGCAAGCGCTTCCGACCCGCAACGCTGAGCGACGGCAGTCTCTGAGCAGAAAGCAACACTCGCGCGGAAGCGCAACATCCGCGCGGTAGCACGCCTTTCGCGCGGTAGCGCGCCTTTCGGCTCGCCGGCCAAGTTAAGGCGTCGCCTTCGAGCGGAAGGCAACATCCGCGCGGTAGCGCGCCTTTCGGCTCGCCGACCAGGTTAGGGCGTCGCCTTCGAGCGGAAGGCAACATCCGCGCGGTAGCGCGCCTTTCGGCTCGCTGGCCAAGTTAAGGCGTCGCTTTTGAGCGGAAGGCAGCATTCGCGTGGTAGCGCGACATTCACGTGGTTACGCGCCTTTCGGCCCGCGGATCGAGGGAAGGCGACGCCTTCGCGCGAAAGGATGCTTTCGGGCGGTAACGCGCCTTTCGGCTCGCGGCCAGGCGTACGACGGAGGCTTCGTGCGGAAGGGAGCATTCGTACGAAAGGAACCCAGCGTCTCCGGCGGGAGATTTCGTCTTTACGATTTTGTTCGTCCGTGGGTTTTCGCAGGTCGCCGGAAGCGTGGGCCAGGGAGAGCGGCCCCACCGGTCGGGAAGAGAGCCGGGGGCGCTGGGCCCACCAGGGGCCGAAGTGACAATGGTGCCCCCAGCACCGGAGGGAGCGCTGAACGGCTACAGAGTAGTTGAATAGGGCATCATTGTAATTTTAGTAGAGTGATTGAGAAGGGCAATCTTGTACTTTCACGTGGATCTAGTTCAATATAAAAAAGCTCCCGACCTCCCCGGGGAGGAGGAGGAGAACACTGTTCACTTCAACTGCTTTCCCATTTCACCGTTCGTTTTCCGCTTTCGCTTCGTGCTTTCGCTCGTGCGTCAACCCACTGTTTCAAGGACCCGGTCCTGAAACAACATTGGCGCCCACCGTGGGGCTCGAACGAGCTTACCATGCCACCAAGGAAAGCGCCGAAAACGGTCGACAATCTGGAGACTATCGCCGCGAGGAAGGATGCGTTCGCCACCATCGCGGCTTCAGTTCCACCCAGCCAAGTTCCACCAAGCACAGCCCCCGAGCCACCAGCTTTCGGCGGCGCTCTAGCGATAGAGACCCAGCCCCAGCAGGGAACGGGAGCATCGACGAGCCAGAATGTACAACCCCAGGATCAGCGTACTTTCGGCAGAGATGGAACACCGGAAGGACTTGTCGAGGACGAATTCGGCGAAGAGGATGATGATGCCGACGAAATCACAAGACACGCCCAAGCAATCAAGACGTTGGCACAACAGCAAGACGAAATTGAGAGTCTGTTGTCGCAAAGAGATCAGCTGCAGCAGCGGTTAGCAGCAAAAGCAAGACAGGACGAAACTCGCAACGCCATTCGGCGAGCTGAGGCACAGAGAAGGCAACTCGAGAGGGAAATTCAAGAGCTGCAGAGGGCTGGGGCGGACCCAATCCCGATAGCCCAGGAAAATATATTCATACCAAGGCAAGAGCAACCGCCAGCTTTCGGCAATGCCATCGACGAAACCTCTCCGCTCTCGAGGGAGTTGCAAGCCCATCTGTGGCCGCTCAACTATAAGCCGCGTATTCCGACTTTCGACGGTAAAGCGAATCCACGCAAATTCTTGGCAAGCTAGGTTGAACTTCGCGAGCTGCAGATTCAACCGTAAGGGGCTATTGTTGGGGCGGCACCCAGACCGTAGGCGCCTCCGACCCGCATTTTTACCGAAAGATGACGATGCTTTTGTGCGAAAGGTACCATTCGCGCGAAAGCAAGCGCTTCTGACCCGCAACGCTGAGCGACGACAGTCTCTGAGCAGAAAGCAACACTCGCGCGGAAGCGCAACATCCGCGCGGTAGCGCGCCTTTCGGCTCGCCGGCCAAGTTAAGGCGTCGCCTTCGAGCGGAAGGCAACATCCGCGCGGTAGCGCGCCTTTCGGCTCGCCGGCCAGGTTAGGGCGTCGCCTTCGAGCGGAAGGCAACATCCGCGCGGTAGCGCGCCTTTCGGCTCGCTGGCCAAGTTAAGGCGTCGCTTTTGAGCGGAAGGCAGCATTCGCGCGGTAGCGCGACATTCACGTGGTTACGCGCCTTTCGGCCCGCGGATCGAGGGAAGGCGACGCCTTCGCGCGAAAGGATGCTTTCGGGCGGTAACGCGCCTTTCGGCTCGCGGCCAGGCGTACGACGGAGGCTTCGTGCGGAAGGGAGCATTCGTACGAAAGGAACCCAGCGTCTCTGGCGGGAGATTTTGTCTTTACGATTTTGTTCGTCCGTGGGTTTTCGCAGGTCGCCGGAAGCGTGGGCCAGGGAGAGCGGCCCCACCGGTCGGGAAGAGAGCCAGGGGCGCTGGGCCCGCCAGGGGCCGAAGTGACAATGGTGCCCCCAGCACCGGAGGGAGCGCTGAACGGCTACGGAGTAGTTGAATAGGGCATCATTGTAATTTTAGTAGAGTGATTGAGAAGGGCAATCTTGTACTTTCACGTGGATCAAGTTCAATATAAAAAGCTCTCGACCTCCCCCGGGGAGGAGGAGGAGAACACTGTTCACTTCAACTGTTTTCCCATTTCACCGTTCGTTTTCCGCTTTCGCTTCGTGCTTTCGCTCGTGCATCAACCCGCTGTTTCAAGGACCCGGTCCTGAAACAACATTGGCGCCCACCGTGGGGCTCGAACGAGCTTACCATGCCACCAAGGAAAGCGCCGAAAACGGTCGACAATCTGGAGACTATCGCCGCGAGGAAGGATGCGTTCGGCACCATCGCGGCTTCAGTTCCACCCAGCCAAGTTCCACCAAGCACAGCCCCCGAGCCACCAGCTTTCGGCGGCGCTCTAGCGATAGAGACCCAGCCCCAACAGGGACCGGGAGCATCGACGAGCCAGAATGTACAACCCCAGGATCAGCGTACTTTCGGCAGAGATGGAACACCGGAAGGACTTGTCGAGGACGAAATCGGCGAAGAGGATGATGATGCCGACGAAATCACAAGACACGCCCAAGCAATCAAGACGTTGGCACAACAGCAAGACGAAATCGAGAGGCTGTTGTCGCAAAGAGATCAGCTGCAGCAGCGGTTAGCAGCAAAAGCAAGAGAGGACGAAACTCGCAACGCCATTCGGCGAGCTGAGGCACAGAGAAGGCAACTCGAGAGGGAAATTCAAGAGCTGCAGAGGGCTGGGGCGGACCCAATCCCAATAGCCCAGGAAAATATATTCATACCAAGGCAAGAGCAACCGCCAGCTTTCGGCAACGCCATCGACGAAACCTCTCCGCTCTCGAGGGAGTTGCAAGCCCATCCGTGGCCGCTCAACTATAAGCCGCGTATTCCGACTTTCGACGGTAAAGCGAATCCACGCAAATTCTTGGCAAGCTAGGTTGAACTTCGCGAGCTGCAGATTCAACCGTAAGGGGCTATTGTTGGGGCGGCACCCAGACCGTAGGCGCCTCCGACCCGTATTTTTACCGAAAGATGACGATGCTTTTGTGCGAAAGGTACCATTCGCGCGAAAGCAAGCGCTTCCGACCCGCAAGGCTGAGCGACGACAGTCTCTGAGCAGAAAGCAACACTCGCGCGGAAGCGCAACATCCGCGCGGTAGCGCGCCTTTCGGCTCGCCGACCAAGTTAAGGCGTCGCCTTCGAGCGGAAGGCAACATCCGCGCGGTAGCGCGCCTTTCGGCTCGCCGGCCAGGTTAGGGCGTCGCCTTCGAGCGGAAGGCAACATCCGCGCGGTAGCGCGCCTTTCGGCTCGCTGGCCAAGTTAAGGCGTCGCTTTTGAGCGGAAGGTAGCATTCGCGCGGTAGCGCGACATTCACGTGGTTACGCGCCTTTCGGCCCGCGGATCGAGGGAAGGCGACGCCTTCGCGCGAAAGGATGCTTTCGGGCGGTAACGCGCCTTTCGGCTCGCGGCCAGGCGTACGACAGAGGCTTCGTGCGGAAGGGAGCATTCGTACGAAAGGAACCCAGCGTCTCCGGCGGGAGATTTCGTCTTTACGATTTTGTTCGTCCGTGGGTTTTCGCAGGTCGCCGGAAGCGTGGGCCAGGAAGAGCGGCCCCACCGGTCGGGAAGAGAGCTGGGGGCGCTGGGCCCGCCAGGGGCCGAAGTGACAATGGTGCCCCCAGCACCGGAGGGAGCGCTGAACGGCTACAGAGTAGTTGAATAGGGCATCATTGTAATTTTAGTAGAGTGATTGAGAAGGGCAATCTTGTACTTTCACGTGGATCTAGTTCAATATAAAAAGCTCCCGACCTCCCCCGGGGAGTAGGAGGAGAACACTGTTCACTTCAACTGTTTTCCCATTTCACCGTTCGTTTTCCGCTTTCGCTTCGTGCTTTCGCTCGTGCGTCAACCCGCTGTTTCAAGGACCCGGTCCTGAAACAACAGCACCACTATCCACGTTAGATCTCATCTTAGGCTCTACCAACAATTTTAAACAACATGGTGAAGGTTTTCAATATTTGTTTTACCAATGCAATACTTAACAATACTTAACAGTGTAGTTTGCGATATAAAACCCTTATTTAACCATAAAAAAAGATTTAACAAAAGATATAATAAGCACAAAAAATTCAGACCTTAGCTCAACTTGAGGATACAAAAATGTAATAACTAATAATATTAAAATTTAAAAAATGAAATCTAGATTCATGGGTTCATTCATAACATACGAACTCCAACAAGAGCCACCGCAAAGCAAGATAAAGGTTTTAGTTAAATGCACATTCATAATACATCAAGGTAATTTGCAAAGGAAAAAAATCTGAACATATGTCAAAAAATATAGATTAGTAGTAAAAGATAAAAGATATCGAATCTCACTTGTTATCTCCTCTCTGATATGGTCTGACGGAACGAAGAACACCTCCACATTTTGTCTTCTTTAGTTGCTGGGTTGCCGAATCCAATATATATGTTTTGTATGCATTCCCTTTCCAAAGATTATGAACTATCTGTCATATCATTGGTATGTATAATAATTTTTTTCCCTACAACTAGCTTATCATTTCTATCAACCTTTGTATTCCTCCAATACCTCACCTTGGCTACCTAATCTAAAACCACTAGTTATTGCTAACAAAAGATAGTAAAATATAGAAAGAACACTAGTAATTAATTTTGGGAAGAAGCGCTAAGAACATGGCCAGCTAGGGATTCCAATGCATAATTATGCTTCACTCCTATTATATATAACCCAACCACAACTTATAACAGCACCCATATGTGGTGTAGAAAACCTTGCATGATCTAACTACTCATAGACAAGTACATACTAAAACACGAATCATGTACTTTACAAGCATGCACTTTACAAGCATGCACTTTGCACACACGCTCACCCAAAAAACATGAACTATCTACCATACCACCGGTATTCTAACTACTACAATTCATAATATTGATGTTCATCGACTCATCATCTCTTCTTGGATGAGCTGGTAAAACTTAACACAGGTTGTCCATCCATTAGCATGACAACATGTAAAATTAATGATCTTGTAGACCAACTAGTATAATGCCTGTGCTAACACCACGGCTTTATTTTAGGAATAATCCACAGTATTCTTTTTTCATAGTTTAAACTTCATGCAATATATGACAACATATACAGAAAACACTTATGCATAACAAGACATAATAAATTCATGTCTCATCCCATCCATCTAATTTATGATTTGTTAATTGATTTCCCATGCATGGCTACCGACATATAACGTCACACGAGAGCAGAAAATAATAAGAAAAAAATAAAAGAAACATGAAAATAAAAAGCAGCATGTTTTTAAAATGAATTAGTGGAGTCACAAATATAATTTTTTTTTGCTTACAAACATAATAATTTGCATATGGTACATGATGATGATGAGTTAAAGTTTTCCTTTGAATAATAAGCACTTCTTGCAATTCTGGGCTTGACCAAGATAAGAGTTATTCCCTAGCTCATTTCATCTCAAGCAGTCAGCTCTTCAACTTTCTCTTGCTTTAATGCATGAATATTTTATTTGTCCTCCAAATCATATTTTTCCTGCAAACAACCAACCAAAAATAACTGAGTCCAGCAACATAGCACATATATATTTTACCAAAAATGCTCAAAAGATGATAAGATAAATAAAAGGTAACAATCAGTAGCTTTTTATTTTCATGCCCGTGCTACGCTACGGAGCAACTACTCCCACTCAATAGAATACATTTTTGCAGTAATCCAACATGAACTGAAAGGAACTATTTCTCTCTATAATTAGATCCTTAGGTCATGTTTGGAAGGTCGATATTTCTTGAAAACATTTGTAAATTACGGGTCTGGTTATTTTTACAATTGAAACTAAAACTTGTTGTTTGGATGGTTAGTGAGCACATTAATTTTACAATTGGATTGGGGAAAAGCAGGTGTAAAATAAAATAGACCTAATCAGATCTGGAAATTAAAACGATAATTATCGGGCATCGCCTCCCGTGCTCACACAGCCTCGTTCTCGTATGCTCCGCTGCCATCCGCCGCTGCCGCATCCCCATACCTATGGACCCTACCCGCGTGACTGTGGGTGAGTGACCCCACTTGTCCTCTGCTCGTGTGAGTCGCTGTTCTTCTCCGCCTCACCGCGTGATGCTTGTCCCCATGGCAAGCTATAGGCTGGGCGACTGGCCTCAGCGCTGGCGGTCAAGCGGGTGCACCGGCAGCGGTGACCAGCTCGCAACGCTGGTGCTTGACGCTTCTGACCCTTTCCCTCATCTCCATCAGTTCGTCGCTGGTCTCGTGCCATGGTGATGGCAGATTCCGTTCTGTATTCAGTCTCGTCTCTCCTCAACCAATGCAAAGAAATAGCGATGGCACAAATTTATGATGTCTAGCCCCGCTTGTACCCTCCACCATCTACCAATTCCTCATGGTGATTGCACAAATTTATTCAGTTGTAATTTCATGGACAAAATCAGTTTCCTACATTCTCTACACACGGTGATCAAGAATTAGAGGGCACGCTAAGTTCACAGATAGTCTGTTTATTGCCCATTCCATCCACGAATTGTTGTGTTCTCGAACTCCTGCTCGTGGTTGTCGCCATTGGAGGCCGCCGAGTGCATTCGCATCGCTCATGCTCTGACTGTGCAGGGGTGGACCCATGGAGGTGGGGATCCAAAACTGTCACACCCTAATCTTAAGAATAAAATTGAGACAACGAACTCATGTGTGCCCAGAGATCAGTCGCACACATAATCTTCATAAATTAGACAAAGAGGCCTCTTCTTAGAGCTGAATGAAGTGGGATGTCCTTCCAGCCTTTGTGGTTAGTCGACATATCCTCTTGCATATATAGATTGCAACAGTCAATGAGATATCAACATTTTCACTTTCTCTTATCTGAAATCTGCACCAGTTGTCTAGCTTTTT
Source organism: Coix lacryma-jobi var. lacryma-jobi (assembly GCA_009763385.1). Lineage (NCBI taxonomy): Eukaryota > Viridiplantae > Streptophyta > Magnoliopsida > Poales > Poaceae > Coix > Coix lacryma-jobi. The sequence continues at coordinate 179,961,293 of CM019823.1, read as the reverse complement.
TCCTTTTTCTTTTGTAATTATCCTATTCTGGTCCTCTTACTGAGATTGCATATGCTTGCCAGAATCTGATAAGTGAAACAAAAATGTTTTGTTTATAAAATAAGCAATACAATTGTATTAACCATACAGCGTGAAAAAAAAATCGCATCGTCGGCCTATCACCTGCGAAAAAGATTTTGTCACGATACCTGCGCGCCCATGATGTATGTATGATTCTTAGATTTCCATAAAGCTTCATTTCCCTGTAAGGTCCATTGAAATCCATCAGCAGTTAGACACCAAGCTGATTGATAATTTCGAAAGGACTTTCTAAATTGGTCACACAGAGCAAATAGGCAGAATATTGATAACCTTTCATACCTGGTAATTATAATGATTTTGACATTGTCTATTTTCTCGTCTTGCACCCTTTAAACTTTTTACAGTAGGATGCAAACAAATTTGCATGAATTGTTTAGTGTCAGTTAAGGAATAACACTTTAGTACTCTGAATCAATTGATGACTCACCTATCAACATTATAAACTGCAGTAGTATATAGAACAAGGGAGAATTATATTCCATTCAGAAAAAAACAAAATATTAGGCTTTGAACTATATAGGAATTCATGTAAACTATGAAATTTCAGGGGTGTTCATAACAAGCAAAGTATTAACTATCAAAACTATATAGTAAAATATATTTTCATAATTTTCAATCAATGAATGACAGGATAACGTGTTCTCAGAGGCAGCATCGATGTACATGATCGATGTGTGGGGTCTCTGTGCGCAGATACATCTTTTGCTGTTGAATTAAGATACATCCAATAGATTGATTAAACAATTGCTAGGTGTGACAGAACAGAGAGTTTAATTGGGGGCATGCTTTCTGTTTGAAATCAATTGGATCAAATGTGGGTATGTAAAGGGGCTCTCATTGGCAGGGGCTTGTGTCTTTCCTTAATGAGACTGCTAGATTAGTCGGCTTATGTCCTATATTAAGGTGTTACTATTTATCTATGTGCCAAAATGAAATGTAATGTGGTTGCCAATGCATAACTATATGGTACTTCTTGCTTTATAAATGAGTTGTTTACTCTTTCCTGGTTGAAAGGACCAGCATGGAATTTAAGTAGTAAGTAATGACCTAGCATGTGGAAGTTATTATTTACTCCTGAGCCCAATTTTCATTAAGAATTTTGGTACTCATATACCATAGGCTGTCGGGTGCTTATGTGCATAGTTAATTACTGGGAGCCCATTGTATGTAGAAGTGGCCTATGCAGAATTCATGTGATGACATTCAGATGCCCAATATATGCTTTGAAGGAGGAAAGCTTACTATGCCCAATAGAAGTGCAGTTTAGTATCCAGAACATAGTTTGAGTCTTCCATTCAGTTAAAATGGGTGTTGAGTACTCGGCAACGAAAATTCACGATTGTCACACAAGCATAACAAGTCATCATTGTCGAATATTGTTCAGGGGCAAATATAGGGGAGTGACATCCGAATGCAGGATATTGACATCTTGAAATCAGGGGCAAATGTGGTGGTTCATTGGCATGTAAGTTCTGACAGTCATAGCTTCACTATAAAAAATGGATGGAGAGTAGTTCGAACCTGGTTTGCCTCTTCGTGCTCTGTCTACTTGTCTTGACAAACTCCAAAACCTGAAACAAAGAACACACCACTAAATAACCACAGCTTAGCAACAATGAACGACACATATGTAATGCAATGTATACATAGATACCATTTATATTTGAAAACAATCACTGAACAGTGAACTCTGAACTAATTCAGTAGTACTATCAGCATGCAGTACAGATTAGTTATTTGCAGGTTAATTTATTAGTAATTACACACTTAAAAACCTGATTGGAAAGAAGGTAGCCCATGACTGCTCCGTTGGGTTGATTTTTGCCTAAGCTAGCAGTATATTCACCCACATCTTACTGAAAATTCTCCTACAAGTTTTTTTGATACAAAGTATTTTATTCTGAAAACAGAGATATCTATGTCAGAATCTTTCTTTTATGTTGGAAGAAGGGCAAACAGGGTACATGACTACATGCTCTAGAACATCAGGGTTCCTTCCAGTTTCAGGAACAAAAAAAAGACAACAGATGATCTGATCAGATGCTGCATAGGTGTCATGTACTGAGATAAATGAGCTTAAGTCTCATATAACTGATTTCTACAATAAGTTGTTTGGTAGTGAAGCACAATCTAGAATAAAATTGAAGCCAAATCTCTGGAAGGAGAGTTCAAAATTGTCTGAATCTGAAAAATCAGAGCTGGTGAAACCTTTTACAGTACAAGAGATTGAAGAGGTGGTTAAGGATTTGAAAGCTGATTCTGCTCCTGGACCTGATGGCTTTTCTGCCATTTTTTTCGAAGTTTTTTGGAGTCAGATTAATGATATATTGATGGGTATCCTGCAAGATCATCTAAGAAATGGGTCTTTAGAGCTTTTCAGGCTCAACTATGGTATTATTTGTCAAGGACACGGTGATCTAGGGTAGCTGGCCCTCGACTACGAAGCTCGTAGTCTCCGGCTGAGTCTTCCAGGGCGGAGGTTATACCCCTCTCTGCCGCCTGGGCTTAAGAACCGTGGAGGAAGGAGAGATTGGTGATTAAACTTGCTTATCTCATTCTTCCCTGCGTACAGGATTATATAGCCAATGGCCCAACAACTCTAAGGAACGAATTCCCCTAATAAGGAAGGAGTTCCCCTAATTATAGGACTACCAAAACAGCCTCTAATCCAATCCCTTAATTATAGGACTAACCAAAACAGCCTCTAATCCAATCCCTGATTTCTAGCCACTAGAAGTTGCCCCTTCGGGCTGGTGGCCCGCGCGCCCTGCCTCTGCGCGCTCAGCCGCGCGGCGTACGTCGCGGGCGCGCCTGCGCCTTGCGTACGTTCTGTTGTACATGACATCTCTCCCCGCCTCGAAATCCAGCTCGTCCTCGAGCTGAAAAGCCGGAAACCGAGCGCGGAAGTCATCCAGATCTTCCCAAGTAGCAGCAGTCGGTGGTTCGCCCTGCCATTCGACGAGCAGCTGGCGCACGCCCCTGGCGAGCCGGGCCTTGGCGACCTTGGCTGGCGCGGGAACAGCAGCCCCGTGCAGAAGTGGAGGCAGTGTAGGGGGAGCAGCCGGCGGGGTGCCGACGAACTTCCTGAGGACGCCGATGTGGAACACGTCGTGCAGCCGAGCTCCGGGAGGCAGCTGGAGGCGGACAGCCACCTCGTTGATCAACTCCAGGACCTGATACGGCCCGACATAGCAAGGCTTGAGCTTCCCCTTGGGCGAGTTGGGGAGGGACGCTGCAGCGCGCTGCCAAAGGCGCAGCCAAGCCCAGTCGCCGACCTGAAAAGACACCGGCCGATGGTGCTTGTCGTAGATGCGCTTCTGTGCCGCCTGAGCCTGCTCCAGGCGATAGCGGACGTCGTCGAGGAAGGCAGCGCGCTCCTCCATCTCCTGAGCCACCGCGTCCACCCAGGTCTCGCCAGGCTCATACGAGCGGATGGTCGGGGGCTCCCGGCCGTAGACCACCCGGAACGGCGTGTCACGGAGGGAGGACTGGTAGGCGGTGTTGTAGATGTACTCCGCCCATGGCAGCCACCGGAGCCACTGGCGAGGACGGTCGCCGGAGAAGCAGCGTTGGTACATGACGATGACGCGGTTTGCCGCCTCGGTCTGTCCGTCCGTCTGAGGGTGGAAGGCGGACGACATAAAGAGCTTCGTCCCGGTGAGCCGCATAAGCTCCTGCCAGAACGCCGACGTGAACACCGGATCGCGGTCTGAGACGATGGACTGCGGAACACCATGTAGGCGAACGATGTCGGCGAAGAATGCCTGGGCGACGGACTCCGCGGTGTAGGGGTGTGCCAACGGGGTGAAGTGGCAGTACTTGCTGAAGCGGTCCACCACGGAGAGGATGACCGTCTTGCCCTGCACCTTGGGCAGCGCCTCGATGAAGTCGAGGCCGATGTCAGCCCGGATCGCGGACGGCACAGGCAGCGGCTGTAGTAGTCCCGCCGGCCTGAGGTGGTCTGACTTGTACTGCTGGCAGGTACGGCAGGCCGTCACGAACTCCTGCACGATGCGGCGCATGTTGGGGAAGTGGAAATCCCGCCGGAGTCGATGGAGAGTGTGGTGGATGCCCTCGTGGCCATCGTTGTGGACGGCTGCCACGATCTCCTAGAGCAGCGGCGACGCGGGCGGGACGTACAGGCGGCCGTCGTAGGTGACCATGCCGTCCACTAGCGCCCAAGGTCCAGCGCGGGCGCCCTTACGGACCTCGGCGTAGATGGCGACCAGGGCCAGGTCGGTGGCCTGGGCGTGCCGCAGGCAGTCGACGAGGTCGAAGCGGGGCGCCGAGATGGCCATGATCTCCCCTTCGTCGGTGTCGCGTCGGGAGAGAGCGTCGGCGACGATGTTCGAGGCGCCGGAGCGGTACTCCACCGAGAAGTCGAATCCCAAGAGCTTGCCGACCCAGTGGTGCTGAGGGATCGTGGCGAGGCGCTGGTCGAGGAGGAACTTCAGACTGTAGTGGTCCGTCTTGACGATGAAGCGCCGCCCCCAGAGATACGTCCGCCAGTGCCGTACGGCCTGGACGAGGCCGATGAGCTCGCGCTCGTAGGTGGCCAGCGCGCGGTGGCGGGGCGCCACTGGGCGGCTGAAGAAGGCGACCGGGTGGGTCTCCTGAGTCAGGACCGCCCCAAAGCCGACGGTGGACGCGTCGCACTCGACGGTGAACAGCTTGCTGAAGTCCGGCATGGCGAGGACGGGGGCGGCCGTGATAGCAGCTTTGAGGGCCGCGAACGCCGCAGCTGCCGCGTCGTCCCAGGAGAAGCCCTCCTTCTTGAGGAGCGCCGTCAGTGGAGCAGCAATCACCCCGTAGCCGTGGACGAACTTGCGGTAGTAGCCCGCAAGACCGAGGAAACCGCGTACTGCCCGCGCCGAGCGCGGAGCCGGCCAGTCGTGGATCGCCTGCACCTTGGCCGGGTCCATGGCCACCTCCTCCGCGGAGATGATGTGGCCGAGGTAGGCGACGGAGGGGGCTCCAAAGGAACACTTGGAGCGCTTGACGAAGAGCTGGTGGCGTCGCAGTTCGTCGAGGACGGCCCAAAGATGGCGGAGGTGATCTGCCCATGTCCTGCTGTAGATGAGAATATCATCAAAGAAGACTAGGACGAAGCGACGGAGGAACGGCCGGAGCACGTCATTCATCAGGGCCTGGAATGTTGCCGGGGCGTTGCATAGCCCGAACGCCATCACCAGGAACTCGTAGAGGCCGTCGTGGGTGCGGAACGCCGTCTTGTGCACATCCTCCGGCCGCATCCGCACCTGGTGGTACCCGGACCTGAGGTCCAGCTTGGTGAAGAACTTGGCGCCGTGGAGCTCGTCGAGGAGCTCGTCGACCACCGGGATCGGGAAGGCGTCCTTGACGATGAGCGCATTGAGCGCCCTGTAGTCGACGCAGAAACGCCATGAGCCGTCCGGCTTCTTGACGAGAAGGACCGGCGACGAGAAGGGCGAGTCGCTGCGGCGGACGATCCCCTGCTCAATCATAGCGGCGCATTGCCGCTCCAACTCGTCCTTGTGCGCCGCTGGGTACCGATAGGGCCGTACGACGACGGGCTGGGCGCCGGGCTTCAGGATGATGCGGTGGTCGTGCGCGCGTTTGGGGGGCAGACCAACCGGGTCCGCAATGAGCCCCCCGAACGCGTGCAAGAGTGCGTCGAGGAGGGGCCCCGCCTCCGAGGTGACGCCCAGGGACGGCGCCGACGGGCAGGCGACGCCTGTCCAGGAGATGGGGCGCCCCTGGTGCTGGAACGTCATGCGCCGGCTGCCGAGGTCCCAGACGATGGGCCCAAGCGCGCCCAGCCACCTTGTCCCCAGGACGACGTCGTACCCGGCCAGCGGCATGACGAAGAGGTCGGCCGGGAACGCGATGCCGTCGATGAGCAGGGGGGCGTCGCGGATGACGCCGTCGCAGGTGACGCGCTCGCCGTTCGCGACCAAGGCGGTGAGGCGGGGGCGCTGGCGCAGTGGGAGACCAGAACGCCGGGCCGCTGCCTCCGAGATGAAGTTGTGCGTGCTGCCGGAGTCGAGGAGAGCGACGAGGGCTGCGGCGCCGAGGGCCACTCGGATCTGCATGGTACCCGCCACAGGGACCCCAACCATGGCCTGCAGGAGAAGAGGGGGGCCTCGGCGTCGGGCTCGGGCGCTGCCACCTCGTCCGCGGTGTCGTCAATCTCGACACCCTCCAGGAAGAAGATGCGTCTGCAAAAACGGTTATGGCTGCGCGAGTATTTCTCGTTGCAGTTGAAGCAGAGACCGAGTCGGCGGCGCTCCGCCATCTCCTCGGGCGAGAGGCGGCGATTACCGTCACCGCGGCCCGGCTGCGCAGCCGCCGGGGGCGCAGGCAGTGCCAGCGGCGGCGGTGGTGGTGGCAGGGCTGCCTGGGGCGCAGGCGCTGGCAGGATGGCCCGCGCAGGCGCGCGTGGCAGGGGCGGCGCCGGGCGCTCGGCCTCCATCAGCTCGATCTGACGCGCGAGGCTCATGGCAGCCGCGAGCGAGTCGGGGTTGTGGAGGCGGACGGCATGGCTGAGCGGCGCCAGCAGACCGCCGGTGTAGAGCTGGACGCGCTGCCCCTCTTCCAGACGACCCGCGCGAGGCAGGAGCGCGTGAAAACGGTTGGAGTACTCCTCGACGGTGCCCGTGCGCTGGCACTCGGCGAGTTCGAACAGCGGCGCCGATCGGAGGGGCGGCCCAAAGCGCAGGTGCAGGAACTCCTTGAAGCGCGCCCAGGTGGGCGTCCCGGAGTCCTCCTCGAGCTGGTGGTACCATAGCTGCGCGACGTCGTCGAGGTGGTATGAAGCCATCCACACTTGTTCCTCCGCCATGGTACGGTGTTGGCGGAAGTAGGACTCGCACTTGTTGAGGAAGAGCATGGGGTCGGTGGTGCCGTCGAAACGTGGGAAGTCCCACTTCTTGTGCCTGGGCGGGTGGTCAGGGAGCTGACCGTCCGTGCGCCGGTTGTCGCCGCCGCCGCCGGCAGACGACTCGGACTTCTCCTTCTTCAGTGAGCCCAGATCGGCCTTCATGGTCGCCATGTCGTCGGTGAGGGCCTTGATGGCCGCCATGAGGTCGACGGAGGAGGGCTCGGCCATGAGCGGCGCGACAGAGGCGGACGCGACTGAGGTGGGAGATGGGGGCACGGCGTGATCGGGCTAGGCGGCTGCAGAAGATGACTGGGAGGAGCGGGTGGGAGAGGATCGACGAGACCTTGATACCAGGTTGTCAAGGACACGGTGATCTAGGGTAGCTGGCCCTCGACTACGAAGCTCGTAGTCTCCGGCTGAGTCTTCCAGGGCGGAGGTTATACCCCTCTCTGCCGCCTGGGCTTAAGAACCGTGGAGGAAGGAGAGATTGGTGATTAAACTTGCTTATCTCATTCTTCCCTGCGTACAAGATTATATAGCCAATGGCCCAACAACTCTAAGGAAGGAATTCCCCTAATAAGGAAGGAGTTCCCCTAATTATAGGACTACCAAAACAGCCTCTAATCCAATCCCTTAATTATAGGACTAACCAAAACAGCCTCTAATCCAATCCCTGATTTCTAGCCACTAGAAGTTGCCCCTTCGGGCTGGTGGCCCGCGCGCCCTGCCTCTGCGCGCTCAGCCGCGCGGCGTACGTCGCGGGCGCGCCTGCGCCTTGCGTATGTTCTGCTGTACATGACATTATTACTCTAATCCCCAAAGTTAAAGGGGCTGCTAGTATCAAGCAGTACATGCCTATTTGTCTTTTGAATATGATTTATAAAACTATAACAAAGATTTTGACTAAGAGGCTCAACCTGGCGATTGATAAAATTGTTAATTCCAATCAAAGTGCTTTTATCCCGGGAAGGTTTATTCTGGATGGGGTGGTTGTTATTCATGAAGTCCTGCATGAGTTAGCTAGACAAAAACAATCAGGAATTGTTTTGAAATTGGATTTTGAGAAGGCATATGATAAAGTCAGTTGGAAGTTTCTTGAAGAGGTGATGAAGATGAAAGGTTTCAATTGTTTTGAAGAAGTATCAGGTCTGAAGATAAATTATCATAAGTCAGAAGTGTTCACGATAGAAGCTACTGAGACAGAGAGAATTGTTGTTGCTTGCAATTGTAAAATGGGTCATTTCCCTATGCAATATCTAGGTTTGCCTATCAGTTTTAAGAGGTTGTCTAAAGAAGAGTTGAATGGTTCTGTTGTAAAAATAGAGAAGAGATTGGAGACTTGGAAATGTGGTCAGTTGTCTTATGGTGGCAGATCTATTCTTATTAATTCTAGTCTCACAAGCACAACCTAGTATGCAGTGATCTGAGAGGTAATAATGTTGTATTCTTTTCAGTGGTCAATAGGAACAGAATATGTGTCCCTGAGAGAAGGCTCTAGAGCATTTAGTAATCCTTGCTGATAAAAACAAATATTAAACAGAATTTAAACAATTCATGTTGTTGTTGTTGGTAGTAGGACAAAACAAATCTTTACACCAACTCCAGAGAAAATTGCCAAGGGAAAAATATGCAGGGATAAAATTGGCAGTCACTTGATATGGGAAGCCATAACCTGATGCCTCACATAGAAGCAGTCATATGGCACATCTATCCTTTGTCTTATACAGAATGAAAACCTGCAGTCATATGGCACAATTACATGTATACTTTGTCCAAACAATCCAAACCTTCCTGCAAAATAAAACTGTCAAGTGTGAAATACCAGAGCAGTGTCCTAACAAAGTTGCTCAATATAAACAGAACATTGCAACCCAGAGAGAAACCAACGAATACATAAAGCTGCTCTGTCGAAACTAAGGAAGGATTCATTCAATATAAACTAAGGAAGGATTCATTCAATTTCCTTTGCAAGCATGCATGTCAGCAAGAAGAAACGAAACTAACACCACATGTGACATGGATACACCAACGGTGGTCTTCATAACTGAGGTAAACAAGCATGAACATCTGTTTCTACACGCATGTAAAAAGATACATTCAGACACTGAGCTAATCTAAGATGTTAAGCATATATAGGCTGTAAGGGTGATGATAATTTAGTCATACTAATATCACACTGTACCCAAGTACTAACACTAAGAACAAAATTTTGAAGATAAGAAACTCATGCTTTCTATCAGCTAAAGGTAGTGCCCCATTGATGGCCTAGCACTAAAAGCAAAAAATATTGCTATCATAAGAACAGGCAACCATATCTAAAAGGATTCCTATCTAAAAACAGAAAATAATCAGTGCTAAGTAACATGCTAAAAAAATGCATTTGTTTTTTAACATTAAAACTTCGTACAAGGCAGACCTTATTAGGCTAATCTGATACATACTAAAATGGATGTCCACCACAAGATACTACAATGAACCACAAGATACTACAATGATGTGTGTCATGGTCAGTTTCACCCTCATTTAGCAAGAATTGGTCCCTAACAGTAGTTGTTGTTATGATCTGAATATAACACTCCATCCATCTCAAAATATGTATCTGTTTTAGGATGCATTAGTGCTTAATAAAAACTGCAGGAGTATCCCTGTTTATGAAAGCTGATCCACTATTTAAGAAATAAGACACTCATTAAAAGAAAAATCATGGAGGTATGCAGGTTGTAACACATAGACGCGGGTCTAACTTAGTGTACAGGAGTGTGAAGTCATGTAGTTTTGTAGGACACTACTTAATTCTAAAACTTCAAGCTTCATTAGACTCGACTGAGTACAATGATGAGGATCCACCCAACCGATCTTTACATGCATCTAAAATTGAATAAGACAAGCAGCAGGCACTTGTTCGGAGGCATAAATGAAGCAAATTGATCTTCGTAAGAAGGAAACAGAGAGTACAGTTTAGTACGTACCTGCTTCAACTCACTGCGTGATAGCTGCACGGCGGCTCTGCTCTGACCTGCGTCCATATACCTGTGTTTGCGTCGAAGCAGAAGGAAGACATTCAAGGCCGAAATAGAAAAGGGATGCTGAGGCAGAACACAACATACAGAATCAGCGCTGGCTCATCCCCGTCGTCGAGTAGAGCGACGGCATGAGGGGCTGCGCCGTCAAGATGATTGCCGTCACCGCTGTACACGCCTCCATCCTCAGGAACCATGGCGAACAGACAAAGGACAGGCACCTAGGGTTTCGTGGAGCACAGGACGAGATGTGGGCCGGTGTGAGGGAGCCGCGTCGGGGGGCACCTGCACCTGTGGCCACCGGCGGTACCCGCTCGCGTCGTGCCGTGCCGAGGGACGGCCGCCGCCGGGGCGAACGCGCGGCGCAGGCCGGGGGCGTCGTCACCCCGGCAGAGCGCCGCGCGGTGAGGCTCTCGCTCTCCGTCTCCAAGGGCGTTCACAGGTCCGCCCGACGACGGCGAAATGGCAGGTCGCTATGCCTTTCAGTTTCAGGAGCTCGTCTCCGGGATGGCGAGATCGACAAGCCGCCTCTGCGCTCAAGGATGTAGGTCGTCTTGGGCTACTGCTCCGGTACGTAACGCGCTGGTTCATGTGCTGCCGTGGTTCATCGAGGAAGAAGGTGAAATCGCATGGTTCATCGAGGAAGAAGGTGAAATCGCGCGCTGGAGCGCGCGCGTGAGGGGAGGAGTAGCAAGCCATTTTTTTTTGCTGAAATTTCTGGTTTTTTTTTTCGTCTTATGTAATGGGAACACCCAAAGACGTCGCTGTTCCAGGGTGCTGTTCTTCGTCCAGGCATGGTGGTTACCAGCAACCATGAGATCCTTAGTGGTTACCAGGCTGTTCCAAGTTGCTGCTCAAATTTCTGTGAACTTATGCCTAATTTAAGAGGGGTGTTTGGTTCCCACTCCCTAAAGTTTAGCCACTAAAATTTAGTGGAGGTCACTAGAGTTGTAGTGTTAAAAGTGACTTTTAGTGAGGGTGTTTGGAACTTTAGTGACTAAAAGTGACTAAACTCTAGGGAGTGAGAACCAAACACCCCCTAAATAATGTTGAAACAAAAAACTGTATGCCTGGACGAAGAAAAAACTGTCATAGCATGGTGTTGAAATCAAGTTTCTACTTTTTTGTTTCTTAACAGGAAAGTGGTATCAGAACCCTCAGCCATGGAGGCGCAATCTATTGTGGCATGTCGTGTTGCAGCAGTAGCCGTATGCTTCATGACCATGTAAGCACTTGTTTTATCTTGTCTTCTCTCTCAACAATTCTTCTGAATATAGACATCAGTTATTGTCCCTAAATAACGCAGGCTAAAAGATATCTGAAGACATCCACATACCCCAGTGTTGTATTTTCTGATAATGTTGGAGTGAAAAAGCGAGCTTTTTCATCTCATGTATCCAAACATTCTCAGGTTATTTGTGGATACTGATTTTTTTTTTATTTTTACAACCCAAGCAGCTGCCTTTTCATCTTTAGCTGACCTGATTTATTTTTTCTAGTCTAAGTGGATGGCTCTAACTAAGGCTACATTTTGTGACATCTCGTTGTGGATCTACTCTTATGCTATGCCCAAGCTGTTTCAATTGGCATACAGAGGGTAGTAATTTCTCTTCTGTCTGATCAATTGCCCGAGCTATTCTGCTTTATTGATTATTCACATTAACATTTTTAGGTTCAAAATTATTATTCTCAACATCTGTGGTATTGCAATTGTTATTGCCATTGGATCTGTGGGGTATTACCTCTCCGAGAAGTTCAACTCATTCTTCTGGGGAGGTTGATAGTGGCATCCTCTTTCAATTTTTGTTTGCATTTGTATTGTGTCTTTAAGATTCTGTACCTGTTGTCAGTTGTGAAGGTTGATAGTGGCTTGCTCTTTTTAGGTGCTAAGGAGGAAGATAACCAATCTGCCGATAGTACTGAGGTAGCTGAAAAGAATTTCGTGCTGAAGACCGGCAAGACTGTCTCTGTGTTCTTTGACTTGGGGTGGAAGTTGCTGAAAGCGACAAGAGAGGCCATTACAGAGTTTAGGGAAGTAAAGCATCTGCTTAAGCAATTGGTGGATCTGGAACAGACTCGAATCGAGATTCTGGAAACAATCTTTGCTAAACTCGAGAGGATGGATGAGTCGACAAAGACAGAGAAGACATTGGCCAGTCAGGTTATGTCCGAGCTGAAGGGTCTACAGGAGGTGATGTCCGAGTTGAAGCATCAGAAGGAGGAGGTGCCTCGGGTCGAGAAGGAGGACTGAGTCTCAGAGGTTACTGCAGAATCTTCAGAGACTAGGAAGGCGTAGTCGTAGAATTCTCATGTGGTCTGTACTTGTGATCGCTGGATGCGTTGGGAAGGATGTTCGGCTGATGTGATGCTGCACTGAGCATGCTCTATAACCAGAACCATTAATTAATTGCATGCTCTATCAGTTTCGTATGGTATTTGCGCTTACGCCTTACTTTACGTTGCATGTTCTGTCCCTGCCCATGTGCTTGTGCTTAATGGAACTCGCAGTAGCGTAATCATTTTCAGTACAAACAACTTCCATACAAATTTCGAAACTACCAGCATGCCTTACGAATTTCAGTTTCAGATAAAAATTACAGTGTGGGTATTACATCTTATAGCATGCTAAAATTGTTGATGGATCACATGTTACATGGTCATGCACTTCACCAATGTTCAAAATTGAGTCAATGTCATGTACAGTGGTATCTGATGCATGCATTGTTCGGAAATTGTTGATGGACAACCTATCGAGACACTGATGCTTCTTCCAGTTGCTGTGCGACATGCTTCACAAGCTCCACACTTTAGCAGCTTCGGAACATGCTTCGTCTTCAAGCGCATCCACGGGACAAGAACTCGTGGAATCCGACACAATGGAAGAAGGGCAGACAGGGTACAGGTTCCTTCCAGTTTCAGGAACAAAAAAACAACAACAACAGATGATCTGATCAGATGCTGGATAGGTGTCTTTTGTTGCTTCATAATGAACATTCTATCTGGGAGCTTAAAATGAGGAGGCTGCTGCTTCACTGTAAAGCAAGTGACCGGTGACAAACTAACCCAGTCTGAAAGCAGCAGTGAACCAAACTGGACTAATGAAGTTTGGCATTTCCATATGGCTGCGCTAGTGACTTGGTTGAGTTTGTACGTCTCAGGTCATGCACTATGAGAAGGAGCTGAAGATAATGGAGAACCTCGCAAAGGAAGAGTACCTTGCATCACTGAGGAGGTGCATATTTCGGAAAAACTGAAATTAGTGAATGGCATGGTAATAGACGAGTAATGACAGATGTTTCCACTTACATTTGGTTCTGATGAAGTTGCCTTTTCACATCCACGGTCACATTGTTGTGCTACAACTGTCTCTGGATTCCATTAAAGATAGCTTCATCTTTCCTCGCGCTTGCAGCAGTCATGCCCTACCACAGCATCACAAGTGACGATAACTAATACAGCCTTGGAGGAAACTATCAGATGGTGCAGCAATCCACAATGCGTACAAGTTTCCTAATAAACAAGTAAGTACTTCCTCCGTCCAACAAAACATACAATTCTCGTTTATCGAGAAGTCAAACAATTCGAACTTTGACCGAAATTATATAAAAAAAGTACTAACATTTTTGATAAAAAAATAAATCATTAAATTAGTAATAGAATATATTTTCATAATAATTTTATTTAACGATATAAATACTAATATTTTTTATTATAACTTTGGTTAAACTTGAATCAATTTGGCTGACACGAATCCTATAATTACATGTTTTTATGGACAGATGGAGTAAATCAAACAAGACAATGGCCAAAGAACATGCCACAGTAAACAACAGCAAGTAAATCGAACGTACGAGGCAATCTTCCGAATAAACAACAGTGAGTTACATCCGATAAGTCAATCGCCAAAGCACATGTCAGCCCAATAGAATGTCCACCATCACAACACAAGGCACAGGCGTGGATATAAGCTAATTTAAGGATTGTCCAGCCAAATTTTCGACCCCACATGTATCATCATAAGATAATTGATGAGGGTCTGTATCTCACTCACTAAACTTTAGTCACTTTTAGTAACTAAAATACCAAACACCCCAAAACCATCTTTACTGAAGTGAAGTTCAACAAAATTAGATTTTTTATTTTATTATTTTTCTATGATTTACTATGATTTTTTAAAGATTCAGTTAAAATAAAAAAAACAAAGCCTTTGTCATTGTAGCAAAATCACTGTTACTGTAGTAAAACTACTATCTAAAAACTGTTATTGTAATAAAACTACAGTCCAAAACCGCCTGAGGAGATAATTTGACCAGTTTACAAATTAGGAGGTAAAACGATGGTTTCATAGGTTAGTTTGGTGGGGGTGAAACAGACTGCCCGGTTGAGGTTACAAGGATTCTAAACAAAGAACAGCGAATAACGGGACTTATGAAAACTGTATGTCACTTATAAAAATATTAAGCCCAGTGGGCCTTTACCAAAAATTAAGCAAGGCTGATTTCGCATAAAAAACAACTGCTCTCAATATAGGGACCAAATTTAATTTATTAGATTTAACACCAAATTTAATTTATTAGATTTGATAGGGGCCGCGCGAACGCGTGCCCCCTCTACCACAAATTATATCGTCCACTCTCTCACCTAGGGAGAGGTGTAATGAAGGTTAAAGACCACTGACCTAGGCCACCTCCTCTGCCACAAATTATCTCTTTTCAAGATTTCCCGTCACATCAAAATTACGACGTCCACTCTCCCACTTAGAGCAACTCCAACGATTTTACAAATGGACTTTGCATTCTTATTTTTTCAAAAAAGTCTACAAAACTCTTATCCAACGGTTTGGCAAATGGGCTTTGCATTTTTGTTAACTTGGCAAAATCCTGAGATGGATTGACATATATGCAAGCTCGCGATCGGCTTGACATTCCGTCTCGTGTACTACTCCCGCGCGCGCTCTTCCCTCCCGCGTCGCCGGGTTTCCTTTTTAAGATTTTGGCAAGTCAATTTTACCAAACCGTTGGAGATAACTTTTTTTCTCCTCCCCATATTGATTTAAGAGTTGGCAAATTTCATGTTTTTCCAAATAAAAAATACAAAACCGTTGGAGTTGCTCTTAGGGAGAGGTGCAATGAAGGCCACTGACCTAGGCCACCCCTCTGCCACAAATTATCTCTTTTCAAGATTTTCCGTCATATTGAATCTTTAGATGCATGTATAGAGTATTAAATATAGGTAAAAAAATAACTAATTGTATTTAATTTGTTCATGTCAAGATGAATGTTTTGAGCCTAGTTAGTCTATGTTTGGACAAAGTGTCAAATAACAACGAAAGTGAACTTTTTCCTAAAAATTTCGTGAACTGAACAAGGCCCTAGGGAGTGTTTGTTTCACTGCCAATTTTTTTTTACCATGTCACATCAAATGTTGCGATACTAATTTAATCTGTTAAAACTCAACCAAATTTTTTTACCATGTCACATCAAATATTGCGACACTAATTAAGTCTATTAAAACTAAACTAATCACACCATCATATGCACAACTAATTACACCACCATATGCACAAATATTTACTATAACACTATATATGTTGCTACCAAATATTACGACACTAATTTAGTCTATTAAAACTAAACTAATTACACCACCATATGCACAAATATTTACTATAGCACTATATATGTTGCTACCATATCACATCGAATGTTGCAACACTAATTTAGTCTATTAAAAATAACACCACCATATGCGCAAATATTTACTGTAAGAATTAGTCTTCAACTAATGAATTAGTTTTTTTAATTGCTCTATTCTTATTCTTAACAGGGCTGTGGAGCAACGGGGCACGGGGCGCGTCCGCCTTCAGCTGGCGAGGTGGTGCTAAATTCTTCAGACCGAAACTGAACGAGCGCTCGTCTCCGCTCTATTGCCGCTGAGGTCTCGTGGGCTACCGAGGCTGGGCCTTCAAGGTCGGGCCGAGATCTGTTCCGTAGCAAAGAGGTCCGGGCCAAGACAAAGCAACAGCCATACTGCGTGAGATCTGTTCCGTAGCAAAGAGGTCCGGGCCAACACAAAGCAACAGTCATACTGCGTGCTGCAATGGATCGGTTTGGCGTGAAATTAGTTTTCGAGCTACATGGTCTCGTGTGGCACAGAGAAGAATAAAAGAGGAAAAGCAATTTCAGATGCTTGCACTCTACTTTCAGAATACAGAATCATCTGCAAGTGAATGGTTTAACACCAGCCTGAAGCGAAGAGGTCCGTGATTATTTTTTTTTCATTCTGAGCACAAATGCACAACGGAGAGAGATTCTCGGCAAAATTTCCAGGTCTCGCAGGCAACCGCCGAACAGCAGCAAATCTTGATTTCGGCGAGCATACATCGCATTCGCATGCATAAAATAACTGCAACCTACTGTCGTTATGAGTTTATATGTACACAAATGGCTAGAGAAATCATCAACCCTGAATAACATCACCAATTTCCAGAACTATCTGTCGAATCATCAGGGTAGGGTAGTACATGGAGAAGCGAGAAAGATGTTTGCTCTAAAATTCGACCCATACATTCTGGAACAAATTAGCCAGAAAAGAAAAAACATGGACATGACGACTTCCAGCACTTCAATGCAATGGATTTCTCTAGCATGCTTAATTTGTTGGATTCTGAGACTATCCTTTTACAATAAGATGACAGGCGAGTCAAACCTATCTTGTGTTGGCAGTCATCTTTGAACATTGGTATGCTGGCTCTCGTATTGTCCATAGGAGACAGGTTGACTCATGTAATGAGAATTGGCGCCGGTGTGCATATGAGCCTGTAATTTAGAACACGGAGATGGCAACATCAGATTCAGGCTGAGCTGCTTGTTGCATTGTGCAGTACTTATTTTAAATATGATTTGGAAAAAAAAAACAATTAAAAATAGTAGAATTAAAATATGACTCTTTTTGCAGAAAAATATTAATGTCGAAAGCTCGGTTATTCCATTACCTGAAACACAATGGTACCTTAACTACGTTTCGTAAGAAGGGATGTTCAGCTAACCAGACTAAAAATTCTAAAGTGACAATGGATGAGATTATCACAGCTAGTGTGATGCCAATAGTAGAAGCAAACTACATGTCTACAGGCATCTTTCCAGAAATCAATTCCGAACAGGATGAGTTTTGTTTCTGCTGCAGCCACGCAAGTGGTTCACATAGAACACTACAACTACACAAGTTATATCTCACAAAAAAGGAGGCTATTTAACTAGGGAACGTTTTAAAGAGCGCCATCATGTCATTCTACTAAACTTCTTACAGATAAAAAGGGAAATCCAGAACTACCAAAGGCAAATTGTTCAGAATGGGAAACAACATAGAAGAGATGAAGGGTTGATCATTAATCATGCAAAATATATATATCTGGGGTTCAAACAACGGAAATAAGAAATCAATTCTGGAATAATAATTTTTATTTTCATTAGTGTGACTATATAGACTACAACTTTTAGATGCATCCAAGAACAATTGTTGTAGTTAAATTAAAAGCAAATAAGAGAACAATCATAAAGCAAGTAAACAAACCTGATTTGTGCTATAAGGATCAGGATAAGCCTGTGCAGTATATGTTGCATCAGGATTGCCAAACATTGCAGTATATGTTGGCTCAGAATTGCCATAAGCCGCAGCATACCCTGAGATAGGATTAGACAATAAAAAAGAATAGTAGCTCAGAAAAATTACACAAGAAAATTAATGGCTTAATGCAATTGAAGTTAGACCTAGCTTCAACTAAATAATCCAGGCTAAGAGAAGGCGGGAGCTAAATGGATGTCTTCTTCACCTTGTTTCTTAATATGCTAAAGCTGCCCTATTTAAAGAAGCCATAAGATGTAGGGATTGTCTCCTGAGCAGAACCCAAGGCCCACCTCGTGTATAAAGATATTAGCCTAGTGCTACTATTACCAAACAGTTTCTTTGATTCCACGTGAACCTAGTACGCCCGTCCTTCTTCCCCACTGGTCCCAAGAGCTAGCATTTTAGATAACTTAAGTAAGTTCAAGGGACAAATGGCTCTATTTAGTATCATGTCGGGCTTTCAAATACAACAAGTTTTTACAGTACTTTAGGATATTAAAAATAACCGAAACCTTTTTTTGAGCTATAAACAACAGGAAAAACTCATTGGAATTTGCACATATTTCACAAAACTAGCTGCAACCACAAAGATGATCTAAGCTGCTGAAAGCAATTGGTTTTGTGTTTAACAGCCTGCAATGAATGATGGTCAATATGCTAAGTGCCTAAGCCCATTCTCCCAAAATACATAAATTCTACTTAAAGGAAAGTGACAGTATACTCAGAGCAGATTCAGTATGGTACCAGAGTTACCAACAGCTGCTGCTGGGTTGACAGCAGTGACCCCTTTTTCAGCATTTGCAAGCTCTCCTCGAAGCCTCTCAATCTCACTAGCCACGGCAATCATATTTTTCTCCATTGCTTTACTTTGTTCGAGGTTATCAGAGTGTGCCTTCTTTTCGAAATCCACCGCAGCTCTGTCATATTATGGAAAGACATCAGAGACAAAACAACATATCCACTCTATTGAATTATGGACATAGATTGTCATTTGGAGCGAACTACTTAAAAAGGTCAAGGACACAGATCCTCAGTTTGAGAGTTTGTCGTGGGACTAGTTGAGAATCTAAGAAAAGGACACCCGGTGCATTTCAGTGAAAACATTTTTCTGAGCAGAAGGACTAGAGTGGTTCTGGTGGATTAGTGGGATTAGTGGATGGATGCAGTGACAGATCAATGGACTGGTACAAATGACCTGATAAGCTCTTTTTCATAACATGCAGCCACACCATGCTTCATTCTTGGTTGAATTTTGCTTATTGTGCAGAGTCTGGAGCCCAAACATTTTGTATTTGCATATAAATAATTTTTCTCCAACCAAAGAGTTTTTGGCCAGATGCAGGTATGATATATATATATTTAGATCTAAATCAGGTTTATGGAAACTATGAGCTAGCACGTCAGGCAAAAATATTCAAGCAGGAGTTAATGCAAAACCTATAACTGATTTGACATTTACCCGCATAGTATTTTAATACTACAGGGCTATTAGGTTCAGTACTTGGCCAAAACAAGATACACTCCTTATGGCCTCTAGAAACATTGAAGCATCAAATGTGTGGTGGAATGGCCTGCATGCAGACTTCACATTTTTCCCCAACAAAGAGAAGAACCACGTTCTATTCACCCAAAATGTGATACATCCTTAGATGTGAATAGCACCAAAAATTAATTATCTACTACACATCTCAATCTCAATAACCAGTTAAAAGCTTAAATCACAACTCATAACAGAATCAGATTACTTTGATTAGATCCCTATGCACATTTTATTAGTTATAATGGGATGCTACTGCTGCAAATCTACTTGATGTAACATTCTATCCAAAATGCATTAGCTCGGAAGTCAGAAAATGTAATCATGGAAACACTACCACTAACAGACTGTCAACTCATACAATCACATAAAAAGGCTTTAGGCAACAAGTTTAACCAATACAATGGCATCTAAAAGGCTACCCTTCAAAGTCACCTCAGAAGGCATTCAGTCTGTTGTAAGCATACCCTGTGAAACTGGCATGGTGACAGTGTAAAGGCCTCCTTGGACAAAAGCAGCTTGCTTAAGGAGCAACAAATGCTTAGTTCTCTTTTATGTGCAACAGCTCTCTGAAAAAGATTTGTTACCAGGTTTGAGGAGCAGCTGTGTAACAGATACTCCCTCCGTCCCTAAATAAGTGTTGTTCTCGCTTCCCGAGAAAAAACTGTCGATAATTATATATTAAAATATACTAATATTTATGCTAAGTAATTAATATCATCAGAAAGATCTTTACATCTAGTTTTTTAACAAAATTATTTGGAGATATAAATATTGCACATATTTTCTATAAATTAAGTCAAACATGTGGCACGCACACCAACAACGACACTTATTTAGGGACGGAGGGAGTATATCCTAATCATCCTACGCAAGGTGTGCCATGCTCTTGTATGTTTACAAACTTCACAGGCTAACCATCAAAATGCATGACTGTTTTCAATAAGCAAATAGTTCAATACAGGTGGGAGAGCTCCTAAGGTAGAAAATCATGAAATCGCATGTTTAGCAGTGAATGAATGAAGCAACAGCAATACCTGCCCTTCTGGATCTCCCGGCGCATGGTTTCAATCTGGGCACGGACGGAATCGGTCTTAGTCGCCTCAGCCTTCTTGTGCGCGAGCTTCTCCCGCAGGCCCTGGAGCCGGTTGACGAGGTCGGTGCGCGCCGCGGCGAGCACCTGGACGTCGGCGTGGACCTGGTCGACCTCCGCGCGCGCGGCGGCGACGGCCCGCGCCTCGGCCTCGATGTGCGCCGCCTGGTCGGCCAGGGCGCGAACCTCGCCCTCCCGCTCGGCGCGCGCCCTGGTGGCGGCGACAGAGACGGCCCGGAGCTCGTGCTGCGCCGCGATGAGCTGCTGCTGGAGCGCGACGTGGGTGGCGGCGAACCGCTGGTTGTCGATGAGGAGGTCCTGGATGTCCTGGTCCCGGGCGACGAGGCGCTCCTCGATGAGTGCGAAGGCGGGGTGCGCAGCGGAGGCGCTCGAGGGGGCGGCGCGCGGGTGCTGCGCGAGAAGGCCCTCGTCTCGCGAGGGCGCGGGGACGGCGGCGGCCGCGGATCCCGGCGCCCGGCCGAGGAGGGGTGGATTGGGATCGTGAAGCTTGATGACGTGGGGCCCGCGCCGGGCGGCCATCGCAGGCGGCAGAGGCGGCTGGCGTCGCCGCGCCGGGGATTGGGTGGATTGGGTGCTCGCCTCGGCGAGGGCAGCAGAGACGAGAGGGGAAAGGGAAAAAAGAAGAGGAAGAAGAGGAAGACGAGTAACTGTCGACAGTGCTCTGTCTTTTGGGCTTTAACCGGCCGAATTCGCTGGTGTATACGGGCCAGGAGAGCCCATACGGCATACGCTGCGATGCAATTGTGGCCCATATACAAAAAATCCTTTAGACCCTCAAGTTTCGAGGTTGTCTAATTTACACCTAGTTTATAAAACCGTTTTTTATGACCACAACTTTGAAAAGCATTGTTTTGCACTCTTGTTGGTTTTGATGACTGTTTTAAGACATGAACCCTATATGATAGTAAAATATTAGTTTAGGGATAAATTGTACTCTAAGAATTTCAAATGCAACCACATTGCATTCACAATGTATTAGTAAGAGTATCATTGTACGGAGTAATCTTCTTATCTAGCGTTTGCCTCTTGTGTCTCGCGTGAACTTTATATATAGCTTCTCTATTAGGCCTCAATACAATCTAGTTCATTCTCCCTTATTCGTGGTACTAAAGATACATCTATATTATTGATAGACTCCTTCAGCTTCGTTGTATCATCGACGTACTTCTCCAACTTCTTGAGTACAACGATGATTGATAACGATTGATCTTAAAATCCCCACTCTCCGCTCAACCCATTTCTAGGTTTAGCAAGTCTCATACCACACATCAACTCTTATTTCTTTCAATATTTATTTCGTACCTGTCATCCTAGGTCATAATAAATAAAGAAACTTGTCAATCATTAGTATCAAATTTTATGAGCTACATTTGAGCCATCGTAAGATGTCATCTCAAAATCCACAGTTAAATCTGTTCTGTTTGCAAATAAATTTCGTGTATAGGTTCCTTTATTTAACTTAAACCGTTAAATCACAATAAAATCTAGTAGTGTAGTTTTTTTGACAAATATCAGGTCATATTAAAAATGCCTCCATGCTTAAATCTAAGTCATTATCGTTAGGTCATTGTAAAATCAAATGGCACAAGTTCTTTTAAATATTTTTTATTTATATTTAATAATCTCAACAATATATTAGGCATGATTTTTTTTGTTTTCATCTAAACCATAAGATCATCATGAAATCTAATGATATAAGTTTTTTCTTTCTTCATAATAGTATCGTAATTGTATCTGACACAACCAATTTGGTTAAATCTAAACCGTTACTTCAACTTAAAGTTGAACTATGGATTTCTAGACCCTTTTAGCAAACATGGTGCCTTTATTGAGCACAAACTTTTTTATTCAATCTAAATTGCTATAATTATTATAGAAATCCAAGTGAATATGTTTTAAAATTTTCTAATTAATCTCATAATTTTAGGGTGCCTCAATACTCTTTTCTCTTCTTGTTCCCGCTCTCTCATCCCTCTACTTCTATTGTCGGAGTTGAGAACAGTGATGAATTGGCGGCGACTATGTGTTATGGCAAAAATAAGTGAACAACTAGCGATTGAAGATGAGGGTAAAAAAATCACTTCTCTCATCTTATTTCTTGGCCAATACGAGAAATGAATAAAATATGATGTGGTTTTTTATAGCAAATGTACACAATTTTATAATGATAGCATTTTCTCTTTTGGCGACGTCCAACAACATAATACATGTTCAAACGATTTCCTACAGCAAAATTTCAAAAGAAAAAAAGAAAGGTGAAATTGAGGACGGGCATGCAACAAAACTTCATCTATCGAAAGAAAAAAAGAAACATGAATCAAAGAAAGACACGGCGGGGTACTAACCATAAACACTACTCTATCTTTTGGGCTTTAGTGAGCCGAATTCACTGATGCATATGGGCTAGGAGAGCCCATATGTTGCGATACACCTGACGAGTCCTAAGGTTTGGGCCTCCTCAGCCTAGAGATCCTTTCAACATGTGTTTGTCAAGTGGCATTATCTTCATGGTTAGCGGTTATAAGATCATGAGTCGTGTGTGATTATAATTTTGTATTGATTTTGGTTGGTCCGTTCTCCAAGTTCCATATAGGTTTGAAAATGTTTGGTGCAAGTAGCACTGGTTAGGTAGGAATGTGTCACGTATGCCGTACATGCGTGTTCTGTCGTGTGAAGTGAATCTCCTTTAGATCTAGGATACGGTTTGCTTCGAATATACTCCCTCCATTCTAAAATAGAACACGTTTTGGGTGTTCGTGTCACAAGTTTGATTAGATTTATAGAAAATACGTGCAATATTTGTTTTTCCAAATAATTTTGTTTAAAAACTAGATTCAAAGACTTTTTCAATGATATTAATTATGATACTAATTGTTGATATTATTGTTTATAACAATTGCTGACAGTTGTTTCTTGGGAAGCGAAAACGACTTCTATTTTGGGATGGATGGAGTACGAGCTAACAAGTGAGTATATTCTCTATATTGAAAGTTACAAGTCGTTGTCTTTTATATATGTATATATCTTTTATTATATATCTAAACGTAATTTATATCTGTACATGTAGGAAATGTCATGTATCTAGAAAAGAGAGAGAGAAAATATAATCTACACTAGAGAGAGTAGCAGTTAGAATTAACTCTCTAATTCATTTAAACAAGAAACTAATATACGATTTACTAGTTGTTAGTCTGTTAGCCAAGCACAATTAATTAATAAAGGACTAACACTTTTTTTATGAAACAGGAGGGGCAAGCCCCTACTGGAAAATAAGGACTAACACTTTATTGTTACGTATCGGTATATAATCACCTATTTATCCACAGACTAAACATTTAGTGACTATTTTTTCACTAATTTGTAGTTTTTAAGGAGAGGATAAGACAAAAGAAATATATGCAAGCTCTAAAGCAAGTTTGGGCAACACTACCTCTATCTATATAATAATAATTGACTAAAGAAGAATAACAATATAGTATCATAAACATATAGCAATTTAAATATGAGATATTACACATAAATCAAACATAATCTCACAAAATGCAAGTGAGTGAAGCACAACTCATGTATTTTGATTCTTTCGGTTAATTTAGCATCTAAGATTATGAATCGAATTTCCTCGGAAGCCGAATACGAAACCAATTTTTTCTATTCTGATTATTTTAGTTTTGATTTTAATTCTTACATTTCATTTTATTTTCTGTTTCCATGTCTACCATTAATATCCCAACGTGCATCGACACGATTCATGCATGCAGGGAGTCGTGCAAATCATCAACGTAGTCGCCGCGTTTAACGCTTGAAATGTGATCTATATTAGGCATGTATCGTTCATGTATGCACTAGCACTACATAGGAACCAGACGAAAAAAGAAGAGCTGTCCAAATTGTACAGTTAGGACGGATTGACGACAATTTGTCCTTTCAGTTTCAGAAGAAAAGTTGCGAGCCACACGGCAGATTCGCCATCGCCGTTTCACACTCTCCCGCCGGCCTAACTTTCAAATTTTTAGGCAGCCCTGGTTCAAACAGAATTAGGCCTACCCGTGCCGTTTCCTACAAGAAATCCAGATGGCTTTGTTTGCAGGTGGATAAAATCAATCAGGAGAGCATCTCCAGATATTTCCTATATTTAATTTGATAAATTTTGTATATTATCAACTCCAACAAAATTTGTCAATTCAAGAGTTTGTTATTTTTACCTTGCCAAAATCAAAAACATTTTTACATAGTGAATACAGAACTTTTATCTAAATCGAAACATATCCTTCCACCTTTTTTTTTGTTTCTGGTACTTGAAACCCTAAAAAGAGTTTCTAATTATTTTTCAACCGTCTAGTCATTTTTGTCAATCCGTATACGCGCGTGTAAAAATACGCATTAGGAGGGGGTGATGCCAAGTTGAGATACCAATTTGTTGGAGACTATTTTCCTTAGGCCCTATTTGGATGCACCAACTGAACTTTAGCTGACTAAATTTATCTACTAGACATTCAAATGACTTAGCTATAATTTAGCTATTTCAACTCAACTAAAGTTAGCTAAAATTTAGCTGGGTCTATTAGCTAGAGCATCCAAACATCCTATTATTTTGTAAATAAAAAAATTATAAATGCTAAATTAATAACAAACTCTCGGAGATACTCGCATGTAGCGGGGAGCACTGGTTCTGCGTTGCGTGATGCGTGGTGCGTGGGCCTTGAAAGGTTGGTGGAATCACTGGTCGCCTTGTACCATGCATTGGACCTCATGTATCACAACAAACGGACCTACCCAAATCAGTTCCTTTCCGGCATGGTCCAAGTGAGTGACCAACGTGGCAACGTTGCCACAACGTGACCAAGTTCTTTATTTTTATATCAGGAAAAAACATGACCAGGTGAGGTGGTCGTCACTAATTCACTACTCAGTACTCACTAGACATAAGCTCACCATGTAATAGTCATGAAACCAATTTAGATCCTGTGTGTATGCCCCCCATGTTTTAAAGTTTAACCACTGAATTTTAGATCACTTAAGCTGTTGAGTCTCTAAACAGACGGTCTACAGTACTATCTATAGTTTAATCACCTCAAAAAAAGGAACATCAGTTCATTAGACCATACAAGTGAGCTAAAGTGGTTTAAAATCTAATCCATAACTTTAGCCAACTAAAATTTAGATTGTGTTTTAATACAAGCGAGTCAAAGTGTTCAAAAGCTTAATTCTTAACTTTAGTAAACTAAAATTTAGATTATGGAATTCGAATAGACCCATAGTTAGATGAGTCGTGTTTGTTGGTGTTTTCACTAGTTCTGGTTTTTTATCACCGTAGCGTAATCATATGATTCAAATAACATAATATATAGTTTTTCTTCTCCTTATAGCATTTAGTTTTTCTTACTTTAAATTATTTTATTTTTGCAAATAATTTTGTTTCAAGGACTTTTTTGATGTAATTTAAATTCATGTATCACCATGAAATCTAATGGTTTAGGCTATTTTATTTTGTTGATTGATCTCATGATTGTATTAGAAATGGAGTCTGTTTTAATCTAAGTCATTAGATTATCATAAAATTGAACGGTGCATGTTCCTTTATATTTTTATTAATAACCTCAACAATGTATTAGGCATAGTTTTTTTATTTCATATCAATCATAAGATCATCATAAAATCCAATAAAATACTCTCTCATTTTAAATTATAAGATATTTTAACTGTTCTTTATACGTTACTTTTATTGCGCATCTGGACATAATGTGTATTTAGGTGCATAATGTATATTTTAGTGTAGGCTATCTGGTTCAATCTAATTGAACCGGTATATGTTCTTTTATGGACATTGTTATTTTTTTATTACTCTGGTAGTTTTAAGGCATCTTGGTGAACGTGATCATTCGTTTTACAGGCAAACAGTAACATAACAGTAGATCCATTCATCTTACCCTGATTAGAGGTCAAGGCAAGTGAAACAGAAGAGTCAATGCAAGTCGCTGCTGGGCTTGCTTGTGTCACCATCCGCCCAACAAATCCGCCCCAGCTTCAGCTGTTTGCAGTTTGCACTCAAGCTGGAGAGAGAGGCACCATCTCGTTTGTTCTCCCGTATACCCCGTTCTGCAGTGTGGAGTCCCCACCACTCGAGCACGGACGGCCTACTCCACCAAAAGCGAAGGGCCCCCAAAAGGCCAAACACAAAAGCGAGAGGGAGCAAGGCAAAGCTTCACCTCCAGCAGCAGGTGGTGAGGTGAGGTGCTTCTCCTCGCCCCAAGGGAGGCTCCTCTCCTCCCAGATCCCGCGCGCTCAGCGCCAGATCAGAGATCAGGGCGCACCGGCGGTCTCTCCATTGCCCGCAGATCCTGCGATGCGAGCTGGGCCGAGAGGGAGGAGCGAGGGAGCGCGCGGGTAGAGAAGGCGGGGCGGGGGAACGAAGGAAGGACAAGGAGCGCCGGCCGGAGCCCAGAGGCGGAGCAGACGTCCGGTCCCGGCGGATGAGACCTACGATGAAGGCGCAGCACGGCAACGGGCGCGGGAGCAGGAGCCCCTTCCTGACGTCCTACGCGCTCACGCTCGCCTTCATCACCTTCGTCTCCGTGCTCTACTTCAAGGACTTCTCCTCCACGCTGCACCGCCCCTTCCTCCACCGCCCGCCGGCGCACCGCAGCCGCCCGCCCCGCCCCCGCCACCACGCCTCCGACTCCGACACGGACGTTGCGCGCCGCGGCGCGGCGGCGGAGCAGCTGCCGTTCGCGGTGGGCGCGGCGCCGGCGGGGTGCGACGTCGGGCGAGGGGAGTGGGTGTACGACGAGGCGGCGCGGCCGTGGTACCAGGAGGAGGAGTGCCCCTACATCCAGCCGCAGCTCACGTGCCAGGCCCACGGCCGCCCCGACCGGGCGTACCAGCACTGGCGGTGGCAGCCGCGCGGGTGCTCGCTGCCCAGGTACGCTTTCCCCTCCCTCCCTCCCTCGTCATGATTCCGTGTGAACATTAATTCCGATCCGGCGGACGGTGCTGGATCAGCGTTGATCCAGACCGGATCGAGCGCACTCGTTTCAAATTTTGTCCCCTTTGATTGATGATGATGCTAGTTCGTCCTCAAAAGGATCACCGTTATTCTAATCTAATCTAAAATCTAAAGGAGTAGTAATCGGGAAAAAAAAAGTCGACTACGACATGGGATCGAGACGTGTGCGAACGGAGCCGACGAAAAACGGCGAGGTTTCGAGGCTTGCCTTGTCGGCATACGCTTGGTTTTGGACCATCCGAGCGCGCGGCCGGTCGCGAGCGCCGAGCGCGCGGCACGCGGCGCAGGCGCCAGGCGGCGGACGCGCGCGCGATTCCCCGGGTGGGCCTGGTCTGGTGGCCCGGCCGGCGTGTGGGTGTAGCCTAGCCGAGAGCCCGAGACCGTATCTCCTCGCAGTCGTAGGTGAGCAGGCAGCCAGCCTTAAACGCCATGTATGGGGGCCATGGGCGGTGGACCGCGGCAGGGCCATACGGCGGGACACGGGGTCCATGCGGCGCCGCGTGCGGCTCGGGCGGCCGCTGGACGGCAACGTCGGCAAGCAGATGCCAGCTAGATGCAAATTGAATGTTGATGTGGGCAGTTCTCGCCAGTTCGGGAGGTCGGAGGTGACCATGGCCCATGGGAGTATGGACATGCCGCTCCCTCAGCTCCGGCCGGTGCACCGCGACCACCACCAAGGAGCGCGCGAGATGTCATGTGCCGTGGGCACGGTCCACTCGATGGTGCAGCCTCGCATCGCATGGTGCCTCCAGTTGGTGCTGCCCTGGCCCGGTACGGGTTGCTTGGTTATTGATTGATTGATGACTCCTTGCCCTGCGCCCTGCGTGCTGCCGGGCGAGCAAGGGTGCAGGCTGTCACGTGGGAGAGCACGAGGTTCGAGCAAGCAAGCCATAGAGGGACCGGCTGGCCGGCCGGCCCCTCTGGCACGCTGGGCCCGTGCCCGTGCGTGCAGGTGTGCAGCAGAGCGGTGGACGGACACGGAGCCGGACCAATTGTACGGGCTTGGTTTCACGCTCCTTTCGCGTGGATCCGGTCTTACCGGCGCCAGTTTTGGTGCTTTCCTGTGCGGTTTGGTGCTTTGTTTCTATCCAACCTAATTTCTCAGCTTTCAAAACTCTTATTATGTTATTGATTGATTGATGTGACGCTTGAGTATTCTGAGGGTGGTATGTGCCATGGAATTTAGGGAACTGTTTAGCTGTACTAGTATATGGAGACATTTTGTTCGGCATAATTGATACAGTACATATCTAGTACATATCTACTTGGATTACAATACCAGGTCTAACAATTACCTACATCTGTAGGTCATGCACATTTTGGTTTGTGAATATATTTGAGTAACAGAGATACCTATACTTCTAACAGATATGTTTAGATGTGAAGATATAAGTCTCATTTTGTTTATGAAAAAACTTTTTTTTTGACTTAAATACAGGTAGGTGTCACGGTTGCGAGCGATTAGTGAATAGGATTCATGAGTAAATATTTATGGAGCAATTTAAGCCATTCTTTTGTCAGCTTTAGTTTTTTTTTTGAACTGTGTAGCCACGTCTTATATGAGTGCTGCAATGGGCCACAATCTTCTTCTTAACTGTCTTATGGAGTTTTGGTAGTAAATACTCATCTTTGTGATGAACAATTTCTTACAAGAAAATGTCTTTTGTTGCAGCTTCAATGCAACTCTAATGCTAGAGATGTTGCGGGGTAAGCGAATGCTGTTTGTTGGAGATTCTCTGAACCGCGGGCAATATGTATCATTGGTTTGCCTCCTGCATCGAATCATCCCCGAGAGCTCTAAATCAATGGAGACATTTGATTCCCTCACAGTTTTTAAAGCAAAGGTATTCCCTTTGTATCTTTTAGTATGACAAATGAAAAGCTTAGTAACAGAGTGAAGCATTGGCGCTTGCTCTGAATGTGGTGCATCATTCTTTTTTGCTGTTCATTGGACCAACTGTGATCACCAAGTATATCTTTGCTAAACTTTCTACCCAGGCATTTATACATTATTTTCCCTTTTTCCCCTTGTACAGTAACTACTTTTTATTCTTGATATGCATCAATGCATGTATCCAGTAGTATCTTCCCTTTCAATTTCTGCCTCAGAAAACGACCCCTAGAGGTTATAGCTGTTAAGAGTGTGTGTGTGTGTGTGTCCTGGTAAAAGAAAAAACAGCTATTTGATTTGCATCTTTGCCTTTATTTGTTCTTTTCTAGCTTTTGAGGTACATCCATGTGTGTGTGTGTGTGTGTCCTGCTAAAAGAAAAAAAACAGCTATTTGATTGTTCACAAAAAAAAAAAAAAAAAAAACAGCTATTTGATTTGCATCTTTGCCTTTATTTGTTCTTTTCTAGCTTTCGAGGTACATCCTTCTTTAGTGTCATCCATGCTGAAAAATTTAATGTTTCATGTCTGCTAGGACTACAATGCCACCATTGAGTTTTACTGGGCTCCCTTTCTGGCTGAGTCAAATTCTGATGATGCTGTTGTGCACCGTATTGCGGATCGAATTGTAAGGGGAACATCCATTGAGAAGCATGCCAAATTTTGGAAGGGGGCTGACATCTTAGTATTCAATACCTACCTTTGGTGGATGACCGGACAAAAGATGAAAATTTTGTAAGTGTCCTCCTTTACTATGCCAAGTTCTTTCACCGTCTGTTTCAAACTGAAACGTCCTCATACTTGAAAAATAAGCCGTGTAATTGACAGTTGAAGAGAGAATGTCTATTTCTTTGTAGTTAGCAAGAAGTCCCATATTTCTTATCCTTAAATACCTTTTGGTTTCAGGCAAAACTCTTTTGAAGATAAAAACAAGGATATCATAGAAATGGAAACAGAGGAAGCCTATGGAATGGTTCTGAATGCTGTGCTGAAATGGGTTGAGAGCAACCTGAACCCCAAAACTTCAAGAGTATTTTTTGTCACTATGTCACCCACTCATACAGGGTAGGCCTACCAGACCGAATGCAGTAACCTCTGTTTATGATTCTAGTTTCGAAAGAACTGCACATATATGGTATGCATGGCTACAACGATTAATACGGGTTTGTTCTTTTGTTAATATATAGGAGCAAAGACTGGGGTGATGATACCGATGGGAACTGCTACAACCAGACAACTCCTATCAAGGATTTGTCTTACTGGGGACCAAGCACCAGCAAGGGCCTGATGCGAGTCATTGGGGAAGTGTTCGGCGCGTCCAAGACCCCTGTGGGAGTTGTGAACATCACCCAGCTCTCTGAATACAGGAAGGACGCGCACACTCAGATCTACAAGAAGCAGTGGAATCCGCTAACCCCGGAGCAGATCACGAACCCTAAGAGCTACGCGGACTGCACGCATTGGTGCCTTCCAGGGCTTCAGGACACATGGAACGAGCTGCTCTACTCCAAGCTCTTTTTCCCCTGAGCTAAAGGTTGGGGCACCATCTGGAGGGTTCGATAACGGTAATCGATCGCCCAGTCCCATATTCCATTTTGACAGTGTGTAATAAGTTGCACGGTGAAGTTGGGACTGGGAGCACAACATATCATCATCTGGGAGGCTCTGGTATTGGTACGCTGGAGAATAGTTAGCTTGACACATCATATAGGTCCAACCAACATTCTGAAGAAGGCACACGTTACACAGGACTTCAGGAGATGGAAGCTCTGCTGTCGTAGTTGATTGATATATGAGGCCGGCTGTCTATACTTCGTTCGCAAAGCTTCCACGCGTCATGGTATTGTTGTAAGATTCATTTATTGAACTTGAACATGAGTGTTGGAATTGCACCAGGTGATCTTTTATATATATGCCTGATGATGTCGACCTCTCTTTCACGATGATGTAGTGTATTATGTGGGGTAAATTAGTAAATAATATAATTATCTGATTATTTTTTCTCTTCCCCTTTTTTAGACCTATACACTAGCACCAAATTTGTCTTTTTTTTTTTGATCAGGTACAATTTGGACGCACACACCCACACACACCACCACACACACGCAAAGAGAGATTGGGAAGCTCGCCGTCTCCAGGTCGCCTCCAGTGCGCGTACACACGCAAAGAGAGATTGGGAAGCTCGCTGTCTCCAGGTTGCCTCCAGTGCGCGGGAAACGCGCAGTACCACCGAACGCGCACGCGTGCGTGTACCTGCAAAATCTAGAGAAAATGTGCGACACCAGGGTTGAACCCTGGTGGGTAGCGTCCCACTGGACTGCCCTACCACCGGACCACAGCCCTTTCGCACCAAATTTGTCTTTTATAGAGAGAGAGGAATCAAACTTGTCTGATAGGCTGAACGTTGGATTGCTGGCCAGCCCAAGGGATGGCCATTGCAGAGTGGGCCGGAAGACGAACAATGGGTGTGGATTTTAGGCTGCCGTCGTGCCCGTGACGCATCGGTCAATGCCCAGCATGGTCCAAGTGGCGAAGAAATCAGGAACCTTAAGCATCACCTGCATCTCTCTGCTTTGTTCCTAGCTCTCTTGTTACCGTCATTATCTAGCCGCTGTCAGGACTCGGGAGATAGCAGAGTAACATTTCGTTGATCACGATATCACCTAGGACGCTGACGCGGGCGGCTGGTCACTGGTCAGTGATGTTATTCGATCCAACAACCGGTTCTCCGGTGTCCGCAGAGCAGAAGAGGAATTGTTCTGGAAGCGCAAATAGGAGTATGTGCTGACTTTGGTGCATGCCGACGCCAGCAGTTAGCTAGTAAAGCAGTACAGTAATAGACAGCATCCCTAACCTCTGTCCTCTGTGACATTTTTTTTTTGTTCTTGTCAGGATTATTAGGACCTCGGTCATAGCCTTTCTAGCCAGTGACGCGTACCCGGCACCAACCCTTCCCGTCCTGCGCGACACATTTCCAGCCGGCACTGTAGGGGGGCGGGACGCAGCTGCTTGATCCCGATCGGCTGCATTCTCAAATCTCAGCACAGCAGCGACCCATACACCGCGAGGCCCCTCCTCATCTGCGGCCTGCGGGCAGCTTTTATAACGGCAGCAGACGCTGTTGCCGAACACGCAAGCGTGCGTGCGTGCGGCACGACGGCCTGCCGGGCGCCCGGCAAACCAAGCCGCGCGCGTGTGTGCGCGCGCGCGCGATCGCCTTTCTCTCTCGCGTAGTCGCGTGGTCTCTCTCGGCGCTTCCCGTCGTCCGGGTCCGGCCGCCCATTGCCTGCCGCATCGAGGTCGAGGATTCGCACAATCTCGCAATGCGCACTCACGCACGCAGATGAGTAGCGGGCAATGCGCACGCAGCGGACTGGTAGCAGCAGTAGCTGGTCGTCTCGTCTGGTAGCATAGCGCGGGGTTCGCATGATTGCCGGTTGATTGCAGCGGAAGCATAGCGGGCTCTCCTTTGCCACCTTTATTTGGTGCGTGCGCCTACTCGATCCATCCTTCTCCCTCTTTCAGTCTTTCTCTCGCTCGCTCTCACAGACCGTCTCCCCGTCTAGTCTAACCAACCCGATTTGACAATTTGATGCCGGCCACCAAGAGCATTAAGAGGCAAGAGGGAGAGGGAGATGGAGGGAGAAAAGAAAATGGAAAGGGCTGGCTGGCTGGTTGGTTGGTTGGTGTCATTCGATTCGCAGCGGTGGCTGTTGCTTAGTGCTTACTGATTCTGCAAAGCGAGACGAGCTCGCACTTGCACTTGCACTTGCTTGCACATGACACAGCTCGTCCGGCCTCCGACCTCCGAGTCACCGAGGGCCTCCAGGCCCGTACCGTCGTCGCAAATAAAGCTATATAGCCAGGCTAATATATGTGCCAGCTTGACACGCTTCGCCACGAGTAGCACTATGCAAGAATGGCTTGGCTGTGGTGTGGACATGGGGGAGATGTGGCTGCGTGGAGCGTGGTGCTATTGATGATGATGATACTAGTAGTTCGATGTAGATCGATCCGGAAATGGCAGTGCAGTGCAGCCATGCATGCGGTTCTGGTTCTGGTTCTGGGGGTGGTGGTGGCTCGATCTCATATGGATATGGCCATACTACTACACTACCCACCCCACCGTTCACGCTGGAGGCAAGACAAGGCAAGGCCGATCGAGCTGGCGCGGGCCCAGCGACAGTGCCCAGACCAGTTAAATCCCGCCGGACCCCGAGGCCTCGTTCGGGCCCACGCGCAGGCGTTCCATGACCTACCGACGGCCGCCGCTGTAGACAGTCGACGCGACACGCACGCAGCTACCTGCTACCGCGATGACGATGGAATGGAGTCGCCCTACCGCCTACGGTTTGATTTCATGGACGGCAAGCAGCCCGGCATGGCCGCCGCAGGGCACTGGGCACCCACCAGGCCGGCCGAGCGGTAGGTGCAGTGCAGTGCATTCGCCGGGGCGTGCCGCACGATCGTCAAAAGGGTGCTTGAACGAATATATACTTGCTGTGGGCCGATCGGGGTTCGGAGCCGGACCCGCCGGCCGTCGGCGTCTCGGCGACGCCGCAACGGCCGACCGCACTCGCCGGAGACCACGGCGTGCGTGACGCGCGCAGCCGTGTTGTTTAAATTTTAATGCGCCGTCTCGTCTGGTTGGTTAAGGCCGCGCGCTACTCGCTAGTGATGCCTCTTCATCTGCGCAGAGCCGCAGAGTGGATTGCCCGGGTCGGTTAGGAGGCACGGTCACTGCACGCATCGGCGTTAAAACGCACACCTGTGACGCCTGGAGTGGACGCAGCCGCCTCGCCACGGCCCACGGGGAACGGGACAGCGACGAGCCGGATGCGCCGATATGATAAATGATGCTCGTGGCCTGCGGCGATCTGGCTTGCACACAACGTTTAATTTGCCTTCTTCTTCGTGTTCGGGCTCCATCTCGGCTGCGGATGGAAATCGGTGGACAGCCATGGGGCTTCTTTCGCGTAATGCGACGGCGATTTCACGGAATCGCCGGTTCCGTTCCTTTCTACAGTACCTTTATTATTTTCCAGATCGCGTGGCTCAACCGTCCGTGCTAATCACAGTGGAGTATGGTCGTATGGAGCTAGTGTTGCCAACAACTAAAAAAGCACTGAACGCGAGGCCCGTTGCTCAATGCTTTTCCCGGCCGCTCGCCACTTGCTTGTTTAAGGTCTGTTGTACCGTCCGTCAGGCTTCACAATAAAACCCTCACCAAACGCAAAACACAAACGCCTATTCATTGCCCAACTGCTCCGGTACCGTACCTTCTAAACCTTCCTTTTTCTGCCAAATATATATAAACTTTGCTTGCAAGACACACGGGGAAAAAACCACACCTTTTTTTTTCGTACAAGTTCTTGCTTAATTTTACTCACGGACCGGCCGGTGGTCGTGTTGCTTTCAGCTTTTCATTCGTTTTGCTGGGCAGTGGGCAGAATGAAGAACATTCCATCCCGTGCTCAGATCATCGTGTTGGTTGTTTGTCACTCTACCATGCACGTCCATCCACGGTCTGTATCTCACCGGATAACGCAGAATTTTAGGTGCACCAAATGGTATGGTACTATGGTGTGAGCAAAAGCTAAATAAGACTGAAGTTGACCGACCAGGAGAGACACGCTCACCTAAAAGTTTTCGTTTAACTGAAGCAACATGCTGCATTACCTTCAACTGCACCGCTGCGTTAGGTGGGTCCGTAGCACCACCACCACCACCACCACTACCGTACGTGTATCCCAGTGTTTCTTCGTAGCATTTCCAAGAGGCCCCAAATTTGACCCGGTACTTGACCGTTTATACAGGTGTTAATGCAAACATTTATCCCTCCTAAATCCTATATATACTCCCCACATAAGAGCAATTCGCTTGTATCTTAATGTCTACTAAATGCTAAGCATACTACATGAGTAATTATCTTCTTTATAACCGTCGATCACCCCTCTTGATGGGATCGTCCCATTCTTACTAGCACTACTACAGAACAGGGTCATAGGCCGATTCTCAAAATCGCCTTTAGTCTCGGCGTTTTTGCCGCCCGGGACTAATAGACCCTTTAGTCCCGGTCGGTAACACGAACCGGGACTAAAGGGCCTGCCCCAACGGCTACTGCGCAGAGCTGCCGGGGCAGGGACCCTTTAGTCCCGGTCCGTGTTACCAGCCGGGACTAAAGGGCACTCTTTAGTCCCGGTTGGTGCCACGGACCGGGACTAAAGATTTAGCCACGGTTTGTGGCTTGCCCCGGGATAAATGATCACCTTTTAGCCCCAGTTTTTAATACGAACCGGGACTAGAGCTCCTGGTTTTATAACCAGCCAACTTCTTCCTCCCCCGAGCCAGAGACATTCAAATTTCAGTGAGCTTCTTGCTTGTTCTTGCTGTTGCTATTGCTTGTTCTTCATTGTTCTTCGTCTCCGGCGTCAATTGGTGATCTTCTTCGACTCCGTCATCGTCTCTTTGCGTTTAAAGGTAACTATTTTCATCTCCTACCATGTCTTTTTAATATGAGAGGAATTTAATTAAAATATATACTT
This sequence comes from Coix lacryma-jobi var. lacryma-jobi, assembly GCA_009763385.1. Taxonomy (NCBI): domain Eukaryota; kingdom Viridiplantae; phylum Streptophyta; class Magnoliopsida; order Poales; family Poaceae; genus Coix; species Coix lacryma-jobi. The sequence goes on along the minus strand of CM019823.1, from coordinate 179,925,620 downwards.
TGCAAGAACAAGCATAGAAAGTTGAGTAGTTTAAATTGGTTCATCACAATCACTTGATAGTTTTCTACTGCTAGGTAGTATCCATTCTATATTTCATACTTATGCAAGACGAGTAATATTGAATTTTAGTGTCTTTTAGTATATTTTCTTTAGAAAAATGTGGAATTTATAATAGTTTGCAACAATAAATATAGAGAGTAGATAATGTGGAAATTGGTATTGTTATATCATATTTTTCGATTATCTAAATAAATAGAAAAATTTAGAGTCTTTTTTATTTATAATTGTTTAGAAAATTAGGAATTTGCATGTAATAGTTTAAAAATGAGCATGGATATAGTAGATGGCAACCGTGACCGGGTCCTCAGCCTCTCATCATCGGGATCCGAAGCGTTTGCGGCCGGATCTTCCTCTCATTGCTTGCGGCGAGTGTAAGCAGAAGATTGTGAAGGAGTACCGAGTGAGAAAAGAGGGAATCAACAAGGGTCGTATATTCTACAAGTGTCCGGACCATGAGGTGGGTTATTATTTACCCGCATTTGATTAATATGGTTCATTCGTATCGGTTTTGCTTGATGATGTTGTTTAAATTTCTTATTCTTTGTTCTAATTGCAGTGGGAGGGCACCGGCGGATGTAAAGGTTGGTACTGGGAGGAAGAGTACGTTCAGCACGTACGAAATTCTGTTGCACAGGAGGTTGCCGCTGAAGGTGATGAGGCAGTGAGTCAGCGGCAGCAGCCCATCCATGCTGATGAAGCGAATGATCTGTCTATTTTAGTTGGGATCGGACGCGATCTAATTATGTTGCTTAAGTGCATTTTATTTTTAGTTTTTTTAGTGCTAGCTGCGATAGTCTTCGTTGTAGTCAAGCTTGTTTGAATTAATCAATCATGTGATGTCATGAGTGTTGTGCAATAACATGAGAAACTACTAAGTGCATGGTTGTAATATTTAATGCAGATGTTGTCACGCAATTGGATGTATAATGTCGATCGCCGCTCCAAAGAGTTCATTGTTGGCGTGCACTATTTCTTAGGTGTGGCTGAGGCAAACAAGCAAGATGGTTTCATGTGCTGCCCATGCGCCGTCTGTAAGAATTTGAAGGAATATTCATGCCCAAGGACTCTTCATACGCATTTGTTGAAGTCGGGTTTCGTAACAAACTATATTTGTTGGACGAAGCATGGAGAAAGGGGGGTTGTAATGGATGATGGTGAAAAAGGTGAAGAAGAATTGGCCCATGCTGATATTATTGCTCAGTACGGTGCCTTTGATGATGATGCAGTGGGGGGAGATGGTGAAGAAGATGCGGCAGCGACAGAAGATATGACAGCTGATGTTGATGGTCTTGGTGATGCCATTCGTGATGCACAAAGTAAATGTGAAAGTGACAAGGAGAAGGTCAAGTTTGAGCGCATGCTAGAGGATCATACGAAATTGTTATATCCCACTGCTGAAGATGGCCAAAAAAAGCTGGGTACTACGCTAGAACTGCTGCAATGGAAGGCAAAGAATGGTACATCCGATAAAGCATTTGGGCAGTTATTGAAGATAATGAAAAAGATGCTTCCGAAATCGAACGAATTGCCCACCACTACGTACGAAGCAAAACAGGCCATCTGCCCTTTGGGATTAGAAATCCAGCAGATACACGCATGTCCTAATGACTGCATCCTGTACCGTGGGGAGGAATATGAGAATTTGGATGCATGCCCGGTATGTGAAGCATCACGGTATAAGATAAGGCGAGATGATCCTGGCGACGTAGAGGGTGAAGAACGTCCAAGCAGGAAGAAAATCCCTGCCAAGGTTATGTGGTATGCTCCTATAATACCACGCTTGAAACGTTTGTTCAGAAATAAGGACAATGCAAAGATGTTGCGGTGGCATAAAGAAGACCGTAAGGTAGACAATATGCTGAGGCACCCAGCTGATGGATCCCAGTGGAGAGCGATAGATAGAGAATTCCCAGAGTTTGCAGATGAGGCTAGAAACTTGAGGTTCGCTTTAAGTACGGATGGTTTTAATCCTTTTGCGGAGCAAAGCAGTAGTCATAGCACTTGGCCAGTTACTCTATGTATCTACAACCTTCCTCCGTGGTTATGCATGAAGCGGAAGTTCATTATGATGCCGTTGCTCATCCAAGGGCCGAAGCAACCTGGCAACGACATCGATGTCTACCTGAGGCCATTAGTTGAGGAACTTCTACTTCTATGGAGCAAACCAGGCATACGCGTGTGGGATGAGTACAAACAGGAACACTTTGACCTGCGAGCCTTATTGTTCGTAACAATCAATGATTGGCCGGCTCTAAGTAATCTTTCAGGCCAGACAAACAAGGGATATAATGCATGCACACACTGTTTTGAAGACCTTGATAGTTTATTTTTGAAAAACTGTCGGAAGGTCGTGTATGTTGGGCACCGTCGGTTTCTTCCTGTGGGCCACCCAGTAAGAAAGAAAGGCAAACATTTTAAAGGTAAGGCAGACCACCAAACCAAGCCTCGTAACCGAACCGGAGATGATATACTTGAAATGGTGAAGGATACGAAAGTAGTATTTGGAAAGGGACGGGGCAGCGAACCTGTTCCTAAAGATGCTTCGGGACACGCACCCATGTGGAAGAAGAAGTCCATATTCTGGGAGCTACCCTACTGGCATGTCCTAGAGGTCCGCCATGCGATCGACGTGATGCACTTGACAAAGAACCTTTGTGTGAACCTGCTTGGATTCATGGGTGTCTACGGAAAGCCTAAGGATTCACTTGAAGCACGACAGGACTTGCAGCGCATGAAAGAACGAGACAACTTGCATCCGGAGAAGACAGATGACGGACGCCATTACTTAAGCCCTGCTAGCTACACTCTTAGCAGAGAAGAAAAGGAAAGCATGTTTGAATGCCTTAACAGCATCAAGGTCCCATCTGGATTCTCCTCCAATATAAAGAGAATAATTAATGTGCCAGAGAAGAAGTTCCAAAACTTGAAGTCCCATGACTGTCATGTGCTTATGACCCAATTGCTTCCTGTTGCTCTAAGAGGAATTCTACCTCCACATGTACGTCTAGCCACCGTGAAGCTATGTGCATTCCTCAATTCAATTTCACAAAAGGCAATCAATCCAGAGGAACTTTCTACTTTGCAGAATGATGTCGTTCAATGTCTCGTCAGCTTTGAGTTGGTGTTCCCTCCATCCTTCTTTGATATCATGACACACCTCCTAGTTCACCTGGTCAAGGAGATCATTATTCTCGGTCCTGTGTTCCTACACACCATGTTCCCATTCGAGAGGTTCATGAGTGTCCTGAAAAAATATGTTACTAACCGTTCTCGGCCTGAAGGAAGCATCGCCCAGGGCTACGGAACAGAGGAGGTCATAGAGTTTTGTGTGGACTTTATTCCAGACCTTGACCCGATTGGCGTTCCTGAATCACGACACGAGGGCAGACTCAGTGGCAAGGGAACACTAGGGAAGAAAACATATATCGGTACAGGAGACGATTACTTCGATAAAGCACACTACACAGTTCTACAGAACTCCTCATTGGTAGATCCATATATCGAGGTACATAAGGATTTCCTTCGATCCAAGTGGCCCGGGAAGAGTGAATCTTGGATTACACGTCAGCACATGCAAACCTTCGGCGATTGGTTACGAAAACAATGTCAGGGTGATGACAACATAGATGAGCAGCTTTATTTGTTGGCCAAACAACCATCGTGGCATATCAGCACGTACAAAGGGTACGAGATCAATGGGAATACATTTTACACAGTAGCCCAAGACGCAAGGAGCACCAACCAAAACAGTGGTGTACGCGTGGATGCCACGGATCCAAATGGGAACAAACAAACATATTATGGCCGCATACATGACATATGGGAACTAGACTACGCACCTAATTTTAAAGTCCCTTTGTTCCGGTGTAAATGGGTCAAGATGACCGGTACCGGAGGTGGGGTAACTGTCGACAAGGAGTATGGGATGACATCAGTGGACCTCAATAATATTGGGTACAAAGACGAACCATTTGTCCTTGCCGCAGATGTGAGTCAAGTGTTCTATGTGAAAGACATGTCTACAAAACCAAAAAGAGGGAAAAATGACAAGAACTCGATCGTCAACGAGCCAAAGCGCCATATAGTTCTTTCAGGGAAAAGAAACGTTGTCGGAATTGAGGACAAGTCAGACATGTCAGGTGATTATGAAAGAGATGATCGAATTCCGCCATTCAAAGTGAACAAAGACCCAAGCATTTTGTTAAACAATGAGGAAACTCCATGGTTAAGGAATGATCATAACCAAGGGACATATGTCAAGAGGAGGTTCACAGTTGTGCCCGCTTAATAGTGGGTTGTAAATATATTATGTAATAATTAATTAATTAAGACTTCATTTATTTGATAATGGATTTATATATATATATATATATTTAGTAGTAGTGATCATTGATTTATGTGCTTCTCTAGATGTGAATCTCATACTATTTTTTAAAAGAAAGTATATCAAATATTCAATTTTCTGTTCAATTAGAAAGATTTAAGATATATTTAAAAAAACTAAATTTAAAAATCTAAAACTACTGCATCTGTCGCGTATAACAAAATTGGGCAATGATTGTTTAGGTTTTAAACAAAAGATTAACGTCCAAATGATATGAAAATAAATTTTCTATTGAAAGCCAACAATTTTTTAAATTTAAATTGAACATTACATTTTTGCATTAACCAAATATGAATGGTTATTTACATTTATATTTGTTATTATAAAAAAAGAAAAGAATTTATGCTACAAAATTTTCTACTATACAATAAGGTTAAAGGATATACAACTGTTATTTTTAAGTAATTTTATGCCTACTGTTCAATTTACTATGCAATTAACAAGAATTACAACATATTTATATAGTGGAAACTTAATACAAAACCCAAAATACTGAAAACCCAAAACTGTGGCGGGAAAGAACCCTTTAGTCCCGGGCCGTCTTACGCACCGGGACTAAAGACCCCTTTAGTCCCGGTGCGTAAGCCCGCCCGGGACTAAAGGTCCAACCCTTTAGTCCCGGGGCGTATTACGCACCGGGACTAAAGACCCTTTAGTCCCGGTGCGTAATTCGCCCCGGGACTAAAGGCCCTCCCGGGTATATAGGGCACAGGGCACAGTGTGCCCTCCAATCTTCCCCAGATCGACGCCAGTAGCCCCGCCTCCAGTCCGCGCCGCCGCCCTCGAGCTCTCCTCGCCGTCGAGCCTCTCCGCTCCGCACTCGGCCTCCCACGCCGCCGTCCTCCTCTCCGTCGTGTCCACGCCGCCGTCCTCCTCGCCGTCGTGTCCGCGCCGCCGTCCTCCACGCCGCCGTCCTCATCCACTCCGCCGTACGTCCTCCACGCCGCTGTCCTCCGCGCCGGCCGCCGTCATCCGAGCCGCCGGCCTGTGCGTGTGTGTGTGCGTGTGCAGTGTGTGATGGTGTGCGTGTGTGTCCAGTGTGTGTGAGAGTGTAAAAAAATATGAAAAGGTTAAATAGAAAAATTGATATATATATATGTATATATATAAAGAAAAAGAAATGAATATAAATAGATATATATATTTATAGATAATGAATATGAATTTTTCTATTTAACCTTTTCATTTCTTTTCTTTATAGAAAAAGGAAAATCATATATATATGTTTTTTTAACGTAACAAATATATGTTTACACATATATTTATAGATTATTTTCTATTTAACTTTTTCATTTCTTCTTTTCTAGAAATAGATATATACAAATAATGAATATGAATAGATATATTTACAGAAAAAGGAAAATCATATATTGTTTTTTTAACGTAACAAATATGTGTTCGACATGTAGTCCTGGTGACCGCCGCACCGACCTCGCCGCCGTCCACTGTCATCCGCACCGTCGTCATCCTCGCTGCTGTCCACCGTCGTCATTCTCGTCCACGGTGTGTAAATCACGTGACAAGGATATGTTTAAACATGTATTTATTACTCTTAGAAATATGTGTTCATAGAAAATCATGTGCCATGTCGGAACATGTATTTATTACTCTTTACGAATATATGTTATTGTCATGTTATTTTTATGAATTGCCTAAAACTCGAAACCCCAAAACCTGAAACCCTAACCCTAAACCCTCGAACCTAAACCACTAAACCCTCAAACCCCGAAACCCCGAACCCCGAAACCCTAAAACCCGAAACCTCGAACCCCTAACTCTAAACCCTCAAACCCCTAAACCCCGAAACCCTAAACCCTCAAACCCCTAAACCCCGCAACCCTAAAACCCGAAACCCCGAACCCCTAACTCTAAACCCTCAAACCCCGAAACCCTGAACCCCAAAACCCCGAACCCCTAAACCCTAAACCCTAAACCCCGCAACCCCGAACCCCTAAACCCTAAACCCCGAAACCCCGTACCCCTAAACCCCGAAACCGTAAAACCTGAAACCATAACCCTAAACCCTCAAACCATAAACCCCGAAACCCTAAACCCCGAAACCTTAAACCCCGAGACCAAAACCCTAAACCCTTAACCCCTAATTAAACCCCTGGTTTTCGGTTTTCGTTTCACATACATGTATAAAGCTCCTTTAAGTGTTCGATCATATTGTATATATATTTTAATATTCACAGAAATGGCCGACCCAAATGAGAATGTGATGGAGGAGGAAATGATGAATATCATAGCCGGCGACGATGACGGGAGTCAATACTTATTGAATTACGAAGACATGACCATGCATGATGAAAATCTCACTGAACAACAAGTTGAGATGGAAGAAGGCAATACAGGCGAGGTATATATACAATGTGTCGTGTTAGGGTTTACATTTACTTTATTACTTGATTAGGTTTTATGTCAACTTGTATTAGGGTTTCATCTTCATGTCTTTACCTATATGTAGCCCTCTGGATCGACGTCTGCGACAGGGCAGAGCAGACCAAAACGAGGGCCGAAGAGGCCGTTGAAGGGCCGTCATGTAATCTCCGAATTCGATATGGCTACAGGCCAACCACTAGGACCCAATGCAAAGAAATATGTCTTTCACTGTGGGTTCCTTGTGAGAGATCGGATTCCGATAAGTGCCCGTGAATGGAAAGAGCGGCGAAGTGCTCCCGAGATCAGTTATGTCTCCAATCTTGACAAGCAGCTAGTCTGGGATAACGTCCAAGCTCATTTCTCGTTTGACACGGATGATGAGGAGCTGCTGAGGCGAATTCGGGAGTGGACAATGAAGAAGATGGCCACACTTTTTCAGGACTGGAAGAAGAAATTGTACCACACCTTTGTGCTGAAGAACGAGACGCCAGATTTCAACTCTAAGGCGTATGTCAAGATAAGGGCCGATTGGGATGAATTTGTACAGTACAAAAGATCACAAGAGAGCGAGGCCCGGGTCAGAGTAAACAAACTGAATGCAGCTCAGAAGAAATACCACCATCATTTAGGATCAGGTGGCTATAAGACTGCCCTTCCAAAGTGGGAGAGACAAGAACACGAGATGCTTGCCAGGGGGGTAGTCCCAGAGACAATAAGAAGAAATTGGAGTGAACGGTCCAGAAATTGGTTCTACGCTCATGGGGGAACCATAAACCCTAATGATGGGACTCAGCTCAGAGATAAACATGACAATTCTGTTGGGTTTGTTGATCCATATGTGGTTTTCAAGGCTCCAAACCCTTCAGCGACTTGGAGCGATGAGTCGTGTATGAATCTCATGAGGTTCTTCGTGAACCAAAAAGATAGAGAAAAAATACTCTTCCCATACAACTTTAAGTGCGTGAGACATATATAGTTAATAATAAGTATATGCACATTTTATTTTACTTAACCCTAATAATCTATATATATGAATCATGTGTATCAACAGCTATCACTGGATACTGATGGTCATTGATCTCAAACACAGCAATGTGTTAATCTATGACTCGTTGAGCAAACCGCAAGAAGATTACCAAGATATGATAGACATCCTCCAAAGGTAATTTTTCGATCCCTAGCTTCCATGCTTAAAGTATAGACTAAGCTTGTATATATATACTAATTAATAAATAATGATCCAACTATTAATGTTTCATTGGCCGGATTAGGGTTTGGGAAAAATTCATTGCTCGGGAACATATGAGTCAGTGTAAGGCCTCACTTACAATAAAGCCACGACTACCAGTAAGTTTACACCTTCGTCAATGTACGTGTATCTTTATTATATCATGTCATATATCATATCTTTATTACGAGATGAATCTTTTCATTCTACAGTGGATTTTGAGACAAAAACAGGGTACCAACTTATGCGGATTCTATGTTTGCGAGTACATGATGATAGAATCAAATAGAATTCCTGAAGAAATCATCAAAGTACGTAACATGTTTCTTTTCATTTTTTATAGACTTAATATTGATAATATAGATATAACTAATATCTTCTTTAATTCCAATTGAAGACTGACTGGTTGAAGCAAAAAGTGATGCTACAAGACCAATTGAAAGCAATACAAGAGTCAATAGCAGGATTTCTTCGGGAACAAGTCATAAGTCCAAACGGCGAGTTCTACTATAATACCGACGACCCGTTGATTCCAAACAATGATGATCATTTGTATGCCCTGTAGATATTTAGATGGAGTACAACTTGTAATAGGTTTATAGTACTAACTTTAGAGTACAACTTTTGTAGATAGATATTTGGACAACTTCTACATGTATATATATTGCTTGTAATTTTATATGTACATATTTATATATATATATATGTAGTTCTATAGTTCAATTATATATGCATGCAATAAGCTTATTGTGTTATGCTGCTAATATATATAAATTATATATATTAGCAGCAAAGAATACATATTAGAAAACCTATTAAATAAATAAACAAAACTAAAAACAGAACTGAAATGAAAATAAAAAAGAAAAAACCAGGGACCCTTTAGTCCCGGTTGGTGATACCAGCCGGGACTAAAGGGTGCTGCTGCGGGGCACCACTGGCAGCACCCTTTAGTCCCGGCTGGTATTACCAACCGGGACTAAAGGGGGGGCTTTAGCCCCGGTGGCCGGAGCCGGGACTAAAGGGGGGGGGGCCTTTAGTCCCGGAAGCGTAGTCCCGGCTCGGCAACCGGGGCTAAAGGCCCTTGCCAACCGGGGTTAAAGGCATGTTTCTGTAGTAGTGTAGACGCGACTAGACGAAGCAATGGTGAGAGGTGGGCTGTCTTTGTATGATTTGTAGAGTTGATTTGTTGTGAGATAAAAATACTATTCTATAGCTGAAAAGTAAAATTGATTCTAGCTGAATAGCTCAACCGAATAGAGTCGTAGTAGGAGCAGATATGCAGTAACATGCCAAAAGTATTTTTTTAGCAAATTGAGCAAAAACTGTCTTTTCACTTAGTAGATAGCAAAACACAATCCGAAAAATTTATATGGTCAGAGGAGCCAGAGAAATAAAGGAAAAATACTAAAATAATGACATTAACAACATCAACAACTATATACTCGAGTATATTGCTACCCAAATGGGCACCGACTCCTCTTTTACATTAACTATATAGGTATACTCGAGTAATAAAGACTACTTTTGTAGAGCTTGGTTTTGATGGCGATTAAGGTGAGAAGGAGATGAGAACAAATCAATTTAGAAATGATTCACGTGGTAAATGGATGGGGAGCAGCAAGAAGCGGTTGGGAACGGATTTTTAGCTCTCAACTCATAGTGTAAATAGAGAAGTGATTTTCGTCAACTTCCCACTAAAATCCAGTTATATTTTAAGTGTTTGACAGGACTAAGCAGAAGCTGGAAGTAAAGTTGATAGTGAAGCTAAGGCTGAGGCTAGGAGCGGTGCTAAAAGGGCCCTAAACTGACATAGTCCACATGACATATCTCAATGGACAGAAAAAACAAACTCACAAAAATCATTTTACGTCCAAGCATTACTAAAAAGAGTAGCTTGAGTCCTGCACAACTTAGCCATAGAACATTACTAGAAACAAAATTAAGCCTAAAATATCTTGTTTCTTTTTCACGTAATCTAGGACCTAAATGCTTAGATCTAGGTATGGGATAGACGATAGTTGGCCTTCGCATATGAGGGATATATGGCAACAGACAACAATGTCTTGAGTGGATATAACAGTGCAAACCTGGAATGCGATTTGTCCATAGGAATAGTGCAAAAAGATTGATAAGAACCAGTTAATTTCATAAAAAAAAACACAAAAAACAAGGAAAAGCCCCCACTTTGAGGGACAAAAGGAAAGAGGATTGGAAAAGGAGATATAATATTCAGATTTTTCAAATGGCTCCCTTCATGATAGAATTTAGGGAAAGTGTTTTTTTTTCTAAATTTGATCAAGATGTTGTGCATAGCAAGAACTTTGTATTGCACATAATAAGAACTACGTACTTATAGAAACCAAAACATCGATTGAGGGTTCGACAGAGAGACTATTGAAAATGGAATAAATTATTCCGCGTGTTGATCGTATGGTGGCCTAATTTAGTTCTAACTAAACCACTTGCCTTTTTATGTTTGCCTTTATGTATTTCTATAAGAAAAGCACGTTCGTAGCGAGTCGTTAATTATTCAATGAACATTACTGATAGCGGGGTTTAACTGAAAGGAGATCGGGCGTTAAAATTTTGAAGGAGCAACCCCTACGTGACAGCGACTGTAAATATTACGTGTGAACCTGTTGAAACCTCAACGAATTCCATATGACAACAACGACAAGAGCACACAAAAATTCCTCGCGATTTACATTTTTTTTTTTTGACCCAGACATCTCCTGCACTCCGGCAAACGAAACACTAACCGAAGCACACGAATTTCCGCGCGACCGGGTTCATATCCAGATAACGGCCGCGCGCCAGTCTGCCGGAATTCCGTCGGACGGGAGATGAGATCCTCCTCGTCACCTAACCGCAACCGCAAGAATCTGAGGAGCAGGGAGCAGCGGCCCCCGCCCCCTCCTCCGCCACACCTAACCCGCCCGGTGGTAAAGGCAAATCTCACCGGCCGTGCGGTACCAGCCGCCCCCCAGATTTCGCCAATAAAATCTCCATTGACGAAAGCTTGCCGGTGTCGTCCTGCCCACGACGCGCGCGGTTGTTACAGCCAGTGAGCGCGGGACCTGGGCCCCTGCACCCCCTGCGGCCCTGCCCCGTGTTATATCTGCCGCGCTGCACAGGGAGAGAGAGAGAGAGAGAGACTCGAGTCCAGCTCGGCCGGTCAGTAGTGGATAGCTCGGCTCGCCAGCCGCTCGCCCCCAGATCCCAATGCGCGCCGCCGCGTCGCTCTAGGCCGCGGAAGCTAGTAGCTGCTGCGTGACACGCCGGGGGCGGACGTACATCAGGTGCGCCGTGCGCAGCCATCATCATCAGCCATGAAGGTCCTCGCCGTGCTGGCGCTCGTCGTCGCCGCCGCCGCCGGCCAGGTACGCGTACGTGTGGCTAGCTGCGTGTCCTCCCTCCCTGCTGGTTTCCATCCACGCATTGCGTGTCCGTGCTGGTGACCGTGCGCGCGCGCGTGCGTGCAGGGCGAGGAGGGCGCCGGGCCGCTGCCGTTCGCGGTGGGCGCGGCGCCGGCGGGCTGCGACGTCGCCCAGGGCGAGTGGGTGCGCGACGACGAGGCGCGCCCGTTGTACCAGGAGTGGGAGTGCCCCTACATCCAGCCGCAGCTGACGTGCCAGGCGCACGGCCGCCCCGACAAGGCGTACCAGAGCTGGCGCTGGCAGCCGCGCGGCTGCGCGCTGCCCAGGTACGCTTCGCACTTCGCAGTCGCAGACCTCCGTCCTCCTCCCTCCCGTCGCCGGCGCTGGCGCCGGCCGGCGTCCGTCTCGCTGTTTTTGCGTCGTGCGGCTCGCAGTAGCACGGTGAACATTGCGTGCGCCGGCTGCAAGAATCCAATGCCCCTGCTCCTCCTTTTCGGCGAGAAAACGCAGGAACCGTGTGTGCCTGCACCCTGCAGTAGTAGGAAGGAGTTACTGCTCCTGCTTGCTTTCTGTCTTTTTTTTTTTCCCCGAAGGTTAAAAGGACACACACGCGCGGTAACAAAAGAGGGTATTCTTACGCGTCATCATGGAGCATCTCGATCCTCGAGAGCTGCGCTCACTTGTGACTTGTGTAGGACGGCAATAATGCGCGGCAGGGCCGGGGCCAGAGTACGTACGTCCCCGATAGTACACAGGACTACAGTGCGCAGGGCAACAGTTGGTAGTAGGTGAGCCATGTTCATGTTCTAGAGGTAGTAAAATTAACCATCAATGGCAGTAAAATTATTAGCTTCTTGAACAATGGACCGAGAGGAAGCATAACAGCAAGAATCTAGTAGGAGTAGGTTTGTTTGCGAGACATAACAGAGAATCCATAGCATCAGGATCAGCAAAGGTTGTGGTTATACTGTACTCCGTACGTAACTAACTGCTCCTATATAAGTACTGTACTCCGTATTTTATAGCGGCACACACCAACCACAGAGTTGACATGAACGACGTGTAGTGGTCATCAGTTTTACTACAGTTACGCTCGATTTCAGCAGACGAACACGACCCTAGTTCCCGGTTCAAATTCCCAACAGACTAATAACAATTAATAAAACGTGGTCCATCCATCAGCGCTCGGGACACGTTTCGTAAACGCGATCTTGGTCAGCAGACAGCGAGGCTCCATGCATGTGTTTTGTGGCCGTCGCATTCCGGCGACGTAACGTCTGTCCTGACTCCTGACTGACCACCACTACCCGCACTATAAACCATCCATGGTGCGCCGCGGCATGCGACGCAGACCAAACCGGCGAGGAGCCGAGGAGGCCACTAACCCTACGACTCGTTCGGCTGGGGACCCAAGATCCAGTGCCTGGCTCGATTGGTTCAGCACACCACTCACTAGTCACTCCCCAGGATCAGGACCGCTAGCTGCCGGCCGGGACGTGTCAGCGCGGCGGAGAGCAGGGCAGTGGGCAGCGCAACTGCACTGCAAGACGTCTCGCCGTGGTCCAGAGTCCCGACGACTCCTGTAACTGTACTGTACTCCCTCCGTCTCAAAATAGATGTCACTAGAAAACCGTGTTTCCCTCACAAACACGTTTCCCTAGTGACATCTATTTATATTTAGAGACGGAGGGAGTAAGCGGCAAGGATCGGTCTGTTTCTGTTCTGGTGCGACGTCACGCATCGCCTAGTGGACTCGGGTCGTCGTTGCCTTCTGTCTTCTGCCGTTATATTATTCTTTGGTGCTGGTCTGCTGGATTGCATCGCATGCCGCGTGACAGCGATCACTTAAATAACCCGGTGACCACGGTGAATGATTGGAATTAATAAATAATCACAAGCAGCTTCAACGCGACGCTGATGCTGGAGATGCTGCGTGGGAAGCGGATGCTGTTCGTGGGCGACTCGCTGAACCGGGGCCAGTACGTGTCCCTGCTCTGCCTCCTGCACCGTGCCATCCCCGACGGCGCCAAGTCGTTCGAGACGGTGGACTCGCTGAGCATCTTCCGGGCCAGGGACTACGACGCCACCATCGAGTTCTACTGGGCGCCGATGCTGGCCGAGTCCAACTCCGACGACGCCGTGGTGCACTCCGCCGCCGACCGCCTCATCCGCGGCGCGCCCATGGACAGGCACTCCGGCTTCTGGAAGGGCGCCGACGTCCTCGTCTTCAACTCCTACCTCTGGTGGGTCGCCGGGGACAAGATCCAGATCATGTGAGTAGTAACACACCACCTGTCGTCGCTGCTGCTGCTTCTGATCCATTTTTTTTATACTTCAATTCAATAACTGACGACGATGAATCGTGCGTGCACCACACCACACACCAGGAGGGGCGCCGACAACGACCCGAGCAAGGACATCGTGGAGATGAAGTCGGAGGAGGCATACCGGCTGGTGCTGTACCAGGTGGTCCGGTGGCTGGAGCGCAACGTGGACGCCAAGAAGTCGCGGGTGTTCTTCGTCACCGCGTCGCCGACGCACACGGACGGCAGCAAGGCGTGGGGCGGCGACCACCAGGCGGACGGCGGCGGCTGCTACAACCAGACGTCGCCGATCAGCGCCGCCGCCGACTCCTACCGGGGCAGCAGCACGAGCCGGGAGATGCTGCGGGTGACGGAGGAGGTGCTGGCCACGTCGCGGGTGCCCGTCGGCCTGGTCAACATCACGCGCCTGTCCGAGTACCGACGGGACGCGCACACGCAGACCTACAAGAAGCAGTGGGCGGAGCCCACGGCGGAGCAGCGCGCCCACCCCAGGACCTACGCCGACTGCACGCACTGGTGCCTCCCCGGCGTGCCGGACACGTGGAACGAGCTGCTCTACTGGAAGCTCTTCTTCCCCAGCAACGATCAGTTCCTCTGATGAATGATGATGATGATGATCGCGTGTGAATGTGACTGCCTCTGCCTACAGACAGACAGACACTTGGAAACGGACTGCTAGGGGCTAGCCCAAAGAAATTAAATGTAGATGAAGAACAAGAACTGAACCTCGTGTAAGTGGTGTACATTGTGCATGTCTGCGCCATGCTCCCCGCCGTTAGTTCGTGGTTCATGGAGCAGAAACCTTCTGTTCATGTATGTAATCAGTTTTTCTTTCTTTCTTTCTTTCTTTTTTCTCGGGTCATTGTAAGAGGCTCCTTTTTGTTCCAATTTCAAAAAAATCAGGGGAAAAACGTCTTCTTGTATGTAATCCAGAGCATAGCTGCGTGGTCCACAGCGTATGTTAAGCACATATTTACACCACGAACGTATATGTATAAGCTATGGTTGAGTATATGATGACAGATTCAATTTCCATGATTCTATATTCCTGGTTTACGCTGTGATCATTCTTTGTGAAACAACTAGAATACTATTTGAGCCACCAATGGACCCTCAAACCACACAGTTATTTTACATTGTTTACAATTCAGATGATAAGAGCAAAGAGACTGAAAGTGGTGCAGAGAAGCTTGCTACTACTCAGCCTTCAACCATGGAGGAGACAACGGATCCAAGTAGACTGCAAACTGATGCAGGTGTCTCTGATGACAATAATGACAGTGATGAAAACTACGTTGATTCAGAAGATGGTGAATCTAGTGATAATGAGGTTTGTATAAGTGTTGAACTGTGACACAACTGCTATTTTCTGAATATTTTAGTTCTTGCTGTCGCTCTTGCTATTCAGTGAACTCATCACTACGTATTGGTAAAAAAAATAAGTGAACAACCAAGTGCCAGCCATGCATGTCTCACTGTTGATCTTGGAACTTATACCTTGTTCATGATTAAAATTGGCACTGAGTGATGTGTTCCATGGATCTACTAAGCCCATTCCGTGAATTACATTTTACTGACACTGGATTTTACTAAGTTGTGCAAGAAGATGATTTTGCTTGTCTCGTATCGAGTGCTGGATGCGAAGACAACATCATGTGCTTGGGTACTTTAGAACATGGTTCTCGCTATCGTCTACTAACATCATGTGCTAGGAGTACTACTAGGGCGTTGGTGTTCCATCGTCATTTGTGTTACAGCATCTCCAAGAGACTCTTTATATCTTTCCTAACTTATAGGAATAGAGATTTTGATGAAAAAACATCCTCCAACAGTCTCTTCAATTGGATATCTAAATATAGATATTCTCTATTCCGTATTTCTCGCTAGCCAAAGATGGAGAGCGAGAATAGCTCTCTAGACTGTGCACAAGATATAGAAAAGCTGTTGGAGATTATAAAGATATAGAAAACGATTTTTACTCAAATGACTCTTTAAATGATGATTTAGAGAGTAGATTTTAGAAAAGCTCTTGGAGATGCTCTTAATCTTCTTCAGCTTTTCGTTTTAAAAATGATGCATGGTCCATTCTCTGATTCTTTCCCATCGCTAACATTCATCCTACTTCGTTCTCTACATCCGTAATGCCAGATAATAAAACAACATTTCGTTCTTGATAAAAATAAAACCAAATGATATTCGCAAAACCAAATTCTTGCACAAGTCACGGAATGGCATTTTATGGACCGCAAAGTCCCCACGTATGAAGCCCATTAAGGATCAAACGAACAAGCGAGCCCACTGTGCGAGTGCGCATGTGGGCCACGGTGGCCGATGTACACTACTAGGCCTTTTTTTCCTTCATGGGCCAACGAGGACACGAGGAACATCTCTTTTGCAACTTTCCTTTTTAAAAAAACTTACCTGTTGCTAATTTTTATTAACTTTGCTTTAACTTCTGTTTTTTTTTTCTCTATTTGGTATTATCATAAAATTTGAGCTTCTTGATAAAAATGTTGTAACTGCATATGAACTAGTCCCTGCCTGACTCCGTGTGCAGCACTGCAGCAACAGCGTCCGTTCCACGGGCTAGTTCTTACTCACTAATGACTGCATTGTTTGGTTTCATGAATCTAAAGCATCACGAACGGGACTAGTCACTAGTTGGTACTCGCTGATGACCAGTTTGTCCATGACTTCAATTGTCGAGAACCAGAGCTGGAGCTGGGGTTTTCAGGAGGAACTACTAGAACATTGATGTAGCTTCGTTCCCAGTGCTACTACGAAACCATGCATATGCATATAAACAAATTCGAAACAAGATGCTCAGTCTGAAAACAAATAGAAATAGACACTCGTGCGCCGCAGGCTCCAAATGTGCTGTCAACCAAGATTATAAGTGTCATTGGAGGTTCCAATGGAGGTCGATCTCCACTTGGTGTTGGGATTCCCTGCATGCTTTCAGTCATGACAACTTCAGCAGACACTAAGAATTTTGCAGGTTGCCCAAAAAAAGGCCCGATGGTCACACAAGTTGACAGTGCTGTCTGACGCTAAAGATTTTTAGTGTCAGAACTTACAGTGTCTGCATAAGTCTCACGATATAAGTTTTTAGGTCAGATCGTCCGGCGATGTATCCACTTTTAGCGTCAGATTGTCCGGTGCTAATCTTAGTGTTGTGGTGTAGTGAGTATATAAATGATGTGGACAACGAAAGGCCTTCTTCCAAAACTTTTGTGCCCCATAAGTTTTAACCATACTCCATTAGTCTCTTAGAAGGGAAGGGAGACATGGATTTGATTTATTTGAGTTTCAGTTCTGCCGTCCAAGTAACCTGACTGGCCTGTTTCCTTTTGATTACTCTTAACTTTATGTCCTACTTTATACTCCGTGATGCTCTGCAGGCTGCAATTTATTGGCCTGTTTCCACGAACATGATAGATATGCAGCTGAAAGGGACGCTGTGTTAGCCTTTTTAGGCCTTGTTTAGTTTCTCCAACTTCCCCCAAATATTTCTAGATTCCCCATTACATCAATCTTTAGCTACATGCATGAAACATTAAATATAGGTAAAAAAATAATTGATTGTACTTTTAGTATCTACATGTCGAGACGAATCTTTTGAGCCTAGTTGGTCCATGTTTGGACAAAGTTTGTCAAATAACAACGAAAGTGCTACGGTGCAGATTTCAAATATTTCTCGGAACTAAACAAGCCCTTAGTGTATGCTTTGACTAAAGTAATACGCAACGGAAAACCTAACTAACTGGAGGTGACACTAATCATATGCACTGTGAACAAAGCTTCTAGTTGGTGAATGAATGCTACTGTACCTCCCATCTAATGATCTACAATTAGTCTCTTGAGGTTAGGGCTTTAATTTGTAGGGCATGAATTTACTAGCGCTGATAGATGGGGTCTCACCAGAATTGCGTTACATGTCCTATATAGTCCTGATCAGGACTTATAAGTTAGTTGATAACCTAAAACGACTGATTTATTGTGAGAGAAAAATATTGTTTCACAGCTGGTCGGTTTATATGGATTAAAGCTGGTGTATTGCTCAAGCTAACAGAGCTGGACTTCTCCCCAAAAAAATGTATAAACCTTAGCTTGCAAGCAAGATACACGGGGCAGCTCTGACTTTGCAGATACGTACATTACTAGTATGTACTATAATCAACAAATTGTCTTTAGAAACACCAAGGCCAAGCCTGTTTCAGCTGTTCTTCACTTCTTTGTATATCGGTCAGAACCACCTCGCTCCTAACTTCTCCATTTTCAGTGTTTATTTATACACGCACAGAAGACAGAACTAATACTAATACTAATACTAATACAGTACGTCTTGCGCCATGATTTGGAGAGGAATTGAGGCGCTAGTGACGCAGTTCATAGGTGTTTAGGTGCATCAAAACCTACGAGATCAAGGGACAACCACTCTCTCGTCTCACCTAAAAGGATTCTCTTTTTTTTTTAATTACTAAAAGGATTCTTTTTACCACAAGCGATCGGTTAGCACCTGCTGCAGTAGTGCAGTGCGCCAGTGCCAGTGCACTCACCTGCCTGCGCACTCACCACACACCATGCAAGCTATTTGATCGCGCATGCTGCGACAGTGCTGGGGACCAACAGCGGCGAGCCGGCGATAGGTCGATCGGGCCGCCGGAGCAGTCGCAATCAAGTGTCATTGTGTCAAGATGACCGGGTCCGGGTGCACCCCGCCGCGGAAGGGCCGGAGCTCGGCCGGCGCCGGCGGCGACGCACTCGAGGAGGCGTTGGCGGAGGCGCCGGCCAAGAAGCCCCACGCGAGGTCGGCGGCGTGGGGCGTCACCGTCAGCTTCGGCCTCCGGGGCCACTTCAACTCGTTCGTGCTGCTGCTGCTCGTCTTGTTCGTCGTCCTCGCGATTCGGGTCACCTCCACCAAGAACGGCGGCGGGCCCGAGCAGCGGGATACGACGACGACGAAGGCCGCGCCGCCATCTGCGGACGATGACGCCGGCGCCGGCGGGCAGGGTGAGTGCGACATGTCGTCCGGGCGGTGGGTGTACGACGACGCGGCGTACCCGCTGTACGAGGAGAGCGCGTGCAAGTTCATGTCGGACCAGTCGGCGTGCGGCAGGTTCGGGAGGACGGATCTCAAGTACCAGCACTGGCGGTGGCAGCCGCACGGCTGCGATCTTCCCAGGTGCGTGCGTAGGAGCTCACTTGTTTTGTTTTGTTTTGTTTCCAGCTGGTGATTAGTTGCTGATGAATGCCGCCCGGCCGGCCTGATGGATGGGCCTGTGTGCTGCAGGTTCGACGCGGTGAAGCTGCTCCAGAGGCTGCGCGGCAAGCGGCTGGTCTTCGTCGGCGACTCGCTGAACCGGAACCAGTGGATATCCATGGTCTGCCTCATCGACACCGCCACCCCCATGCTGCGCAAGTCCATGGTCGGCAGAAGCAACAGCTCCCTCGTTTCCTTCAAGATCCGTGTACGTACAGCCGACTCACCATGTCTGTATGCCGCCACCTGAGTGAGTGAGAGTGACGCCATCACGTTTTGCGTGCAGGAGTACAACGCGTCGGTTGACTTCTACTGGTCGGCGCTGCTGGTGGAGTCGAACTCGGACCATCCGGCTCACCACCGGGTGGCCGACCGCGCCGTGCGCGCCGGTTCCATCGACAAGCACGCCAGGCGCTGGGCCGACGCCGACGTGCTCATCTTCAACTCCTACCTCTGGTGGCGCCGCCCGACCATGAAAGTCCTGTGAGTGTCTCTGTCTCACTGTCTAACCGAAGGTGACGCCGACGCCGACGCTGACCGGCCGTGCGTTAACTACACATGCAGGTGGGGGTCGTTCGAGGCGGCGGCGGCGGAGAGCGCGCACAGGGCGGCGTACGAGGTGACCGACAGCCTGCGCGCGTTCGAGCTGTCGATCAAGACGTGGTCGGAGTGGCTGGAGCGCCACGTCGACCGCGCCCGCACCCAGCTCTTCTTCACGAGCATGTCGCCGACGCACCTGCACTCCGGCGAGTGGGAGGATGCGGCCGGGTCCGGGGCCGGGTCCGGCAGCAACCACCAGTGCTACAACGAGACGGAGCCGATCATGGCGGAGCGGCACCGCGGGCAGGACACGGACCCGGCGTTCGCGCGCGCCGTGGAGGCGCAGGTGGCGCGCCTGGGCGCGCGCGGCGTCGCCGTGCGGGTGCTCAACGTGACGCAGCTGTCGGAGCACCGCAAGGACGCGCACCCGTCGGTGCACCGGCGGCAGTGGAGCCCGCCCATGCCGGCCGAGCTGGAGGCGCGGGCGCGCGACCCCAGCAGCGGCGCCGACTGCATCCACTGGTGCCTCCCCGGCGTGCCCGACGTCTGGAACCAGATGCTCTATGCGCACCTCGTGTCATCGTCGTAGCCAGATAGCGGCATACATACCCCCTCACCAATTTCGCAGACCATTTTCTTTTTTTAATTATTTCTCTAATTTTAGGTATTATTACGGGGCTTGTCTAGTTAAAACTTGTGTGTTTTTAAGACCACCAACACATGAGTGTTTTATGCCAAAAAAAACACACGAATTTAAGAAGCCAAAAATCTGTGTGTGTTTTTGGCACTTGACACTCAAATCTGAGCAGACTAGTAAACAACACATAAAAGGAAATTCATGTGTTTTTTTCTTAACTAGCACACAAATTTTGTCCAGGAACAAAAACATGTATTTTACAAAGCAACACACAAATTTTGTCTCTGTCTGAATTGCACTCTGTTTCAATTGCAATCTGAGCTCACAGACCTGACAAGAAAAAAGACCATGTTATAAACTACCAGACCCATGAACCCAAAAATAAAGAAATAAAAGTTGTACAAGATGACTTCACTTTTTAACAAATCACAGTTAGGCTTTATAAAAACTACAATTCCAGTCTTGTTAATAAACCTTGTGCACTTCTCTGACAAGTATATGTGCTCCTGTATGTACACACCGATGTCATGAACTCCATAACGAATTGACTTCCTGTAATCCTGTTTTCACCAACAAAAGTGGAGAAAGAAGCATCTATTGCACATCATAGATCCCCAATTTCCACTGCTGCTTTTTTACAGAGTAATTCCCCCTGTGTAGAAAAGAATGAGCACAGACACCATAATTCAATAAGCAAACCAACACGGATCTGTTTGTGTGGATACATATGTAAACTTAGAAACAAATGCTTGATAGAAGTTCTGGTTTCTAAAAAAATATAACTTAGAACTCATAAATTTACAATAAAGAAATCAGTGTAAATATAAAAAACAATACAATGTCATTTGAGGCACACAGAACCTATAAATGATAAAGAATAAATTAAAAGAGCACATTTTCTAGCAACTAAATAGACTCCACGAGATGGATACTTGACCATATATAAAGGTGAATGTAGCAATCAAACCATAATAAATAGAGATCTACGAATAGATCATTATTGTTTGTTCTCGCATTAGAGCACTACACAAGTCTTAACTCTGAAACTATTAACTTACAAACTGAAAAATGATAGAACATCAACTTGCTAAGAGCTTAATCATTGATCTGAAGAAATGGCTAAAGGGCAAGACCTCAGAGCAACCATATGAACATGAACTATTGGCATGCCTAAAACAGTCAAATGATTCAACTCACAAACTGAAAAACTAGAACAAAAAAATTGAAATTTCTTCAAAGGCCAAAGCTATGACAACAAAAAAAAACAACCTATATATAACACATGCCAAGGTAACTCATTGACCTAATAACTACCTAGAGGTCATCAAGTAATACGCATGTAATCTAACAAGGATCCGAAATCAAATAATCTACCAAAGGGCAGCAAATAGACCAACCTGAAACTCCAAATCAGTACCAAATCCCTGCTCCAACCATAGAACCAGTCGCATCCATCCGCAAACACAGTAGTTCAGAGCAAAAGAAGCAAATGGAGAAAACCTTGCAGCCTAATGGAATCGCCTCTCGGTAGTGCAAAGCGACACGAGCAAGAAAACGATGAGAAATTGTAACAACCACAGAAATCAAGCGCGACTGCCAATTTTAAACAACAGAACATTATATTTTCTCTCACGTTTCTTTCCCTTCTGCAATGGGGGGAAAACATGACAGAGAATACAATTCATGGTGCCAAACACACTAACACAAATGAAAATATATTATAAATTACAAAAATATGGTATATGTTGGCACAAAACAGAGTTAACATATTATAATTTTTCTACAGAAAGAAAGTAACAAAAATATGGTATATGTTGGCACAAATCACAACTAACAAAATACAATTTTTTTCTATAGAAAGACAAGGACAAACATGTGGTATGTGTTGGCACAATTCAAAATATACAGAAATATTCCATCTATAGAACTGAAAGAACAAAAATGTGGTATGTATTGGCACAAATCATAATTACTAGATTACAATTTTGTTCAATAGAAGGACAAAGACAAATATCTGAAATATGTTGGCACAATTACAGAATTTTTTTATAGAAGGACAAGAACAAAAGGCAAAATGATGTGGCAAATGGTTCAACACCAACATATTGCATATGCTCAGAACTATAATTGCGGTGCTCTAAACTTGCAATTTATTACTTATAAATGTGCAATCAAGGAATGGACACTAAATACAGATTATCTATAGGAGGACAAAAACAAATAACTTAAATGTGTTGGCACAAATCACAATTAAAGCTTGCTCGAAAAACCATGTGCCACACTGCCTAGTCCTAAACCATGACAGAAAAATAGCACGTAACCATGACAGAAGAATAGCGCATACCTCAGGTGGAATAGGGATAGATTGCTATGGGATAGGTGAGGTGGCCGAGATTCACGAGGCACATAAACAGGCTCGGAGAAGGGAGAGACCTCAGGGAGCGTGTGACAAACTCAAACACCGGTAGCATGCACGAATCACCCCCCCTGACCAGTCTCTTTAGAGAAGACACACAAAACACATAATAATCTTTTCTCTACCTAAGTAGGAGAAATTAAGAACACAATAGAAAACTTGAATCCGATCAAGTAATTCCAAATCATCAATAAATAACGTATAAGGAACTAGACCTGATAGTAGCTATATCGGCAAAATATTATATTAAAGTTTGATTTATGAGAACTGACTTGATTAACTAAAAGTAGTTGTCTGGAGAAAACCAGAGATACTACAAATTTAATCTCTATAGAAAATGGTCAATGAAACAAAATGCAAAGAATTCTGAATTGATTTCGTGCTACATGTCATTGGGTACAACTCGTGGAATCTCATATTTTACTCCATCATCGGGACAAGCTGGAGCAGATAGCATACAATCTGGATGCCTCATTTTGGGATCTTCTACATAATTTTGTAAGTCATCTTTATCATCAAACAATCTAAATGAAGGTACACTTGGATTATTAAAATAGTGAGTTTTCTTAGTACAAGGTTTCTGAATATTTGCTTTTCATGCTTAATCAAATGAAAAACAAGGTAAACAAAATAGAAACTTATAAGTGTGAAGACTGGATATTACACATGTCAAACACTATAATTGCATTAATGCATATGTGCAATTTACTACTAATAAACATGCAATCAAGATATGGATACTAAGCAGTAATCCAGATTAATAAAAGGTTAAATAAAATCACCTGAAGCCCCATCATGCTTACAGCTACTGCAGGCTCCATTTGATTTGCTTCGGATAGCTCTAATACAAACACATTCCAGTAATCCAAGCGGGCCCGTAAAGTTTCATACTAAGGCATGTAAATTATGCAGTATGGTAAGGTGGTCATATGTAATGTTTCTATGACAAATAAATTTCGAATTCCAATCTTAAAAACCTTTGTATCATAGGCACAATAGCTATATTTTATTGAGTTATTTTCAGTATACGCATATGATTCTATATTGAGTTATTTTCAGTACAGCTGCACAATGCGTCTCTGACATCAAGCTAGTTCCACAGAGTGAACAAGTGCTTCAGGGGCAGCTAGTGCCCTGGGCAGGACCACAGAAAACATCATGTTGTTGGCATCCGGACCGGGAAGCATGTGCCAAGCATCCAAAGCAGAAGTCCCAGATAGCCGTGTTAACAGATTAATGCAATATTTGATAAAAGATTCAACTGCGATTCACAACTAAAATTGCTCTGTTATTACCAGGTTCAGGCAACAAAACTTCAAATAAAAAAACAGGAAGGTTCATTCAGGTTCGGACACAAAATCTTCATGAACACAAAGACTAGAATTCTATCAAGTCCTGAACCATGCAACAACTAAACCCCTTAACCGTGACCTAAGTGCCACTACTAACCTTGTGCTGCCTAGCAGCCCTTTGAAGGCCAAGGCTCCCACAAATGACGGCAAGCATGCGCTCTAGCAGCAGTACATGTCCGAGCATGAGCATATTTTTGCTTAAAAAAGCAAGTGGATTTCTTCACTACAAAAACACAAGGAATGATACTCCAAAAATTGGGGTCATCCAAAATATTACACAAAAATATTCTTAGAGGCTCAAGAACACTAAGACAAAGTTTATTGGTATCATAAATATGCTATAAATAATATGTAAGCATGACAACAGAGTAGCATATTTTTAGGAGTAACAGAAGAATTAAACTAGAGCATTCATCTAGCTTTATTAAACTTGATAGCAGTAACCTAAGAAGGAAATATGATATTTACGAAAATGAACACTAATCACAGACTTAGGTAAAGAAAAGTAACATTTGTTGTAGAGTTTTTTATACTGAATGCTGAAAACTTTCTAGTTGGGGACAAAAATTATCAACCTATTTCAAGTGACAAAGCAAAGTTCGATACTGAATACAGAATGTTAAGACAAAGAACTTCATTACTTGGACAACAAATCATAAAATGTCTGTAGATTGTTTGGCCCAAAAATGCACGAGGTGATGTATTTGTTTTTGCTGAATCTAGCAGCACGATCAGTCTGTGCATACTAGTGCACTTTTCTGCTAGTGCTCTGAACCTCTAACTAACAGGATTTTTAGGACACTAAGGTCTAAATTAACTCCATTCTTTTATCTTGATCAAAATAAAATTCAATGATGGCATAATCACAGTTGTATCAGTCTTTCCATGTCTGAACCTGTAGATGTTCAGACCAAGCATAGCATTTGCTGAAATAGACTAGCAGAAAATTTAGAAATCTCAATCATGCATCACTAGAGGGACCAACCTCAATTAGGCATGATGTCTACTTTAGCTTAAGTAAAGAATGTGCATCAATTGGTTTTTAGAGGCAAGCAAACCATGGTGGCACTGACACACTTGTGCCTCCTCCACGTATATACACACAAACACACAAGCAACTAAACCAACAGATTTCATCAATGGAGCCTATGCTTCCCAGTTCTCTGCCTGTATCGATCCTTAGCTTCCTAGTTGCCTCCCCTTTCTACAGGAGAACACAGAAATCAAGCAAAAGAGAATTGATGGGTGAGAGAGGCATTGTGTGGGTTGCTTCATCAGCGCTCGTGCATACCAGCGGGAAGAGGTGCATCAAGGGCGGTGGGTTGTGCTCATGCCGTCGTGCATCCGGTCCGAAGTTGTTGTCCCTTGTGCTCGCTGCATCATCAGCGCTTACTATAACAACATGCACATCTGCAGAACCAGATCTATACAACAACAACTAACTGAACCAACTGTTGACCTGAACCCTAACAACACCTAAGCACACTATTACTCAACTTAGCAACAAATCAAGTCCTTACCAGCATCCTAAACTGAAACCCCTGACAACAAATTGAAATAGCCAAAAATCGCATAGACAGGGGTGGGGAATATACCTCAAATCAACAGAGCATGAGTGGGTCCTGGTGCCCGAGGGGCCCATGGACTAGGAATCGAGGAGGACGTCAGCAACGGCGAAGAGCTCGTCGGCGCCGGGGAGGAGCAGGTCCGCCCTTCACTGTCCGCTCCACGAGCACTTGCAGCTGACGAGGTCACGCGCCGCGAGGAGCTTCTTGGTGATCTCCAGCCAGCGCTCCGGCTGCGCCCAGCAGTTGGCAGTGCCTCCACCTCCTCCTCCTCCGCCGCCGCCGCTCCCGCTCCCATCGGCGTAGAAGTCCATGGTGGTTTGGGGGAGGAAATGGTGGGTGCAGTCTGCGGTGTGAAGCCAGTTGAGCAGAGCGTTGTGGTGGGGGGAGGTGATGGGGAAATAAAACACTCAACAGTGGGCCCTCCAAATCCGAAAAAGAAGCAGTTGTGGCATGGTGACACGGATGATGTCCATCCAAAGGACAAAAAAAGTTGTGTGCTAACAGACCAAAAAACACCCAAGTGTTTGATAGACTTTCTGATTATTACGCTTTGCAAGAAGTGTAATTTGAAATTATATAAAGCAACAGCGTACAGGACGCTACAGTTGCCTTGCTACATACCCACCTCCCTGCATTCAGTTCAGCCGAGCATGGTTCCCTTGGACAGCCGATCGACGACGACAGCACGGTTGGAGACGTGCCGTGCCGTGCGTGCACTTTTGCTAGGCAAGTCTGGTGGAGAATGAGCAGCCTCCTTTAGCCTAGCCCAGGACTGGAGGTTATGTCAGGGCTAGGACGGCACAAAAATAGACCATCCTAGTTTGCTTGCTTTCTACTCCCTCGTCCCTAAATAAGTGTCGTCGTTAGAGTGTGTCACGTGTTTGACTCAATTTATAGAAAAATATATGTCATATTTATATCTCTAAATAATTTTATTAAAAAACTAGTTGTAAAGATCTTTCCGATGATACTAATTAATTAGCATAAATATTAATATATTTTAATATATAATTGTCAGTAGCTTTTTCTCGGGAAACCAGAACGACACTTGTTGTTTAGGAACAGAGGGAGTACATGGCCTAGCGTAACAACAGTCCTAGCTCAGTCTTCTTCCTCTGGAAATTAATATTTTCATTGTTATTAATTGTTAGAATTTAAAACGGGAAATACACCGTGAAGAGCAGCGTTATCGTAAACATAAAAAATAAACAGTCGGTCGCACTTACTCATTATTTTGTCTAAGCGGCCACTTATAAACCTATAAAACTTAAAACTAGATGATACCTCGCGCGTTGCTGCGGGGATTTTGTAATGTTATATAAACAGAGCACTCGTAAAATGAGAAATACTAAAAATCTCAAATAAAATATGCACAATTATGTGGGAGTTTGATAAAATTTATGGAACAAGAATCGAATAGAAACAACGCCGTAGGAAAGAGGAGTCATGAGAAGAAAATGGCTAAAGGAGTAGAACCATTATGAATAAAGGGCTACGCAACATGGATGAAGTCCTCTTCCGTTGTTGACGATGCGGTAACCTTATTAGAGCGACAGGGGATAAATCAAGGACACATAATTAACCATCATGGATGACATATGACAACTAATACTAAGAAGTTTGGTCCTGAGAGGAGCATAGATATTAGAATCGTTCATACAAATTGTATAACACAGGGGATATTATGCTTCTGCTAGTCCACACTCTAGAACTAGGAGAGTTGACATGCTAAGATTGATGCGAAGATCTCCATAACTGAGCTCTCCTCTCCATCATCATAAAGCCATAATAAGCTTGATGCCAAGAAGGAGAGCAGACATGCTAATGCTAACAAGATACTCTCCGTACGTACTGTTCTTCATATAATCATAAATGTTGGTTGGCACGTTAATCATGCAGAGGCCGAAACAATTTTTCTCTCTCTTTTTTCTTGTTTTGAGAGAGAAATACAGGGGCATAGGGCGAGGCTCCCCGCTCCCATCGGAGGCAGAGGCCGGGCCGGACATCACTTGTGTCCTTGTGGCGACGTGCGTGCGCGATGGCAATGGGCCATATTAGTTTCCACTTTCCATGTACTCGTAGCTCTTACTAGTGGGCTCACAAATCGCACGTACCCAGGCCGCACCCAGCTACGTGTATTTTTCTCTCGCCCAGCCCACTGGGGAAGTGTCATCTCTTAAGGAAAGCCCGCAGGCAGAAGTGCCATTTCTCTCAAGGAAAAAAAAAAGGGTGAAGCAACTAATAATGCAATCAACATCGGTCGAGGACCAATATTTCTGGTTTGAATTTCAAAATAAATTTATTAGGAGTAGCACAAATTTGAGAATTTTTTTCCTATGTCAACTTAGTAAACGTTTTGGAGTTTTACTATACACTTAGATATACATTATTCGGGTAAAAAAACAATACATCTGAAAATGGCAAAACGCCTTAGTATAATTTAGAAAAGAATACGCATAATTTTGTGGCGGGCACTGAGCGCAAAGACATGTACTGTACTGTACGGAATATGTATCGGATAGGGCAAGTGACCAAGTGTTCACCGGATGTGGAACACCGTCATTGATACCGAGACAGAGCATCGGCTCTGGGGTTCGAGGTGTTCTAGATGTGAGGGAGCAGGAATAATAGGTTAATAAGGCGGATTAGATTACAAGGCAATCTATCCCCACCCATTGCTTGCGCTTGAAACAACTCTGCTTTACTCGCCTGACGACTTTGGGTTCATCTATCCACCCAAAGTACGTACTATTTTTTAGATCAACGTCCCTGAAAGATGTTTGGGTATGAGAATTTAAAAGAAACCGAAGTGCACCAGTGCAGCTACGAACATGCAAGAGTACTCTACTCCAGCTGCATGCTCCATGCTGGAACCATAGGAGTCAGTAATCCTGGCGAGTTTGGCTGCGTGCTCCAGGCAGCATCGAAGTTGCCACAGTCAGAGGCCGTGGCTCCAATAACCATGCTCCATGCAAGCAATGCGCAGTGGGCTACGGAGTACTAGACCGCGAGGGCTCCAATATTCATGCCACAGCATAGCCTGCACTTCTTTAACGGCTAGCCTATACTCAAGTCCGCACACCTTATCCTCATCTCGTAGCTAGTCTCTCTCTAGTCTCTACCAGTCTTCGGTCACGCTCTCCTCTCTCCGATCGATCGAGCCTCCCCTTGGCTCTTCTCGGATACGGAGTACTCCGTACGTACATTACATGATAAATTACGTGGCGAATCTAGTGTTACATTTTTCAATATGATAAAAAAAGATATTATTATTATTATTATTTTTTCTATAAATCAGTTAAATTTAAGAGACTTTTGAATGAACACCGTTCCCTCGCCAAAATTTGCAAAGCCGCACTGGTATTCTTAGAACTCTATCTTTTCTTCTGGAATAAAAATAGTGGTAGTCCTGTTTTTTTTAGCTGTAAGATACTCCGTACGGGCCAAAAAAAAACATCTACAACATTTTGGAAAGCCAACAAAAGTACGTACTCCTCGCTCCTGCGCGCACTAAAGTCCCGAGTGATGATCCAGTACGTCCTCCGGCCTACCCTTCCTCCCTGAATAGATGACATTTTCGTTTCCCGAGAAATAACTACCGACAATTTTTATAAATAACAAGTATCATTTATTAGTCTCGTATAATTGGTATCATTGGAAAAATCTTTGTATCTAGTTTTTAACCAAATTAATTGATGTTATAAATATTGCACATATTTTTTCTACAAATACAATCAAACTTGTGGAAATAACACCGAAAACTTGTGCCGCGCGGGCGCGGCGTGCGCTCGAGATTCCTGCAGGCAGGTGCACGACGACTGCAGTGCATGCATCTGCACGGCAGCCCGCAGCGCATGCAATGCAATCACCGTCTCATTGGCCTGCGGCCATGCTCAGGCCCCCGGTGAACGAAGGAGATCCGTCGTCCAACCTCGAGCTCCAGCTCCACCTCTCCCTGACTACAGTAGGCCGTGGAGCTAGCTTTCCCTGGGACTGACGATCGAGATTGGTGGTCAGAGGGTAGGGGCTACCTGGGCGCCTGCGGCCGCACCACACTACTGGCAGCTGCTTGTACCGCGCGCACACACACACAGAGCCCTCTGCCACGCGCGCGCTAGCTAGCTAGCTCTGCGCCAGAATTTACGAGCCGCGCAGTCGCAGTACTGCCGTCGGGCGAGCGTCCTGGACACCGCCGCTAGACGAGACAAGACGACGACGACGACGACGATCGACCCAAGGACCAGGAATCTGGGGCCGCGGCGGCGTCTGCGTGTGTGTGCCCGTCAGTCACTACCGCCAGCCAGCCAGCCAGCCCGCCACAAGAGGAGAGCCAAGGAGGAACTGACAGACTCTGACTGCATTAGTTGGCAGCCTGGTGCGGCGTCTCCCAAAGGTCAGACAAAGACATGGGAAAGGGTTTGGTGCGTGCAGTGCCGCTGCCTCTGCCTCTGCCATGCCTGCCTGCCACTGGCCGGCGAACCTGTCAGGGAATGCCGCTCGCCGCCGGGACCGGCGGGATACTCTGCGGTCGATAGAGAGCCGATTCATCGACTCCCAAGTCCCAACCCAATCCCATGCGTGCCAACCTCTTTACTCCGTATAGAAAAAAAAATGAGATTGTTTTGAACAATATTTTAGTTAAACATTAGGAATATAAATTATGAATAATTTTTAAGTTATTAGGTTTTAAAATATAAAAACTATATGAATAAATTTATATTAACAAATAATTTCATAAAAGTATACATATATTATTTTTCAATAACTATTTTTTTATAAAAACAAGGAGTCAAAGTTATACTTTGGAGACAGTATCGTTGTCCAGAACGACTTCCTTTTTCTATACGGAGGAGAGAGTATCTAAATATATATTGCCATAATCTACCCTAGATTTCTCACTTAGCCAAAAATGAAGACCAGTATTGACTTGTTAGAGTGGGCATAAGTCATACAAAAGTTATAGGAGTGTGGAAACATATATAGAGCGATATTTATTCAAATGGGTTCCCAAATGATGATGGTTTAACGAGTGAATTTAAGAAACAAAAAACACTTGTGAAGTTGCTCTAAGGTGTTATTTTAACTATGTATTCTGTATCATGTTAGAAGAGAGAAAAATAATATCCCGCATGTGTTGGACACTCAAAGAGTTTAGCTCTTACTTTCTCTTCTCTTCTCGTGTCAATAAATCTTTGGCCTCTCTTTTATATGTGGCATCTGATATTACCTTAGAGCTAGCGATTGAAGCTGCTCTACAAATTATAAAGCACATTGAGATGAGTTTTTTTTTCTGGATCTCAATATGCCGAGAAGCTAAAAAAGCTCATTACAAAAGTCAATAGAAAAAACAAAATTTAAAACAAAAAAATCGACGACTTTTATTTAAACAAAAAAATAAAAACTACTCCCTCCGTTCCTTTTTATCTGTCATCCGGAAAGCGTGTCTGTGAGGGAAATACGGATTTCTAGACACAGTTATTCAGTGACGCAGGGAGTACTGCTCAAATAAAGAAGCCCTTGTTACGATTTTTTTTTTTTTTTTTTGAGAGAGACGACGGAATCTATCTTCTACTCGTCGAAGAGAAGATTGGTCATGCGGTCAAGCGACCTCGGGGCCCGGCCGGCGGACTCCGGTACGGAAGGAGGCCTAGGGGCATGTCAGTGGGCGCGAAAGCCCACGAGCCGCCACAAGCCCTCCTATTCCCAGTTCTCAACGGGTAGGCACAAGTTCCCAGGTGCACTGGCCCAAAAAGCCCACTGCTGGCTGGTTACTGTACTTGCACTCTCCTAACGTGCGTGTCCAGCAGCGTGCATGCTCGCGGAATCCCCGAAGTAAACGGGAAACAGGATGGCTCTCTTCCGCCTGATATCAAAAAGGGCGATTTGTATTTGTTTGATTTCTAGGAAACAGGAGCCCCTACTGAATTTGACATACTCCGTATAAACACACAACCCTCCTAAGGATGTACTGTATTTAGGAGCGTTCTGCGGAGCTGATTTTCACAGAGAATTACTCTCTAGTTGTCAAAAATATTTTTCGGCGAGAAGTGATCACTCCACAGAGCATGTTCCACAGATAGTGGGACGCGTCCGTGACTGCAGCGGGGCTGTAACGACCTCGAGCCAGCGTAGACACGGTGTACCAGCATACCCACCGACATGACTGAGTCTCCATAGGATCATGCCTAAGCTGAGGGTTGGGCACAGTGACACGACACGACAACAGCACCGTGCTACGTCGTATCGTGCTTCGCTATGCCATGTTTGGGCGGACTGTTGGGAAATCTATAATGACACAAGAGCCACGGGGCCGCCGCGACCGCCGAGCTGAGCCACCGCGCCGCCGGCGAGGAAGCTAGGGTTTCATCAAGCGGACGCGTACCGACGGAAGGAGGTAGCGCCTGGGGAAAGCCAAGGTGGCGGCGAACGACGGGACCCAGTTGCGCTGCTCCGTGGCCATGGATGGCCACCGGCGGGGCGAATGTGCCGAGGGCGCCGCCGCTCCACCCGCGTCAAGAGAGGGAGGGAGAGAGAGTGAAGAGGAGAGAAAGGAGGGAAGAGAAGTCGGGAGGGAGCGTCCACGACGAGGCGGCGTCGGTGCGGCGCCGCGTCGAAGAAGCCGCCTGTTGCGCTGCCGCGTGGAAAAGCGAGAGAGGCAGGGGGGGCAGAAGCGCGAGTGAGGACGGGGACGGAGGCGGCGGAGATGCCGGCGCTGAAGCGGTGAAAGCGACACTAACGCATCTGCTGAGGTAGGGCAGGGGATGGATCTGCGGCAGTGCGTGCCCATGGCAGCGCTGCTTGACTCGAGCTCCGGCTGTGGTGGATCTGCAGGCACGATACACCACAAGGGAGAGAGGATGAGGAGGGAGGCTGTGGCGGCCGCCGCGGCAGCCATCGCCGCTGGAGGAAGAGGGAGAGGGAGAGAATGTCGGCGAGGGATAGAGAGGGACGAGAGGAGGCGAGAAATTTCGAGAATCGCCGAGTTAAGGTGAGAGTCGGCGGCGGTACAGAGTACACCTGGTGATCTGGCCATCAAAACCCGGATCCAACGGTTGGAATCAAGTTTGCTATCGTGGATAGAGTAGAATCGCTTCGTCGCGTTGCATTTTGTAGTATAGAATAAGTCGTGTCGTACAAAGTCTAAGTCAAAATTTGTAAGTTTAAATAATTTTATAGAAAATAATATCAATATTTATTTCTCTAAATAGATTTATAATATATATTCTACAATTAATTTAATACAGTACTTTATTCTAGACTGTAAGACATTTTGTTTTAAATTAAATCTAAAATTGATTAGCTTCTTAAGGGGCACAATTGCATTATTTTTTAGGATGCAAGTATAAAAGTACTGCTACTTGTTTTTGGATGGATTCAGGAATGAGCTTTTCTGGTGGTGGCATGGCAGTGGCAGTGGCATTGAGAAATTCCTCTCTCTCTCTCTATCTCTCTACCTTTCATGGCTTGCAGCCTTTTCTATTATTGCTCTCCTCTCTCTCTCACACACAGCTCCATAGCATGACAGCTCCATACGGTGTAGTCGTCCATCCCTTGGGTTTAAATGGCACATGGGTGTGATTTATGTCCAATCTGGTCCATCCGGTAAAAGTGCTGCTGGATGATGCATGTCTCAGTGAAACGCCGCCAGTCGATTGACCCCGACCAGTTTTTGTGCAAGATATATACGGAGCATATAAAAGCTGTTGAAACTAAAGATGCAGAATATATATTGATATATTAAATTGCATATATTAAATTAATTGTAGAATAAAGCTGGATAAGTTCAGCTGTTGATGGACTCCGTCGGCACTTTGTCTGCGTGCGTAGATCACCTATAGCTAGCTAAACTTGTTGTTATTAGTACGTCCGACAACTAGTTTAGGTGATTATAGATAGTGACTGATAGTTAATCATACTAGACTGAAGTTTAGTTTATCATCTCCTTTGGATGGCCTAGCTATCACTACAGCAGGTCGAGGCTTTGCCGAGTGCTGGAAGCACTCGGCGAAGACCCTTTCGCACTCGGCGAAGCCTTCGCCGAGTGCTGCACTCGGCGAAGAATATAACGGCAAAGATTTCTTTGCCGAGTGCCAAATATCGGGCACTCGGCAAAGGCTTCGCCGAGTGCCAGGTTAGTACTCGGCGAAGCAAACGGGAACCGTCACTTGACGGTCTCTTTGCCTAGTGCATAGCGGATTGGCACTCGGCAAAGAGACCTCCTGCCGAGTGCCACGTGGGCCGACACTCGGCAAAGGGGCCCTCTTTGCCGAGTGCCACGTGTCCAGGCACTCGGCAAAGAGGGCCTCTTTGCCGAGTGCCACGTGGGCCGGCCCTCGGCAAAGGTGGCCTCTTTGCCGAGTGCCACCTGGGCCGGCTCTCGGCAAAGGGGCTTCTTTGCCGAGTGCCTTGACCTTGACACTCGGCAAAGAGGCCGACCTGGGCAAAAATTGCCCAGCTTTACCGAGTGCCGTGGCCTCTTTGCCGAGTGTGGCACTCGGCAAAGCTGGGAAAAATTGATTTTTTTTTTCTGTTTTCATTTTCCTTGACAGAAAACATATCACATATCACACATCCATATTCCATTTCAGACAAATATCACATGCATATATATATATATATATATATATATATATATCACACATCCATATATCACATACATATCCATTTCAAACAAATATCACACGTTCAGTCTCCATGCATCACAAGTCCGTCACAAGTTCACAAATAGCTCACAAGTTTATCACAAGTCCGTCACAAGTTCACAAATCCATCACATCCATCTCACAAGTCCATCACAAATCTAAGTCGACCATCACTGCTCACCTTGGTGCTCAGATTGTGAAGAACCCCCACCTTGCCACGCGTCCCACGACCCGCCCGAAGGACCACCTTGCCAACCTTGCCACCCAGGCGGCGGAGGTCCAGATGGCCACCCGGTGTACCCTGACTGCGGAGGAGGGTAACCTGGCCACCCATAGGGCGGAGGAGGGCCACCGGGGAGCCACCCAGGCTGCGGAGGAGGGCCACCAGTGATGTGCAGAGTGTGCGGAGGAAGGCCAGGTTGAGGAGTCGGTGCCGAACCCTCCGACTGTGAGTGCACAAAGGAGAAGCAAATTCGTTAGCACCTGGAGGACAGTCGTAAAAGTTAAAGAAATATAAACAACCATATATACTCACCGGAGTCTCTGTCGTAGGAGTAACAGGAGGCACAAAAGGAGTGAGCAGCGAGGGAGGCACGACAACACCCGGGATGTTCAGGCTCCCAAAGAAGTGAGCTATGTCCTGCGTCCTCTGCGCCTCCCGCTGCTGGACCGCCAGTAAGTCGCGACGATGGGCCGCCGCCTCGGCCTCGTGCATGGCCTGCAACCTCTGCATCTGGTCCGCCTGGGCCTGCATCTGGGCCTGCGAAATTCGTCCCGTAAGGTTTAAACAATGCAAAGACAAGGTATATGTGTAAAAGCAATGAACGACGAATAGAACAAGTACTTACCTAAAGTGTTGCCATCATCTGTTGTGAGGTCGGCTGCCGAGGTCCTATGGGGACGGAGGAGCTCGTGCTGACAGCTCGAATCTTAGCGAGGTTGGGAACAGAGGACGAGTCAACTGCGCTGTTGGCTATCCAGTACCGGTCGTGCTGCTTCCCTCCTCCCAGCCTCATCACCAAGTCTGTATCTAGGGGCTGGGTGGCCGGATCGAAGTCCTCCCCATGGCGCTCGCGAGCCGCAGTGGTGTACTCGGTGACCTTGGTGTAGGCGTTCGTGTTGGTGAACGCCTCGGGCCCGGCGTTTGGGTTGTACTAGGTGCTCACGGCAGTCGCCTTGCCCTGGTGCGACAAGTGGTACGCCTTGAAAGGGAGGCACTCCTCACCACCATGCGACTGGGACTGCGAGGAAAACACAGATGATTACAAGTAATGAGTAATTGAGTGTTAGAATAAAAAAATCAGTAGAGCATACCCATCTGTCGGCGTACGCAGCGAAGCTAAGGTTGCCTTGGTGGTGTGGCACCCCAGGCATCTGCAGGCGGCAGTCTCGGCGGGCACTGTGCCTCTCGTACCACTCGTCCGATCTCCACTTGTCCACAATGGCCACCCAGCAGTCTAGGTGATTGGCGCACCAACCAGGATAAAACTGCAAGACAATAAGTATTTAATATGTTAGAAGAGCCGCTAAGTGATGGATGGACCAATCAGTATTACTGTTTTGTACGTACCTGGATGTACTGCTCCCTAGTGAGGTCGGTCTCCCTGGTGAGCATCATCTGCCTAGCATCCGACTTCTTCACCGCCTTCCCTAACACGTCGGCGTTGTAGTTGATGACGCACTGGATCCGCGCCTCGTGGTACATATCCGCGAGCCGGGACCTGCAGACCTTGTCCTGCACGTGCAACGCCTCGGCCTCTCTCCCCGTCTCGCACGCAAAGTACTCCTGCATAAAGACAACATGTACCCTTTCATTATTTCAAGAACGTCCAACAAATACGTATCATTGAGAAATGTTGTGCGAGCAAGACTCACCCAGAACTCGGCCCTAATCCGCGCTGCAACGGTGGTGTACGTGGGGTCCGGAGCGGCACCGAAGTGGTCCCACGTCCAAGGCGGTGACCTAACCCCAGCGTAGGTGACCAAGCCAGGGTAGTTCTTCCGAATCAGAAGACTTAACATGCCATTGATATGGCGTGTCTTGCCACCTGCCACAAGTTCCCAGTTCCTGCATGAGTCATTAAGAACAACTGTTAGTCGGAAGTTCAATTTTAAACATGTCATGTGAACAAGTAGTGAAAACATTAATGGTAACTTACTTGTCGCCGGAAGGTCGAATCACCGGACGACGGCTAGGTGCGAGACGCTGCTGCGGGAGCTGCGAGGGGCCGCGCAAGTACACTCTGCTCGAAGCAGAGGAAGTGGAACCCCCTTCGGAGGCACCGACGATCTCGGCACCCTCGTCCCTCTGGCCCCCTGGCCACCCGCCGAGTCCGAGGAAGTGGTGTCGTCGTTCGACATCCTCCTGGACGTCCCTCTGGCGTCCCCCTGGTCGTCGTCCGAGGTCTCCGCCGGGTCGGGAGTCGGGTCGGGAGTTGGATCGGGAGTCGGGTCAGGAGTCGGCTCCCTCCTAGGACGTCCGCGGGGGCGGCCGGACCTCGCCCTCCTCGTCGACGGCTCCTCGGCTGCGGTGGGTGGTGAGCTGGACCTCTGGTAGCGCGAGTTGACCCGCCGCTGTTGCCGCCTTCCGCCCGACATTTTGTCGAGTGCCTGCCATTACAAAGATAAAATCAATTAGCATATATAAACGATAAGTATTTATAAAGAGATACAAAATGAACAAAACATAATTGCAAAATAATTATAACAATATAGCATTACATGAATTAAAAATTATCTCCGCGATTGTCAGTGGCTAGTGCCCCTCGTGTGTTGGCTCGTGGCACACGTGTGTCGTCATCACTGTCAATATTGTCGAAACAATCGGCGTCGTCTCCATCATCCTCATCACCCTCGTCCTCATCAATGTCACCACCAAACCGTAATCGCTCAAGCATTCTTAAGTCCTTGGCATTGTGCACCTCATCACCCTCGTCCTCATCAATATCATTGTCATCGTCTTCTTCCATGTCCATCAGCTCAAAAATGTTAATGTCAAACCTCCCTTCTAGCCCCTCAGGTTGAAAGAACTCTCCGCTATATGTGTTTGGGTCGAAGTTGTAATCATCATCGTTTGGGAGAGGCGCTTTACCGCGCGGCGATACTAACTGCACAAGGTACCAACCCATAAGATTGTTGTCTTCTTGACACGCCCATGTGAGATAATAAACTTGTGTGGCCTGTTGAGTCACAATATAGACATCGTCTCCCTTGTAAACGGAGTCCTGTCGAATTTCGACTAGCCCAATCTCAGGGGCTCTTCTCGTGACATCAGGATCGAACCAATGACATTTGAATACCACTGGATTAATAGCTTTGGTACCCTCAAAGTTGAGCTCATATATTTCTTCGACTATGCCGTAATAGTCGCGCTCATCGGTGCCGGGCGTACGAACTCCGGAATTCGTGGTCTTTCGATTGGGCCGACTCTGCTCATAGCTGCTTGTGTGAAAGCGATAGCCATTCACATCATAAACGGTGAATGACTTGACCCTATAGTCGAAGCCATTGGCAACCTGTTTCAACTCATCCATCATTTCCGCATCTGTGCGGGCTTGTAAGTTGAGACAAGGTAGATCGTTTCATCAAATGAAACAAGAAATGAAATAAAATACAAGGTTAGTTGGGTGGTACCTTCGTACTAAACCACGAAATGAAATCAGGCACACCATTTTTGAGAAGATGGTCTTGTTCTTCAGAGGAAGGTTCCCTATCCTCTCTCCAGTATTCATCAATAAATTTCCTTAAAAACAAGGAGGTCGAATCAATAGATTGAAGATAGTGACGGCGCATGTAACAAGCTCATTGAGAACTTACTGCACATAAGGAGTCACTTCGTCAAGGTTCAACAACACATACAACATGATAGTGTGCCACTCATCATGCCGCAACATCTTGGTCCTCGATGCGCTTGCTCGTCCGAGTTGGCCTTTGAAAAGGCTGAGGTTCGATAAACTCTCGTCGACGTTGTAACGAGAGGGTGGATTGTGCACGCTAGGAAGGTTATCCTTATAATATGTTGTTGTGAAGTTCGACACCTCCTCCAGAATAAATGCTTCTGCCACGGAAGCCTCTATTTTGGCTTTATTTCTACACTTTTTCCGAAGAACCTTTAGACATCTCTCGACTGGAAAGCACCAATGGCACTGCACGGGCCCCCCCATCCGTGCCTCGTACGGTAGGTGCAAAATCAGATGCTGCATCGGCAGGAAGAAGCCGGGTGGAAAGATCATCTCCAACTTGCAGATCAACACAGGTGCCACTTCCTCTAGGTTAGCAATCACGTCATAAGATAGCTCCTTGGCACAAAGCTGGCGAAAGAAGTAGCTCAACTCTGCCAGCACGCGCCACACAGGCTCAGGGAGGTATCCCTGGGTCATCGCAGGAAGGAGCCGCTCGATCCATATGTGGTAGTCATGACTCTTCATCCCTAACACTCGCATAGTAGACAAGTTCACTCCCCTCCTCAGATTCGCCGCAAACCCATCAGGGAACCTTAACGCCTGGATCCACTGTAGTACTTTCTTCCTATGGTCTCTTTTCAATATATAATCGGCCGGACCTCTTTTCCATTTCTTGCCAGCACCAGGAGCCCTCATCACTAGCTTTGGTCTATCGCACATCTCTTGCAGGTCCAGTCTGGCCTTAACGTTGTCCTTTGACTTTTCTGTGTCCATGAGTGTTGCAAAGAGTGCCTCAGCGATATTCTTTTCTGTGTGCATTACATCGATGTAGTGCGGACAAAGAAGGTGAAAGAGCATGTTGCACTTAAGTGTGATTTTGGATGATTTGATGACAATGTTGATGAAAGATCTAATATGTTTGCTAAGTGTGACACAGGGAAATGATTATCTCACTATGTACTTGAAATGTAATGCAAAGCCAAAATGATGGATTGTTGTGTGAAGATCATGTCACAAGCACAAAACAACAATGAGAATGATATTGATATAAAGGGTTATCGTATTGTGGGATAATCATAGTTCATTTATGATTGCAAAGAAAGGATTCAAAACGAAGTATGGTTGAATGGCTTGAGATGGTGAAGATAGCAAGGAAAGAGTCTTTGAGGTACTAAGCAAGGGTGAAGGGCAAGCGACGGCTTGGCGGCCGAAGAACCTAGCTAGAGTGAAGAAGAAAGTACTTGCATTTAGTCGAAGGATCAATCAAGCTTGAAGATCGCATCTAGTGGAGAATCAACATTCCTAGCAACAATATTGATTGGAGTGACTTGGCACATTTGGAACTTCATTATATCACTTGCATAGGGTCAAGTCACATGTTCAAGATGGCTATGCTCGAGGAATGTCTACTTCTAAACATGTCAACCATTCCTCTCTATATGGAAAATGAAGTCAAGCGGCTTTGGTTCAAATGGGGATCAACTCAAGAGGTTTAAAATTCGTATTTCAATTTATCTTGAGTAAATAGGAAAGCCGTACTATTAAGAGGGATGCAACATATAGTAGATGATTCTTCATAAGTGCTCAAACCAACCTAAGTGAGACATGAGAGAGCTAGAGCTAACTTTCAGCTAAGTGCTGCACTGTCTGTCCATACCGGACATGTCCGGTATGCATACCGGACATGTCCAGTATGAGCCCACAGCAGTGCGGCCATCCTTCTGGCCTAGTGATGAACCTGGTGAAGGGAGTCCATACCGGACATGTCCGGTATGAATACCGGACATGTCCGGTATTTGCGGAGTTCTGCCTCGCAGCCTGTGTACCGGCGGTACTACCGACTCTTGCGTCGGTACTACCGACAGATACTACCGGAGTAATAGCGGTACTACCGGTAGGCAAAATTTGGCCCAACACAGAGAGGTTGCAAAACCCCCTCTTAACTGGCGGTACTACCGACCTGGGGGTCGGTACTACCGAGATCCTTTTAGGGGTTTGAAAAGATGGTTGGTTAATGGTATTTCACGCGCAGTGAAGTCATACCGGACATGTCCGGTATTTGCGGTTTGGTGGCTAACAGTATCTTTGTGATGGGCGGTACTACCGCCCCTTGGGTCGGTAATACCGACCGGTACTACCGAAGTTATAGCGGTACTACCGGTAGGCCAAAATTGGTCCAACTCAGAGAGGTTGCGAAAACCCTTTGGTATCTAGCGGTACTACCGACCTTATGGTCAGTACTACCGGGCTCATTCCGGAAGTTTGAAAGTTGGCCTGTTCAGTGTGTTTCTCTCGTAGCAAAGTCATACCGGACATGTCCGGTATGCATACCGGACATGTCCGGTATGAGCTGACTCAGCCAACGGCTAGAAAACGGCTAGTTTCGAATGTGGGCTTATAAATACCCCCAAGCCTCCACCTTTGGAGGTTGCTGATTCTACTGGTTCCCACACTCATTCTAAGCCTTTCAAAACACTTTCCAACCCTCTCTTAGTGAGTGATTGTCCTCTAATTGCCAAATCCATTTGTGGGTTGAGAGAGATTCAAAATTAGAGAGCAAGCCACCTCTTGAGCACTTGTGCAAATCGTCGATCTTGTTGTGCGCATTCGTTACTCTTGGACTCTACGGTCCTAGACGGTTAGGCGTCGCCGTTGAGCACCCAAGAGATTTGTGGAGTGCCTCGGAAAGTTTGTGAAGGTTCGATCTCTCCTCAAAAGAGATCAACTAGTGGAAGGAGCATTGCGGGTGAAATAGACCGCGGCTAGAGTGACCCGTGGTGTCCTCTAGAGCCCACCTTTGTGGTAGCTCGCAGCCGGCTCAACGGAGAGTAGGACCCGAGGGGGTGCCGAACTTCGGTGAAACAAATACCGTGTCTTTCCTTTGTGCTTTACTTTCGGCTATTTGTTATTCTTCGTTGTGCTAGTTGTTTTGCAAGCAATCAGTTCTATATATACACCATACATAGTGATTGCAGGTTGTGTGAGAAATTGGAGAAGAAAAGGAGCAGTCCTGCTCAACCCGTCCATACCGGACTTGTCCGGTATTGATACCGGACATGTCCGGTATTTGTTGACTGCGCCCAATTTGTTTATCGCTTGATCTAATATTT
Source organism: Coix lacryma-jobi var. lacryma-jobi (assembly GCA_009763385.1). Taxonomy (NCBI): domain Eukaryota; kingdom Viridiplantae; phylum Streptophyta; class Magnoliopsida; order Poales; family Poaceae; genus Coix; species Coix lacryma-jobi. The sequence continues at coordinate 179,884,432 of CM019823.1, read as the reverse complement.
GTGGTGCAGGGTGTTAGCTTCTAGGTGTACTAAATACTTGACATATACTTTGTGTTTGTCTCTTAAGGGGTTGTTTTACTCCGATTGGGAGTTTCCAAGTAATTGGAAACTCACATACTAATTGCTTCCGCATTATAAGTTGTAAATTTTCAGAAAAGCCTATTCACCCCCCTCTAGGCGACACCTTAGGTCCTTTCAATTGGTATCGGAGCTTGGACTCACGTTTGAGCTTCACCGCTTGTGAGAACCGATGGATTCGCCTATGGAGACAAACGTGGTGCTTCTCCAAAATGATGGTTCAAACTTTCTATCTTGGTCATCTTATGTACTCAATGCATTTCGGGCTATTAGCCCCATTATTGAGCATATTGTGGATGCAAGCATATCTCTTTATATAGTTGATTGGAGCAACTATAAGAACTTGACAAAAGAGGAAGAGATATGTGTGCAACTCAATGCTCATGCGTGTTTGATCATGTTGAACTCATTGAGTGCAGAGGTTCTTAAGGAGGCTATCTACAACGGAGAATCTCCACCGGAGAGTGCTCATGTCATTTGGACTAGACTTGCCCACTTGTATGGGAAGTCCAAATGTGATGAAGCATATGATTGTGATTCAATGGAAATGAAGTCCATTGAGTCATCATCATGTGAGGAAGCCTCAAGAAGCCTCAAGGAAGATGAGCCAGATCGAGGGCTGCCAGCTGCTGCTCCGGACCCTGTCTGTCCATACCGGACATGTCCGGTAAGGATACCGGACATGTCCGGTATCAGCCCAGCAGACAGGGAGCTAGCAGCAGACAGCAACGACTCTCATGCTCGGTGGCGACCAAGTGATGAGTCAACCTCAGTAGCTCATGATACTCATCACTTGTGTCTCATGGCCAAGAAGAACAAGAAGAAAGCAACCAAGAAAGATCAAGAGAAGATTCTTGGTGAGATTAAGGAGAAGGCATCAAGAGACAATCAAGTAGAGAGCGATGAGGATGATGAAGATGATGAATCGCTTGATTATCTCAAGTATGAAGACAAGCTCTTGTTCGTCAACTTGCTGAAGAAAAATGATGAGCTAGAAAAGGAGGTGGATGAACAAGAGCAATCCCTTCAAAATCAAGAAGAGTTCCTCATCTCCAAATTAGAAGAGCTAAAGGCATTAGAAGAAAGGTATGAAAAATTGTCAATTGAGCATGCCTTAGCTACTAACTCTCTATCTAATGTGGAAAGGCTAGAGAAGGAGAACTACATGCTTAAGGCAAAAATGAGTGATCTCTCATATGAGCACAAGTTCCTACAAGAGGACTTCACCCATCTTAAGTGCTCACATGAGAAGCTAGTGGAATCAAATGCCATGCTTGAGATTGCACATGAGGTTGTTGTTGCTATGGTAAAATCTTCTCAACCTCACACTACTACACTCACTAGTGCACCATCTCAATTAAATGTTATTTGTGCTAATGAGTGTGCCTCTCAAGCAAGCTGTGACGGAACGACCCTAATCCCATGGCCCACGTGTCCCTGTCAACCTCTGACAGTCGAACCCATATTCCATGTGATTAAGACCTGTTCGCCACCGGGCTACATCAGTGCCCAATGTCCGCAGGATCATCTCACAATTCGGTTACAACATTTCATACTTTTACAAATAACATCGGAATAAAGAGCGGAAGACTTAAATAACATTAGTTTTACAAAACGAGGTTTCAAATGAGGTAAGGAGTACGGTTATTACAAACCATTGTTCGGGTGATTCAAAGTAGACAACGTAGTGGAAACATTAACATAAAGATACATGTAACACCCAGCCCGAAGGTGCACATTTACTCATCGGCCTCATCGGCCTCTTCCTGGACGAAGGTCACGCAACAGGGTGCGAGACACATCGGGGTCTCAGGCATACCTGCAACATGGGTAACAAACCCTGAGTACTGGGGTACTCAACAAGACTTACCCGACTAAAGAAAAAGGGAGAAGACTCAGGAATGAGAGGCTTAGGGTAGTCAAGGTAAGGCTTAAGCAAGATCAAGTATTTTGCAGAAAAGCATTTTTGTAAACCTTATTTTATTTTTGAAAGATTCAGTATTCCTCAATTCTTCATCATTCATGATTCATTTTACATTTCAAAACATTCCTAGTTGAGAACCACTCTCCGTTGACAGTCAGTGGACCAAGTCTCCATAACCGAGGAGCAACGTTAATCCGGATAAATAATACTCAGCTGAGGATCCCTATCCACACTGCATATGTAGCACCCAAGCTTGCATATGCCAACTCGTCTACCACGATTCCTCCAAGATTGGGCCCGGTCCTACGCCACCCGGAAGTACAGTACACCACTCCAATTTTCCGCCAGCGACAAGTACCTCGGGACTCTAACCCAAGAGTACAGGTCCTGTCACGTGGGTACATGCTACTTCCGCCATCTCTCCACTCCCAGTGCGCGGTTGTCGGTCCAATAAAGGATTCCTCGGAGCCAGAGCTTTCCGTAGTATGTGAATAGTTACAAGTCTTGACCAGCAGGCCCCCATACGGATGGTCCCTAATTTTCCAGCCAGAACTACACCTTGGTCATATCTCACCCAAGCGTAATAGTCCTGTCAGTTTTTCAACCATGTCCCGGTCGGTGTCAACTGTTGAGTCCCGGACTACAACATGACGGCACCGTACGCTCGGACAACCTCTCCTCGCTATTAACTAGGTACGGATCAGATACCTAGCGAACAGCCGGGGAGTAAGACCAAAATTCCCATAAACATTCCTTAAGTGATCACACTTTTAAAATTGGCATTTTATTGCAAAGTCTAATTCAATAAGCATTGCTAAGCATTTTTCAAATACTTTTGAAAAGCAGGTATCGGGTGTATCAGTGGTCAAGGTGGATAGTGCATCAATTAGGATAGCACACAACTCCTATAAACCTAATGCAATAATTTAACTCAAAAGCATTTAAGGAAATCATTTTATAAATTCAAGGAAAGGGTTAAATGCACCGGGGCTTGCCTTGAAGAGCAAAGATTTTGGGAGAAGTTTGCAAAATTTTGGGAGAAGTTTGCAAAATACCGAAACCAGCAAAGTCAAACCCTATCCCCTAGCACTGTTCTTCTTCCAGCTAGGGCCAAGGGGGGGGGGCCCGGCCATGGCGCCGGCGCTGCGCCTGCAGCGCGTCTGGCTGCTCCCCACGCGCCACCAACCTGCCGCCGTTGTCGCCACCATCATTTCGCACCCGCACGCGCACAGTTGACCCCGCTCCCGTCCCCTACCGTGCCCAGCGCGCCGCCGCCGCGTGGCCATTGCCGGCCAAGCTTGCGCACCGGTCCCGGCTGCACGCCAGCCCCTCCGCCTTAGCGCAATCGAGTGCGCACGCTCCCGCCGAGCTTATCCACCCCACCCCGTGCTCTCTACCGGCCTCTGGCCGCGGCTATATAAGCCCGCCGGAGCCCCGAGCTTCTCATCCTCTCCGCCACCGTGGCCAGGCCAGTCCAGTGCCTCCGCCGCTCCACCACCTAGCTCAGAAGCTCCGCCTTGAGCTCGTGAAGCTTTCCCACCCTTCAATTTCATCTCTACCGCCTCCAATCGCCCGACGTAACCCCATCGTTCCCATCTCCGGCAGAAACCCGGCGAGCTCGGGTTCGTGAAATTCGCCGTCTCCGGCCATGATCATCCCTCACCGACCCCCGTGTCGTGTTCCTTGGTTCCGTGCGACTCTGACCAGGCCCTTGCGGTCTCGTGTGTTGCGCAGGGTCGTCGGAGCGCCGCTCGCCGCTCGCCGCCGAAAGAGCTCCACCGAACCACCGCCCTCGAGCACGTGTCGAGCCTCCTTCCTCGAGCCTCACCCTCGAGCACGTGCCGAGCCACACCCTCGAGCCCTGCCTCCGATCCGTGGTAAGCACCCGAGGCCTCCGGCCTCTGCTTCCACTCCGTCTCGCCCGAGCCCACTCGAGCACGCGTTTCCGTCTCGCCCGAGCCCAAGCCTCGAGCGGACTCATGCACCCTCCGCTTCGTCGAGCTAGGCCTCGGACGGACGCTTGCTTTTCCGTCTCGCCCGAGCCTTCCGTCTCGCCCGAGCCTTCCGTCTCGCCCGAGCCTTCCATCTCGCCCGAGTCCGCTTCGCCCGAGCCTCCGGGCCAGGCCTCGGACGGAGCACTCACTTTCCGACTCGCTCGAGCCCGTTTCGCCCGAGCCCTTCATAGAAGGAGCACAATGCTCTTTTTCCTTTTTGGAGAGTTGTGAATAATGTTCTGTTTTCTCTTTTTTGTGTGAATTAATCTGTTGTTCCTTAAATGCTGAGAAAATTATGGTATGCTCCTTGCACTGTGTAGTATTTTATAAAAATATGAAACTTGACTTTTCTGCAAGAATTTGAAAATGTAAAATTCCCCTTTTAATTGAAAAATGAAGGTTTTGGTATTTTTGGAGAGTGATCTATAACTCCAAAAATCTTGAGATAAATTTTTGGGACCTTGTTATAACATGCTGAACCTCTGGTAAAATTTTGAAGTCTTTTGGAGCAAGTTGATTTTTGAGCATTTATTTTAATTAAGGAATAGTGCCTTTTGTTAATTAAATGTTTAGATTTATTTGAGCATCTTAATGACCTCCAAAAATTATGAAATTTGTTTTGCCATCTGTTTATGCCTTAATGAACTTATGTGATTAATTTGGTAATTTTTGGAGCAACTTCATAAAATGACCTTTTAAACAAAATAAGAAAAATAGAAAAGATGGATTAGGGTTGGTAATAAGTGTTTAATGATGTGATCTTTGGATTGATTGATGTTCATAGACCCCTACCCTTTGGTCTATGATGTCTGTGATGATATGTTTGGTTAATACTTAGGATAATTATAATAAGGCCTAACATCAATAATGCTTAAGAAAGAAATGGTTACCTTTTATGCTCAACCTAGATTTCGATTATGCCTTGCCTAAGAGTAATCTAGATTCAGTGGAATTGTCTTGCACCATAAGTCCATATCATCATTCTCATGAGCATTCATCATTGCATCCGTATAGTTGACGAAGAAGGTACCAGAGTCGAGGCCGCTGTTGACGAACCAACTCCCGAGGCGACCCCGAGCTCCAACACCTATACCTACCCCGAGTCTGCTCTCTTTGCCATCCAAGGCAAGCCCCGGTGCATTTAACCCTTTCCTTGAATTTATAAAATGATTTCCTTAAATGCTTTTGAGTTAAATTATTGCATTAGGTTTATAGGAGTTGTGTGCTATCCTAATTGATGCACTATCCACCTTGACCACTGATACACCCGATACCTGCTTTTCAAAAGTATTTGAAAAATGCTTAGCAATGCTTATTGAATTAGACTTTGCAATAAAATGCCAATTTTAAAAGTGTGATCACTTAAGGAATGTTTATGGGAATTTTGGTCTTACTCCCCGGCTGTTCGCTAGGTATCTGATCCGTACCTAGTTAATAGCGAGGAGAGGTTGTCCGAGCGTACGGTGCCGTCATGTTGTAGTCCGGGACTCAACAGTTGACACCGACCGGGACATGGTTGAAAAACTGACAGGACTATTACGCTTGGGTGAGATATGACCAAGGTGTAGTTCTGGCTGGAAAATTAGGGACCATCCGTATGGGGGCCTGCTGGTCAAGACTTATAACTATTCACATACTACGGAAAGCTCTGGCTCCGAGGAATCCTTTATTGGACCGACAACCGCGCACTGGGAGTGGAGAGATGGCGGAAGTAGCATGTACCCACGTGACAGGACCTGTACTCTTGGGTTAGAGTCCCGAGGTACTTGTCGCTGGCGGAAAATTGGAGTGGTGTACTGTACTTCCGGGTGGCGTAGGACCGGGCCCAATCTTGGAGGAATCGTGGTAGACGAGTTGGCATATGCAAGCTTGGGTGCTACATATGCAGTGTGGATAGGGATCCTCAGCTGAGTATTATTTATCCGGATTAACGTTGCTCCTCGGTTATGGAGACTTGGTCCACTGACTGTCAACGGAGAGTGGTTCTCAACTAGGAATGTTTTGAAATGTAAAATGAATCATGAATGATGAAGAATTGAGGAATACTGAATCTTTCAAAAATAAAATAAGGTTTCAAAAATGCTTTTCTGCAAAATACTTGATCTTGCTTAAGCCTTACCTTGACTACCCTAAGCCTCTCATTCCTGAGTCTTCTCCCTTTTTCTTTAGTCGGGTAAGTCTTGTTGAGTACCCCAGTACTCAGGGTTTGTTACCCATGTTGCAGGTATGCCTGAGACCCCGATGTGTCTCGCACCCTGTTGCGTGACCTTCGTCCAGGAAGAGGCCGATGAGGCCGATGAGTAAATGTGCACCCTCGGGCTGGGTGTTACATGTATCTTTATGTTAATGTTTCCACTACGTTGTCTACTTTGAATCACCCGAACAATGGTTTGTAATAACCGTACTCCTTACCTCATTTGAAACCTCGTTTTGTAAAACTAATGTTATTTAAGTCTTCCGCTCTTTATTCCGATGTTATTTGTAAAAGTGTGAAATGTTGTAACCGAATTGTGAGATGATCCTGCGGACATTGGGCACTGATGTAGCCCGGTGGCGAACAGGTCTTAATCACATGGAATATGGGTTCGACTGTCAGAGGTTGACAGGGACACGTGGGCCATGGGATTAGGGTCGTTCCGTCAGCTGTAACACCCCTGGTGTTTAAATGTAATTAACTTGACTTGTCATCATCTTAAGCATTAATCATTTCCTGTGATGCATTTGATTTGCCTAATTGCTATCCCTTGATTCCCTTTTCAAAAACCCTAAAAAGCCCAATTCTCTCTATAAGGGCAAAATGGTAATTTCACCTCTGTGCCTAGTTCTATTTAATTCTTGTTCAAATTTAGTGCCCTGATGTTTGCTGCATTGATCAAAGTTCAAAAATCAGTTTTGATTTGATTTTCCCTTTTGCAAAACCCTGATTTCCAAACCCTGGATTTTTATCCCTCTTTTTGTAATTCAAAATTATTCAGAATTTGAGGTTGGTCCAAAAAGCAAAGTTGTAGATCTAGCCAAGAGAAACAACTTTGGTATTTACAGATTTTCAAAGTTCTATATAAAATTTGAAGTAATTTCAAATTCATTCAAACTCCAGTTTTTGTCCCTTTTTGAGTTTTCAAAATTAATTCAAGAACTATCGAGTTTCAGAAAAGGTGTATATTAGCAAAGTTGTAGGTTTTGTCAAATGGAACAACTTTCATATATAAAGATTTTCAAGTTTCAGTTTGAAATCCAAAGTAATTTTGATTTGAATCAAATTTGAAAAGTGTCCCCTTTTCTGTTTTTGAATATAGTTCAAAAACTATTTGGAATTTGAAAATGTTCATATTGACAAAGTTGTATATCTCTTCTTTCTGAGCAACTTTGGTGTTTTGAGTTTTTGTCGCACAGTTCGAATTTTGGGAGAAATTTGCAAAATACAGATACTGGCCAAAAGTCAAACCCTAGCCCCTACACTGTTCTTCTTCCCCGTAGAGCCAGGGGGAGGGGGTGCCCGGCCATGGCGCCGGCGCTGCGCCTGCAGCGCATACGGCTGCTCCCCACGCGCCTCTGTCCTGCCCCAGCCGCTCCTTGGTCCCCTCCGCACCCGCACGCGAGCGCTGACTCCATCTCTCGGCCCCTACTGCTCCTGCTCGCCGCCGCCGCGTGGCCATTGTCGGCGCTGCCTGCGCCCGAGCCCCGGCTGCACGCCAGCACCTCCGCCAGAGTGCAATCGAGTGCGCGTGCGCTCGCCGAGCTTATCCACCCCACCCCGTGCTCTCTACCGGCCTCTGGCCGCGGCTATATAAGCCCGCCGGAGCCCCGAGCTTCTCATCCTCTCCGCCACCGTGGCCAGACCAGTCCAGAGCTCCCGCCGCTCAACCACCTAGTCCGAAAGCTCCGCCTTGAGCTCGTGAAGCTTTCCCACCCTTCAATTTCACCTCCCCCGCCTCCAATCGCCCGGCGTAACCCCATCTTCCCAAACTCCGGCGGAAACCCGGTGAACTCGGGTTCGTCAAATACTCCCTCTCCGGCCACGATCATCTTCCCCTGACCCCTGTGTCAGCTTCCTCGGCTCCGCGCGACTCTAACCAGGCCCTTGCGGTCTCGTGTGTTGCACAGGATCGCCGACTCGCCGGAGTGCCGCCGCGGTCGCCTCCTTCCTCGAGCTTCACCCTCGAGCACGTGTCGAGCCTCAGCCTCGAGCCTCACCCTCGAGCACGTGTCGAGCCTCCTTCCCCGAGCCGCACCCTCGAGCCCTGCCTCCGACCCGTGGTAAGCACCCGAAGCCTCCGGTCTCTGCTTCCACTCCGTTTCGCCCGAGCCTCCCAATCAGGCCTCGGACGGACGCTTGCTTTTCCGTCTCGCCCGAGCCCAAGCCTCGAGCGGACAGACCCTCACCATTTCGCTCGAGCCAGGCCTCGAGCGGACTCGTGCACCCTCCGTTTCGTCGAGCTAGGCCTCGGACGAAACGTTTGTTTCCGTCTCGACCGAGCCTCCGAGCCAGGCCTCGGACGAAGCAGTCGCTTCCGCCTCGCCCGAGCCTGTTTCACCCGAACCCGCTTCGCTCGAGCCAGGCCTCGGCGAACGCATGACTTCCGATTCGCCCGAGCCTCCCGTTCGCCCGAGCCTTGCGAAGAAAGAGCACAGTGCCCTTTTTTCTTTTTGGGAGTTGTGAATAGTGTTCTGTTTTCTCTTTTTTGTGTGAATTAATCTGTTGTTCCTTAAATCTTGAGAAAAATATGGTATGCTCCATGCACTGTGTAGTATTTTATAAAAATGTAAAACTTGACTTTTCGGCAAGAATTTGAAAATGTAAAATCCCTCTTTTAATTAATAAATGGATAGTTTCGGATTTTTAGAAAATTATTTATAACTCCAAAAATCATGAGATAAATTTTTGTGGGCTCCCTATGCCATGTTTAGCCTCTGGTGAAATTTTGAAGTCTTTTGGAACAAGTTGATTTTTTGAGCATTTGTCTTTAATTGTTAAATAGTGCCTTTTGTTAATAAATGTCTGGAATTATTTGAGCACCTTAATGACCTCCAAAAATTATGAAATTTGTTTTGCCATCTACCTACACCATAATGAACTTATGTGATTAATTTGGTAATTTTTGGAGCAACTTCATAAAATAACCTTTTTAAATAATTAAGGAAAATAGAAAAGTGATTAGGGTTCATGTTGTATGCCCTGTTTTTTTTTTGCATTGTTCATGCTAGCATACTCATGTGCATGCATCATTGCATTCGTATAGTCACCGAAGAAGGAGTCAAGGTCGAGGCAGCCGCCGACGAACCTGTCCCCGAGGCTACCCCGAACTCCGACAACTGCTCCGCCGCCTTCGAGCCTGCCCTCTTTGCTCTTCAAGGCAAGCCCCGGTGCATTTAACCCTTTCCTTGAATTTATAAAATGATTTCCTTAAATGCTTTTGAGTTAAATTATTGCATTAGGTTTATAGGAGTTGTGTGCTATCCTAATTGATGCACTATCCACCTTGACCACTGATACACCCGATACCTGCTTTTCAAAAGTATTTGAAAAATGCTTAGCAATGCTTATTGAATTAGACTTTGCAATAAAATGCCAATTTTAAAAGTGTGATCACTTAAGGAATGTTTATGGGAATTTTGGTCTTACTCCCCGGCTGTTCGCTAGGTATCTGATCCGTACCTAGTTAATAGCGAGGAGAGGTTGTCCGAGCGTACGGTGCCGTCATGTTGTAGTCCGGGACTCAACAGTTGACACCGACCGGGACATGGTTGAAAAACTGACAGGACTATTACGCTTGGGTGAGATATGACCAAGGTGTAGTTCTGGCTGGAAAATTAGGGACCATCCGTATGGGGGCCTGCTGGTCAAGACTTGTAACTATTCACATACTACGGAAAGCTCTGGCTCCGAGGAATCCTTTATTGGACCGACAACCGCGCACTGGGAGTGGAGAGATGGCGGAAGTAGCATGTACCCACGTGACAGGACCTGTACTCTTGGGTTAGAGTCCCGAGGTACTTGTCGCTGGCGGAAAATTGGAGTGGTGTACTGTACTTCCGGGTGGCGTAGGACCGGGCCCAATCTTGGAGGAATCGTGGTAGACGAGTTGGCATATGCAAGCTTGGGTGCTACATATGCAGTGTGGATAGGGATCCTCAGCTGAGTATTATTTATCCGGGTTAACGTTGCTCCTCGGTTATGGAGACTTGGTCCACTGACTGTCAACGGAGAGTGGTTCTCAACTAGGAATGTTTTGAAATGTAAAATGAATCATGAACAATGAAGAATTGAGGAATACTGAATCTTTCAAAATAAAATAAGGTTTGCAAAAATGCTTTTCTGCAAAATACTTGATCTTGCTTAAGCCTTACCTTGACTACCCTAAGCCTCTCATTCCTGAGTCTTCTCCCTTTTTCTTTAGTCGGGTAAGTCTTGTTGAGTACCCCAGTACTCAGGGTTTGTTACCCATGTTGCAGGTATGCCTGAGACCCCGATGTGTCTCGCACCCTGTTGCGTGACCTTCGTCCAGGAAGAGGCCGAAGAGGCCGATGAGTAAATGTGCACCCTCGGGCTGGGTGTTACATGTATCTTTATGTTAATGTTTCCGCTACGTTGTCTACTTTGAATTTCCCGAACAATGGTTTGTAATAATCGTACTCCTTACCTCATTTGAAACCTCGGTTTGTAAAACTATTGTTATTTAAGTCTTCCGCTCTTTATTCCGATGTTATTTGTAAAAGTATGCAATGCTGTAACCGAATTGTGAGATGATCCTGCGGACATTGGGCACTGATGTAGCCCGGTGGCGAACAGGTCTTAATCACATGGAACATGGGTTCGGCTGTCAGAGGTTGACAGGGACACGTGGGCCATGGGATTAGGGTCGTTCCGTCACACAAGCCAATCTTCGATTGAGCAAACTCTTAAAGAAAATGCTAGGCTCATCGAAGAAGTGGGAAATCTAAAGAAGGATGTGATTAGATTGAAGGATGAGGAGAAAGCACAACCTTCTCAAGATAACCGTGATATCATGGTGAAGAAGCTTGAGAAGGGTTCAAACCTTGCTTCCTCCAAAGTCCAACAATCTAGTCACATCTCAAGTCATGAGAAAGCAACCAAGTGCAAGAAACAAAAGAAGAGATTATGCTATGGTTGTGGATTGTATGGACATGAGTGGGCTAAGTGTCCACACAAGACTTGGGCCGACAAATGTGAAGCGGCCGAACAAAAGGCATCAACCAAATTGGCCAAGCAATTGAAGAATGATGGACCAAGTTCCTGCCTCAAATGCAACAAGTTGGATCATCTCACTAAGAGATGTCCCACATACAAGGAGGCAAGAAAGAAGGCTCAAGTTGCAACAAGAAGATGCTATGCATGCAACGAGCCGGGACACGTGGTTGATGCATGTCCCAACAAGCAAGACAAGCAAAGGGCAAACAATGGGCGCATTTGCTATGCTTGTAGGAGAAAGGGGCATCTAAGCTATGATTGCCCAAATGGTATGTTTCCTAAGCCGAACACATTTGCAAATTATAATGTGCTTAGGAAGACTACAAAGGGACTTATCACTAGTAAGGTGATGTGTTCACCGCATACTAGCTCTAAGGCCACTTGGGTGCCTAAGCACTTGTTGACTAACTTTAAAGGACCCAACAAGAGTTGGGTACCAAAATGTGCTTAGAATGTTGATGTAGGTTCCAATGGCGAGATGAAGGCCTTCGGGGTGTTTGAGTAAGCAAAATGACATCTCAACTCAAACTATCAACCTATGTTGTCAATATTACCCTATATGGTTGACCCGAAGACTGTGTGATGATTGATTTCATTTTTACTCATCTCCACTATTGTTGATAAGTGCCTAAAACTTAGTAATCAAATGAATTTAATTTGTCCTTATTATATTTGCCATTCGATGCTCTTATTGGCTCTCTAGCAGAGCATTATCTTTGATGAAGTGCAGGGAAGTGAAATAAACTAGAGCCAAAAGGAAATCTCAGAAGTGGCTATTTACTGGTTCTGATTTGCAAATACCGGACTTGTCCGGTATCATATCGGACATGTCCGGTATGGGATATTCACTCTGACAGAACCAGTGACTCAGTACGAAGGTTTGGACGAAGTCTTTTCATACCGGACTTGTCCGGTATTCCTACCGGACATGTCCGGTATGGCCAGGAAAAGCACAGCTTCCTGATTTCAGTAGGATTTCTAAATCCTTGTGATCTAGTCCTATGCTCTAACAAAAGACCTGCGCAATTGATCAATAATTGTGTGTTTGTAAGCTTTGCTTAAACTTAATTCAATTCTTAGCAAAGTTATGTGTCTAGGTCAAGGTAGAAAAGCATTCCCATATTCTTAAAAGGAAAAGCAAAGTGCTTTCACAAGTAATTCAAAATAACTTGAGCACTTATTAAAGGGAAGGTTAGTTTCTACCTTGAGCCATTGTGATCTAACAATTTCCTCTAAGTGATGTGATAGTTCTTTAAATGAAAAGAAGATCACTCTGACAAAGGCATGATCACTAGACAAGTCAAGTCAACACGAAGATGATCATGCCATGGTTACTCTTAGTGGAACATATGTGAGCTCAAGGCCAAGGTATGTGTTTACATACGTGCTATATGAGTGCATATAGGATTCATAATGCTAGAATGTGCTTTCGGGGTGGTTGAGCAAATCAATTTGAAATTCTAACTCAACCTATCAACCTATTTTCATCATACTTGCTTATGTGGTTGACCCGTTGATAATCTATGTTTATCTTATCTTTGGCTTCATCTTCACCATGACATAGAGTGCCTAAACTTGCTACCTATCCTTGCCTACATGAGATTTGAGCTTATTTCTAACTCAACCTATCAACCTATTTTCATCATACTTGCTTATGTGGTTGACCCGTTGGTAATCTATGCTTATTGTCTTAACTTAGATCTCACATGTCGTTGTGTCTCAAGTGATTTGTGCTTAGAATTTACTCTCTTATCATATATGGAAAATTACTTTGTGTTGGCCGAAGTTGAACTTTGACTCTCACATTCTTAATGGAATGAAAGTGCTTGGAAAGGAATTCAAATACTTGAAGCACTAATTGAGGGGGAGCTCAATTTCAACTTTGTGCCTTTTATGAGCTAATAAGGTTTATCTAGCATATGTTGTAGTTCATCTTGATCAAGTTGACTTCTCGATGAAGACATGACTATTTGGCAATTAAGGTCAACTAAATCATCACCATGTCATGATTACGCTTAGTGGAATTTATGGGCTCAAGGCAAAGGTATGTTTTAATATATGCATTGAAAGTGCATAATAGGCCCATAATATGCTAGCATGTGCACTTGAGTGTGATAGGATAGATATTTCCAAATTCCTTACTAGCATGAGTAGGAAGTGTGTTTTGTGAAAATATTTGACTCTTGGTCTTTGTGACCAATCCATGACACTTGTAATTATTGTTCTACTTGATTGTTTGATTGACTAATTACAAGTGGCATGGCTCTCTCTCTCAAGTCCTATATCTCTAAAGTAAATTATATTCCTTGATAATCCTCTTGTCAAAACGAAACATGGACATAAGGTTTCTCTCTAATCTTTAGTGTGTTGAAAACCTTGGATTAAACATAGAGAAAAGAAAACTTGAGATTTGGACACAAGTACTCTTTGTGAAATCATATGAAGAGAAGAGAATAAAATATGATGGATTACATGTTCGAGGAAAGAAAGGGGTTTTTGGATGAAAAGGGAGCAAATCTGGAGCTGTTGGACATAATCTGCTAATACCGGACTTGTCCGGTATCCATACCGGACATGTCCGGTATAAGCAGAGAAGCTCTGGAGAAAACCCGCCAATACCGGACTTGTCCGGTATCCATACCGGACATGTCCGGTATGAGCGGGGGACATAAGGACAGCGTACCCCTTCGGGCTCTCTTTCTCTCCCTCACTTCTGTTCTTCCCAAACCGGCCAAGCAAGGAGCCGACCGTCTCCTCCTACGACAACCTAGTGATTCTACCTTGGAAAAGTGAGAGAGGGAGAAGGATTTGGAGAAGGACTTCATCTAAAGCAAGTGTCCGGTGTTGGATTTGAAGTTTTCCCTCGTTTCCTCTCATCCCAAGGTATTTCAAATCCTGGACTTGTCCGATCTATTCATCGCTAAATCTTTCTCAAATTCCTTTGGTCAAGATGTTGGATTCATGGTCTAAAAGCAATGTGTTAAGTTTGAGATGGTTTGGATTCGGAATAGGGGATGAATCGAGGAACCCTAGGTGGGTGCTGCTGTGAACGCCCGTACCGGACATGTCCGGTATGGTACCGGACATGTCCGGTATTTCCCAGCAAAACAGAATTTTCTCTGTTTTTCTCGATTCATGCCTCCTATGGTTGATGTTAGGGAATGTATTAGATGTCCATAAGTGTGTTGTAAACCTAGTGATCAAGTTTGATCTAGGTGCTTGCAATTCATGGGGCATTTAATCATTTCTCTAATTATTCAACTATATTTGAGACATCCTATGAATATGCTTCTGAGACATCTGTGTGGATTGTTTGGTCATAGGGCAGCAGCTATGAGTGACAGAGTCGAACCTCGAACCAAGATGAGACATGATCCAGCAAGGGAAAGGCAGAAGAAGAGGAGGCAAGATTCTCACCCCGGCTTGTCAGTTGGAGGCAGCAGTGGCAGTGGGAGTGGTAGTGGTCGTGGCTCCACTAGACCTCCGAGGGGAGGTGCTTCTAGAGCTCCTTATCAGTTTGCAGCTCATGATGACATAGAGGAAGAAGAGGAAGAGGAAGAAGTGGAAGAAGAGATTGAAGAAGAAGAAGAAGGAGAGGAAGAAGAAGAGGAAGAGGAAGAAGATGCACCTCAGCAGCAGCAGGAGGGTTTGCACTTTGGGGCTCTTGCGATACGCCCTGCCGCCCTGATTCCTGCTTGGGTGGCTCGTGTGGACTATCGGGAGTCCGGTGGTACACAAAAGGCCAGGAGAGAGCGGAGGAGAGACCCCAGGGGACAGGAGAAGAACATCTATGACTACAGGTTCCACACCTTGTTTCACATTGACTATTATGAGAAGGTGCTTCTGACCAGAAACCCAGTGATCATCAGGGCTCAATACGTTGATTGGCAGCATGCTAGAGATCATCACCGTCCTTCAGTTGAGCATGCTATTGCTATTTGCCAGCAGACAGGCCTCTACCGTATTCTGGAGTTTCAGCATGATTGGTGTGATGAGGTGATAGCCCAGTTCTATGCCACTCTATATGTTGAGGAGTCTGATGAGATTGATGAGAAGCGCATGAACTGGATGACTGAGGGTGTCTGGTACTCCGTGTCTTATAGGGAGTTTGCAGGGTATCTTGGCTTTGATGAGGAGGATCTTCAGAGAGCTTGTATTCACGATGAGGTTGTGCTTCCTCCAGAGCAGCTTGGGTACATGTACCCACCACCTCTACCTGCTGGGGCAGTTGTAGGGAAGGTGAGAGGCATTCACCCTACCTATGGCTATCTCAACAGGATGCTCAGGGCCACTATAGATTGCAAGTCAGGAGACAGAGGGACACTTGCAGATTACACGAGGAACCTCCTGCACAGGTTAGCACCAGGAGCACAGCCTTTCAGTATCTTTGATTTTATCTGGTATGAGATCAAGAGAGTGGGTGAGAGGCCACTCAAGGGATGTGGATTTGCACCATACATTCAGCATATGATTGAGCAGCAGATTGGTGCCACTTTCACCTATGACCACTCACACAGGCCCTTGAGGTTCCAGGCAGATCTTCCGGAGTCACCTATACCGCCTCCGGCTCCAGGGGCAGTTCCAGCAGCAGCAGAGCCACAGCCAGAGGACTCAGTTGCAGGAGCAGCAGGAGGAGCAGCCGTGGCAGGCTCGCCACAGCCACACACTCGTTCACACTCCACCTCTCAGGGACATGGCAGGCAGCGCTCTCTCTTGCGCAAGGTTCTTAGCAGTATTCTCGGCGTGTGCAAGGATGTCAATGTGATCAAGGCTCAGCAGCACCGTGAGAGGCAGGCTAGGAGAGAGGACTCGAGGACGCTGAAGATGCTTCACGAGCACTACAGGTTTCAGCCCCCGAGATCCCCACCGTCAGATGACGAGACTAAGCAGCCTGAGACGTTTGAGCAGCAGCAGCAGAGGTATGAGAGGGAGTTTGACGACCTTTCAGTGCGTCAGAGACAGGGAGTAGAGTCAGAGCAGCAGAGTCAGAGGCAGGGAGTAGAGGCTGAGCAGCAGCCCCACGACACTCTTCCTTCAGCTCCCAGGTTCTCCACAGACCCCCTACTTCGTCCTAGCTCAGCTGAGGAGTTTGCTTCAGACGTGTGGGACAGCTTCCTTGGTGGTACCTACGGCTACCCTGACCCAGGACAGAGCTCTCGGCAGCTTGGGGACGACGACGAGTGACAGTTTCGCCTGCAGCCCTCCTGGTGTCATGCTTGAGCTTCACCTTTACCTTTTTGGAGATAGATGACAAAGGGGGAGAGATAGTTGATTAGTTGATTAGAGCTTCAGTCTTCATAGTTGATTAGAGCTTCCAGACTTCATGTTATCAGTTATGTATCTTGTATCTGGAGTTTTGTAATGCAGGTGGTTTAGTTATCAGAGTTTGAGCTTTATTGTAATATCATGAGCTATGTATGAGTTCTTTTGTGTATCCGATGGCAGAGACATCTTTGTGATGAGACATGATCCTTATCTTGTAATATAATCTATCTTAGTGGTTGTGGACTTGAGAAATCTTTGTGTGAGTGCTATGTGTGTGATATGAGTAGTAATTTATTCTTCATAAGATGTTTACTTACTAGTGTGTTGCATATGTCTTGGTGTATTGTTTTTCATTTATTGACTTGTGTGATATATCTTGTCATATGCATCATGATCTATATTGCTCACACACTTGCATTTCTTGGATGCAATGATTTAGGGGGAGTTTCTAACTCATCTTAGTATGTGCAAATTGACATTTTGAGGTCCTTTATGAATTCAATTCATATTGCACATATTAAGGGGGAGCTCTTCATAAATCATTGAACCCATAAGCTTAATTGTTTATCCTTTGGTAAAATTTAATCAAGGTTGTCATCAATCACCAAAAAGGGGGAGTTTGAAAGAGCATGTTGCACTTAAGTGTGATTTTGGATGATTTGATGACAATGTTGATTAAAGATCTAATATGTTTGCTAAGTGTGACACAGGGAAATAATTATCTCACTATGTACTTGAAATGTAATGCAAAGCCAAAATGATGGATTGTTGTGTGAAGATCATGTCACAAGCACAAAACAACAATGAGAATGATATTGATATAAAGGGTTATCGTATTGTGGGATAATCATAGTTCATTTATGATTGCAAAGAAAGGATTCAAAACGAAGTATGGTTGAATGGCTTGAGATGGTGAAGATAGCAAGGAAAGAGTCTTTGAGGTACTAAGCAAGGGTGAAGGGCAAGCGACGGCTTGGCGGCCGAAGAACCTAGCTAGAGTGAAGAAGAAAGTACTTGCATTTAGTCGAAGGATCAATCAAGCTTGAAGATCGCATCTAGTGGAGAATCAACATTCCTAGCAACAATATTGATTGGAGTGACTTGGCACATTTGGAACTTCATTATATCACTTGCATAGGGTCAAGTCACATGTTCAAGATGGCTATGCTCGAGGAATGTCTACTTCTAAACATGTCAACCATTCCTCTCTATATGGAAAATGAAGTCAAGCGGCTTTGGTTCAAATGGGGATCAACTCAAGAGGTTTAAAATTCGTATTTCAATTTATCTTGAGTAAATAGGAAAGCCGTACTATTAAGAGGGATGCAACATATAGTAGATGATTCTTCATAAGTGCTCAAACCAACCTAAGTGAGACATGAGAGAGCTAGAGCTAACTTTCAGCTAAGTGCTGCACTGTCTGTCCATACCGGACATGTCCGGTATGCATACCGGACATGTCCGGTATGAGCCCACAGCAGTGCGGCCATCCTTCTGGCCTAGTGATGAACCTGGTGAAGGGAGTCCATACCGGACATGTCCGGTATTTGCGGAGTTCTGCCTCGCAGCCTGTGTACCGGCGGTACTACCGACTCTTGCGTCGGTACTACCGACAGGTACTACCGGAGTAATAGCGGTACTACCGGTAGGCAAAATTTGGCCCAACACAGAGAGGTTGCAAAACCCCCTCTTAACTGGCGGTACTACCGACCTGGGGGTCGGTACTACCGAGATCCTTTTAGGGGTTTGAAAAGATGGTTGGTTAATGGTATTTCACGCGCAGTGAAGTCATACCGGACATGTCAGGTATGCATACCGGACATGTCCGGTATTTGCGGTTTGGTGGCTAACAGTATCTTTGTGACGGGCGGTACTACCGCCCCTTGGGTCGGTAATACCGACCGGTACTACCGAAGTTATAGCGGTACTACCGGTAGGCCAAAATTGGTCCAACTCAGAGAGGTTGCGAAAACCCTTTGGTATCTAGCGGTACTACCGACCTTATGGTCGGTACTACCGCGCTCATTCCGGAAGTTTGAAAGTTGGCCTGTTCAGTGTGTTTCTCTCGTAGCAAAGTCATACCGGACATGTCCGGTATGCATACCGGACATGTCCGGTATGAGCTGACTCAGCCAACGGCTAGAAAACGGCTAGTTTCGAATGTGGGCTTATAAATACCCCCAAGCCTCCACCTTTGGAGGCTGCTGATTCTACTGGTTCCCACACTCATTCTAAGCCTTTCAAAACACTTTCCAACCCTCTCTTAGTGAGTGATTGTCCTCTAATTGCCAAATCCATTTGTGGGTTGAGAGAGATTCAAAATTAGAGAGCAAGCCACCTCTTGAGCACTTGTGCAAATCGTCGATCTTGTTGTGCGCATTCGTTACTCTTGGACTCTACGGTCCTAGACGGTTAGGCGTCGCCGTTGAGCACCCAAGAGATTTGTGGAGTGCCTCGGAAAGTTTGTGAAGGTTCGATCTCTCCTCAAAAGAGATCAACTAGTGGAAGGAGCATTGCGGGTGAAATAGACCGCGGCTAGAGTGACCCGTGGTGTCCTCTAGAGCCCACCTTTGTGGTAGCTCGCAGCTGGCTCAACGGAGAGTAGGACCCGAGGGGGTGCCGAACTTCGGTGAAACAAATACCGTGTCTTTCCTTTGTGCTTTACTTTCGGCTATTTGTTATTCTTCGTTGTGCTAGTTGTTTTGCAAGCAATCAGTTCTATATATACACCATACATAGTGATTGCAGGTTGTGTGAGAAATTGGAGAAGAAAAGGAGCAGTCCTGCTCAACCCGTCCATACCGGACTTGTCCGGTATTGATACCGGACATGTCCGGTATTTGTTGAGTGCGCCCAATTTGTTTATCGCTTGATCTAATCTTTGTGGTGCAGGGTGTTAGCTTCTAGGTGTACTAAATACTTGACATATACTTTGTGTTTGTCTCTTAAGGGGTTGTTTTACTCCGATTGGGAGTTTCCAAGTAATTGGAAACTCACATACTAATTGCTTCCGCATTATAAGTTGTAAATTTTTAGAAAAGCCTATTCTCCCCCCTCTAGGCGACACCTTAGGTCCTTTCAGAAGGTCATTGAAATAGGGGAGTCTAGTCAAGCCCGATTTATGGGTCCACATGTGTTCCTCTCCGTAACCGAAAAAACGACCGTTGTCTTTATCAAACTTCAGAGCCTCTATTTCGGCACGGACCTCGGAACCGCTCTTGAACTGAGGAATGGGGTTGGTGACTTGAACACTTTTCCTGAAGTGCTTGATGTCACTTCTGAATGGATGGTCAAGAGGCAAGAATTGACGATGCTGGTCGAATGAAGAATACTTCCCTCCCTTCTTCAACCAAGTGAACTTCACAGCTGCCTTGCATATTGGGCATGGGAACTTCCCGTGAACACACCAAGCGCTGAATAAGCCATACGCCAGGAAGTCATGCAGGGAGTACTGGTACCACACATGCATTTTGAAGTTCTTCATTGTTGCTCGGTCATATGTCAGTACCGGGTTTTCCCAAGCTTCGAACAATTCATCCAACAAAGGCTCCATGAACACACCCATATTATCAGCGACAAGAATACGTTCTTAGTGTCAAACATAACACCGGGAGGGAGATTGAGGGGGATCACGAACACAGGCCAACAAGTGTACGGGGCCGCCATCATTCCATACGGGTTGAACCCATCTGTCGCCAGCGCCACACGTACATTTCGAGCCTCCATAGCTTTGCCAGGATGCATGGCATCGAAGTGCTTCCATGCTTCACCATCCGATGGGTGTACCATCTTGTCAGGATTGTATCTTTTGCCATTCTTGTGCCATGTCATCTGTTTCGCAGAGTCCTCTGTCATGTACAGTCGTTGGATCCTAGGTATGAAAGGAAGGTACCGTAGGATCATCTCGGGGATATTAAGTTGTTCCTTCTTGCCATCTACATGGTCTACCTCCACATACCTAGAGGCTTTGCACTTTGGACAGTGTGTTGCGAATAGGACGCACCCTTTTGGACAAGCATGGATCTGCTCATACGACATCTTAAGTGCACGAAGAAGTTTCTGTGACTCGTACGTGTTCTTCGGCAGAATGTGACCCTCCGGCAACAGGGTGCCTAAAATTGCCAACATGCCATCGAAGGCGTCTCGACTCAAGCTATACTGGGACTGGAACCCCATTAGGCGTCCAATGGCATCTAGTTGTGAAACCATTGTCTTTTCATGAAGGGGCTTCTGTGCCAAAGACATCATGTCATAGAACGCCTTTGCGGTGTCCTCTGGCTCCTCCAATCCTTCACCGAATTGAGCCTCTTGAAAGTCTCCCATCATGTCTGCTACCCCGGCATCTCCATCATACTCCTCGAGACGTTGTCTCACCACCTCCTCTCTAATCCGATCGGCTTCACCATGGTGGACCCAACAAGTATAGTTTTCAACGAATCCGTACTTGTAAAGATCCACCCCCACGTTATTCTTATATTTTCTTTTCTTGTTCCCACATTTGCTGCAGGGACACGGCATCCGACTCGACCCTTTAGCAGCCAGACCAAACGCATGCTCTAAGAAAGCATTGGTCTTAGTAACTCATTCTGTGCTCTTACTTGCGTGGCCCGTGTACATCCAGTCACGGTTATCCATCCTCTGGCATATACATATGTAAGCGAGTAATAAAACCAGCAATTGCATCTACACGGCGTTCCTACCATCTAATAGGAGAAGGATAGGTCCTAATCCCACCCGAGGATGCGCAGATGGGTTAGTTTCAATGTTCTACTCCTACCCGAGACAGAATTTCGGCAGCACCTCCTCGTTGTTCTCCCGATACACGTCCTGGCAGGGAGAGTGTGTATCCGGAGAACAACGAGGAGGTGGTGCCGAAACTCTGACTCTGACAGGAGTAGAACATGGAAACTAGCTCATCTACGCATCCGCGGGCTGTCCAAAATACGTGGACAATTCGAAAGAGATACAGTCGTAGATATGCAAAGGACTGAATATCTAAGACTGTATCTCTTTCGAACGGGAGACGTCTAACTAGGTTACGCGACCAAAGATCAGATACCTAAGGATACGGATAGAGGGGTTATACCTAAGGTGTCGGTGAGGTCAGGGTAGCGGGGCAGTGGTGAGTCGGGGCAGTGGCGAGACGACGCGGTGCAGGCAGACCCGCAACGCCGACGAAGACGATCGGGGTCGCCGAGTCCCTCCGACGGGTCCTCCTCCTGCCAAAAAAGAGCAATTGGTTAGTCTCGACCAAAAATTTCGGCAGCACCTCCCCTGCACGGCGAGATTCCCAAAACCTGCAGAAAACGTCGGCACGAAGGCCAACAACCACATATATACCAGACATAGTCACGAAGGCCAACAATCACAATAGCTCACAATAGTACAACTACTACTAACACTAACACTACTAACTACTACTAACACTACTACTAACTACTAACTACTAACTACTAACTACTAACTACTAACTGCTAAGTACTAACTACTAACTATTTACTAACTACATAGGGCATACCTTCGCGATGAGAATAGCAAGAACGAGCTTCGGCGACGACGACGGGGATGACCGAAGCAGCTTGAGGGTCGACGGACCTAAGCCGGCACCTTCCTCCTCTCTTCTCCTTGTCCTTCTCCTCCTCTCTTCTCCACTCCTCCTCTCCTCCTCCACCACCACCTCCTCCTCCTCCTCCTCTCCTCCACTGGCCGGCCAGGGATGGTGAAAGGTCCGAATGGCTAGAGGGGGGGGTGAATAGCCAATTCAAAAATCTAGAAACCTAAAACTCAAAGCTCAAAACGAGTATCAGATTGCACAGTCGGTACTACCGACTATAGGGGCCGGTACTACCGAGGTCGGTACTACCGGCTCTACAGGTCGGTACTACCGACAACCTAAAAACTGCTACGAGATCGAGATAGAGAAGATGCAAAAGTGGATCTAGCACATACCAATATTTCTCTAGAAGATGTGGATGAAGTTTATACCTTATCCAAGAAGTGGCTCCTCCCCAAAGAGTAGATCGAGCCTTCCCACACCTAAGAACGAGAGAGGAGGGAGGAAGAACGTGAAGAACACGAGTGCAAACAAAATATCCAAGGATGCAAAATCAACAAGCACACGAGACACAAGATTTAATCCGAGGTTCAGCCACTTCACTAAGAAGCTCCTACGTCCCCGTTGTTGAGGTGACCACGAAGGTCGGAGTCTCTTTCACCTCCTTGCCTCACTCAAGCAACCACAAAGGCTAGTTGAGTTTCTTCACTAAGAATCAGAGGGTAATACAAACACTTCGGAGTGCCCTCACAAATGAGTCAATCATGGGCAACAACCGAAGAACACCTAACCGGCTAGAGTTCCAAGAACTCAAGAGTAAAGAACACAAATCAAGCCGGAGAGATGTTGGATCCAAGTGCTCTTGACGTAGATCGATGTGTCTCACTCTCTAATCTCACTTCCCTAGCTCAAAGCTTGCAAGAGATTCACTCTAGAATCAAAGGGGGGGGGGAGAGAGGAGGTTAGTCAACACTTGGGAGCTCTCTTTCTTGAGTTTGGGCGCAAAGAATGGGAGAGGTGACCGTTGGGAGCCGGCCGAGCGGCTACTTAAACAAGTCAATTGCGCCACGGTCGGTAGTACCGACCCCATAGGTCGGTAGTACCGAGGGTCGGTAGTACCGGCCTTATGGCGGTACTACCTCAAGGCCAAAACTCCTCCGAACAGAGAGTTTGCGCGCTGTCTACAGAGGGGTCGGTAGTAGGGTCGGTACTACCGGCCTCAGGGTCGGTAGTAAGGTCGGTACTACCGGCCTCAGGGTCGGTAGTAGGGTCGGTACTACCGAGGTTATGGCGGTACTACCTCTAGGCCAAATCTAGATCTACACAGAGAGCCTGAAAAACCACTTCGAACCTCGGTACTACCGACACCCTGGTCGGTACTACCGAGCCCGGTACTACCGAGGTTATGGCGGTACTACCAGTAGGCCAAAAACTCCCCCGAACAGAGAGTTTTGCGTTCTGCTCGCGGAGGGGTCGGTAGTACCGAGGTTATGGCGGTACTACCGGCCTCAGGGTCGGTACTACCTCTAGGCCAAAACTGACCTCCGCGCTAAAACGACCATAACTCTTAGCTCCGAACTCCGATTTCGATGATCTTGGACATTTTGGAAAGCTTATTCAGAGGGCTACACATCCCAAATGAATACAAGATCCAAATCACAAAGGATTAGTACAGAATTCCAATCCAAGATCCATCGCTTCTCTTTTTTTAAACAAAGACTTCTCCGGAAACTTCTCCGAGTTGATTCAATTCAACTCCAACACCTTCTCCTTTGCAAATGTGCCAACACCACCAAGTGTATACAATCTTGTGCATGTGTGTTAGCATTTTCACAAACATTTTTCAAATGATTTTCACTTGCTCTCACCACACCACTCGATCCTAGGAACAACGCAAAGTTAGATCGCTCAACGTGGCACTAGAAGTTAGACGTCATGAGCACTTTTCACCACATCTATCTAGCCTAATTTATATCCCTCTTGATAGTCCGGCTTGCCTATACTCAAGATCAAAAGAGAGAAATAATCTACCACTTGAGCAAGGCATCTTTTCTCTTCTTCATTTCACCAATGGTAGAGCACTTGATCACATGAGTGCTTGTGGCCGTCACCAACCTCCAAGGTTGCCACCTTGCTAGCTCCACCAATGGCTTGGTCATAATCCTTTTCCATTAGCTACACACATGCTTCATAAAAGGATTAGACCAAAATAGGTTTCATCAATTAACCAAAACCAAACTAGGGCTTTCAATCTCCCCCTTTTTGGTAATTGATGACAACCTATACAAAGATATGTAATTTAAGTTTGAGTAACCACATTGATAGTATTGGCTCCCCCTACATATGTGCTATAGAGATTGGTTCTAAAATTGGCACATATGTATAGATATGAAATATGGGTGAGCAACACTATCAATGATGATGCTAAGGCATAAGAATGGACCTTTGAAGCGTGATACCAATCGAAGTGCACAAGTTATACCATCCTTAGCATCATTATTCACTAGACATACATCAAAACTCAAGAACCCCATGAGATCAACATTTATAATAAGATTCTTGAGCAACTTGAAACAACAATATGTCTAGTTGCAATCCTATACATGCTAATTAAACAATTTATCAATCAAGTCTTATCACTAGCATTCATCACATAAGCATGAATATCAATATAAATAGCTTATGCAATGCAACAAACATATGAGTATGCACATTTCAAATGCAACATACATGTTTATGAGCTTGCTCCCCCTATTTGTATGCTCAAATTTTAAGTGTTCAAGTCTTTGTTACTCCCCCTTCCACTAGCATATATCTTTTGTAGCACTTTCTTTCTCCCCCTTTGTCAACAATTATCATAAAGGTGGAACAAAATTTTAAAGGAAGGAGGCAAGTATTAGCATGAGATACATGTGAGGAGATTGAACTAAGTCAAGTTGTGGCTTAATCTAGCTTATGAACATAAGGTATTTAACACGGTTTGCTCTAGAGTAAGCTTCTTCACACATCTTACAATGGTTATCTTACTCACGTTGGTTAGACACATTTTGCTCACTTACTAGATCGAACACTAGAGTTACAAGCTCACAAACAAGTTATATGCTACCACTAGATCAAATCAAACATAGAAGCAATAGTGGTACCATATATACTTCAAAGTCAGTTGATTTACCATGAATGAACCTAGATAAGCAATGTGATGGCTATATGAACTAGAGCAAATCCTAATAAGAATGAATGCACATGCCAAACAATTTCACCTTTGCTTTGTCGGAGGAGAGGCATGTCATATGTGGAGGTGCATTCAACTCATGTTGGAGAAGTCTAGGATATTCAATTCATTCTTTAGCTTGCAAAACCTTCTCTCATCTAGTGGCTTGGTGAAGATATCGGCAAGTTGATCATCGGTGCCCACACTTTCAATAGATATGTCTTTCTTTGCTTGATGATCTCTAATGAAGTGATGTCTTATGTCAATGTGCTTTGTTCTTGAATGTTGAACCGGGTTGGTGGCTATTTTGATGGCGCTCTCATTATCACATAGCAATGGAACTTGTCCAAACTTGACTCCATAATCTTGCAATGTAGCTTTCATCCATAACAATTGTGCACAACAACTACCCGCGGATATGTATTCGGCTTCGGCGGTAGAGAGTGCAACACTATTTTGCTTCTTTGATGACCATGAGACAAGTGATCTTCCAAGCAATTGACAAGTGCCTGATGTGCTCTTCCTATCCACCTTGCATCCCGCATAGTCGGAATCCGAGTATCCAATTAATTCAAATTGAGAGCCCTTGGGATACCATAGTCCAACATTTGGAGTGTGCTTCAAATATCTCAATATTCTTTTGGTTGCCTTCAAATGACTTTCCCTTGGAGAAGCTTGGAACCTTGCACACATGCACACACTAAACATAACATCCGGTCTTGATGTGGTCACATAAAGTAAGCTTCCAATCATTGACCGATATAACTTTTGATCTACCATGTCACCACTAGAGTCACTATCCAAATGTCCATTTGTGCCCATTGGAGTGGTTATTGCTTTAGCTTCATCTAACCCAAACTTCTTGAGCATGTCCTTGATGTACTTGCCTTGACTAACGAAAGTGTCTTTCTTCATTTGCTTGATTTGTAGACCAAGGAAGTAACTAAGCTCTCCAATCATAGACATCTCAAATTCTTTAGCCATCATCTCCCCAAACTCTTCACAAAAGTCTTGGTTGGTTGATCCAAAGATAATGTCATCCACATAGATTTGCAACACAAACAAGCTACTTCCAATCTTCTTGGTGAAGAGAGTGGTGTCAACCTTTCCAATCTTGAACCCTTTTGCTAACAAGAAGTCCCTCAATCTCTCATACCAAGCTCTAGGTGCTTGCTTCAACCCATATAGTGCCTTCTTGAGCTTGTACACATGGTTGAGCTTCTTCAAGTCTTCAAACCCGGGAGGTTGCTCAACATACACTAACTCATTGATGAATCCATTGAGAAAAGCACTTTTCACATCCATTTGATAGAGCTTGATGTTGTGAGCACAAGCATATGCAAGAAGGATTCTAATGGCTTCCAATCTAGCAACCGGTGCAAAGGTTTCTCCAAAGTCAATGCCTTCCATTTGAGTGTATCCTTGTGCAACCAATCTTGCTTTGTTCCTTACAACAATGCCATCTTCATCTTGCTTGTTCCGGAAGACCCATCTTGTACCAATAACATTTGTGTTCTTTGGTCTTTCCACTAACTCCCAAACATCATTGCAGGTGAAGTTGTTCAACTCTTCATGCATTGCATTCACCCAATCAACATCCATCAAAGCTTCATCAATCTTGGTTGGCTCAATAGATGATACAAATGAGTAGTGTTCACAAAATGAAGCCAATCTTGATCTTGTTTGCACACCTCTTCTTATGTCACCAACAATTTGATCTAAGGGATGATCTCTTGCAATGTGTGTTGGTTGTAGCACTTGTTGCGGTTGGACACTTGCACTTGCACTTGGATGAGCCACTTGAGAGCTACTTGCATCTTGTTGATCATGAGAACCACTAGAGCTTGCAACATCATTGCCATGCATGGTTGGAGGTGAGAGCACTTGATCTTTGTCATCTTCAGTGTCAATCACTTGCTTTGGCCTAATATCACCAATGTCCATGTTCTTCATAGCTTCGGCCAATCGTGTTCCTCTCACATCATCTAGATTATCTTGTTCTTCATGTGAGCCATTGGTTTCATCAAACTCAACATCATAGACTTCTTCAACGATTCTTGATGTGTTGTTCCACACTCTATAGGCTTTGCTTGTAG
The DNA here is from genome assembly GCA_009763385.1 of Coix lacryma-jobi var. lacryma-jobi. Taxonomy (NCBI): domain Eukaryota; kingdom Viridiplantae; phylum Streptophyta; class Magnoliopsida; order Poales; family Poaceae; genus Coix; species Coix lacryma-jobi. Next base: position 179,857,100 of record CM019823.1, on the reverse strand, counting down.
TGGAGTAACCAAGAAGTGTCCCTTCATCACATTTCTTCTCAAACTTTCCAAGTCTTGTGCCCTTCTTCAATATGTAACATTTGCACCCAAAAACCCGAAAGTAAGCAATGTTGGGCTTTCTATCATTGAGGAGCTCATATGGTGTCTTCTTCAATAGAGGGTGACAATAGAGTCGGTTGCTATAATAGCAAGCCGTGTTGATTGCTTCGGCCCAAAAAGAATCACTCACATTGTATTCACTAAGCATAGATCTTGACATATCAATGAGTGTCCTATTCTTCCTTTCAACTATCCCATTGGATTGAGGTGTATACTTGGCCGAGAATTGATGTTTGATTCCAAACTCATCACATAACTCATCAACTCTTGTGTTTCTAAACTCACTTCCATTGTCACTTCTCACTTTCTTGATTCTTCTATCAAACTCATTTTGACTTCTCTTGACAAAGGTTTTGAATACCCCAAACACTTCACTTTTGTCAACAAGAAAGAAGACCCATGTGTATCTTGTATAGTCATCCACTATCACAAAGCCATACTTGTTTCCCCCAATACTTGCATATGTAGTTGGTCCAAACAAGTCCATGTGCAACAACTCAAGTGCATGTGTAGTGCTCATCATTCCTTTGTTTGGATGGGTGTTTCCAACTTGCTTTCCCATTTGGCATGCACTACATAGCTTGTCCTTTTCAAAGTGAACATCTTTTAGCCCTCTCACCATGTCATGCTTCACTAGCCTCTTTAGTTGCTTCATTCCAACATGTCCCAAGCGCCTATGCCATAGCCAACCCATGCTTGATTTGGTGAATAAGCATGTTGTCAATTGAGCTTCACTAGCATCAAAGTCCACCAAATAGAGGTTCTCATATCTAAATCCTTTGAAGATCACATCACTTCCATCAACACTCACAATCTCCACATCATCAACACCAAATATGCATTTGAATCCCAAATCACACAATTGTGCCACTGACAACAAGTTGAAGTTGAGAGATTCCACTAATAGCACATTGGAGATGCTCAAGTCATTTGATATTGCAATCTTTCCCAAGCCTTTGACCTTGCCTTTCTTGTTGTCACCAAATGTGATAGCATTTGCATGATCATTGCCACTAGTGTTGATTGATTTGAACATTCTACCATCTCCGGTCATGTGTTGAGTGCACCCACTATCAAGCACCCAATGCCTTCCTCCGGCTTTGTAATTAACCTACAAAAAGGATCAATTCTTTTTAGGTACCCAAATCTTTTTGGGTCCTCCAAGGTTAGTAACCAAGCTCTTGGGCACCCAAATTGCCTTCTTCTTTGGGCCAACTATGGGTGCACCAATGTACTTAGCCTTCACACCATTAGTGCCCTTAGTAAGCATATAACAAGAATCAAAGCGAATAGATGTAACATGAGCATGCTTCTTGTTTTTATTCTTGTTAAAGCAATGTTGTTCTATATGCCCGGATTGCTTGCAACTATTGCAAAACCGACCGTTGCTCTTCACAAAACGAGTCTTGTGAGGAACAAAAGCCGCCTTGCCCTTCTTGGGGGTATAGCCAAGTCCCTCCTTGTTGAGTGGAGACCTTTGGCTACCCAAGCACTTAAGCAAGCGGGCATCTCCACCATAGGCATTGCCTAAGGCATGAGTGAGCTCATTAACCTTGTTCTTAAGGTTCTTATTTTCTACTACTAATGATGAGTTACATGTAGTAGAAGTAGACATTTTAATTCAGCTAGATGATGATGATGCATTGATAGGAGCAACAATAATAGGAGTGTAAAAAGATTCATCAAGTATATCACAAGTTACTCCTACATTGCATGTCTCCACAACATCCTCAATTTTACTTTGATCAAGGAGGGAGGATTGGGCTTCCTTAAGCCTAGTGTGAGCTTGATCAAGCTTCTCATGGGCTTCCTCTAGCCTCTCATGAGTAGACTTGAGCTCATCAAAGGATTGCTCAAGAGCCTTGTTGGCCTTGCGCAATTCTTTGCACTCCTTCCTCTTAGTCTCAATGTAAGAGTGAGCATCTCGTAGCATGCTTATGAGGTCCTCCTTTGAGTACTCCTCACCATCATCACTCTCACTCTCACTCTCATCGGATGATACCTTAGTGGCCTTAGCCATGAAGCATGTCGATGGAGCGTCGAAGATAGAAGGCTTGCTTGAGATAGCAAGACTAGCCATAGCCTTCTTCTTGGTGGTCTTCCTCTCATCATCACTAGAATCACCATCATCGCTTGAGGAAGCATCACTATCCCATGTCACAACATAGGATCCACCCTTCTTCTTTTCCTTCTTCTTCTCCTTCTTCTCCTTCTTCTCCTTCTTGTTCTTCTTATGATCATCTTCATCATCACTAGATTGTGGGCAATCCGCAATGAAGTGATCTTTGCTCTTGCATCGATAGCATCTTCTAGTTGAGCTCTTGTATGAATCTCTTTTCTTTCTTGCCCCAAAGCTCTTCTTCTTCATGAACTTGCCAAACTTCTTGACAAAGAGAGCTATTTCTTCATCATCAAACTCATTGTTGCTTGTGCTAGCTTCATCTTCACTTTCCTCCTTCTTTGCTTTGCCCTTGCTCTTGATCTTGGAGGATGACGCCTTGAACGCCACAGTCTTCTTCTTCTTCTCTTCCTCTTGGGCTCCCCTATCCCGTTCCACACGGTATGTGTCTTGAGTGACCACATCACCTAGTACTTGGTTTGGGGTTACCGTATCCAACCCTTCTCTCACAAGGATTGTCACCAAGGTATCAAACCTTGGTGGCAAGCATCTCAAGAACTTGTGAGAAAAGTCCTTGTCATCCACCTTCTCACCCAACGCCTTCAAATCATTGACAATGACTTGCAACCGGTGAAACATCTCCGGTATGCTTTCATCATCTTGCATCTTGAAGGTGGCAAGCTTGTCTTTGAGAATGTAAAGCTTGGCACTCTTCACGGCCTTGGTGCCCTCATAGGTCTCCTCTAATCTTTCCCATATCTCACTTGCACGCTCGAGATTCTTGATTTGCTCAAAAACTTTGATGTCGAATGCTTCATAGAAAAGGTTGATTGCCACATCATTCCATTGAAGCTTCTCTTCTTCTCTTGGAGTTGGATCGGCAGAGTCAATCACAACAAAGTCATGCTCGATCACATCCCATATCTTCCTATTCATGCCCCTTGTGAACGCGCACATCTTCCGCTTCCAACAATCGAAGTTGGTGCCATCAAAATGTGGTGGCTTCCCCATATAGTTGATTTGAGCCATTGCAACACCGGAGGTTGTAAATCCTCAAACAAACGGTGACTTGGCTCCGATACCACTTGAAAGGTCCGAATGGCTAGAGGGGGGCTGAATAGCCAATTCAAAAATCTAGAAACCTAAAACTCAAAGCTCAAAACGAGTATCAGATTGCACAGTCGGTACTACCGACTATAGGGGCCGGTACTACCGAGGTCGGTACTACCGGCTCTACAGGTCGGTACTACCGACAACCTAAAAACTGCTACGAGATCGAGATAGAGAAGATGCAAAAGTGGATCTAGCACATACCAATATTTCTCTAGAAGATGTGGATGAAGTTTATACCTTATCCAAGAAGTGGCTCCTCCCCAAAGAGTAGATCGAGCCTTCCCACACCTAAGAACGAGAGAGGAGGGAGGAAGAACGTGAAGAACACGAGTGCAAACAAAATATCCAAGGATGCAAAATCAACAAGCACACGAGACACAAGATTTAATCCGAGGTTCAGCCACTTCACTAAGAAGCTCCTACGTCCCCGTTGTTGAGGTGACCACGAAGGTCGGAGTCTCTTTCACCTCCTTGCCTCACTCAAGCAACCACAAAGGCTAGTTGAGTTTCTTCACTAAGAATCAGAGGGTAATACAAACACTTCGGAGTGCCCTCACAAATGAGTCAGTCATGGGCAACAACCGAAGAACACCTAACCGGCTAGAGTTCCAAGAACTCAAGAGTAAAGAACACAAATCAAGCCGGAGAGATGTTGGATCCAAGTGCTCTTGACGTAGATCGATGTGTCTCACTCTCTAATCTCACTTCCCTAGCTCAAAGCTTGCAAGAGATTCACTCTAGAATCAAAGGGGGAGAGAGGAGGTTAGTCAACACTTGGGAGCTCTCTTTCTTGAGTTTGGGCGCAAAGAATGGGAGAGGTGACCGTTGGGAGCCGGCCGAGCGGCTACTTAAACAAGTCAATTGCGCCACGGTCGGTAGTACCGACCCCATAGGTCGGTAGTACCGAGGGTCGGTAGTACCGGCCTTATGGCGGTACTACCTCAAGGCCAAAACTCCTCCGAACAGAGAGTTTGCGCGCTGTCTACAGAGGGGTCGGTAGTAGGGTCGGTACTACCGGCCTCAGGGTCGGTAGTAAGGTCGGTACTACCGGCCTCAGGGTCGGTAGTAGGGTCGGTACTACCGAGGTTATGGCGGTACTACCTCTAGGCCAAATCTAGATCTACACAGAGAGCCTGAAAAACCACTTCGAACCTCGGTACTACCGACACCCTGGTCGGTACTACCGAGCCCGGTACTACCGAGGTTATGGCGGTACTATCGGTAGACCAAAAACTCCCCCGAACAGAGAGTTTTGCGTTCTGCTCGTGGAGGGGTCGGTAGTACCGAGGTTATGGCGGTACTACCGGCCTCAGGGTCGGTAGTAGGGTCGGTACTACCTCTAGGCCAAAACTGACCTCTGCGCTAAAACGACCATAACTCTTAGCTCCGAACTCCGATTTCGATGATCTTGGACATTTTGGAAAGCTTATTCAGAGGGCTACACATCCCACATGAATACAAGATCCAAATCACAAAGTATTAGTACAGAATTCCAATCCAAGATCCATCGCTTCTCTTTTTTTAAACAAAGACTTCTCCGAAAACTTCTCCGAGTTGATTCAATTCAACTCCAACACCTTCTCCTTTGCAAATGTGCCAACACCACCAAGTGTATACAATTTTGTGCATGTGTGTTAGCATTTTCACAAACATTTTTCAAAGGATTTTCACTTGCTCTCACCACGCCACTCGATCCTAGGAACAACGCAAAGTTAGATCGCTCAACGTGGCACTAGAAGTTAGACGTCATGAGCACTTTTCACCACATCTAGCTAGCCTAATTTATATCCATCTTGATAGTCCGGCTTGCCTATACTCAAGATCAAAAGAGAGAAATAATCTACCACTTGAGCAAGGCATCTTTTCTCTTCTTCATTTCACCAATGGTAGAGCACTTGATCACATGAGTGCTTGTGGCCGTCACCAACCTCCATGGTTGCCACCTTGCTAGCTCCACCAATGGCTTGGTCATAATCCTTTTGCATTAGCTACACACATGCTTCATAAAAGGATTAGACCAAAATAGGTTTCATCAATACACCAAAACCAAACTAGGGCTTTCAGACGGGCAGCCGGTGGGCCGGGCGGCTGAAAGCCCTAGTTTGGTTTTGGTTAATTGATGAAACCTATTTTGGTCTAATCCTATTGCTAAGCATGTGTGTAGCTAATGAGAGGATTATGACCAAGCCTTTGATGGAGCTAGCTAGTTGGCGACCATGTTGGATGGTGACGGCCACAAGCTCTCAAGTGTTTCAATGCTCTGTCTTCGGTGAAATGGAGAAGGGAATAGATGCCATTGCTCAAGTTGGGACTTTAGTTTTATCTTTGATCTTGAGTAATAGGCAAGCCGGACTATCAAGAGGGACACATTTGAGGCTAGCTAGATGTGGAGAAAAATGCTCATGATGACTAACTTCTAGCGCTTGAGAGACACCACGCACTCACGAACACATAGAGGTTTTCTGGGTGTGGTCGGTAGTACCGCCCAAGGGGGTCGGTAGTACCGCCCAAGGGTGCTATGAGCAAGGCTCTCTGGTTTTGGTCTCAGGTGACCTAGCGGTAGTACCGCCATAAAGTCGGTACTACCGGCCTTGGTAGTACCGACCCCCTGGTCGGTAGTACCAAGGATCCAGGACGTTTTTCATCCTCTCTGTGTTGGTCAAAATATGACCTGGCGGTAGTATCGCCATAACCTCGGTAGTACCGCCCTCGGTGCTATCGACCCTGGTCGGTAGTAACTTGTTTTTCGCAGAGCTCTCTGTTCGCGGCCGATTTGGCCTGGCGATAGTACCGCCATATCCTCGGTACTACCGCCCGCGGTGGTACCGACCAAGGGTCGGTTGTTCCATCTGGTCAACGGTCGCTGTAACGGTCGTATTGAGTACGGTCGGTACTACCGACCAAGGGGGTCGGTACTATCGACCGTGGCGCAGCATGTCTTGTTTAAATAGCCGCTCGGCCGGCTTCTTTGGGTTACCTCTTCGATTCATTTGCGCACAAAACACAAGAAAGAGAGCTCCCAAGTGTTGACTAACCTCCTCTCTCTCCCCCTTTGATTCTAGAGTGAATCTCTTGCAAGCTTTGAGCTAGGGAAGTGAGATTAGAGAGTGAGACGCATCGTTCTTCGTCAAGAGCACTTGGATCCAACATCTCTCCGGCTTGATTTGTGTTCTTTACTCTTGAGTTCTTGGAACTCTAGCCGGTTAGGTGTTCTTCGGTTGTTGCCCGTGATTGACTCACTTGTGAGGGCACTCCGAAGTGTTTGTATTACCCTCTGATTCTTAGTGAAGAAACTCAACTAGCCTTTGTGGTTGATTGAGTGAGGCAAGGAGGTGAAAGAGACTCCGACCTTCGTGGTCACCTCAACAACGGGGACGTAGGTGCTTCTTAGTGAAGTGGCCGAACCTCGGGTTAAATCTTGTGTCTCGTGTGCTTGTTAATTTCGCATCTTTGGAGATTTCGTTTGCTCTCGTGTTCTTCGCGTTCTTCCTCCCTCCTCTCTCATTCTTAGGTGTGGGAAGGCTCGATCTACTCTTTGGGGAGGAGCCACTTCTTGGATAAGGTATAAACTTCATCTACATCTTCTAGGGAAATATTGGTATGTGCTAGATCCACTTTTGCATCTTCTCTATCTCGATCTCGTAGCAGTTTTTAGGTTGTCGGTAGTACCAACCTGTAGAGCCGGTAGTACCGACCTCGGTAGTACCGGCCCCTATAGTCGGTAGTACCGACTATGCAATCTGATACTCGTTTTGAGCTTTGAGTTTCAGGTTTCTAGATTTTTGAATTGACTATTCACCCCCCCCCCCTCTAGCCATTCGGACCTTTCAGCGGCGCGGCCGGGGGCGGCGCGGCCGGGCCGGGACGGGGGTGCGGCGGGGAGTGGCCGGGGGTGCGGCGGCGGGCGCGGGGCGCGGCGGCACGGTGGCGGCGCGGTGGTGCTTGCGTGCGTGCGTGCGTGTGTGTGAGTGTGTGCATGTGTGGGTGGCGGTCGGGCCGTTTTGTATTTTTTTTCTTTTCGAACGTCTTTGCCGAGTGCCAGATTGGGTGGCACTCGGCCGGGCTCTTTGCCGAGTGCCACCCGATCTGGCACTCGGCAAAGAGAGCCTCTTTGCCGAGTGCCACGCGATCTGGCACTCGGCAAAGATTGTCAGGCCCACGTGGAAAACTTCGCCGAGTGTCAGCCCTGGCACTCGGCAAAGAGGGAACTTTGCCGAGTGCCAGCTGGCCAGGCACTCGGCAAAGAGCCTCTTTGCCGAGTGCCAGGGCTGACACTCGGCGAAGTTTTTATTTATTTTTTTGGTTTTTGCCACCAAGTTTTTTTTGAGGCACTTCCACACTACCACTGTCAACATGTTCAAATTTGACAGTTTTTCAAAACATTTCGTTATATTTTTTGACTTTATTTCGTTTTCTTGAATTTTCCCGAAAGACGCAAGTTTGAACTGCGGGTGCATCGCATAGTGGATTTTCATGATTTAAAAAATGTTATTCTTGTTCTTAACTGTAATTTGGAGGCGTTGCCCCATGAGCACGTTGATCGAAACATCAGGTCAGGTTTTGGATTTGGCCTCAACATACGGTTAAGAACAAGAATAACATTTTTTAAATCATGAAAATCCACTATGCGATGCACCCGCAGTTCAAACTTGCGTATTTCGGGAAAATTCAAGAAAAAGAAATAAAGTCAAAAAATATAACGAAAAGTTTTGAAAAACTGTCAAATTTGAACATGTTGGCCATAGTACTATGAGGATGATCCACAAAAAATTTGGTGTCCAAAATCAAAAAAAAACTTTGTCGAGTGCCACATGGACTGACACTCGGCAAAGAGGGGATCTTCGCCGAGTGCCAGCCACGTGGCACTCGGCAAAGAACAGCCCACGTGCTTTGCCGAGTGCCACGTGGCTGGCACTCGGCGAAGACCCCCTCTTTGCCGAGTGCCAGCCATGTGGCACTCGGCAACGAACAGCTCACATGTCAAACAACGGGGCCACACGCTTTGCCGAGTGCCACGTGGCTGGCACTCGACAAAGAGGGGGTCTTCGCTAAGTGCCCGGAATTTGGCACTCGGCGAAGCCTGTGTTTCCTGTAGTGTATAGTAAGTATAGCACTTTCAAATGGAGACCGGGAGCTTGACAAAAGTTTGTTTGACTTGGGGAGGATATAAGGGAAGGAAAGCTTGCACCTTGCAGCAGTAGTAGTAGCAAGTCCTGCCAGCAGAGGCACTGAGGCAGGCAGGCAGACGTGCAGGGGAAAGGCTAGACACGGATGTGATTAGCCGAAACTACATGCAGATGCAGCAGAAGGCACACTGTGGGCACGGCTGCTTTGACGGAGGACGAGATGAGAGAGAGGAGTGCAGGTGCACAGCACAGTTAATTCCCCACGGAAAGCTGGGGATCATGGCCTGACACCTTGCCATGAAGAGGTGCCCCTGATCAGGAGATATGGTGGGGGCGGGGGCGCACCGAGACCCAACTAGCCGCTCCAGATGCCCGCAACCCCAGCAACCCCCACATGTGTGTTGTTGATGCATTCGTCGTCCTCCTCCCTGATAGTAATTACTCGCCCCCCCTCTCCCAATGCTAATTAATTAAGCACCGAAAGCTTCCCAATTCTTTCCATTTCAGTTCATCAATATTATCCAGAGCAAAGTTCTCCCAAGAAGCAACTTTGCTCTGAAGTCGCCCAACTGCCATCTCCTCGTCCTCACGTAGTCAGGAGCCGTCGTCGCCGCGCCCAACGCTTCCACCACCATTGACCCCCCCCCCCCCCTCCTTCGGCACCACCAGAGACCGGAGGGAGTAGAGATCTACGTTTTTAATTAGTTTTTATAGTAGATCCAGTTTTAGGATTAGAGTTTCTCAATGTCAAGTTTCTTGGTTTTGGAGATTTATCTCTTCCTCCTCCTTCGCTCCGACGATATCGAGGGGGCAGGGTGGAATCGTTTTCTCCATAGCGGCACTATTGAAGACGGGGGCAACAACTATGACGTCAACATCCTCACCGGTATGACAACATGAAGATCTTTATTTCTGAACAACGACATCAAGATGGAGATGGTGTCGTCGCCATGAAATAATTTTCTCTGGTCTCTTCTCCGTTTTATTGTGGTTAGATCTGGCCACGATGAATGACTAGAGAGAACCAGTTTCGTCGGATCAGTCTTCCTCATTCTTCGGTGGCAGAAAGAAGAAGAAGGAAGACATGAGAAAGAAGTTTCTCAACTCCGCCTACATGAATGTTGGTCGTCGTTCGTTGGGCATCTGTTCTCATGCCTCTTGTCGAGTTTGTCTGTGCGGTCATCGATACTACAAAGCGTCATACAAGTTTGGTATTGAGATCTGGAGCTATTCACAACGTGGGTACAATTTAGATGAAAAATCAGTTTCTGAATATCTGTAGTGTAATTCAGAGTGCTTGTGATGCATTGATGTACCTGGTTATTACATAATATAATTTTTCTTTCATCTAAAAAGGCAACTTTGCTTTGGACCACTAGATATATCATTTGCTCGAAGTTGTTCCATGTATATAGTTTTTGCTACATACATAGATATACAATATATATTTATGAAAAACCATAACAACTTATAGATTAAAATAGAGGGAGCAATTCATGTGTAGATGTAGAAGGACATATTTGTTTCCTGTCTAAAAGAAGATTCATCACAAGTATGTGATGTATTGACCAAAATACACTCGATTATGTAAAGTTTGGTGGTAACAAACAAGAAATTGCAGCTACTATTCGTACATCAATAAAATTTTAAGATTGTATCCCATAATAAATACATTGCAAACAGTGATACTATGGTTTCTCGCAAGTTACCCACCATGGTGGGTTGGTCAGAAAACTAAGGTTTCTCATGCGACTTGTGTTCATCTCATCTTAGGCTTTCTTTCAAGACTGATGCACATTATAAATGAACCAAGATGGCAAGCCCAAGCTTAAGACAAAACTAAACTTTGTGAGCATAGCGACTGTGTCCGTTAAACCATGACTATAAGATTGAGGCATATACAACACGCTCTATTTTCTCCAACTATATTGTCCAAATTCTAGGGTTCCACTGATAAGACATTATTTAGATCAAGCCCAACTATTATATACTCAAGTAAGATCAGCTTATGGCCTAGGGCGAAGTTACATGTGCACCTATGGTTGCATACACACACAAGGATGTTGCACCAATTTAATTTACTCTAGCTTCGTCGTTACACATGAAGCTACCGAACAACAAATCCTCAAACGAAGAAGAGTCTCGGTGGTGTAGTAGTGGCAACGACTGACGAGGCTTCATCAACGAGAGTCTGCCTTTATCGTGATAGGAGTTCCTATGACTCTAATCAGTACTGATAGCGGCATGACGTCAAAGTAGAGGTGGAGTGGGACTCCACGAATGACCGGTGGTAGTACAACGACGAGAATGATAACAAGGTGGAGGGTGGAGGTGGGGGATGGTGAAGCCGATGAGGATGATTAGGAGGAGGAGTAGGAGCCTCGAGCAAAGCGAAAGAAGGACAATCCTAGATATAACTATGAGGATGTAGATTAGATATAGACATATGGCAAGGTTGTCTCTGAGTATATTACTCAATCTTGGATGACTTGGCCGTGAATATTTCTAGTGAGAAACTATTGTATTTAAGATTGGGGCTTTTGAGTACGCCAAAAGGTCTAGGGAAGGGGGAGTATTGCAAGATATTTATCATGTTTCTCTTAAAACTCCTCTCCTTAAGCATAGTCCTTTTGGTTTGTTGGTCATTCAATAAAATTACTTCGTTTTAGTCCAATCTATTTATAGGCGCTAGTACTTGATCTCATAGACATCTAGTCCCTCCATACTCATATTATTTGATGTCCTAGGCTGAAGGCCCGTTTTCGTAAAGCTTGACGTCGTGCAGAGTTGATTATAGACACGATTGCCCCTACCCATCGCCGCCCGTTGCGCTCGCAACTCATCGGCTTCACTCGCAATTAATTGTGTAGCGTCGGTAAGCTCTGTTATCGCCTAGTCTCGGCTCTCGTGTTCGGCAGCACACTCGTCCACAGCACACGCTCGCCTCCCTTCATCTCCTCAGCGCATCGCCTCCCTCATTGCCCAGCCAAGTTTCCTCACCGTTGTTCCTCGCCGCTCTGTTCCTTTCTAGGGTTTAGGGCTCGCTTCGCTTCTTTGCTCACTCGTGCCATGGAGGAGTCAGTGCAAACGACGAGCACAATACCATGCAAAATGGCATGGCGCTTCAAAAAATTCTGCAGTTGTGCGAGTTTGAACCGTGGACTGTGGACTCGAGCCTTAGGGTGCAATGTCCTTGCCAATCCAGCTACGAAAGGTGGTTGTTTGAATGACACTCGCACCTATTTTTAATAAAGGCAAGGATGAAAAGATACCTCTAATTAATCACGTTACTACAATCTTATCCTAAACGTTAAGTAATAAGAAGTATGAGTATGAAGGGAGTATCTGAGAGCAACTCCAACAATCTTTTTAAACTCAATTGTGAAGCTATTTTTAGCTGTCGTGGCAAAAAAAAAACAGAGTTTGACAATCTTTCTATCGTGTTTTGCTTTTTTTTTTCCCAACTCGGTATCCCGGCAAATTCGTTGTCCATATTTCCCAAGCGGCAGTTGCTTGCTATCCCTCTATGTTCGTAGTCAATAAATACACAAGAAAGTTGCACCCCTTTAATATACTGCTTATGGCTGATAAAATAAGTTCAAGGATGGTGAGTTGTGTTTTACTCGTTAGTTTGGCTCGATTTACAAACAAGTCAAGCTATCTCGCTTGAGCTTGGCTCATTGACATCTCTACACTAAACATGAATTAAGTTGATAACCTAGAAAAACATGGATGTAGCATTCATAATCACTTTATTTAGATACTACTCCCTCCATCCCAAATTGTAAGTCATTCCAAGAATCTTGGAGAGTCAAAGTTTTTAAACTTTGACCAAATTTATATAATAAAATAATAATATTTATAATATCAACTAAGTATAATTAGATTCTTTATTAGTTATATTTTTATAATATAAATATTTGATGTTTTAAATTTTTATATTTCTCTTTAAAATCTTGGTCAAAGTTAAAAAACTTTGACTCTCCAACATTCTTGGAATGACTTACAATTTAGGATGGAGGGAGTACTAATTACTGGTGCAAGCACAACATTTTGTAGAACAACACAAGTTTGATTTTTGTCATATACTCCCTCCGTCCCAAGATATAAGGCGCGATTTAACTTGGCACGGTCTTCAAAAATATATTTTGACCTATAATTTCTCTTATAATATATAATTTATAGAAATAAAAGTTTGATCATTATAAAGTATTTCTAAATACAAATATAATACAATTACTTTTATAGTATAAGTTTTTTATATGATTAGACTAATTCTTAGTCAAAGATAAGAAAGTTTGAATTTGAAATACGTGCGCGCCTTATATCTTGGGACGGAGGGAGTATGAAAAATCATACATGAACGAACTTTTCTAACGCTAGGCTTGTAGAGTGCCTCCACTTCCATATCGTAGGAATTCCAGGGGGTTAATTGAAGTCCTACCGGAAAATTTCCCCTTTGGAACAAAGGATTTGATTCCTACAAGTCTTATAAAATTCCTACAGAATGGCTTAATTTAGGAACTTTGGAGGAATTCTACCAAGAGTTACGTTTCAACTCATGGAAAGTTTTTTTGGTACCATTTTCTCACATAATTTTTCTTGCGTTTCCTCTGCTGAACCAAATGTTTCTTTCGAATGTAAACACCTAAGCTTTTGTGCTGCACTCTAGTGGACCCGATCGACAAATCAAATATATGAATCTACTTTCTCTGTTTCTTTTTTAAGTACTGTTACGGTATTCATGTTAGTTAAAACTTTCTTAAATGTAAATATATTTATAGAAAATAAGTTTAACAATCTATCTAATAATAGTAATATGTACCAATATTTTTAAATATATTTGATGTCCGAGGAAGTGATAATGACAGTTGCAGACTCATGGAGGGACAGCTGTATCAGAAAGTGTTGACGTCGGAAGTGATCCGAATCAAACACCAACTGGGCTAGAACGCCCGAAGAGGTTGAGGATCAACATGAGACAACAGGAACTCTGGCTAAACCGACGAAAACCGATCTAGAGACCGGTTTAGATCGATCTAGGGTTTTAGGCTCCTGTGTTGATAACTCTAGAACTCCTCTCGGGAAGACCCGTCGGGGAGAAGCACGTAGAGGTTGCTCTAGGACCAGCAAGACCGCCTAGAACGCCGTCGAGTCTCGCCGGGAGATGCGCCGAACAGCAAGGTAGATGGAAAAGAGGTAAAAAAGGGTAGAAGATTGATTTTGATCGATTAGGGTTGGATGCCTCAATCGGCCATGATCCTCTCATATATATATATATATATATATATATATATATATAGAGGGGGTTGGTCTTATCCCAATAGAAAATATCTTCAGATACGATCTCCAAGTTTCTTATCCGGACTCTATCAACATATAGAATCCAATCCACACATGACAAGGTAACCCTGATCTCGCCGATCCTTGGTTCGACCAGATCGGTCTAATGGGCTTTATCAGCTTATACTGATCAATAAATCGTCCTTACAAGAGAAGGATCCACATATTTAGCACCGAACTCAGCATTCATCACAAACATAAGGCCTCCGACCAGGGCCACATTACCTGAGCGATCGAAAACCCAAAATGATCAGACTCATTTAACTTAGAACATCCGATCTCTCAAGAGACAAATTCGACTCTAATATTACAGGCCGAACACCTTTTTAAATTCATCTTTATCTGTGACATTTTTTTTAGTGTCAACAGAAAGCAAAATTGATCATTTTTTTCAGAAAGATATAGATGGCTCGAGGATAGCCTCATGAATACAGTAGCAGAGAGAAAGTTATTCGATCAGACTGAGAAAAACATGCTCAGTACGACGAATTGATACGCCATACTTGACGGGTGTACAGCTGATGGAGTCACAGCACACATACGCGTGCCGCAGGCCCCCGTAGCTATCTAGCAATGTTCTGAAGCAGCCCAGTGGGCCCATCCCTTTTTATGACTGCCCTACAAACATTCACTGAATTTTTCGTGAATGCTACATTGATGAACATGATTTTGGCACATCTATGTATCGATTTGAATGCGCTGTCGAAATACTCGTACTACACAGTGAGCCGCGCTGATGCTCCTTTATTTAACCTTGTTATCATTCATCGAAACAACAGTCAAAATTAGCTGAAATAAATTTATCCCAGTTCAAAACTGGATCTTTCTTTCTCGGATACGAGTACTACTACCACAACTACTCTGTGACAGTGATTAGTATTGTATGGATCGGAATAGTGTTTGTGACAGCATGTCCTTTTTTATCTGGTGTATGGATCGGAATAGTGTTTGCTTTAATTTATATGGTGTGATCCCCTGCGCGTACACACATTAGTAGCACCCCGGCCTATGCCTTTCCACAACCTGAACACTGTTAGGAGTGAATAGACGATTGAGGACCCGTTAGGGAGCGCTTCGTACAACGGATTTCTAGGTTGAGGGAGACTCACTCTATCACCGTCAAACATATTTTTTAACGATAAATGATTCTTTAGTAATTATGTGAAGTATTTTTCTAAAATGAAGTAAGAGCTAAGTCGAGAGCTAAAAAAAAATAGCTTCTCCTAATTATATAAATAATTATCTAATCTGATTTTAAGAATTTATGTTAAAGAATTAAAGAGAATCACTTTTCTAGAGAATAAATAGCACAACTTAAGAATTAGGTAACACAACAATGCCAAATGGGTCCTTAAATGATCGCTTGAGCATACACTCAAGCTTTTGTCTAGCTTGCTGCTTGGTGGCATGCAGTATATATTTTTTTGACTATATATGCACAAGCAAGCTAGTCGATCAAGCATCCATATGCAAAGGCCTTCTCACATCATGGTCATGGGCAGATAAAACCAAAAGCTAGATCCATGATACTACCTGACTAAATTAAATTAAAGCTACCTGTCTATCTCTGCTGTCTAATCACCAGATTTCTTCCATCATCGATCGCATCCACAGAACACAGAGACCCCAGCCTACATGCATGTTCGTGTTATCAACATGATGACAATATAAGAGGGTGTGTTCAGTTCCCAGCGTACTCCCTCCGTCCCTAAATAAGTGTCGCTGTTGCTGTGCATGCCACGTGTTTAACTCAATTTGTAGAAAATATGTGCAATATTTATATCTCCAAATAATTTTGTTAAAAAACTAGATGTAAAGATCTTTCCGATGATACTAATACTTAGCATAAATATTAACATATTTTAATATATAATTGCCGACAACTTTTTCTCGGGAAGCGAGAACGACACTTGTTTAGGGACGAGGGAGTACATAATAAGTACATGATTTCGTGTTATCAACATGTTCACCGAGACCCATCATACATACTCCCTCCATATCTCTTTTAGAGTTCGTTTTGGACAGCGACACGGTCTCCAAAGCATAACTTTGACCACTTATTTCTTTAAAAATATTTGTTATAAAGTGATATATATATATACTTTTATGAAAGTACTTTTCAAGATAAATTTATTTATATGATTTTTACATTTCTAAACTCAATAATTTAAAAGTTATTCATGATTTATATTCCCAATGTTTGACCGAAACCTTTTCCAAAACGAACTCTATTTGTGATATGGAGGGAGTACATAAATACTGTATGCGTCTAAATTAAAGATTCAATAATATGACATATAGAATCTTGAAAAAATTTGGGACTCAACATAATTTAATAAATATACTCTAAGATGTTAGTAATATACTAATGTTATATGCCCTCTCATCCATCAGTGACAGTTACGTAACCTGTAGTAGTAATAGCATGCAGTAAAAATAGAACACCGTACCCTATGAGGAATTTGAACCATGCACGTAAATGGAGCCGCTAGGCACAGGGATTTACACAGACGGGAATGATTTAGTGTCAGAAATATATCTCGCGGATTATCTGCTGTCAGATATCTTACGTGAGGATAGGTGGTGTAGCCGCGCAGCAGCCAGTGTAGTGCACGACTAGCACTGTACCGGGATGTGTTTTTTTTTTTCCTTCTTCCCCATTATTCATTGACGATCGATCGATGGATGGATCTATTCATGGCGAAGGCGAGGCGAATACCCTTGTCTCTAGCATGTGTCACCTTGTTCTTGATATATACGGGCCGGGGGGTGGGCATCAGTGCATGAGAAGGTACAATGCATGCATGCATGCATGCATGGAGAAAGAAAAGAAAGGCGATGGGGCCAGCGAGGACGACGTGTGGTGGCAGAGCAGTGACACCACGCTTTATTAGGGCAGGAGCCATGAAGAAGCTGCATGCATGCATGCATGGTCGATGCAAGGCGCCCATGGCCATGGCCACCATACCCATGTCCATGCAGATGCAAGGGGAAGGGAGGGTTCTCTATCTCTATCTCTAGTGTAGCAGTGGGTGGCATGGGAGCGCCTCGATCGGCCTCGCGCTCGCTTCAGCTGAAAGCAAAGGTCCTACTCCTACGTGAGTGTGGCGTGGCTTTGGAGTAGAAACACCGGAGAGCAAGCTAATAATAAGGCCCCGTTTCCCTCCCCCATGCCTCAACAAGCGTGACAGTTGTCTCACTCCACAGTTGAATTGGTTCATGATGAGAGAGAGAGAGAGAGAGTCCACAGATCAATCTTCTTCTTCTTCACTATAAATAGAGCAAGGCACTTGAGGCCATTCCATCTTCACTTGCATATATTCCAGCACTAGCTAGTAGTGCGTTACCCTTCTTGCTCTCTCTCTCACACACACACACTCCCGCCTGCATGATACACATATGGTTCCTGCACCCTTCTTCTCAAGCAAGTGGCCGCCACCATTGCTGCTGCTTGGTCTAGTCTGTTCCTCCACATCATGCAAAGAACCCAGGAAGGAAGGAAGGAAGGGTATGGAACAATCCTTGAAGCTCAGGAGGGATAGCGCCTAGGACATCACATAGATTGGAGCCATGAGCGAGGAGAAAGAAAGAAGGGTCAGACCAGAGACATCTGAATCTCTGAATCTGGTCTCTTTCTTTTTCTCCTTCTCCTCTGAAGGTTGGTTTTGTCTATCAATCTGAAGCGCTATCTATCCTGAGCTCCACGGTTTGTTCTTACCAGTTACGCATACCACACGGCCGATCGATCGAAGCTCAGCTCCTTTCTTATTTCTAGCTGGCTCCTGCTGCTGTTGCTGCTTCTTCTTCTTGTTCCTCCTTGTTGCGATGCAGGCCGGTGAGGTCCTAGTCTCGTCAGGCATACGGACGGACGAGTAGCTTTGCTTCAGGACATGCATGAACATCCCCAGTGGCCAGTGGCCAGTGCATTGCTGCCCTGCAGTGTCCTGCTGCTCCTGCGGCCGCGGCCGAGGTATAGGTATCCCCTCCTGCTGGCTCCATGATTACTTTACTATATATCCGTGCAAGTGGTGAGGTGTGTGCGCTCATGCATGCATGCAAGTGATGGGCACACCCCCGGGCTATCGTACAGACGGCGAGTAAATGCTGACCTAACCGATTCAAGAACATGTCCATCATCTATCTCCTGCATGCTGCACAATTCTCATTCATTCATGAATATACTATGATATACTCCTTTAGTCCCTAAAAGAAGCAATTCCTAGAATCCGTACTGGTCAAATTTTTTAAACTTTGATTAACTTTATAGAAAAGAATAATAATATTTATGATATAAAATAGACATATTATGAAAATATATTCTATGATATATCTAATGATTTAAATTTGGTACCATCAATCTTGATAGTTTTTTCTAGAAATTCGGTCAAAGTTCAAAAAGTTTGACTTAAGACAACTCTACAAATTGATTCTTTCAGGGAAGGAGGGAGTACTGTATAATAATTGAAACCAAGGAGTACGATGTATTATTAGGCCAATGTCAATGGGAGGGAGTACTGTATAATAATTGAAACCAAGGAGTACGATGTATTATTAGGCCAATGTCAATGGTGAGTTTTATTTTGTTGTTTCCAAGACTGTCATGTCATGTCATGAAATAAAATGAAACTTGAATGAACTCTCCATTGAGAGTGAGAGTTTCATTGTAAAGTTTTATAGGCATTAAATTTCATGACTCATAGAGAGTTGGTATTCGTGCCAAGAGAGTTTCATCTCATTTCTTCTCTCACTTCTTAAATACATCGTCATGTCATCAACAATGCCTACGTGACAAGCTATTTAATGCAAATAAAACTCAAATGAAACTCTCATTGAGATTGGCCTTATTATTCCCTACGTACAGTACGCCATAAATGTACTAGTACATAATACTACTACAAAATACTGTAAATAAAAGTAACATACTCCGTACTGTACTATAAATAAGAAATGGAATAGCTGTTGTAGTCAGCCACTCAGCCTTCAAACAGCCGCTTGTTGTGTGAGAAAATTGTGAAATGGCCGGTTACTCTTGTTAAAACTATCATAAATTCAAGCTCTCGAATCATACACATTCTCAAATCTATAATACGGCCACAGATGTCAGAACCTTTTAAGAAAGACTCCCCTTCTTTCCGCGGTGCATTTGTTTAGCACTGTCATGAAACTACTCTGCGTGGACTCTCTCTCTCTCTCTCTCTCTCTAATCTCTACTGTATCCATTTGAGCAGGCGAGCAGCGTGCAGCGAAGCTCCCTACTGTACGTACAGTAGCCACGTAGTAGGAGTACTACAAGGTGAGCATGCATCGCACGCACAACTGCACAAGCACAAGAGGAGAGCAGCAGCGGGTTTCCAGAGGCAAAAGCCTCACGACCTTTCCAGTCCGGTTGACATGCCTTGATGACTGCCATTTCAGGACATGTAGGTAGGGACTAGGAGGGGGCCCCGGTGCCCGCCACCGCCAGGATCTTCTACGCCACCGGACTCCATGCTGCCTGTGCACTGCCATGTACAACGACGACACACCTCCTCCGACCTCTGCCGTTGTTCCTTTTCTTCGCAAAAAGAAAAGAAAAATAAAAGAAATTGAATGTGGCCACTGGGTGTACCGTCGGCACGTAGCCTGGCGGCCCCCTTGTTCTTCTCGTGAGAGTTTTGAATATTATTTATTGAAATCCAATGTACCCTACCTGCCTCCAATTTTCAATGTTCTTTACTCTGGCTGGCAGAGGAGCATTTGCTCCTCCCCTGGCCTTCGGTTTATACTCCCTCCGTCCATAAAAACATGCAATTATGGGATCCGTGCCAGTTAAGGTGATTCAAATTTGATCAAAATTATAATAAAAGATATTAATATTTATGTCATCAAATAAAATTATTATGAAAATATAATCTATTCTTAATCTAATGGTATATTTTTTGTATCAAGAATGTTAATATTTTTTTTATATAATTTCGGTCAAAGTTCTAAATGTTTGACTCCTCGATAAGCGAGAATTGCATGTTTTGTTGGACGAAGGGAGTACTTTATTAGGCCATACTACATGTTACTTCGTACTCCCTCCGTCCCTAAATAAGTGTCGCCGTTGGTGTGCGTGCCACGTGTTTGACTCAATTTGTAGAAAATATGTGCAATATTTATATCTCCAAATTATTTTGTTAAAAAACTAGATGTAAAGATCTTTCCGATGATACTAATTACTTAGCATAAATATTAACATATTTTAATATATAATTGTCGGTAACTTTTTTTTCGGGAAGCGAGAACGACACTTGTTTAGGGACGGACATCGGATACGTGATGTGTTGTAGAAGAAGTTATTCTAATACTAACAAAAATAAATACATTACAGAATCCGTTCATATCCTGAGATAATTTTTTTTGTCTACTCGCTTCGTCCCATAATAAGTGACCATTTAGCCTCTCTAGCTAAATGGTCACTTATTTTGGGACGGAGGGAGTAATACTATATTATTAGTACATATGTTACTAAAGTATTTTAGTGTCAAATTATAGACTAATTAGACTTAAAAAATTTATCTCACAAATTACACACAAACTGTGTAATTTGTTATTTTTTAAAATTTATATTTAGTACAGTACTTCATACTACATGTGTATGAAGATCTAGGACGTAGTAAAGTTTTTGGGTGGGAAACAAGTCCTCAATTAATTTTCTCGTACATATCTGAATCGATGCAAAATTTATCGTTTCCTGCGTGCGTGCCGCCCAAACCGGGGACAGCGCGTCCTCCACCTCACCTCGATGGACAACAGACACAGAATTCAAAATAGAAACACTGATAGCTAGTACTCCAATATTGTTGCTGCACATGTGTCTAGCTGTACGTACGTACATTCGTCTGTTTACTGCTTTTAAAAAAAGGTCTCCAATTGTTGCTGCACTGCACGGCAATGCAAGCGGCATCGCGGGGTTATTTAAAAAATTAATCGGGCCTCGAATCACTCAGATCAGACTCGCTAGTCCGTGCACGCCACGACGACCGGCGCGGGGATCAGACTAGCTAGGTAAGGGCGTCCGCAATGGTGTTCAATTCGTTAGATATTTGGTCTCTAGGAAGAATACTATTGACTCTCAATGATAACTTACAAATAACTACCTAGATGAGACATATAAATAAATACTATTTTGATGAGACAACTTACAAAAGTAGTACTCTTATTGGCTATCGAGGAGAGAGATCAAATAGCTAGCTATTGGAAAGTCGCTAGCTATTTGATCTCTCTCCTCGATAGCCAATAAGAGTGCTACTTTTATATTATTTTTATACGTCATCTCGCTAGCTATTTGTAAAGTATTATTAAGAGCCAATAGAATTCCTCCTAGCTAGCTATTTGACAACCATTGCGGATGGCCTAATCCTACTAGTCTGCTAGCCTGCTAGGCCTGGGGATTCTGAGGCTGATACTGTACGGGTCAAATGGGCCGCACACGTGGGCTTCTTCGTTTCTGTGCGCTGCTCATCTATCGTCGTCGTCGGTCTAGAGCAGACAGCACAGATCTGCAATTTTCTGAACCAGGCTTTTGTGCTGAACCAGTAAGCCTAACACGCACCTGACCTGACAAGGTGCGTGCAATAATAAACCAAAAATAGAGACGGTTTGAATTTAGCTTATTTCTTATACTCTACTCTAAGATTTAGATTTGTATTCCACCTCTTAAAATCGAGAACAAAAACAACCGAATCAAATAAATCTATCTCTTTGTTTCACTTATTTTTCTATAATGATTCTAGATCCTATTTCAATCCGACGAAAGCCAAGAAGACCTCAGTCGTAACGTGAAAGGCCGTAAGTGACAGACAACTGTGTGACATCCGTGCAGTGAGCCAACCAGAACTAAATGGACGAGTTGGTCCGGTAGACTGTGTGGCCCATCAACGTATATGACTCGACTACACAGAATGATCCGGTATGACTGTGTGGCCCATCAACGTATATACGGTGGGAGTATTTTAGTACTTACGGAGTATATTACTAACTACCGTAGTAATCAACCAGCACAAGCACAACGTCACCGTTCAATCCACGTGGGGCAAGTGCAGGCTGGTAGATCATAGGGCGTGTTTGGACGCCAGCCACGCACTGCCACGGAAGTGTGGCGGCAGACTCAGTTGTGGCGAGAGAAAAGGCCGCCGAAGTTGCGGCGTCGTTTTGAACTGGAAAAGCTGGTGGCCGCCACAGTTAGATACTAAAGCAAACAACAACCTTTGAAGTGTGGCACGCCGTAGCTTAGGCTGGCAAAGTGTGGCGCCATCCAAACACCCCCCGATGTCTGTGTTTTCAGCTGCTCTTGCATCTCACTGTTAGAGTCTGTTTGGTAGAGCTCACAAGAGCTTCTTGAGGTGTTGTGAGCTGTTTTTTTTTGCCGAACATCTCTTTCCAAAACAACTTTATCCATGAAGCTGTTTTATTCCCTCTCTCTAGACCTGAGCATTTTGCGGGCCGGGCCTGGTTCGGGCCGGGCCGAAAAAAGCCCGGTTATGTCGGGCCGAAAAAAACCTGTCCATTACTGTCCATTGGACGAGTCGGGCCTGCTGTTTTCGGGTCGGGCTCGGGCCGGGTCCTGGCCGCCCGCGTAATTTATAGTGTAAAACAACTAAAATAAGTATTTCGGGACGGGTTCGGGCCGAGAAAATTTTTTCTGAGCAGCAAGATCCCTGTCCAGTAAGGTTCGTGGGCGGGCCCGGGCCGGGCCTGCAGGCCGGGTCAGGCCGGGCTGAAAATGCTCAAGTCTACCTCTCTCACAAGACCATAAGCTGAGATGAAGCTGAAAAAAGTAGTTTTTCACAGCTTATACCCTCATTTTTCTCTATCAACCATGCATAAAGTTGTTGGTGAAGCTGTTTTGCCAAACATTTTTTTCTAAGACATGCATAAAGTTCTTGGTGAAGCTGTTTGGCAAAACATTTTTTCTAAGACAGCTCAACTTCAGCTATGAAGTTGCTCATGAAGCTATTTTCTAAAAAAACAGCTTCATTAGTGAAGCTGAGCCGTACCAAACGGGCTCTTAGAACGGCCAACAACCTCTACATCTTTATAAGTGCTACCCCTAACTCGTTTTGCAGCTGCTCTTGCATCTCATTGTTGCCATTACCTATAGAGAATACTAGGCGAACATGCGCGCTTTGCCGCGCTCGCTGCCGCCAGCAGGTAGGACGGACTGCGAGAGAAGTGTTGTGCGCCAGAAAATAAGAGGTAAAGGTGTCAAACCAAATAACGTACGCAAGTATTAGAAGGACGTCGTCCTACAATTAAAGTTTGTATTATTAGACACTCTATCGCCGCACCAGTTTTTAATAGAAAAAAAATACCTACAAAAATTTTGAAAAGAAAAAAAGAAAGTAGAAAAAGTAAAAGGAAAGAAAAAAAACAAAAAAACGCTACAGTAGCTGAACCCGCGGGATGGCACCAATCCTCCCGCGGGTAAAGGTTGTATTATAATGAATCATTTGAAGAACTATCCAAGCCAAGAAACAAGATTTAAGTGTTAGCCTTGCGTACTAGCGTGCAGTGTTTAACTTGGGAGTTTCTAATTTCAAATTTAAAGTGGATCAATTAAAATTTGATTGCAAGAATGAGATGATAAGAAGGGGATCAATTTAAGCCGGGAGTTCCTAAGTTCACCTGTTTCTATTTAGCGCCACCAGAACAGGAGCACAGAGCATAGTAATCATCTGTCATGCTAGTCTGAAAATTGTAATTTATTTATTTTTATTTTCTGAAAACAGGCAGGAGCAGGAGTGAGCAAGTCCTCCAGTCCTATCCGAAACGTATCAATCAACCAATTTTATACTACGTACTCCCTCCGTTCCAAATTATAAGTCATTTCAAGAATCTTGGAGAGTCAAAGTTTTTCAACTTTGACCAAAATTATATAACAAGATAACAACATAAGATAACAACATCTATGATACCAACTAAGTATCATTAGATTCTTCATTAGTTATATTTTCATAATATGTATATTTGATGTCATAAATCTTCGTGTTTTTCTGTATAACTTTGGTCAAAGTTGAAAAACTTTGACTCTCCAAGATTCTTGGAATGACTTATAATTTGGAACGGAGAGAGTACTACTCCCTCCGTCCATAAAAACATGCAATTATAAGATACGTGCCAGTCAAATTGATTCAAGTTTGACCAAGATTATAATAAAATATATTAGTATTTATGTCCTTAAATAAAATTATTATGAAAATATATTCTATTACTAATCTAATGGTATATTTTTTGTATCAAGAATGTTAGTATTTTTTTATATAATTTCGGTCAAAGTTCGAAATGTTTGACTCCTCGATAAGCGAGAATTGCAAGTAGTATATAATAACGAAACCTGCTGCATTTTTTTTAAAAAAAAATTATCAACAGAAGCGAGAAATTTGTGTGTTGGAATGGGAACGTGTGCGCTACTCGCCGCCTGTCTGCCGTCAGTGCCGCGACAGGACGGCGTACAGGCCGTGCGCGGCGAACGCGAGGCCAAAGAGGAGGATGGCCCAGTCCACGGCGCGCTGCGCGGCGCCCGCGGCGTGGCCCACGACGCGGAGGTGGAACAGCGCGGGGAGCACGAAGGAGAGCAGCGCGCACACCGTGCTCCCCACGAAGGACGCGAACGACCCGAACGCCGGCACGTAGCACGCGATCGCCGACAGCGCCACCAGCACCGCGACGCGGCTCGCGTGCAGGGCCGCCCGCTCCGCGCCGCCGCCGCCGAGCTTCCGCAGCCACCCGCCCGGCGCCAGCAGGCGGGCCTCCACGATCTCGTGGATCGGGTGCATCATCACCGGGAACGTCAGCGCCAGCGCGATGCACAGCGCCACCTGCAGGAAACGTGACCCCCGCTCTGGTTACAGTCAGTTCATCGATCGGGGCCGGCCGCCGGCCGCCGTGCTGTTCGTGACTGTACCTTGACGGCGGCGGTGGACCAGGTGCTCGGGAGGTTGAGCGTGATGATGTCCTTGGTGGCGTCGCCGTAGGCGAGGTAGCCGCAGGCGCCGAAGCAGACGTAGACGACGGTGACGCCGGCGATGGCCTGGAGGAGCACGGAGCGGAACCTGCTGCGGTCGGCCATGGACGCCTCGAGCGCCAGCGTCATGCAGAAGCCCTCGAAGCAGAAGACGGCGAAGCCGGCGGCGAACGCGACGCCCCAGAGCCCCTCCACGGCGGGCCGGCCCTGGAACGGCTGCTGGCCGCGCGCGGCCAGGAGCTGGAGGTCCTGCTTCACCACGGTGGCCACGGCCAGCACGGTGCACGCGTCGGCGAGGATGCTGAACTGCCCGAGCGACGACAGCGAGCGCACCAGCGACAGCGCCGCCTGGACCGGCAGCAGCAGCGCGAGCACCACGGTGGCCGGCGTCAGCGGGCCACCACGGCCGCCCTCGGCGGCGAACACGGACGACACGTTCTGGCCGATGAACACGAGGTACGCCACGGTGCCGCCCGTCTGCGACAGGATGATGGTGGCCTCCGTCAAGTGCCTGCCGATCCGGCCGAAGCACCTCTCGCCCAGGTCGCCGTAGGTGTAGTTGCAGCAACGCTGGTGCTGCTGGTGGCCCTGGCCGTCCTCCTCCTCCGTCTCTTGCTCTCGCAGCTTGTCTCTGCATTCCAGCTTCATTTGGTGGATGTGGATGGATGAAGCTTCGAATCAATCAGTAAGCAAGATCTGGAGCTAGCAGAGATTAACGGGAACTGTAGTGTACTGACTGTGACTGACCAGCAGAAGCATGCAGTAGAATGTGGCGGCCCCGGCGCCAGCGACGCCGAGAGCGCCGGCGAGCCAGCCGGCGGTGCGGAAGGCGTAGGGCAGGCCGAGCACCCCGGTGCCGACGATGGAGACGACGATGTTCCCGATGGTCTGCGCCGGCGTCGCGCCCCTCCGCGCCTCCTCCAGCAGCGGCGCCTTCGCCTCCGCCGCCATGGACCCCCGGCAACCTGCAGCGCCGTCCCGTCTCTGTGGAGGGGAAGCAAGAGCCTTCCTCGAGCAACGAAGGCCGCGGCTTAAACCGGCGTCTCTTTCCGCAATTCGTCTCTTTCCTGATCGTGCTCTTGGATCGACGCGCGCGGAGATGAGGATGAAAATGGATCGGATGATCCGATCATGAGATGGCGTGACGGGTGTGGGCCGGGCGGGTGGGTGGCCGAGTAGCAACAGTGGCAGTGGCACGACGCATCCTGCGCTGTGCCAGGTGTGCGCGCGTGCTCTTCCGTTTCTGGCAAGGGAAGGGAACGAACGCGAGGAATTGGAACACATGGCTGATTGACCCTGGCGGATCGGGATCGGGATTCGGTGGTTGGATCGTCGCCGCCGACCGTCGGGATCCAATCCGTCCGGTGGTCGGGGGTGGGGCTCGCCTATTTCTCACCGTAATCTCATCGCCAGAGAAGAAGCAGGTAACGATGAGTCAGCGGAGAGCGGACCAATGATTAAAGCACAATCCTTTTGTTGTTGGTTTTTTCCCTTTTGGATTGGACGGATATTTTTTTCCCTACGATACTAGTACTCCGTAGTCCGTTACTACATGCTGGTAAGTATACCTTCATCCCGAATCACAAGACGTTTGATTTTTTTTCTCTCAAATTTGACCACTCGTCTCATTCAAAAAAAATATGCAAACAAAGTCAAATTTAATTTATTTTTAAAGAATTTTTATTAATAAACAAAACCACGACAAAAGAAATGTTATTTTGCACAAAATTTTGAATAAGATGAGTGGTCAAATTTGGTAGAAAAAATTCAAATGTCTTATAGTTTAGAATGGATTGAGTACCAGTTATTACTCTCAAAATGAGCTTCACAGTCCATTCTAGTTGGACGGATACAATTGATGTTTTATACTTAATCTAGTCTATCATTGTACTACCAACATTACCAAGGAGCACGAGTTAAATATCAAAATTAAAAGCTCCAAGGAAAGAGAACATGCCGTGTGAGAATCATTAAAAAAACGAAAATAAAAAACGCTCCATGAAAAATACACGCCATGTGAAAGCATCTTTTATTAAAAAATTAAACGCTATGTGAAAACATATTTTTTTTTTAAAATAAAAAATAAAAGCTAAGCACACATGGAGTGTGCTCCGCGGTCGCCGGCGTCGAACCTGCCTATCAATCAATCAATCATCAATAATAGTATGTTTGCAAATTTGGATGATGGCTTACCACGCTTTCCGCGTGGTGCTTACCGTGTCCGGAAATTAACTTATGAACAGGTTTGATCTCCTTTCCCATAAGCGGTATGGCACAAAAAGGTTTCACGTACATCTCGTGCTCTATCGTAATCTTATGGAAATATTTTTTTTTTGTCTTCTCTCCAAAAGTCCAATATATTATGCATGAGGCGAGTGCTGTCATAGACATATGGGCTTTAGGATAGTCTCATAGATAATGCCATATGGGCTAAAGGTCTACTTCATCCGTCCCTGTTATTTTTACTTTTAAAGAAACATCTTTGAATAAATATATATTTAAAAATATTAATATTTATTATACATACTTAGTATCATTATTTAGAATGATCTTTGGATCTAATTTTTTAACAAATTTATTTGAAGATATTATTGTTGCATATATTTGTTACAAATCAAGTTGAACTTGTGGCATACACAAACAACGACAATTATTTAGAGACAGCGAGGGTAGGAGGTTTATAAACAGGCCCACATATCCTAATAAGTACTCCCACCATAATAAATTATAAGGTATTTCAAGAATTTTGAAGAGTCAAAGTTTTCTAAATTTAACCAAATTTACATAATAAAATAATAACATTTACGATACCAACTAAATATTATTAGATTCTTCATTAGTTACATTTTTATAATATACCTATTTGATATCATAACTCTTTGTATTTTTATCTATAATTTTGGTCAAACTTGAAATTTTTTTAACTCTTTAAAATTTTTAGAATGACTTATAATTTGGAACGTAGGGTGCAGGAACTACCCAAGTAACAATTCTCGTTTTTTTGCACATGTGCATCCTGCACTTCAATGTGAAGGTGAAGCGCACCTTTGTGTGCGTGTGCCTATTTTTCTTTTCTTTTATTGATTTTGATATATACATGTGTGCATGTTTTATTCCTGTTGATAAATACTTGTGCCTAGTTGATGTCCAACAAAATGAAAAGAGCACAAGATCTGCAGGCAGAAGCCGTGGATCGTGCCTGATCGTCCTCTGCGTGTTGGAGTTTGCAGCAGATTCTATGATGAATAAATGACTCATTAGGTGGAACCGGAGACTCAGGCATTGTTGGGTGTCATGTTTGGTACTTTACCGTACGTTTGGTTTCCGAATCAGACCGGGATATCTCGAGTTTGGCTAGGTCATCCTAGCGTTTGGTTTGCAAATTCGTAAAACTGAGTTAATCTCAAACAAAGGAATTATGCAGGTATAACTAGGTTAAGAAAAAGAGAATAGACGCGGACAACTGAAGCTTTTATGTCCCAACCCACATCTAGTTCCAAATATTCTACCAACCAAACAAAAAACTAAAATCGATCCAACATCCCAATTAAATAAAAGATGGGTTCAACCCAACCCACAAAATTGGGTCGGGTCCAACGCATCTCACATCATCCGCAAACCATACACATGAAGTGACCTTTGTCGGTTCAAAATTTGATGTAAGCTCGGTCAGCTCACTATTCGAGGAGGTTATAAATTACACGTGTTTGTAAATTTTGGCCTTGTTTAGTTCTTCATGAAATGTTTTTTGTGCCACATCGTGTTCCAGCACTAATGTAGTCTATTAAAAATGGACTAATAAGAAAACAAAGTACATATTCTGTCTCGGGACCATGAGACAAATTTATTAGGACTAATTGATTCATCATTAGCACATATTTACTATAGCACAAAATTGTCAAATTTTAGGCTAATTAGGCTTAAAAAATTATCTCATAATGTTATCGTAATCTGTGTAAATAGTTATTTTTTAGTGTACATTTAATTAATACTCTATGTATATGCTCAAACATTCGATGTGATGAGTGAAAAGTTTTTACGGTGGGAAATAAACAATGCCTTTGTTTACATTAAGTCGATCTGTTGCTTGAGAGGGTTTCATCTCAAAACGAAGGGAAAAAAGGAGAATATGATGCAATGAATCTTTTCGTTGTTGATCTGAGTTAGTGGATATGGTTTCGTCTCAAAATGGAGGGAAAAGAGAAGAGCCCTAGAGGCGGAAAACAGAGGTGTACCCAACCGAAAATATGAGGTTTCTTATCTTATTTTTTAAAAGAGCCAAGCACATCATGTAGTATGCTCTCGTCAATGTCAGGAACCTGCTAGGCAGAGACGAGAAACACATTATATTTCATTGATATTGTTTGATCGAGAGCTAACCATGCTTGTCGTGTGGTACTACCTATTTTCAACAATCGGATTATGAAATGCTTTACTATTGTCTATGTTACCGGTATGGTACGAAAGGGATTCTATAGATACAGGGGTTTTACATCGATCACGTCATTGCATGGATATTGGACATGACATGCCTGTTTGAATTGTGTCCTGACACGTAGATAATCCTAGCCTCAGGCATTAAAAGTTGAACCGCTTAGAGCTCTGCCTGGGTTGGAGCTGCCTCAGAAGCATCATCCAAACAAGCCCGATATGTACGGGCGGATGGCCTAGGACACAGGCCCACGAATGGGCCTGCGCGTGCACCCCTCCCTTATCACACACCAATGCATCCTTCCTATAAATTCCTAACCTAGCATGACCATCTCTAAAAGCTACATCAGCATTTACTTTTAGAGGGACATTTGCTTTTCAAATGATATTCCATAGTGATCGTCTTTCATCATTGATTAACCTGGTCTTTGGTATTCACTTAACGTGTGTTTAGTCCGGTGGATATTATTGGGTGGACGATGATGATGAACAGGGGCTGATCCAGGGGGCTAGGGGAGCTTATTAGTAAGCCAATATACTTAGAAAAGTCAAAACAAATTATAATCTAGAATATAGGGAGCAATCTTTATCATTAGTAAATAAAATAAGGATTATTGGTATGTTATATTTCTATCTGCTTAGTAATTATGATGGTAAAATTAATTTTGTGAGTGCTAATATGTTTGATTAATGCATGTTTTGTGTACCAATTAGGGTAGTAGTGGTGCTAATTAACATATTCTATTTTAAATTAGTGATTATCATGACAAAATTACCGTTAATGCATACTTCTATTTTAAATTATAATATGTTTTGACTTTTCTATATATACTCCCTCCATACATGAAATAGATGTCATTTTGGACAAGATTTGGGTCAAACATTGAAAATATAAATCATGAATAAATTTTAAATTGTTGAGTTTAGAGATGTAAAAAATATATAAATAAATTTGTCTTGAAAAGTACTCGCATACAAATATACATATACTATTTTACAACAAAATATTTTTCAAAGAAATAAGTGATCAAAGTTATGCTTTGGAGACCGTGTCGCTGTCCTAAACGACATCTATTTCCTATATGGAGAGAGTACATTGCTTTTACTATACATCTAGACACAGTGTATGTCTAATCAAATAAAACAATAGTGTATGTCCAAACTTGTTTCCAAGCAGCCTCATGTTATGGCATTGACATGATGATCTGCCCACTGATGTGATGATGAATCCGGTTGCTACTCATGATCCATGAGATTAAGTTAATGGATGGAAAAAAAGAGACGAAGGCAATACGAAAGAAACAGAGAAATGAAAGAAGGGATGAAAGAAACAGGGTGAAAAAACCCTACATGAGATTAGAAAAGGTCATTAAAAAAAGCTAAGTACACTTGTTTGAAATATATAAAAAACATTTAAAAAATCTTAGCGCACTTTGGAGAAAAACAAATCATTAAAAAAAGGATAGTAAAAAACTAATAAAGGAAAAAAAAAGTCATTTAAAAAATCTAAGCACACCTAGGAGATTTAAAAATCATTAAAATAGGATACTATATTCAAAAAAGCTAAGCACACATATAGTGTGCTCTTCTTCGTCACCGGGAGCGCCTGGAAGACACAGACCTATTATATTATATATATATTATATAAATTATAAATCAATTATATATTTCAATCAAGTTTCAATACAAGTGATGGCTAACCACGCTTACCGCGTGGTGATACTCGTTTGTAGG
Source organism: Coix lacryma-jobi var. lacryma-jobi (assembly GCA_009763385.1). Lineage (NCBI taxonomy): Eukaryota > Viridiplantae > Streptophyta > Magnoliopsida > Poales > Poaceae > Coix > Coix lacryma-jobi. The sequence continues at coordinate 179,826,148 of CM019823.1, read as the reverse complement.
AACCGGCTTATAAAATGCTTTGTTGGTGTTTGCGTAACCTGTATGGTACAAATAGAAGGTCGAAGTATTTTATTTTCCCAAAGTACTACATACAATACAAGAGTACATATTGTGTAAATATACGCGCGAGCGCATTCCATGGACACATGGGCTTGAGGATAACAGGCCTGGTAGGATACGGCCCACAGAGCTTCCCCTATCGCGGACGCGGCCGGCCGAAATAAAAAAACGCCGGCGTCGGCGACGGCGTCACCGTCACCGTCAAGGCCCGTGCCCGCCTTATTTCTACAACCACGTCGGTTTCGCCGGCTGTGCCTCGTCGTCCACGTCCACCACCAAATCTCCAGTCGCGTGTCCGGCCGAGGAGGAAAGCAACTAGCCAGCCGGTCACCACACGCGCGCGCGCCGGCGCCACCCGATCGAGATCTGCCTATGTCGGAGTCCGGCAAGGCCGAGGCTCGGCCGAGTGTCGCGCCTGCGCCGGCCGCCGCCGATGGCGACGCCGGAGCCGGGCCGGCTGACGCTGGGGCCGTGAAGTCCATGGTGGAGCGGTGGAAGATGGACGGCGCGGCTGCTGCTCCGGGCCCTGGCATGGCTATTCTCCCTCCTCGCCCTCGTCGTCATGGCGTTCAACCAGCACGGCGGCAGCCAGGACTTCAGCAAGTACCCCGAGTACAAGTCAGCAGTATCCATTTTCGATCAACCAATCCATGGTACCAATCGAGTGCTGAGTTTCCATCGGTCATCCCAGAATCATCCAGATGTTCCTCATCTGCTCGACTCAGGGCCTGTTTGGTTCCTCCCACTAAAATTTTTAGTAACTGAACTTTAGTTACTTTTAGTAGCAACATCCCTACTAAAAGGGACTAAAAGTGACTAAAAGGACTTTTTAGTCACTTTTAGTAGGGGTGTTTGACATTTTAGCCACTAAAACTGACTAAAGTTCACTAACTAAAATTTAGTGTGTGGGATCCAAACAGACCCTCATGTTGCTGATGAAGAAATATGCCCTGTTGCTTAAATGTCCTCTGAAGCCTCTAAGGACGGCCTGTGTTCAGTCCTTGCAACATCAGTTACCGCAACCCTGGTCGATAATCTTCCAAAATCTACATTTTGATCATTACGATCTATCAAAGAACTCTCAAAATTATCTTTTTTGATTTCTTGAGAGGGTACTGGTTCTATAGATCGATCTGTTGGATCAAGCAAACCTAGCCTAATATTCATCTCATGGCTTGATATCTGAAAAACAGGATCTATTACCCTCGCAGGCTCAGTCATACAACCTTTTCCACTCAGAAATCCTAACCGAGGCTTTCCAAGCGACAACTGATGTGTTTCCTCACTGCTAGGCATGGCAGAAATACAAGTCAACACTGTTGTGTCAGCTAGTACTGATATATTTGAGGAACATGGTGCAGTCTGGGAATCAAACTCAGTTGTGCAATCAGATTCCTTCACTGCTTGTGGAGCAACTCAACAGTCTAATTCAGGCGTTGCATGAGTTTCCTGCTCTAGATCCCCAGGAATAAGGTTTGGTTGAACATCTACAGATTCATCAATGTTATCTTAAACCAAACATGGAATGACTTTGGAATCACGGTCATCCTAGACATGGTCTTCTGATTTAAGATCCACTAAAAAGCGGAACTGCTCAAAGGTGGGCGATCCAATTCATTTATATCCTCATCAGTTGAACACAGAGCGATTTGAGCATCATGTCCATTTGGAACACAAACTTTTGATTCCCAATCCAGTTCGTCAGCATTGCTCAAAGGAGGACCATCCAGTTCGTTGATCTTCTCATCATGCAAAGGAAAGGGAACGATTTGAGAATCATGTTCGCCTGAGGTAGTGAGGTGCAACATTCTGGCTTGAAAAGAAGTCCTCAAAGAATGATGGAATAATTGGAGGATCATGTTCATTCTGACTTCTAGATTGTCCTTAGTCTCATCAACTGAAGATGCTGGAATGATTGGTGGATCAAATTCAAATCCATCGAAGGCACAAACTTCTGCCCCCTGGACTAGAACAGGTTTGCCCAAAGTAAGGGCCTCATTCTTCTCACTAGTTGAGCAGCGTGGAACATCTTGGTTGTCGTATTCATCCAACACACAGGCATGGACCTCTGGTTCCACTGGTACAGCAACCTCCAGTCCATCTACTTTTTCATCAAAAGAAGAATGCGGAACATGGTCGATCGGCATAGATCTCCAGCTCTTGTTTCACTTCAACAACTTCGTTGCTTAAAGGAAAGCAGCATTCTTGACTAGTCTTCTCCTTATGCAGCAAAAGGGAACTACTACAAGAATCAACTCCAGACAAGCCATGCAGTTCCTGCTGTAAATCCACTGAAAGAGAGAGAATATTTAATTCTGGACTTCTGTTATCATTGGAAAAATGGGAATCTACTCCTGGTGTGTCGCCCTTGTCCTTGAGATCTTCTTTACCAGAAGTCCAGAAACAGTCATCGATGTAGTGCCTTGTCTAACCACAGCACATGAACATTCAACACACTCAGAACAGAACTTCAAATGAACACAGGCTTCCTGATCTAACTTCACTGGCAAGAGAGTTATAACATGGAAAATCTGACTCTTTGGCCAGAAAAGTGTTTGGAATTTTGTTAGAATCTGAGGCTGGTTCACCGTGAGAACAGTCAGAAAAAAATATATCAAACAAATATCTAGATATTTTAATTTTTGCTAGATAGGAACGATGAGTTTAGCTCAAACATATCCTAAATTTCGTATGTAACAAACCTTGTTCGCTGCTGCTCCATGCGATTCCAACTCCAAGTAGAGAAAAAGAAAAGAAAAGGAGAGCTGAAAAGAGAGAAACATGTAACGAAAGAGAGGGAAAAAAAGTATAAGCGGCCAAGTAATGATGAGATTGAGGGGGTGTTTGGTTCCCATCTCCTAGAGCTTAGCCACTAAAGTTTAGTGGAGGTGACTAGAGTTGTAGTGTTAAAACTGACTTTTAGTGAGGGTGTTTGGAACTTTAGTGACTAAAAGTGACTAAACTTTAGTGGCTAAACTCTAGGGGGTGGGAACTAAACACCCCTTGAGGAGGCCGTCAAATTAGGTTTTGTTGGGTTGTCTGCATCTTCTTTGGCAGGGTGGATTTTTCATATAACTTGAGAAAAAAAAAAGCTTATTTGGTTGGCTACTGAGTGGATGCAGTCATGCGGCCTACCTGAGCGGATGCAAAAATACATCGTCCTCCTACTCTCAAAATGAGCTTCACAGGCCATCCTGGTTGGGCTGCTTGGGCAGTTGGGCGGATTCAACGTATGCTCCATACTTAGGGGTGTTTGGTTCCCACCCCCTAGAGTTTAGCCACTAAAGTTTAGTGGAGGTCACTAGAGTTGTAGTGTTAAAAATGAGTTTTAGTGGGAGTGTTTGGAACTTTAGTGACTAAAAGTGACTAAATTTTAGTGGCTAAACTCTAGGGGGTGGGAACCAAACAGGCCCTAAGGGATAGGGCCTGTTTGGTTCCCTCCTACTAAAATTTAGTGACTAAACTTTAGTCACTTTTAGTAGCTAAGTTGTCAAACACCCCTACTAAAAGTGACTAAAAAGTCCTTTTAGTCACTTTTAGTAGGGGTATTGCTACTAAATAAAAGTGACTAAAGTTTAGTTACTAAATTTTACTCGGAGGGAACCAAACGGACCCTTAATCTAGTCTATCACTGTACCAACCAACGTTGCCAAGGAACACGAGTTAAATATCAAAACTAAAAGCCGCAATGTGAGAAATTATTTTATTTTATATTTTATAAAAATATTAAAAAGCTAAGCACACATGGAGTGTGCTCAGGAGTCGCTAGCGTCGAACTTGCCTACCATACAACAATAATCATCGGTTTGTAAAGTTTGGATGATGGCTTACCACGCTTCCCGCGCGGTGCTTTCCGTGTCCGGAAATTGGCTAATGAACATGTTCGATCTCCTTTTACGTAAGCGGTATGGTACAACAGATTTCACGTGACTCTTGTGCTCTATCGTAATCTTATTGAAGTATTTTTTTTAGTCTACTCTCCAAAAGTCCAATATATTATGTATGCATGATGCAAGTGTCGTCATATATACATATGGGCTTTAGGATGGTCTCATAGGTATGCCGTGTGGGCCAAAGGCCCACTCCCTCCACGCCTAAATAACTATGGTTCTCGCTTTCTGAGAAACATATTTAATTTGTTATTTTTATAACTCACAAACGAAGTTGATTTTGGACAAGATATTTTACAAGGTTGTGTATCATCATATCATGTACATGTGTGATTTTTTTTTGTGAATTTAAACAACTTTTTTATCGTGGTTTGCACGGGTTTTCACAAAGACTGTGGTTTGCACTAGATACGTTCCCTAATTAGTATCATTAGAAAGATCTTTGGATCTAGTTTTTAAACAAATTTATTTAGATATATAAATATTACACGTATTTATTATAAATCGAGTCAAACTTGTGGTACACACACCAACGACGACAGTTATTTAGGGACAAACGATAGTTATTTAGGAACAGAGGGAGTATTAAGCTTGTAAATAGGCCCACGTATCCTAACAAGTAGGAACAACCCGAGTAACAATTCTCGTTTTTGTAAATGTGGATCCTACACTTCTATGTGTGTGTTTATTTTTCTTTTCTTTTGTTGTTTTTGATATAAACATGTGTGCCTGTTTTATTCCTGTTGTTTTCTTTTGTTGATTTGGATATAAACACGTGTGCCTGTTTTATTCCTGTTGATAAATACGTGTGCCTAATTGACGTCCAACAAAATGAAAAGAGCACATCATTTACAAGCAGAAGCCCGTAGATCTTGCATGATCGTCCTCTGCGTGTTGAAGTTTGCAACAGATTCTAGGATGAATAAATGGCTCATTAGGTGGAGCTGGAGAATGCACTTTTTTGGTGTCATGTTCGGTATTTTAGCGTGTGTTTGGTTCCTGGGTCGGACCAGGATAACCCGAGTTTGGTTACGTCATCCTAGTGTTTGGTTTGCAGGTTCATAAAAATGGGTCAATCTAAGACAAAATATATACTTCAGATATGGATTTAGTTCATCTCTCCTAAACAAAAGGGACCATAAAGGTTGAACTAGGTTGGGAAAGAAGAGAAGAGACTGACAAACAGAGCTCAACCCACTTCTAGTTCTAGATATTCTACCAACCAAACAACAAAACTAGAATCGATTCATCCTCCTAACCAAATAAGAGATGAGTTGGACCCAACCCGCCGTATCATCCGCAAACCAAACACATGAAGTGACCTTTGTCGATTCAGAATTTGACGTAAGCTCGATCGGCTCACTATTTCAGGAGGTTATAAATCACACATGTTAGTAAATTTTGTTTACATTAAGGTCGATCTATTGCTTGAGAGGGTTTCTCGTCACGACCTAGCTATGATTCTGAGGAATATTTTATAGTATATAGTAAAAGAAATTGTTTTTCTCTCTTTTTTAGAAATGAAGTAGAAGCCACTGAGAATAGTATTTCTCACTTCATTAGGTCACGCTTTTTTGGAGCAGCTAGAGCCCCAAAATAGCTCAAGCAAATAGTGCATAGAAGTCAGACACACACATCCTGTTTCTTAAACTTATCAGTCATACTATGTCTTATTCTCTCTCACAGAACACTACAGAAATATCAAAAACCAACCGTAAAAACCATTAGCAGAACAACACCAACATGTTTACAATTCCATAGCGCATCAACTTGTCAAGGTGGGCGCAAACTTGTTGCGAGGCAGCGTCCTATTATAAGCCAATGGCATGATGACCTACCAAGTGATGTAATGAATCTATTCACCGTTGATCTGAGATAGTGGATATGATTTTGTCTCAAAACGAAGGGAACAAAAGGAAAGCGTGATGTAATGAATCTTTTCACTGCTCATCCGAGTTAGTGGATATGATTTCTTCTCAAAATGGAGGGAAAAAAGAAGAGCCCTAGAAGCAGGAAATAGAGGTGGACCCAACTGAAAATATGAAGTTTCTTATCTTATTTTTAAAAATAAAGAGCTAAGCGCATCATGTAGTATGCTCTCGTCAATGTCAGGAACCTGCTAGGCACAGACAAGAAACAAATTGTCTTTCATCGATATTATTTGTTCGAGAGCTAACCACGCTTGTTGTGTGGTACTACCCATTTTCGACAATCGGATTATGAAATGCTTTTGTCTATGTTACCGGTATGGTACGAAAGACAGTTTCATGTACCCCCAGTATTTCAGAGCGTGCTATAGATACATGAGTTTTAGGTTGATCGCGTCATTGTGTGGATATTGGACATGACATGACAAGTTTGTTCGGATTGTATCATGATAGGCAGATAATCCTAGCCTTAGGCGTCCAAAATCGAACAGTTACGAGCTCTACCTAGGTTTGAACTTGTGTGGGAGGCAGCATCCAAACAGACCCGACATGTACGGGCTGATGACCTAGGACACAGGCCCATGCATGGGCCCACACGTCCACCCCTCCTTTATCGCACACCAATGCATCCTTCCTATAATTCCCAACCTAACATGATCATCTCCAAAAGTTGCATCAATATTTACTTTTAGAGGGACATTTGCCTTTCAAATGACATTCCATAGTGGTTGTCTTTCGTCAATGATTTACCTGGTCTTTGGTATTCAACTAACGTGTGTTTAGTCCGGTGGATATTACTGGGTGGACGATGATAATGATGGTTCATGGATGAGTAGTGTTTGTTTGGCAGTCAACATCTACCACGGAAAAATATTCTCTATAAATAATAAATGTTAGATAACTCGTCCAAGAAAATTTGCTGGGCAAGGTTGTCCATGTGATTTTTTTAAGAAAAACTCAATGTTATTATTCCATAGTGGTCGTCTCTCATTAGTAATTTACCTGCTTGGTAACCACATATGGGACATAACAATCACCCAAGAAAAAAATCATGTGAGAAAAAAAAGCTAAGCACACTGTGTAGTATGCTGGCAGGAACATCTTCTACTTCTAGTAGTATAATAATATATCAATCTATCTAGTCCAGATGATTTATTAAAGAGAAATTTGTCAGTTTTGGATTTGGATGAGGGCTGACCACGCTCGCCACTTGGTGCCTTGCGTGTCCGGAAATCGGCATATGAACAGGTCACCCTTTGTGTAATCAGTACGGTACAAAAACAGGGTTTCATTGTTTAAAAAACGGTTTCATATAACTCTTATACTCTTTGAAGAGCACGGCAATTTTGTCAAAGTATCTTTTTTTTTCCCAAAGTGGCCTGAAGGCCTGGGATGTTAAGAAACAGGCCCACATGTCCTAACAAAGTAGTAGTAACAACTAGGTAAACCCAACTTGGTGTGTGGATCCTGCACTTCCCTCATGAAGGTGAAATGCACCGCGCGTTATCAGTCTGTGTGTGTGTGCATTTTTTATCTTTGGATTTGAATTTAATAAATGTGTGTGCCTTTTTTCCCTGCTAATAAACCCATGCGCCAAATTGATATCCAACAAAAAAAAAAAAGAGCACACAAGATGTGCAAGCAGAAGCTGTGGATCGTGCCTAAGCCTGATCGTCCTTTCAGCGCTGGAGTTTGCAGAGATTCAGGGATGACAACTCGGGTGGAGCCGGAGAGTGATGCATTATTGGTGGCACATTCGGTACATGGGTGGCCTTTGTCAATTCAGAATTTGTCAGTTTGACATGAGCTCTGATCAACTTACTTCTTGAAGAGATTAAATTTCCCATGTTTATAATTTTTTTTTTCAAATTAAGTTGTATAAACACGTATGCTCAATGCTCATAACACATACAGATTGATTGGTTCTCTTTTCTAACAAGCCTAACCCGCTGACCAGCCTCTTTTTTTGTTTGGTTGCTTGTATTCACTACAAAGATGGTGCTTTACATGTCGATCACTTTGGTCATAAACAGTTGAAAATACGTCACGGTTAACTTGTCATGACGATCAGAAAATCTGTTATGTATCTCATGTCATACATTTACTGGACCAACTCGAGCCGTCACCGATTGTCATTTTATTTTATCATGTAATACTCATCAAAAAAATTCTAAGTCACTTAGGAGATTAAAAAAAGGATATTAAAAAAAAAGCTAAGTACAAGCAAACTTGTCTGAAATATAGGAAAAAAAAGTCATTAAAAAAATCTAAGCACACTTGGGAGATTAAAAAAAGGATATTAAAAAAAAGCTAAGCACAAGCACACTTGTCTGAAATATAGGAAAAAAGGCATCTAAAAGATCTAAGCACACTAGGAAGATTAAAAAAGGATATATTATAAAAAAAGCTAAGCACACGTGTAGTGTGCTTTTTCATCATCATCAGAACCTATTATATATATTATATAAATCGTTTTGCTAACCAGGCTTACCGCATGGTGCAAGGCACACCTGGAGACACCGACCTATTAAATCAAAGTTTCAATACAATCGATGGCTAACCACGCTTGCCGCGTGGTGATACTTGTGTCTAGGAACCGGCTTATCAACTGCTTTCGTGTTGTTTGCGTAATCGGTACGGTACAGTACAATCAAAGGTCGAAGTATTTTTTTTCCTACATACAATACAAGAGTATAAACATACGCGCGAGCGCATTCCATGGACACATGGGCTTGAGGATAACAGGCCTGGTAGGATACGGCCCACAGAGCTTCCCCTATCGCGGACGTGGCCGGCCGAAATAAAAACGTTGGCGTCGGCGACGGCGACGGCGTCACCGTCACGTCACGGCCCGTGCCCGCCTTATGAGCTCTCCAACAACTTTGGAAAAATTACTTGGTATATCTTGAGTTTTAGCAACTTAGTAAATAATTTAGCAAATGGAAAAAAGACATCTCTCCAACAATTTGCTATTCCAACTCGGTAAAATCAAAAAAATAGGCCCACCTAGGACCCATTTGAACACAGAGCGACTTTTCTCGTACCCTCTCGCCGCGACTTTGGTCCCGAAGGCAGACGCCGCGCCGCCGCAGCAAGGCCGGCACCTCCTCCTCCAATCCATGATCAGCAGCAAATCCATGAACAACTTCAACACCATGAACCCTAGGTCGCCTTCCCCTAAAACCAGCAGCGCAGCAGATCGGCGTACATGATGGAGGTAGAGGTCGGACGACGGCTTCCCAGCAGATCGCGCTGAAGGGCCGGGAAGAGGAGTCGGGGACGGCCGGGGCTTCTTTTATTCACGCGCGATGGAGAGGAATCGATCGGTTTACGACGCGGGAAGAGTTGGCGCGCGGGAGAGGGAATCGCGGGCGCGGGAGGGAGCCGTCGAGGCCGCGAAATCGCCGATAGGAAGTCCACACCGCACGCGGGTATATACGTGTGCGGAGGCTCTATTTACCAAGTTGGGAAATATACCAAGTGGATTTACCAAGTTGTTGGAGGAGTGTTTTTGTGTTTTTGCCAAAATAATAAGAATACAAAGTGAATTTGAGGAGTTGTTGGAGATGCTCTAAAAATATACAGTAGATGTACGGAACACACATTACTGTTACCCTGTTCACCTCCGTAGTTTTCCGGCGGCCCAGGCCTTGTTTAGATGCGTAGGGTGAGATTTTTTCTCAACTGTAGCATTTTCGTTGTTATTTGATAAACTGTCTAAATATGGACTATGTATACTCAAAAGATTCGTCTCAACATGTACATACTAAAAGTACAATTAGTTATTTATTTTACTAATATTTAATGTTTCATGCATGTGTCCAAACATTGATGTGATGATGATGTGATGGAGAGAGAGTGAAAAAAAGTTGATAGTTTAAGTGTATCTAAATAAGGCTTGGATTCACCTCCGTCGTTTTCCGGCGGCCCACAGAATTTGTTTCCAGCTCCTTCGATACTCCCCCGTCCCTATCCTGTCACGCTGTCACAGCCTCCTCTCTATACATGCTGCGATGTCCACGTTAAATAGCTAGCTAGGAGAAATTCTATTGGCTCTTAATAACACTTTACAAATAGCTAGTGGGATGATGTATAAAAATAATAAAATAAGAGTGCTACTTTTGTAAGTTACCTTATTAAAATAGTATTTATTTATATGTCTCATCTAGCTAGCTATTTGTAAGTTGCTATTAAGAACCAATAACATTCTTCCTATAGATCAAATAGCTAGCGATTTGAACACCATTGCGGACGCCCTAAGCCTCCCGAATGGTTCTCCCAGTTCTAGAGTGCTGCGATGCCCACGTCTTCTTCCCCTACCCCACAATGGCTCATCCATGATCCATCCGTGCCTGCCCCACCGCTGCTCACCTCAAAGGACGACCCACCCACAGGGCACCGTACGGCGGCGCCCCCTCACCAATCGCCATTACCGAGGAGGCCAGACAACACGACGCGCGTGGGAAGATGGCAATCCTGACCTCGAGCTCCGCGCTCACCGAGCCTACCTCCCCCTCGCCAATCGCCATTACCGAGGACAACAGACAAGACGACGCGCGTGGGAAGCCGCCAATCCCGAGCTCCAGCTCCGCGCTCGCCGCGGCTTCGGTGCCCCTTGCCGTCGTTTCGGACCACCTTGACACCCAACGACACCCAGCGACGCGGATCGTGGCGACCCTGCCCGTCCGCGACTCCGCCCCCACATGTCTGCCCTCCTGCATCCATAGCACGACACCTCGACTGGTGGCCGCAAGGTAACTGACGGACCAGGATGTCAGAGATATCATCAGGAGATGATCCGACTAATCCCGGACGGCATGAGAGATCCGAAGACTTTATACGAAGCATACTTGGATTAGGACTCTCACTGTAACTTAGTCGAGTTCTTAAAGGAAGTCTTGTAATTAGAATAGGACTCCTCTGTTATAACCGACTAGGACTTGGTCTGTGCAATGCTTCACCCGGATATATAAGGGGAAGCAGACACGGGCTTAGATGATCGAACATTGAATCATAATCATACACAAGGCACAACGCCGCACTGGACGTAAGGTATTACGCTATTTAGCGGCCTGAACCAGTATAAATCGATGTCCCTGTGTAATCGCCGAGTCCTACGAATGTCGATCCCTACCGAACAAATCGTCTGAGATTACTCAAGACGAGTTGCCGGTTAACAAACACCGACAGCTGGCACGCCAGGTAGGGGCTTTCGGCGATTCGACGACCAAGAGCCCGGCGAACCACGACAACATGTTCTCGGCGGGATCAATTTTCGTTTTTGGCTCATGGACTTGCATCGCGGATGATCAAGGAAAGCTGCATCGACAACTTCACACTGATCTGGAAGTGCAAGATACGCCAAAGATGGATGATCTCACTCAGAACCTAGCAAACCTCGCAGTCAAAGATCCGTGAGATTCCGAGAGCCAATTTGAAGTACCCGACTCCTACTCGAACTTAAATTCGGAGAACGAAAAGGACCCGGAGATCAAACATGGCTTCACCTTCGGACCACGGAACTCAACTCAAGACTTCCAAGACCTAATTGACTCAAAGTTAAAAGAGTATCAAGAGATACCTTTGACTGGAGCTCAGCAAGGACTCGTTTTCAGCTCCACCAGGGAGGGTAACATCGTCCATTGGCCAATACAGCCAGCCCCGGCTAGGCTGGTTGTCACAATCGATCAGCAACTTCTATACCAGTACGGACATCAGCTCCCCTTTGAGGAACTCGACACCTCAACGGAACTAATCTCCAGCACTTCTACCTTGGAGTCAGTCACGCCAGGATCAATAATCCAAGGTTGCGCCCGCGAAGTTTTCATGGCGGGGCATCAGTCATCTCTACGACCACCGACCCCTCCAGATGTCTTCCAGGATGACGAAACTCCAAGTATGATATCTGACAATGATCCTGAAGGACCCGCAGAAACCGAGTCCTTAAAAGCTGAGAGAATTAGAAAGAATCAAGCAAAAGAGGCTCGCAGAAGGCGCGCAAATCACCGCAAGGAGGCAGTCGACCGCTATAATGTACGACTTGAAGAATATAACACGCGAAGACGTCTAGAGGAAGACGCGGAGGATCGAGCTCACGCTCAACGTGACCAGGAGCATCAGTCACAGAACGAGCACAATCGTCGACGAGCCGATTGCTCCCGTAACCTCGAGCCCGAGTTTATGAGGGTCGCTGGTCACAAGGTTTTCCAGACAACCTACCAGAACATCATGGCCCTAGCCACGGAGATGGGAGCCAAAGACAATCGCACCCCTGAGGAAGAGCGACGATTGGTCATGCTTCAGACTACCGTGCTACAACTTCGGGTACGGAATCTTGAGTCTCTAGCTGATGAGCAAGCTTCATCCCACCCGAGCCAGAGGCGGCCTGTCCAAGAGCGACTCGGTCAAGTCCCAGCAAGGAGTCGTCTAGGCCACCGAGTACCTGATCAAGCCGAGGGAGGAGTTGAATCTTCATACAGAGGAATCGCAGCCATAGCATCGGACGCAGTCGATCGCTTCCCCTGTTTCTCCCAAAGGCTCCGAGCAGTCTCGCTCCCGCGAAAATTCAAACTCGGGAACTATTCAAAGTACGACGGGAAGACAGAACCTAAGCGATGGCTTTGGTTGTATACTCATGTAGTTGAGCTGGCCGGTGGAAGCAATGACGTCAAAGCATTCTACCTCCCAATGGCTTTGGAAACGATGTCGCTTGCTTGGTTCGACAGGCTCAGACCCGAGTCCATCGACTCCTGGGAACATCTCCATCGTATCTTCATCGAAAATTTTACGGGTGTCCCAGAGAGATCAGAACCCCAGACTAAACTCAGAACCTGTAAGCAGCAGAAGAACGAATCAATGCAGGAATACTATAGGCGCTTCTCAGAGATCCGCTCTACAGTATCCGACATCACAGACAGAGAAGTAATTGACCTATTTGGCAACGACATCTGCGAAAGGTACAATTACAAAGATTTCATCAAGCAGGACCCGACCACCGCTGACGAGTTCCATCGGGTCGTAAACTCCATGATGGCGACAGAAGAACGTAAACAGGAGCGTTTCCCCGATAGAAACACGCAGGGTGATCGAGGGAACAACCAGAGAGGCAACTAGGCACCACAGCAAAACACCCGAAAAAGGGCAGGAGACAATACTGTTGCTGCCATGGAGCCTCAGAAGAAGGGAAACAAGCCATTCACCTTTGATGACTTGCTCGACGAACCGTGCCCTTTCCATCCGAAAGCCGGACATCAGGCAAGGCACTGCCGACAACTCAAGGAGCGAGGCTTGAATTCCGACTTCAACAAAAACAAGAAGGACAAAGGCAAGAAGACGGTTGAGGACCCTCCGCAAGACACCGGTGGTTTCCAACACCCCAAAGGGACTATCAATGTCATTTTTGGGGGAGTAACTACCAGTGACAGCAAGAGGCTTCAGAAACTTTCTCTACGAGAGATCATGTCCACAGAACCATCAACTCTGAGATACCTTGACTGGTCTGAGCACCCGATCAGCTTCTCCCGAGCGGACCAATGGACCAGCGTCTCTAATGCAGGCCACTACCCGCTAGTCCTGGATCCCACGGTTGCCGGATTTACCTTGAGCAGGGTACTCATCGACGGAGGAGCAGGACTCAACGTCATCTTTGCAAGCACCCTACGCAAGATGAATCTGGATCTCGCAACACAGTTCACACCATCAAGTTCCCCCTTCTACGGCATAGTACCCGGAAAGGCGGTCGTACCACTCGGAAGAATCATACTACCCGTAACTTTTGGAACTCAGGTCAATTACCGGACTGAGTACATCAGTTTCGAGATAGCCGACTTCGAGTCATCATACCACGTCATATTTGGACGACCAGCTATCGCCAAGTTCATGGCAGTACCTCACTACCCGTACCTTCTCCTGAAGATGCCGGGTCCTAAAGGAATCCTAACTTTCAGAGGTGACTTGAAGCGATCATTTGATTGTGACACAGAGGCTGTCCAAATCGTTGAAAAAGCTCAACTCACCCGGGAGTTACAAGAACACGCTCAGATGGTGCATAATACCAAGCCTGGAGATTCAGAAATCCCAACCAAGAAGGCGGGTACTATCCAACCATCAACAACAGTCTTTACAAAAAGCATCGACCTAGAAACCGGTGATTCCTCCAAGACAGCAGTCATCAGTGGTCATCTATCTGAAGAATAGGAATTCACACTCACCAAGTTTCTTAGAGCAAACAAAGATATATTTGCTTGGAAACCGGCTGATATGCCGGAAGTCCCAAGGAACTTGGCTGAGCACAAACTGGAACTAAAAGAAGGGTCCAGACCTATCAAGCAAAGACTACGACGATTTTCACCAGAGAAAAAAGAGGCAATCAAGAAGGAAATAGCCAAACTACTCGCAGCTGGATTCATCAGAGAAATCCTCCACCCCGAGTGGTTAGCTAACCCAGTGCTAGTGAAGAAGAAGAACTCTGCTGAGTGGCGCATGTGTGTCGACTACACAGACCTCAACAAACACTGTCCAAAGGATCCTTTCGGATTACCAAGGATAGATCAAATAGTTGACGCTACCGCCGGCTCCGCTCTATTATCCTTTTTGGATTGCTACTCTGGGTACCATCAGATTGCACTCAAGGAAGAAGACCAACCCAAGACATCGTTTATAACTCCTTTTGGTGCCTACTGTTATAAAACCATGTCCTTTGGGTTAAAGAATGCAGGAGCCACTTATCAACGAGCCATCCAAGATTGTTTGGGTGACCATATTGGCCATAATGCAGAAGCTTATGTCGATGATGTGGTCATAAAGACAAAGGATCAGACTACTCTGATATCAGACCTGGAGGAAACTTTCAACCGACTACGCACATACCAATGGAGACTCAATCCCACAAAATGCGTCTTCGGAGTACCTTCGGGCCAATTACTCGGATTTCTTGTTAGTCATCGGGGCATCGAGGCTAGCCAAAAATAAATTACAGCTATCATCAACATGAAACCACCTACCTCAGTCAGGGATGTTCAGAAGCTCACCGGGTGCATGGCGGCACTAAATCGATTTATCTCACGGCTAGGAGAAAAGGGATTACCTTTCTTCAAATTACTCAAGGTCGACGATAAATTTCAGTGGACGGAAGAAGCGGACAGGGCTTTTGAACAACTCAAAGGCTACCTTACCAATTCACCAATACTGACTCTGCCCGAGCCCAGGGAACCGATGATGTTGTATATTGCAGCTACCACACACGTTGTGAGTACAACAATTGTGGTGGAGCGTAAAGACGACAAGCACATCTACAGCACCCAACGACCAGTTTACTATATCAGCGAGGTACTCTCCGACTCGAAGGTCAGGTACCCGCAAGTACAGAAACTGCTCTATGCATTACTCATATCCTCAAGAAAGTTACGGCACTACTTCGAAGCTCATGAGATCACGGTAGTCACGGATTTTCCTCTGGGAGAAATCCTCCATAATCGCGATGCCACTAGGAGAATTTCTAAGTGGGCAGTCGAATTGGGGGCACTCAACGTCAAGTTCACTCCGAGGAAAGCAATCAAATCACAGGCCCTAGCGGATTTTGTCGCCGAGTGGACAGAGATACAGCAGATTCAAGACAATGCTATTCCTGATCACTGGAAAATGTACTTCGACGGGTCCCTAAAACTCGGAGGAGCAGGAGCCGGAGTACTTCTAGTATCACCCACTGGAGAGCAGCTCAAATATGTTCTGCAAATATTATGGCCAGCCACCAACAATGAAGCAGAATATGAAGCGCTACTCCATGGACTTAAGCTAGTAGTCACACTGGGTATCAGGCGACTCCTAGTCTATGGCGATTCTTCCGTCGTAATTCACCAAGTCAACAAAGACTGGGATTGCACAAAGGAAACAATGAACGCCTATTGTGCAGAAGTCCGCAAGCTGGAAAAACACTTTTCAGGACTCGAGCTCATTCATATTACTCGGGACCTCAACGTGGCAGCAGATATACTAGCGAAATTAGGGTCCGACAGAGCCTTGGTCCCTAGTGGCACCTTCGTACATGAATTATCCAAACCGTCAATCCAAGAGAAGGAAGAGGCTGAGTCAGCACCATCCTTTGAGGTCTTATGCCTAGCACCCGACTGGACGCAGGTGTTCATTGACTATTTCAAAGAACATAAACTACTGAGTGACAAAACTGCCGCAGAGCAAGTCACCAGACGTAGCAAAAACTATGTCTTAGTCGGGGACAGGCTATATAGACGCGGAGCTTCATCAGGAGTCCTCCTCAAGTGCATTTCACTAGAAGAAGACCGGGAAATCCTAAATGAAGTCCACTCAGGGTGTTGTGGTAATCACGCAGCTTCAAGGACACTAGTCGGAAAAATCTTCAGGTCAGGATACTACTGGCCCTCAGCCCTAAAGGACGCAGAAGACTTAGTCCGCCGCTGTCAATCATGTCAGTTCTTTGCCAAGAAGCAGCATGTACCTGCACATGAATTGATCTGTATCCCCCCGTCATGGCCCTTCTCATGCTGGGGACTCGATATGGTGGGTCCCCTCAAGCGTGCCCCAGGCGAATTCGAATACATCTACGTCGCAATCGACAAGTTCACAAAGTGGATCGAGTACATGCCCTTGGTCAAGTTCAATGCCTCTAAGTCAGTGCAGTTCATGCAGAGCATCTTTCACCGCTTCAGGATGCCGCACAGAATCATCACCGACCTTGGGTCCCCTTTCACGGCTACTGAATTCAAGTCATGGGCCAGCAACTGCGGAATCAAAATAGACTATGCATCAGTGGCTCATCCACAGTCTAACGGCCAAGCTGAACGAGCGAACGCCCTGATTCTTGCTGGATTGAAACCAAGACTTTTCGATCTCCTAAAAGATCACGACGGAAAGTGGATCGAAGAATTGCCTAAGGTAGTCTGGGGGCTACGGACACAACGAAGTCGGGCAACAGGCCAAACTCCTTTCTTCCTGGTATATGGTACTGAAGCAATCCTTCCGGCCGATTTAATCTGGAGCGCCCCACGAACAGAGCAGTATAACGAAGGCGAAGCTGATGACACCAGACGGCTAGAAGTCGACAGCCTAGAAGAAGCCCGATTAACCGCACTCTTTCAGTCAGCAAGGTACCTTCAAGGGATGAGACGCTACTACGACAAGAACGTCCATCACCGAACTTTTCAAGTAAGCGACTTGGTCCTGAAGAAAATCCAGAATACTACAGGGCGCCACAAGCTTATGAGTCCTTGGGAAGGCCCCTATATTGTATCCAAAGTAACAAGACCCGGGTCCTTTGAGCTAGTCACTGAAGATGGATCTCCATTGCCAAATTCATGGAATATTGAGCACTTGAAGAAATTCCATACTTAAGGACTACGCTACAATTTCGACTCAGGACAATTGTATTTATTAGTCGGATATTAATAAAGTTTGGAGTTCATCAAAAACAAGAACTTTGCAAATTATCCAGGCTTTTTTCCTATACCTCTTGTCGACTATTCAGTCATATAAAAGCCTTTGCAACAGCAGGGCTCGCCACCGACTACTATTACTCGAATGGATTGGTTCAGTGGTAACCATACTTGAGTTACGAGCCTCGAGCTCAATACAACTCACAAGGTAGTACGGCTTAATACCCGGCCATCAGCCTATAGCGAATATGGAATCCACCATAGTGGGGACTAGTTCCTATAAGGCGTAACAAGGTGGGACAGTACTCATCTTGTTACATACCTCCTGGACAGAGGTCCACCCAACTTCGCACCTAAGCTGCGATCCCCAAGAGGATACGATCCACCCAAAAAGGAACCAACGTTACGGACCTTCAAGAGGTGCCTGATCGGAATTATCCCTTGAACAAGGGTACCAAGAGTAGTACCCGGGCAGGACTACGTTCTCTACACAATCGCTAGAGAAACAAAGTCATATGACCCACATCAAAGTGCTAAGAGAGCACTCGGATAGACTCGTCTAATTAGACGCCTAGTCATACATCCACATTAAACTCAACCCATTTGCCGCAGAAATTTCCCGCAACATGGAGTTGATCACATATGAAGTCTATGAGATTCAGAAGTAACCAATATCTTTGATACTTCATAACAATTGTTTTCAGGAGATACAAGCTGCAAAAACTAAGGAGTCTAAACTACTCCACAAGATCTAAGATCTGCGAGTACTCCTCCGCAGCAGTCTTCACCTCCTCTTGCATCGCCACAAGGTCCTCGTCGCCTTTGCCATCAGGAAGAGTCATCAGAGCGGACAGATCGAAGGATGACAGATGTAGCCGCAGCGTTGCCATCATACCCTGCACCACGAAGATCGACATATCTTTAATGTATTGAGCCAGCCGCCCGGGTGCAGCCTTGGCTCGCTCAATCAAAGTCTCCTCGACTCCTGCTGGCGCCGGAATCATGTTGAGGAGAGGCTCGACAGCTTGCTCTAAAGCCTTCAGGGAATCTTGCGACTCCTTCGTAGACTTCAAAGCCTGCAGAAGGTCCCGGTCCGCATCCTCACGCATCAACTTGGCTTCCTGAAGAGTATGTTGCGCATTAGCAAATACCACCTCAAGTTCCGCCTCCTTCTGGTTGAACGCGTTCTGCCATCCCGAAGCTAGCTTATTCGCATCTGCATAAGTATCAGTCGGTTATCACATAATCAGATTGACAGTATGGAATCGACTGACACGGAAAACTACAAAGTTTACCTTCAAGCTGCTTTTTGGAAGCTTTCTTCAGCTCCTTCATCTTCTGCTCCATGGAAGAAGCCTTGGCTATCAGCCCAACCTCCCGGTCGTTAGCAACATCACGATTCGCTACCACTTCCTTAAGGTTGCTTTGAAGTTCATTAATGCGGTTATGGAGGACCTGAGTGACAACCTTTTGACTAATCCGATCCTGGGCAATGTAGTCCCGGAGCTCTTGATTCTCACGGGACATCTCCTGGCGAATCCGGGTAACTTGGTCCTTAACCTTGCAGTCAAAGGCCTATAGCACAGTAATATTGTGAGTACTCGGATGAGTTTACAGCGCAAAACGAAGAGACTAAGAATCGTACCTCAACAAACTGGAGAAGAGCTTCAACGGGAGCCTTCACCTGCTCACTCAACTCCTTCAGCCGGGTAAGGTCCTGGTTGTACCCAGACACGTCAAGAGTCGCTCCTTGACGCAAGGACTCGGGCGCATTTAAAGATCCTCCCGGTTGATGAGTTGAAGTCTCTGCATGAATATCCGTCAGGACCATGTCCAGGGTAGGTTCGTCCGGCTGTCGTGTACGAAAAAACCAATCATTCCACATTCGGTCAAACTCCAACTGAGCAGGAGAACGAAATATGTAGAACGACCAACCAACCTGAGGCAATGGGAGAGCATCTGCATCAGGAGCCACATCGGCCTGAGACTTGGACGGAGAGGAGCCAGGCAGCGGATCTACCTGACTAAAAGATGGCGGCACGCTGGAGTCATCCCTAGCCAGCGGCTCCGACTCCTCTACCGCCTGAGATCAGGAACGACACTCGAGGTCATTGCACCTGGTTTTGCTTTCCTACAAGCAGACAAGTATTCATGTCAGTATCAGAAATCTGTGAACACTCTACGAAAGTCGGAGGTTCTTCAGACACCGCGCTGCTTGAAGTCCCTTGGGTCGTCCCAGCATCTGATACAACGACATATATAAGACAAGAGATCATCAACACTCAAAAGGATTGCAAAGTACTCGGGTTTTCCCTTACCAGGAGCACCCGGATTATAGTGCTTATCAGACAACTCTTGCGATAAAACAATTTTTTGACAAGCACGACGATTACCGGTGCGAGCCTTCTTAAGGACGGGTCCTCCGACTTCTGGCTGTGGAGTCAGCGACCTCTTCCGGCTACCTTCAGCCTCCGGGTCTATAAGCATGACATCAGAGTCAGTTGAATCTGTGTCAAGCCAGTCAAGATCTCCAGGAGAGTTTGGTTTATTGGGAAGATCCTCACTTTGGATATGACCTTCCAAAACTATACCTCCACCTTCTTCAGTCGCCGGAGGCAGGGGAGGACAATCATTGTCATCTCTCCCCTGGCCCTACAAGAAAAAGAGCATTTAGTCAGGTCAGAAGGATATCTATCCAGAGCCTCAACGACATGACAAATTAATTTCTCACCTGAGGAGGAGGGTTAATGGCGGAGAATGTCGCCATCACTGGAGCTAAGTGCTCACGGCTCTTAAGCAGCCGGTTCACTCTCCATAGGACTTCGCAGTCTGCCAACTGCTCGACAGCGTGGCGACCCGGGTCATCCTTACCCATGTACTCAAAGCCGAAATTGGCTCGCTGTTGCAGAGGATGGATGCATCGCGCAACAAAATTTTGGACGACAGAGTATCCGGTCAGGCCGTCGAGCTTTAATGCCTCTATAGAATCAATAAGAGGTCGGATCACCTCTAATCTATCAGCAGAGATCTTTTCTTTCCATTCACGACACTTCTGCGACGACCATCCATCATGACAACGAAGAGCTGGCGGTGGGTTACCCATGTAGAACCACCCGACAGCCCAGTCTTTTACAGAATCTGACAACTCGACAGTTATATATTGACTAGCTACTTCTAATCTAACCTGGAGGCTAGCCCCTCCGACTACTTCGACGTGAATATCACTGGGTTGACACTTAAACCAGAAGAAGTAGCGGAAAAGGGTAAAATTGGGACAAATTCCCAGGAAAGCCTCACAGAGATGAGTGAAGATTGCAATATGAAGAACTGCATTGGGAGTAATATGGTTCAGAGTCAAACCATAGTAATGCAGCAAGCCACGAAGGAAATCAGAAGCAGGAAGCCCCAATCCCCGTTCAACGAAGGATTTGAACATCACGATCTCCGTGGTGTTGGGAGCAAGAGCGCGGTGATCGGTGGGTACCCTCCATCCATCAAGAGGTTGTGCCCATAGCAATCCTTGCTGCGCCAGGAACGCCAGTTCCGACACGATGGTGTCTGGTTTTTTCCAGGCAAGGACGTCAGTTGGAGGATTCGGGTGCTTTGGCTTTCCGGTGGTGGTGATCCTAGGCTTCTTCTTGTCCGCAGCAGACTGTCTCTTCGGACCCATGTTGGTAACGAGTGATTTTCTACGCATCAACTGAGGAATTGGCTAAGGGATTTCTAGTTGTGAAGGCAATGACTTGATGAAAGCGTAAAGAAAACACAAGCCCGGTGGCGGCTTATTATAGATCTGTTTTGGTAACCGTTCATCTTTCTTAAACAGCGTCATGGAACCGTCTAAAACCCTAACGGTTGGGAGTACGTGTCAGACGGCGTCAGAGACAGCGAACAGAAATACAATAAACAGACAAGTTTTCTTCTTTCATAAGAGACATTTAGTACTCGGAGAAAAGAACAGAGGACTCGGAAATCATTCCAAGTACCCGGATATTCATTATTATTACTCGGAATTACAACAGAGATACATGGCAGCATCTTGAGATACAACAATTACCAGCACAAGTACAATCATGATGTAAAACGCTACCCTAGTGTAATCAAGGTACAGAGCCTTGATGCCTATTGCACCAAGGACAGGGTTCAGTGAGACGCAGTAAAGCAGACACGGAACCTTGGGTAGACACTATCTTTTCAGTGCATCCCAAGGTGGATCTCAGGCGCTACCCCAGTACTCAAGGAACTCCGGGCAAGGCCATCACCCTCGGCACCCTTTTGACAACCTGTGACTCCGAGGTTATCTACGAGTGGTAGTCACAAGAGTTCTTCTAGGCGCACCTCTGTATCCCTCTGCTCGCGACCACTTGGAAACCACCCTAGCGGATGGTCCCTTCACAAGAGTTCTTCTGGGCACCTCATCTACTTTACAGAAGGAAGACACCCGGGGGCTCGGTCATCTCCGCTATCACTATTATAAACCTCATGGGACTAAGAGAAGTTCTACACTCCTAAAGGATACGAACTCCTTACTTTCCAGGCAGGGTATTTATAGGCGGATTCTTCTCGGTCTATGGACGTGGTTCACCAAAAACACTGACCGCTGGAGCAATAATTCAGCCAATGTACTGTGGTGCATGTGAAGCTCGGTACTGATAACAGAGGGGTTTCCCACACGTACTTCAAGACAAAGACGACAAAGTTTGCAGTTGCGGAAAACGACAAACATCATTATTACAGACAGTTGGAACAGTCACTGGTCAATTATTGCTGGCCTCATGGTAATTTTTATTCAGTGGGGGTGATACGGGATGTTTGTTGAAAACATTACCCACCTGAAGCTGAATATTTATTACTCGGACGATTTAAGCAACGAATTGGTACCGCCTCCTCATTTTTCTTGTGAGGATTATTTAATTATATATTCCTGAAGATCCCAAGTGCCGACTACTAAAGTACTCGGAACTCAGGCTCGGGGGCTGCACGGTATAATCTATAAAGAAAATGTTTTTTCTTACCCAAGAATTACTCGGAAAAAGCTCAAAAGATCCTCAAAAGTTATTATAAATAACAAGAGGCTCGGGGGCTACACCCTATTGGTGCACTTTTCAGGAAAAAGTGCACGCCATGGAAGTTCTTTACCTATGGAGCACTTCAAGATTTCTCAAGATATTACCCGGAGATTCTCAAAGAGAAACCAGAAGATAATGATCTGAGAAAATGATGAAGAGCTCGGGGGGCTTGACAGACCAGGATGTCAGAGATATCATCAGAAGATGATCCCTCCGACTAATCCCTGATGGCATGAGAGATCCGAAAACTTGATACGAAGCGTACTTGGATTAGGACTTTCACTGTAACTTAGTCGAGTTCTTAAAAGAAGTCTTATAATTAGAATAAGACTCCTCTGTTGTAACCGACTAGGACTTGGTCTGTGCAATGCTTCACCCGGATATATAAGGGGAAGCAGGCACAGGCTTAGATGATCGAACATTGAATCATAATCATACACAAGGCACAACGTCGCACTGGACGTAAGGTATTACGCTATTTAGCGGCCTGAACCAGTATAAATCGTTGTCCCTGTGTAATCGTCGAGTCCTACGAACGCCGATCTCCACCGAACAAATCGTCTGAGATTACTCAAGACGAGTTGCCGGTTAACAAACAGCGACAGTAACATCCCCAGTCCCCACCTGCTCGCTGCTGTTTCCCATGCCCTTCGTGTTTTGTGTCCTTCAAGTGCTCGATGAAATGTGTAAAACGAGGCTGTTTCATAATTTTAAAGAGTTTGATACTGCATCGATCCTTTTTTTGTGTGTTACCAAATATCTTACCATGCCGTGCAGGAAACAAATTCTTAACTTTTTACTCCTTCATACATGTGAACTGCGGAAGATATATTGCTATTTTGCTGACTGGTCTGTCTAAAGGTTAATGTAACACCTTGGCTTCTCTCACTAGGGCATTGTCTTGCAGATATCTCGATAGTGGTCTCCAAAGGCTCCCAATTTGTCACAAAAACTGATTGTCCTATTGCAAAAGGGTGGTCCAGGTGCACCTACTGGACCTCACGGTGTTCCTCCACCTTATCTGTGCACATTGCAGTACCAGGTACAACTCCATTGCTTTCGGTATGGCATAAATCACAAAACAATCAATATGACATCATCCAGTACATCAAAATGGTAGTTGACAATACATGTTTTGACATGGATAATCTTTGTTTCAACAGAAACATTTTGGCAAAGTATTTCCTGCATTTTACTGACATTTCGTATCTTCAAACTATATTTTCCCCAGTTCCTCAACATAAAAATAGGAAACCTCTTTACAGTCATTTCCTATCATTTGAAGTTCATATGCAGGGGCATCCTTCAGACCAAAGCTATATTGAGCCCCAGTGGGTAGACAAGGACGCTTTGGCTAAAGTAACTTATTTAGCATGGATGATTTCTTAGTCTGTTCCAAACCTTCGGAATGTTCTACAAATATGGAAGAGAAATAGTTTCATATGCAAATATTGAGCATTTTTCAGATTGTACAATTAAATTGTTTTTGTCAACTGATTAGATCACTACCTCTACTCTTAATGTGTACTATGCAGGTTTCTATCTCAAATTTCACAGAAATGGAATTAAAACAGCAGAGGATGTGCCTACAATAGTTTCATGTTCGAATATGAAGCATTGTTCAGATTGTATAACTAAACTATTTTTGTCGGCTGATCAGATCAGTACCTATACTTTTAATGTGTACAAAACATATGTTCTATCTCAAAACTGTTTAGTTTTACAACCACCAGCATGTGGTTGAAAACAGTAGTACGTAGGCTTCTATCTCAAATTTGAAGGAAATGAAATTCAACCACCAGAGGATGTGCCCCTGAAAAGGTTGGTGACAAGATCCTAACATACGTTTTGACCCCGCGATAGTAGGCTTACAATTGAAGTGTCATCATTCTACGATATGAGCAATTTGCACTCTGTTTTATTATTTGAATAATTGTTATAGAAAATTATATTTCGACACAAATTTTTTAACAGTAAATTATATACTACTTACAGGTGTAGTGATCCTCATTGTTTGAATGCTGCAATTAGTACCTGTGTGCATTGACAAAATCAATTTCGGTGTTGTATTAGTACCTCTGTACATCCACAATTTATGATTTTACATAAGGCGTCCATTACTTTACAATCAAAACATCCACTTTTAGTCTTCCTTTCATGCCAATTTCCTGTTTAAGTGATAGCTGCCTTTGTTTGTTTGGTTGATGCTTTCTGCGGCCCACTCCCTTTGTTTGCAATATATTTTACCTTCTTTGGTACTTCAGATTAATGTGCTCATGTTTCAATTGAATATACCCATGGATTGCATGGTCTATGCTGATACATTTGATGTTGGGTGTTATTTATCTGCATCTACAAAGGAAGAAAGTTTCAGAAGTTTGAAAACTGGATCTGCACAGTGCCAATGACAACTGCTTAAAATTTCATACACCTCATTTCAAGCTTAGATCATTTGTACATTATAGACAGATTTCTGTGCTTTTCAAACATTTAGTAATTATTGTCCTCTCCTTAACTTAAGCTAGAAAGGTTTTTTAAATCTATGCTTCAAGGGTCTAATTTCAATTTGTTCTGTATGTAATGACATATGATTAGAGCCAATTGGTATTCTCGCTTAGTCCAGGGTCCAGGCCCTGCGCAACGCGCGGGGAGGCTGACTAGTAGATATATACACTTGTAGATGTACGGCGACCCGGTTACTGTTACCCTGTTTATCTTTGTCGCTAGCTCCCCTGCTGGGCAAGTGCACGTATGCGGTATGTCCTCCATCCAGCGCGGATGCCGGCTGCGTCCTTTCCTCTGGCGCCAAAAAAAAAACTCACAACCTCTCCAGACCCTTCTCCTCGCTTCCACCGATAGAAAAAGAAGACGTCCTCTCCTCCAAAGCCTCCCGCGCCGTCGTTCGCGTTCTGTTCTCCCTCCCCACACCGTCCTCTGCAACCTCCCCTCCCCCCTCGCTCCCTCTTCGTCTGTGCCGGCAACGCTGCACCTCCCTCTACCAGTCCTCGCGCTGTCGCGCCTTCCGTCCCCGCCGCCTAGGTATCTCGGGCGGCCATGGATGCCTGCCTCCCGTGCTGCTCCGCTATGGCAGCACGACACATCGCCGTGGCCGGACCCTAGTGCGGAGGAGTGACGCGGCTCGCGGCCACACCTGGCGTGGCAGGCTGGGCGTGGACCACTGCAGCAGGCAGCGCAAGCACGGCGAGTGGCCCCAGTACAGTCGCGCCCCTCCTCGCGTGTTACTGCTGCTGACCCAGCCTCCACTCGGCGGGCCACCTGCGCGAAGCAGCGACGCGACCAACTCTAGCATGACAACCTAGGCGCCTGCGCCTGCGGCCTGGCTGTAGCGGCACAGGGACCAACCCCGATATAAGACTGTCCGCACCGGTAAACTCTAAAGGTTCCTGCAAGACCGTTTTGCGTAAAAAATTGTCGCACCGCATTCCTCTATGCCTACGGTAAAATAGCGCAGCAGGACTTCGTTCGCTATTCCAAGCGCGGGACCGTGCGTCCTCTATGTCAGGCGGCAGTGCAGGCGCTCACGCGCAGAGGACACGTGTGACAGAGAGGGGAGAGAATAAAGTGAGAAGCAGTTGGCCCTACCGTTCTAAATAGCTAGAAAATGTTACAACTCACAAACCAAAACACTAAATTAAATTCTGATTGCACCATTAAATTTGTTTCAATAAATTCTTCAAAACTAGATCTCACATGGATATATTTTGATAAAATTTATAGAAGATGACAAGTGAGACCGTTGTTGGGAGTTAATATAGAGTATGAGATATAGAGGATGGATGAGTGCGGGAGAAAACGATATAGAGGAGAGAATCTTGATGACCAGAATAGAATATTCTTTTTAGATGATGAATATAGAGGATGATGAGTGCGGATAGTCTAAGCATGCCCCTCCCCGCGCGCTGCTGCTGCAGACTCAGCCTCCACTCGGCCAGCCACCCCACGAACGGGCAGCGCATCCAGGTCAGGATCCACACATGCCTTGGGTGTTCTGCCTATCTTCACTCTGTTTGTCAGGTTTCCTGTCTTTCGTTACTGCAGTTCGCTATGAGCACTATGCCACTATCATCGTCAGGTTGTGGCTTGCAGTTTGGTCATGTCGATTTGTGCTATGGCCAGTACAATCGAAGGTTGTCATATTTCATATTTCATAGATAATAACACAGCTTCCATTCGGATTTTGTTATTGACTACGTACATTTCGTTCATGTAGACCTTTAGTTTAGCATATACGTCCATAATTTTAATTATCTATATCTACCTGTTGCACTGGACCATCGAATTGCAGTAATACTCCAGTTTCTCAATTTTTGTTGTTTTTTCACACATTGTGCTTAACGCAAACCTATGGATTCATACAAGTGATTAATTGAGAAACTAACTGTCCGGACATGCATGTATTATTGGCTTCCAAGACGTTTGCCGGTGCTCAATGAAAACAACCCCTATCAAATCAGTGTTCTCAGGCTAAGCAAGTACTCATATTACATAGTATTTTCTTCAAAAAATCACTACCAACAGCAAACTATTCAGTAACACAAATCTTGCTATTTCAGGTTTGATCTAAGGCGTGCATAAACAATATGCTCTTTTCAGATACCTGTTTATATTGTGTGATCCACAACACACCTTTCGCAGTAGCTAATGACTCTGCTTTTTAGTTCGTTCACCTTTCGCGAAGACAGAAAATCCATTCTTAAGCCTTTACGAATTAAACTGCAACTGTTATACCACTCACCACTGTAACCTTTCTGAAATTGTTGTTTGATTAATGGCATATATGAACGCACCACCCATTTACTTATCTAGGATTAACTAATCCAACTATACACCCCATGTTTGGAGCATTTTCAACCACAATCCTCTGGGAAAAAAAAAACACATTTCCTCAATTTCATTTGTGCCCTCTAACATCTCCCTCTCTGTACCTATTACTCACTACAAAATTTCCACTCCCTAATGCGCTACTGTAGCTTCTGAAATTCTTAATGCACCGCAGCGAAGCGCGCGGGGGGGGGGGGGGGGGGGGGGGGGGGGCTGACTAGTAACTCATAAATGTGTGTGCCTTTTTTCCCTGCTAATAAACCCATGCGCCAAATTGATATCCAACAAAAAAAAAAAGAGCACACAAGATGTGCAAGCAGAAGCTGTGGATCGTGCCTAAGCCTGATCGTCCTTTCAGCGCTGGAGTTTGCAGAGATTCAGGGATGACAACTCGGGTGGAGCCGGAGAGTGATGTATTATTGGTGGCACATTCGGTACATGGGTGGCCTTTATCAATTCAGAATTTGTCAGTTTGACATGAGCTCCGATCAACTTACTTCTTGAAGAGATTAAATTTCCCATGTTTATAATTTTTTTTTTCAAAATTAAGTTGTATAAACACGTATGCTCAATGCTCATAACACATACAGATTGATTGGTTCTCTTTTCCAAGAGCAACTCCAATGATTTTGTATTTTTTGTTTGGCAAACATGGTATTTGTCAACTCTTAAATTAATATGGCAAATGTAAAAAGAGTCAATCTCTAACTGTTTTGCATTTAAACTTGGCAAAACTAAAAAAGTGTACATGCGAGAGGAAAATATCCCACGAGAGTAGCACGCGAGGACGATTGCCAAGCGAACCGCGGCTTGACATATATGCCAAATATCACCCGGTATTTGTCAAGTTGCTGAAAATGCCAAGCTCATTTGCCAAACCGTTGGATAGGAGATTTTTAGACTTTTTTTTGCAAAAACAAGAATGCAAAGCTCATTTGCAAAACCGTTGGAGATACTCTAACAAGCCTAACTTGCATCTGCGATGCAGGTCGCGCTGACCAGCCTCTTTGTTTGGTTGCTTGTATTCACTATAAAGATGGTGCTTTACATGTCGATCACTTTGGTCATAAACAGTTGAAAACACGTTACGGTTAACTTGTCATGACGATCAGACAATCCATCATGTATCTCATGTCATACATTTGTTGGACCAACTCGAGCCGTCACCGATTGTCATTTCATTTCATCGTGTAATACTCGACAAAAAAAAAATCTGAACACACTTAGGAGATTAAAAAAGGATATTAAAAAAAGCTAAGCACAAGCAAACTTGTCTGAAATATAGGAAAAAAGTCTTTAAAAAAATCTAAGCACACTTGGGAGATTAAAAAAGGATATTATAAAAAAAGCTAAGCACACTTGGAAGATTAAAAAAAGATATTATAAAAAAAGCTAAGCACACGTGTAGTGTGCTTTCTCTTCATCATCGGAACCTGTTATATATAATATATAAATTGCTTTTGCTAACCAAGCTTACCGCATGGTGCAAGGCACACCTGGAGACACCGACCTATATTAAATCGAAGTTTCAATACAATCGATGGCTAACCACGCTTGCCGCGTGGTGATACTTGTGTCTAGGAACCGGCTTATGAACTGCTTTCGTGTTGTTTGCGTAATCGGTACGGTACAGTACAATCAAAGGTCGAAGTATTTTTTTTTCCTACATACAATACAAGAGTATAAACATACGCGCGAGCGCATTCCATGGACACATGGGCTTGAGGATAACAGGCCTGGTAGGATACGGCCCACAGAGCTTCCCCTATCGCGGACGTGGCCGGCCGAAAAAAAAACGTTGGCGTCTGCGACGGCGACGGCGTCACCGTCACGGCCCGTGCGCGCCTTATTTCTACAACCACATCGATTTCGCCGGCTGTGCCACGTCGTCCACCACCAAATCTCCATTCGCGTGTCCGGCCGAGGAGGAAAAGCAACTAGCCAGCCGCCAGTCACCACACGCGCGCGTGCCGGCGGCACCCGATCGAGATCCGCCTATGTCGGAGTCCGGCAAGTCCGACGCGCGGCCGAGTGTCGCGCCTGCGCCGGCCGCCGCCGATGGCGACGTCGGGGCCGGGCCGGCTGACGCTGGGGGCGTGAAGTGCATGGTGGAGCGGTGGAAGATGGACGGCGCGCCGGCGCGGGCGCGGCTGCTGCTCCGGGCCCTGGCGTGGCTCTTCTCCCTCCTCGCCCTCGTCGTCATGGCGTCCAACCAGCACGGCGGCAGCCAGGACTTCAGCAAGTACCCCGAGTACAAGTCAGTACGCTGACCGAACCAGCAGTATCCATTCTCCATCAACCAATCCATGGCACCGATCGGGTGCTGAGTTTCCGTTTCCGAGCATGCAGCTACTGCCTGGGCATCTCGGTCGTGGCGTGGCTGTACGCCACGGCGCAGGTCCTGCGCGACGTCCACCGCCTCGGCTCCGGGCGGGACCTCATCGCGGCGAGGAAGACGTCGGCCGTCGTCGACTTCGCCGGAGACCAGGTTGGGTTCATTCGGTGCGCCGTGCGCGTGTGCCCGGGGTTCGCGACGACCCGATCCAACCACCGATGGGCCAACCTGGCGGAGTCGTGTCGCCAACCGCTGGTTGCTACGTTTCTTGTCTGTCTCGCTTTCTGATGGAATTACTGGAAACGTTGGTGCAGGTCGTCGCTTACTTCTTGATATCGGCGATGTCCGCGGCGGCGCCGGTGACGGACTACATGCGCCAGACGGCGGACAACCTGTTCACTGACTCGGCGGCGGCGGCAATCAGCATGGCCTTCTTCGCGTTCGTGGCCATCGGCCTCTCCGCTCTCGTCTCCGGGTACAACCTCTCCATGGAGGCTCTTGTATAGCTAGCCTGTGAATCACAACTCTCCATCTTATGTGTCCAATTGTTTGTTGAGCATTTTTTTTCTCTGATAAAGAAGTGTAACTCGTCATTGATCAACAAACTAGTCAAAGCGGGTGTATTGGATTTCATATTTTTTTTGCAACCCAAGGTCTGCTATGCTCTGTGGAATCGATGTCTGGTATGCTGTGTGGAAGGCATTATCTCCCCTTTTTCAGAAGATGAAATAACTGTTTACTTATAACTACTGTTTAATTTACATAGACCATGCATGCTATCCTAGGAGGATCAGGCCAACCGCAACAGCCTTTGCTGCTGGGAGAGGCAGGTATACAAACAATCGGTCGAAATAATACAGAGTGAAAAAAATGAAAAGAAGGATTATGGGCGTATACTATACACAAGACTAACATTATATTACTAACAAAAACAATGACATGGCTGTGCATCCCCAACCTGACCCCAATATTCTTGAGGAATTGGTATCTTTCTGCCATGGAAAGAAACACCAAGAGGGCAAAAGGTGGGCATTTATGTATCACTCCAACTATCTGCGTCTTCATCATCACTTCCCACTGCCTGTTCCATCAATGAACAAGAGAGATCGGCAAAAGGCCAACATTAACATCAGATAAAAATGGAAGCTAACTTGTCACGAATGAAGCTGAAGGTAAGCGCGGAGAGAACCTGTCTGATGGCATTTGCCTTTTCTATGATAGCAGCAACCTTCAAGTTTCTAGTACTGGTTCTAGCAGGGGATCTCATGGCTGATGGCTTAGCTGGAGCAACTGGTTTCAAGCTGAAGGTCTGATCGGAAAGCATACAGCAAACAAGTTAGGGAGCATGCACAAATATTTGAGTTTTAATTTTGTTTCTCAGTGGAGAAAGCATTTCATTTGCCAACCTTGTTTCTTATCTGTTCTAGCAACACGTTTCTCTCATTAGGCTTCGCCTTGTCAGTTGATGGTGCAAGCTCTGAAACCTTTCTCATCTGCAAAAATATAGATGGCATCAGGTTAATACAGGGACAATAGCTACGTCACAGAAAAAATATATCAGGATGAAGGCAAATACCAAGCTTCTATCATGAGCAGCAACAGCATCAACGAGTGGATTCCTTGGGATGTTTTTTATCGAAATAGGCTTCCTGGTTAAATGATTGTCAGCGATATTTGGCTCAAACGGGCTCTCTTCTACTAAAATACCATATTTAGGATGAAGCATCTGAGGTCCAACAGTCCATCCCATCACAGGTGGCTGCTCAGCATGCACATAGCAACCTTCATCAAGGCCAGTGACCAACTCACTTTTATCACCAGGACATTCCAGTAACGAGCCTGGGTTGCTAGCCTGGTTTCTGCTTTCCCTCTCTAAATTATATCCATCATGTGGATAATCTTGAGGTACCATTGGTTCTAAGCTGCGAAATGAGCCTCCTGGTTGAACGTCCTCGGAGCTCCCCACATTATGTTCTTGTAAAATTTGACTCTCTTGGTCATTCCCTTTCAACAGGGTGCCTGGTTCAGAATGCTTTGCTGTGTCTGAAGGTGCCTCACTTGTACCAGACTGATGCTTAACACTGTCCTCTGATGCATTTGTAATATGCTCTTCATGGTCTGAAGTCTCTGAAGACGATTCACCATTCTGAGGTTGCTGGTAACACCTATTTTCAGAAACAAGTCCTTTTGTTGGGATGCTTTCCATGCTGCCAACAGCATACGTTGACTTATCATCCCCAGATGCAGCTCCATGTGTTTGACTGGGATGCTCACTACTTTCTCTTGTATCTGGTTGAGGGTCCTGCAGTTCATATGCAGGTAATGGAAACAGAGGGTCTGATGAGTATAAAGCTGTTCCATCTGTCATCCCAGAATCATCCAGATGTTCCTCATCTGCTGTTGTTGATGTGACCCCAGCATCCAGGTGTTCCTCGACTCCTGTTGCTGATGAAGAAATATGCCTCTGTTGCTTAATGTCCTCTGAAGCCTCTAAGGATGGCCTGTGTTCAGTCCTTGCAACATCAGTTACTGCAACCCTGGTCGATAATCTTCCAAAATCTACATTTTGATCATTACGATCTATCAAAGAACTTTCAAAATTATCTTCTTTGATTTCTTGAGAGGGTATTGGTTCTATAGATTGATCTGTTGGATCAAGCAAACCTAGCCTAATATCCATCCCTTGGCTTGATATCTGCAAAACAGGATCTATTACCCTCGCAGGCTCAGTCATACAACCTTTTCCACTCAGAAGTCCTAACCGAGGCTTTCCAAGCCTCCACTGGAGAGGAGGGAGAGGGGGTGGTGCTTGAGGATCTTTATAGGAATCATTTTGAAATTGTACAGTGGGTGGCGGACCAGGAGACAACTGATATGTTTCCTCACTGCTAGGCATGGCAGAAATACAAGTCAACACTGTTGTGTCAGCTAGTACTGATATATTTGAAGAACATGGTGCAGTCTGAGAATCAAATTCAGTTGTGCAATCAGATTCCTTCAATACTTGTGGAGCAACTCGAAAGTCTAATTCACGTGTTGCATGAGTTTCCTGCTCTAGCTCCCCAGGAAGAAGGTTTGGTTGAGCATCTACAGATTCATAAATATTATCTTTAACCAAACATGGAGTGACTTTGGAATCACGGTCATCCGAGACATGGTCTTCTGATTTAAGATCCACTAAAGCGGAACTGCTCAAAGGAAGGCGATCCAATTCATGTATATCCTTGTCAGTTGAACACAGAGCGATTTGAGCATCATGTCCATGCGGAACACAAACTTTTGATTCCCAATCCAGTTCGTCAGCATTGCTCAAAGGAGGACCATCCAGTTCATTGATCTTCTCATCATGCAAAGGAAATGGAACGATTTGAGAATCATGTTCGCCTGAGGTGCAACATTCTGACTTCTGTTCTGCTTGAAAAGAAGTCCTCAAAGAATGATGGAATGATTGGAGGATCATGTTCATTCTGACTTCTAGACTGTCCTTAGTCTCATCAACTGAAGGTGATGGAATGACTGGAGAATCAAATTCAAATCCACCAAAGGCACAAACTTCTGGTCCCTGGACTAGAACAGGTTTGCCCAAAGTAAGGGCCTCATTCTTCTCACTAGTTGAACAGCGTGGAACACCTTGGTTGTCGTATTCATCCAAGACACAGGCATGGACCTCTGGTTCTACTGGTACAGCAACCTCCAGTCCATCTACTTTTTCATTAATAGAAGAATGCGGAACAAGGTCGGCATAGATCTCCAGCTCTTGTTTCACTTCAACAACTTCGTTGCTTAAAGGAAAGCAGCATTCTTCACTATTCTTCTCCTTATGCAGCAAAGGGGAACTACTACGAGAATCAACTCCAGACAAGCCATGCAGTTCCTGCTGTAAATCCACTGGAAGAGAGAGCATATTTGATTCAGGACTTCTGTTATCATTGGAAAACTCAAGAGATTTTAAATGGAAATCTACTCTTGGTGTCTCGCCCTTGTCCTTGAGATCTTCTTTACCAGAAACAGTCATTGATGTACTGCCTTGTCTATCCACGGCACATGAACATTCAACACACTCAGAACAGAACTTCTTATGAACACAGGCCTCCTGATCTAACTTCACTGGCAAGGCAGAGTTATAACATGGAAAATCTGATTCTTTGAACAGAAAAGTGTTTGGAATTTTGTTAGAATCTGAGGCTGGTTCACTGTGAGAACAGTCAGTGACAGATGAAAAATCCATCTCATGATATTCATGGCAGAAGGATCTGAAATCATCTTCAGTCATAATTTCTGATGGTAATGGCGCTTCATCAGGTGGAGTTGCAGGTTCCCAAAGGGCATCAGCAGTTCCTCCCATATTGTCATGTTGTATTAAAAGTTCTGAAAGGAAATCCTCTTCTTCAGGGAAACATGGTTGGCAATTCATACTGGAAGATGGATAAATTTGAGTATGGCTCATCAAGTAGGCAGGATCCAGGAACGGGTTTCTACTACTAGAATCTTGAGTGTGCATCCCCCATGCCAAATCTTGATCAGCATCCACTGCTTGTTTCCCAATTGTGTTACTTTTCAGGGTTACTGCACCGTCCTTGTTCAAATCGCACAGAGAAGGATCTTCAGCATTATGACTGGACCCTTCTGGTAATTCCTCTTGATAATCAGATTCTACTAGAAATTGTGTACCATCATCCCTGTCACCAAATTTTTCACTTGCAGTCTCTACAATAAGAGGAGGAATATTGTCTGCCTGCAACATACTCTTCTTAGAGATATCTTCTCTTGATTCATCTACTGCCCCAAAATTTCTATGAATAGCTTCCATTGTTTCCAAATCTTCTCTGCAAGCAAACTGTAGTTGCACATCCAGCCTAGTGGCTTCTTCAGTTGAACTTGTAGCCAGAACCTCTGCGTTTTCATTATGTATGTTAGCATCAATGAATTCTTTGGGAGGTACCACGTCATCTGCAAATCTGCTAGTAGTTGATTCTTTTGCGACCGCAATTTCTTCCGTTTCAGTCAATTCATGTTGTTCCACAAAGGAACTACTGGTGTTTGGTACAAAGGAAGTACTAGGGGCTAGAGGGACACCAATCTCTAGTGTTTCAGTATCATCACTGAATGCACAGGACGTAGTAGGTGCAAGTGTCTCTCCTACATGAGATTCTGTCTCCTCTTGAGATGTTAATACATCTGAAATGACTCCTGGAAGCTTTTGAGCATCAGTTAAATCCATGAACATGGCACATGCTTGCACAGAATCATCCTTGCATGTGTTGAGGCTAGTTGGACAAGTCCTTTGTTCAAGCACAACAATCTGATGGTCCTCTGCAACATGCTTATTGAAATTAGTTGGTAGGCCATCATCTAGTAAAGAGTGCATGTCTTCAGCAATCCCATCATCATATGATTCATACAGTAAATTATTGTGGATGCTTGAATGTTTCGATGCAATTCCTGTATAAACAGAACACCCATCCAAATAAAACATTCAAAATGCAGTATCAAGTGAGGCAAGCAACTATAGCATTTCTTGAAGTATTAAGGAAAACATAAAGACTACTCCCTCCATCCCATAAAAAGAGTCGTTATGGAACTTGTGCTGGTCAAACCTTCTTAGGTTTAACTAGGTTTGTAGAAAATACTAGCAACATTTGTCTCTCCAAATAAGTTTATTATGAAAATATATTCAACGATGGATACTAATTATATACCATAAATACTGCTCCCTTCATTCCAAATTATAAGCCGCTTTGACTTTTTTGGTACATAGAATTTGCTATGTATCTAGAAATACATTATATCTAGATGCAAAGCAAAATGAATGTACCAAAAAAAGTCAAAGCGACTTGTAATTGGAACAGAGGGAGTAATATTTTACATATATATTTGGTCAAAGTTAAAATATTTGACTTCTCGGGAAGCGAGAATGACACTTTTTATGGGATGGAGGGAGTAATTATCAACATACCATCTTGACGCTCGTGGATGCCATCAGGATCCAAACCTGTTGAGGCAGTATCTGCAACAATTTCTTTAGGAATTGTAACATTGTCCACTTCTACATCATTCATCCACATAACATGATCCTTATCTGGCAGTGATGCAAGTTTGCTAGGTGAACTTCCTGATTCTATAGATCTGCCTTCTTCCAATTCTTTCTTCAACTCCTGTATTTCCACTTGGTTTGGTGAACTTACTGATTCTATAGATCTGCCTTCTTTCAATTCTTTCTTCAACTCCTGTATTTCCTCTTGGTTCAGTTTGATAGGGTGGAGAGACAAATCATCAGCAACCCCAGAACTGATTTTATCTTTGTCTTCTAAAACATCACTAGGATTGCCCAATACCATAGAAATATCATCTAGTACAACATCCTGGACATGCTCCACTGGATGACGTACTTTATCATTGTAATTGTTGCAGCCGATAGCCATATCTAACCAGACAAAACAATAACTATGTTGGTAAACGAAATAGAAGTAAAGCTAAAACAAGAAATTTATATTTACCGTAACAAATGAGAAAATGTATTTTATCGAAAGACTTGCTACTTCGAGTAAAAAATTACCATCCAAGGTTCTAGATGTATCGGGTGACTGTTTATCAGAATTATGGATGGCAGCAGCATAATCATCACTCAGAGAGTGAAAAGCTTCCTCCTTGTGTTGTAGAGAACTAACAAGACCATCATTGTTTTGTCCGTCACCATTTTCAGAAACTACACTAGATGATGAGCTCACGTCCATTAGATCCACATCATTAGAAGCCTCTTCATCTTTGGGCCAGTCAACACAACTCAATTGTCTGCCAGATTGTGAACCAGAGTTTGGACCATTAGTGGCTGACACTGTGGGAGTAGAATCACTTGAAAGTGGCAAGTCCATACAGGTTGGTTCTCCAGCACTGCTTGAATTGTCCAACCCTGGTGACGAGTATATTGCAGGACCTACTTCTGGAGGTTCTGCATACAATGCATTTTCACCTTCCTTGCTGTGATGGTTCAATTCAACCAGTTCAACGCTGGCACTGGAATCACATTCAGTTTGCATTTCAGGATCTTCTTCGTCTTCTGAGCCCATGCCATTACAAGCATCGATGAAGTTGTCTTGATCACTCACAATGTCATCAGGCCTGCGGCCATCAATATCTTTCTGATCAGCAAGAACCCCAGACAATAAGGGTTTCTCTTCACATGTCAAATGTGATCTGTCATTACTTTCTCCAACATCCAAGTTTGGACAATCCTGCAGCTTTTCTGAGCCATGGACCACGCCATTTTTTTGAAAATGTTCATGTTGTTTCCCCAGAATTCGTTTATCACCTACCTCCAAGTAAGCTGATCCATCGGTGGGTTCAGATTTAGTCTCCACGGCATCAGATTCGTTTACTGGAACAACTTTTGTCAGATCCAATTTACCAGAAGATTGGGCACCAAAATTGTCCATGTCTCCAAAAGGAGATGCAGTTTCACTTGAGTCAGTTGATCTAAATTTCGCATGGTAATGCCTCGCCGAATATCTGGAGATGATTTTTTGCTGCGATGAAATTACTTCTTGCAGATGCTCCCTCCAGATTCTGCTAGTAGTTTTATGATCAGGAGTCCGTGGTTGCCTGGATTTCAACTTTGTTGTCCTAGGTGGAACTTTTCTAGAAGTTCGATCCTTGGGGGTAATGGGAGGCCTGCAGGTTTTGCACAAAAGTAATGTATCATAACATGGAAAAAATTCAGTCTAAAATCATATCAGGTAAGTCTTTTGGAAATTGGTTGTTTTGGATGAATCTGATGCTCACTAGTCATGCCCAAGAAATGGCACCAAACTTACTCAGAGTTTGCAGTGAGTAATGATTCAAGAGTTGCCCCTTTCCTCCAACGCATGGCCTTCTTCTGAATAAGCAACAAAGAGAGATAGATAAGTTTTTGATTTAAGAGTATTGTTCTCTCTGGAAATTATGGGGCCTCAAAGAATTGGTTGCATCTAGATCTACATAATGACAGACTAACAGAACAAACACTTACCTGAGGGAAAACGCCAGGTTCCAATTAAAAAAACAAGGCAATATGAGATAACAGCTTCTTAGCTATTACCAAGAAATCCCAAAATCTATCATTGTCCTAATTTAACGTCTAATCCCACATACAATTTAATTAGCTTGACTCTTATCCCCAATGGACACATTGATCCTCTTTTGGCAAGATCAATTAGTTTAAAGGAAAACAATGCCAAGTCAACAAAGTCACCATAATATGCAACCAGCTTCACAGGTCCTTTTTGTGAACAAAATAATCAAGAAGGCAAAGTCACCAAGAATCCAGGAAAAAGTGGAAAACAATAATTGGCGAGTTAATTTAGTAAAATATTGGCAAGAATTGAGTTTTTTTTACTTACCTTAATTCTACGAGGTTTCTTTTCAATTAAAACATCTGTTTCTATCATGTTGGAGGCATGTTCTGTCTTGAAGAAAGAGGGGTCTGAATATCTTTTTAAGGAGGCTCCAGCACCAGCAACATCAAACCTGAAGAATAATCCTAGTGTGTAATTGCAGAAAACATTTAAATAGTAAATGTTCACAAAAGACAACATCTCCATACTTATCCAACGTGAACAATTGTGGTGGGCCACGGCATTCTTCATATGAATCCATAATGAAACGAGGCATATCTCCTTGTGTGATCACATTCTGTTCAAGTTGAAGATTAGCATGCCACTCAATTCCTACAAGAGATGTGGAGAGATTAAAAAAACAATCCAAAAGAAATAAGCAAGGAGGTACGCAGAGCTTTTTTTTTTGGCTAACCATCATCATGGGGGTAATTTGAGTGCTCAGTCTGAGATATAATAGCC
Source organism: Coix lacryma-jobi var. lacryma-jobi (assembly GCA_009763385.1). Lineage (NCBI taxonomy): Eukaryota > Viridiplantae > Streptophyta > Magnoliopsida > Poales > Poaceae > Coix > Coix lacryma-jobi. Next base: position 179,787,788 of record CM019823.1, on the reverse strand, counting down.
TTTTCAACTGCTGGAAATTCTGCCTCTAATTGCTGCAACCGGAGCATTAAACCATGTCCTCTAGAAGCAGTGGCCATAACCTCTTCGTGAAGGTCATGAAAAATTTCAGCTGCAAACCTGTTGCACATGTACAATTCAAATACGAATGAGAAGCCAACTGTAAAACTGCATGTTCACAATTATGAAACATGGGTGAGAAAGTATCAGAGATTAAAAACTAAACTCCTATATTTTAAACAAGCTGACTACGGCTTGAAACTTTATCCAATAATACTTCTCTTAACATGAAAAAACTTATCTAACGATAATAGTCGGACTTTCATGTACACTGGTACTAACTAAAAAATAACATACAAAATTATTTAAAAAAAAACTGTGATTTTGCAACAACATTGAACTTCACTAGTTGAGCAAATGGGAACAGTAGCTGATGCAAATATGTTCTGACAGACAAAACAGTAGAACCACCAACTCCTCAACAACTAAATATGTTTTTTTAATTAATGCTAAAGTTGAGCCAAAAATAGAACAAATAATTACACCAAGCCAGTAGTTTGAATGACATATCTAGTTAGTTAACAAAAAGTAAAGTGCCAGACTGCCAGGCCACCATTATAGTCCTTTTTAAATAAAAAAAACACATGGAGAAAGCACTAAAGTTTGGTTCAAACCGAACAACAAAAGGTCGAGAAAATAGCAACTATAGTGCAAATTCTTCTAATCGACCTCAGATTACCCCAATTTTTAATGTGCATACCAAAAGGCTAGAAAAGTTCAGAGCTCTAATGGCAATGCATTCCTTCCACATACATTGCAAGCAATCTCATTGTATCAAGAAGTACTCCCTCCGCTCCAAATTGTAAGACATTTTGGCTTTTCTAATACATTGCTGTTACTATGTATCTAGACATAGTGTAAGTGCTGGAATGGAGGGAGTATTCCTTTTTAGCTATGAGATTCAAAGGCAATGCCCTTAGGTATTTCGCCAGTAGGGAACCCTAATCGTTATGTGAATTCTCCTTCAACAGACCCAACAAAGGTCAAATACTCTGATGAAGCCCTGATTATTGGCTGCAGAGATAGAAAACTGTGACCAAGCAACGTCAAATACTTCACAATCTGCTGCGTCTTTCCACCTCAACCCATGTGCGGCAAGTCAGTTGATATATATACCTATATATAAATAAAACGTAACAGATTTGACTTGCACAGCGAAATAGAAATATGCACTCCAAATTATGATCAGGTACTAGGCGAGCCATGACATACAAAAATTCTTCCGAAACACCTTCAATGCGTGCAACAAAAACACTAGACAGTGCAATTCCCACATTCACCCATCTCAGCACACCTGGAATGGATGCAAATTCGATTCGAAGACCCAGTTTGTGCAGAAACTCAAATGGCACTCCCTTAAAATTATCTCTAGAAAAATCCAACACCGAAGGTTAGCTAAAAAAAGGTCGAACCATTGCCGCCAGCGAAATGCAACTTGGAAAACAAAACGAAGAAGAAGGTGAGTTCCTCGCCCAATTGAGGCCCTCAGATTGAGCGAATAAGCTGAGGAACTCCTAAAATCTCAACCAAATATCTAACTGAACTACACTGCACTGTACACAAACACCTCCCGAAACAAAAAGGAGGGGCACCAATCGGCTGCGACAGAACAAGCCTCAGAAGAAGCAGAAGAACAAAAAAAACACCGAAATCACAAGCTACGTACAGAACCTATATAGAGAGAGCTTTAAACAAAAAATCGGAGAAGCAAGGCAGCGCCACTCACTCCGCGAGATCCCCGAGCTGGCGGAGCACGCCGGCGAGGCCGGCCATGGCGACGCCCTCGAGGAGCGCCTCCGGGTCATCCTCCTCCCCGTCCCCGGGGGCCGCGTACATCTCCGGATCCGCGAGCCCATACTCGTTCCGTATCTGGTACCGTATCATCCCCGCCGAGCCTCCCGCCTCACCAGCGCCGTCCTTCCTCCCCGCCCTTCCCCTGCCCGCGAGCACCTCAGGACCCCGCCATTGGCGCGCGCGCCGACCTGGAGAGCATCTGGTAGATTCCGCGGGGTGCGCTTAGCGCGTGAATTTTCAGCGTGGCGAGGCGAGGAAGACGAGGCCCCGGAGTGAGGGTAACGAGATTTATACGGCTAGCACACATTCTCACTGCACAAGCACATCTCGCAGCGGAGTCACGGGCGGCCGGGGCGCTGACGACCGGGGCCCGCGCGCCCTCGTGCCCCCGTGAAGATATTCTTGTCCACTAGTACCGCCGCGGGGCTCCGGCCGCTGCCAGGTGGGGCCCTGGCGCTAGGCCTTTAAGTGGGGCCGCTCGGTCAGTTCGTGTGGCTGCGTTGTTTGTTGATATTATTATTAAGGGTTTAGATGGGGTGGTTTGGGTTTTGACTGTGCGGGCCCCGCGTTGAATCGTGCCGAGCTGGCAGGAGATGGAGTTATTCATTGTCCCGTGGACGAGTGGACGTAGACGCCTCTTCTGTTTTTCATCTGTCATCATTTTTGTTTCATTTGGGTTGTTTCATCTCGTCTAATCTCATCCGATAACCGATCGATATGGCAGCTAGTAGAGACTGCAACCAGCGAGTGCGTTTGGTAAAGCTCCAGCAAAATAAAGCAGCAGTAGCAGTAGCCAAAGGCAAATCAGAGTCCAAGTGAGGCGAGCTAGTATTGCTCCCAGCAGAGGGCACCCAGCCACAGAAATTAAAAGTTGCGTGCGCAACGTACTTGACCACACTTTAATGCGCGTTAATTCCGGTGTTATCACTTGGTATCGGACGCTGTTATTGGCCGCGTGGCCGGTGACGGTGAGCTTTCCCTTGTCACGCACCTGTGGTCTGTGGACAGGACGTCACGGGCTCACGAGTCACGACGGTACGGCAGTTTAGTACTACCGGCACAGCAAAATTAATTAAAACAATCATCCGCTAGCTTCACTCAAAGGCTCAAAGCAGCTAGCACCGATTTAAATTGGCCTCTGATCCCTCTCGAGCACAGCTTTTTTTAGTGAAGGTGCTTGCTTTTGAAGTTTGTGTTTTTGTTTTGCTTGTTTTTGTGTTAAAGCGCTTTATTTATTATTAGCTTAAAGCTCGATCGGTTCTTTTTTTGCTACGCTAGCTACCGTGTTGCTGCAGAGTGACAGTCATGAGCACGAGCAGTACGTACTGTCTCTCTGCTGCCATGGACGGATCTATATAGATTGTACTAGGTGTAGGTGTATGTGCAAAATTTTTAAAAAACAGTAATTATAATTAAATTGTCAGCATATTCATTCGTACTCATATATAGTAAAATCTTATGTACCCACGAGGCAAGAGCTCCGCCCCTGTCTGCTGCACACGTGTGTGCATTCGAGCTTCTACTCGGATCTCGGAAATGTATGCTCACTACCCTACGCTTGCAGTCAACCACGTTTCCTAATCCGTCGGTCTGTACGTGTCTTTTCGCTCACGGATACAGGTAGCGTACTCGGCGGCAGAAGATCTGATGACGACGAACGTTTTTGTGTGCTATTAAAAGAGTGAGGTGTGCCGTAGCACCTAACTGATGTGGACCGCCCTTTTCGATGAAATCATCGGCGCCGAGTACACCGACTGGAAGTCCGCGAGACCGCGACACCTGCAGTACAGCTCCAGAACTGGTGTGGTGTTACCCTGTTCGTTTCCGTTTCATCAGAGAAGAAAGAAACAAGACATGGCTGCATTTCAATCGATCAGGTAAGTAATAAGCATGTGATGTGCGGACGAGGCAGAAGAACAGTGTCGTCGACTGCACACCGCGCTGTCTTGTTCGCCCTCCGGAGATGACTGCTAGTAGCTAGTACGGTTTTCCTGGTTTCACTGCACGTTCACCCACGGAACAGAAACTGGATGCTGGCGAGCACGAGGCCAGGACCGAGGGGACAGAGGCGGTGTCTGTTGCTACAGTGAGGCTCCGTGGCCGACTGGGCCGTTTGCCGGCCGGGCACGAGATCGCGCGCTGCATCATGGCCTGGCCGACGCAGGCGGGCGTCAAGGACGGGCGTTTTGGCACCGAGCGCCGCGGGAATAATTGCGCGCCGAGGCGACACTGTTCTGGCGGTTGGGCGTTAGCGCGCGTCTTGTCGGCGGGGCCGGCCCGGCCGGGTACTGCATGCTGCGGTAGCTTGGAGATGCATGGCGCGCTGCCGGCTGCCGTACCGTGCGTGGCTGCTCGGTCCGCAGGTCGGGTCGTCGGCTCGTCGCTCGGCCGCAGGGAGACGAGATGAGCACGTGCCAGGTCAGTCAGTAGTGAGTGACGGGCACTGGCCAACAGGAAAGGAAGGAATGGAGGCCGCCAGGTTGGGCCGTGCGGCTTCCTACAGTGCGGCCGTAGGTTGGGCCGCGAATGGACCTAGTCTTCTGCATGGGCTGCCCACGGGTTTGGAGCGCGGGCACGGCCAGGTCGGCGGCGGTCCACTGAGAAAACTGCCTTGCCGAGTGTCGTCGACCGCCACGGCGGTCGGTGGACGGTGTGGTTGTCGACCCCTCCCTCAGGCTTCAGCCCTCACACGCTGACGCCGCGTGTTGTCAGAGTGCTGGCTTCTCGGGGGAAGAGAAAAAAGGGATAGAAAGAAATCCACTACGCCCGGGGAGTTTGTTTGGTTCTTTAATCTCCTTTCGAGTTCCATGACTCGAATCGAGCTGCGATCAGATCACACGGGAATGAATAAAGATTAAAGAAGGAACGCCGAAAGAAAGAAAAGCGTGTCCATACTCCATTCCCCACCATCTCTGCTGCTCACACGTGTACTACCTGACGAAGTGAACGCAGATTTGTCTTTGCTGAATTCCTCCTCCTTTCAATTAGAACAATTGTTTGTCAAAAAAAAAAATAGAAGAATCTGAGATCTAGATGCAGCATCGCAATCTGAAAACCGCGTTGTCAGCTTGCCAAGCTGCTTGCTTGTTTGTTTATATCATCAAATTTGATGGTGGAAACCGAGCTGCCATTGCCAGTACCGCTAGAATATAGGCACCCTACCTGCCTTCTGCGTGAGCGCCCACCTGGTCAAACTTGGCGACGAGGGGAAGACGAAGACGCGTCCGTGCGCCGAGTCTGGTCGCACCGCATCGCAACGCATTCGCCCCTGCTTTCCTTGGCCGCAGCCGTCAGTCCGGCCCTCCCTAGCCCCCGTGCCTGTGCGTGGGGGCGGCGGCGGATATGGAGATGGAGGACGCCGCGGTCCCGGCGCTGGCGGTGGTGGACGCGCGGTTCTGCGCGGCGGACGCGGCGACGCTGGCCGTGGCCAAGGCGCTGAGCATGTCCGGCAGCGACTTCGCCGTCACGGACGCGGCCACGGGCGCGCCCGTGCTGCGCGTCGACGGCGTGCTCTTCAGCCTGCGCCGGCGCTGCGTCCTCGTCGACGCCGACCGACGCCCCGTCCTCACCGTCCAAGAATCGGTTTGTTTATTCACCTCTCTTTTTCTCTCGCTCGATCTGTTCCCCGCCTTCTTGTGTGCCAGAGTCCTGACTCCTGACGCGCGCAGGCGCTAATGCTGAACACGCGGTGGAAGGTGTTCCGGGGCGACAGCACCCGCCGCCGGGACCTGATGTTCACCGTGGTGAAGCCCTCCGTGATCCAGCTTCGGGGGTCCACTAAGGTCAGCGTTTTCCTCGCCAGCAACGACGCCGAGCAGGCTTGCGACTTCAGGATCACCGGCAGCTACCACGACGGCGCGTGCGCTGTCTCGCTCGGCGACTCCGACACCGTCATCGCCAAGGCAAGTGTCTCTTGTCCCCTTCTCATTTGCTTTCTTTGACAAATTGGTCTGAATGGATTGGTTGCTTGCCTCAGATCGACCGGCGGTTCAGCGTGGTGAGCGCGCTGCTGGGGAAGAACTCCTACAGCGTCACCGTCAACCCGGGCATCGACTACGCCTTCGTCGTCGCGCTCGTCGTCATCCTCGACGAGATGCATTTCCAGCGATGACGCGCATGTACGCTTCAGTTTTGGTTCCAAGCCCGCCGCCGTCAGTTCTGCTGCTCCTTTGAATTTTTGTGTTGTCCTGATGGGTCTGTGCAGTACAGTACGGAGTATGTTGTAATTTTGACGCCATTGGTGTTGCTCCATTTGGGGTTTCCTGTGGGTTGTGAACTTGTGATTGGTGTGCCTTTGCGAGGGTTGTCACAACGATAAGTACAGTTTGAGGAGAATGCCTCCTTTCTTCAAGAACCTTCCAAGGAACTACTTTGTGCCAACGATACAAGGATAGAATGGTCAGTAGTTAGGCCGTAGGCCGTAGCTATCAGGCTTTTTTCTTTAGAAGAAGAAAAGCGTTGCTAGTACAGTAGTTTATACTCACTCCAGTCCCAAAAACAAATTGTTAGGGAACAATAAATGGATGCTGGGATATTTTATAATGGATGCTCGGATATTGCTAGTAGAATGGATGCTGACAATTGCTGTAGGGGGAGGATCCCCAACTTGTTCGTAAGAAGTACTTCGCTACGTTGGATGCCGGGATATATGGTCAATTCGCTGAGCAGCAATATGCCTGGTCCTGATGGACACAGTGGTCCGCTTTGCACGGTTTTTCTCTCCTCTCGTCTGGACCACTCTCCATTCATGTAATCGTCCCATCTCGACAATCACATCGGCACATTTCAGTCAGCTTCCTAACACTAGTACTGGTTTTTGGCACCAAACTGGGCATAGCGCCACTGCGCCAGGAAGCAAGCAGGACACTCCGGTCAGCCTTACTAGCGATGATATATACAGTATATGGATACTCTCTACAGTTTATATTGGCTCGTATCTGTCCTTATCGGTTTGTGCGGATTGGAGACAGTTCTTGCACTCCTTGAGCCTAAAACTGTTCGTGGGAATGTGGGATGCCCGATCCGACGAGCTCGATTCGACTCGACCCGGTTAGCTCGTCAGGTGGGCGCGCGGGCCGGTATCCAGTAGCGCTCGCTCAGCTGGATTACTGACGCCAATGGTTGCTGACCCCGGTCCACGCCGACGTGGTGGAGGACTGCGTCAAAGTCAAACCGACCGGAAACCTCAACTGCATGCATCGTCATTTGCCTCGTCGGCGTACGCGGTGCGCCGACGATATATAGGCACCGCGCGCGCGGGTTTCCGGCAGGTGGTCAAGACTCAAGACTCGGAGAAGATGGATGCACCAGCTCCAGCCACGGCACCGGCACCGGCAGTGACGGCAGTGGTGACGGCACCGGCACCGGCAGTGACGGCAGTGGTGGACGCTGGGTTCTGCGCGCCGGTGGCCACGGCGTTCGCGGTGACCAAGACGATCAGCCTGACGGGGCGCGACTTCACCGTCACGGACGCCGCCGGCGCCGCGGTGATGCAGGTGGAGGCCGCGGTGTTCGCGCTCCTGCGCAAGTCCGTCCTCCTCGACGCCGCGCGCCGCCCGGTGCTCACCATGCAGGACTCGGGCTACTTCATGGACACCAGGTGGGAGGTCTTCGGAGGGGACAGCACCAGCCGGAGGAACCTGCTCTTCGCCGCGGTCAAGTCGTCGGCGTTCCAGATCAGGACCAAGGTCTACATCTTCCTGGCCGGCGAGGAGGCGCCTGACTTCGTCATCCGGGGCAGCTACTACGACGGCGCGTGCACCGTCTGCCGCGGCAGCTCCGATGCCGCCATTGCTCAGGCAAGCAGCACCTTTCATCATCAGCTCCTAAAGAGTAGAGACCTAAACCACACTGTTTTTTTTTTCATGTTTTTTCACATTTGATTTGAGATCGTCATGTAAGTGTAACCGATTTTGGTATATCGTGGGCTGTCCTGCAGATCACACGCCAAAACACCGCAGGGGGTGCACTGCTCGGGAGGCACACGTATACTGCGAGGATCAGCCCAGGCATAGACAGAGCGTTCATCCTTGCACTGACCGTTATTCTGGACGAGATGCATCACCACAGCCACAGGTAGAACGTGGAGGTTGGTCTGTTTCTCAAGGAAGACATCAAAGATCAAAATTTCTGCCGCTCGTGTTCCTTTCAATCTGTCTCCACCGGCTGGAGTGTTTTCTCAGTTTTGTTGCGTATAACAATGCTGTAAGAATTTTTCTCATTGTATTTCAATTAAAGCCTGTAAAAATTAGTGTATGTCCCCCAATATGGGCATGTTTCACGTGCATGATTAAGGCAAAAAACTGACCATGAGAACAAACATTTAAGGGCTCCTTTGGATCAACCCCCATGGAGATTGTATTGGATTGAGGAAAATAGTTCAATTCCACCTCCAATCCCCAAGGGGAATGGTTGAATCCAAAGGAGCCCTAAGTGAGTAGCCATGAAGTCGTGATTTTCAGTTACTAGATATATCTCCTTCCTACCTTTAGCTAAGAACATGCAGGAATATAAGAAATGATAAGTGATCTCTAGCTCCTTGTAAGTAACCCACCAACTATCATGAGCCTTTAAGAGTTTAGTTTATTCTTGGTGTATCTGAGTGGGATTCAATTACATAGCTAAAATTTCATCTGATCGAGCTGTTCCAATGCAATGATCAAGTTGGGAAATGTTTCCCCCCTCTGTTTATGTAAAAAAGAAACCTGCCTAGTATTGCCTGAATGTGAGATTCAGACGCCCAGGTCGAAGATTTGTCTCGTCCATCAGCCACTTTGGTGCCGTTTTAGGTTTGGTGTTGGAAACCCCGTGGAATATGAGCCTTGACTCGCCACCAAATATCAGGACGTCACCAGATTCAAGATCAACCTTTGAAAGATTATCTTCGTCTCTAACCTCGCCATACAAGAATTCTGCGGTCTCGCCTATCGAAAAAGAAACGACAGGCAATCCCTTGTCAATGCTGCTCTTTGATTCGTCTTTGTCCTATCAAATAACACAATGGTACAATCCAGTGAGTAATCACCAAACAAGGTCGCAATGATATGACATTTCAATTGATAAACCAGTGGAATTAAGGATGCTGTACTGGAAATACCCAAGAACAGGAAAGTCATGTGTCGACGAAAAAAGAAGTAAAGCCTAATAACTAGCTTCTGCTTTTATCTTGCCTGCAGAACTGCAGGTGCCCATCCAAAAAATTAAAGAAAAAATTCCTCCAGTAAAGCCTACGTAATAACTAGCTTCTGCTTTTATCTAGCTACGCAGGAATCAGTTTTCTTTTCCTTTTTTTATTTAAAGAAAAAATTAAGTAGCAGTCCAGGCCTTAAATCATTGACTAGATTGATCTAATATTGAAATTATAATGTTCTGAAACTGATATTTGCAATGTGCATGTTTGCGAAAAAAGAAACTGATATTTGCATTATACCATCACAGAAAGAGTTTCTTTTGTACCTGATGAAGACCCAACCTCCCACTACTGTTGTAGAAGTTAACAAGGCAGATATCCGGTGACATTGCAGGGATTTCTTGCACAGCATTGGCAGCTCCTTTTTGCTGTTTCAAGGATTCATTGGAAGCTTGGATGCCATCTTGAACGAACTTCTTGAACTCCTCTGGTATGGTCGGTGGTTGAGCACCATCAAACGGACGTCTATCTCCATATGAGTATGAATCAGGATCCCAGTTCTTCCCTAAGCACATCATCCACAGTTTTAGCATAGCACCATTTTGGTAGCCAGGTCTATAAAATCCCCCAGGACCAATACCAAGTTGCCAACAAAGTTTGACAATTTTAACCTGCAGATATGAGCAATAAAAGCGTCAGGTATATGCTTTCAGCAGTAAGTGTGCATTAGTTGACATGCTTAAGAATATCATGCATGGTAATCAAATCAACAGACCACACGCATTCATGGCAAATACGAAATCTGAGAATTATGCAGGTTGCAACAAAATATATACATGCTGATAAGACATTGAAGACAAAACTACAACGAAATGAGCACTCAAATTTTGAAAAGGAAAAAATCTCATGTAGAATAATAATATAGACATACTTGGCGTGATTGACACTGTAATTACAGCGATAGCATGTGTAAACATAGACTTACCTGATCATTAGGCTTTATGAATCTTTTCAACAGAACCATCCCTGGTCTCAATTGCAATGGAGCTACATCCTTGGAATATTCCCTGTCTCGCCTTTTTTCTCTGTTGATCTCGAGTATAGAAGGGTTTAACTTGACAGCACATTTGTTAGCACTACTCATGCATATGTCAAATGGGGCAGCTCCAGAATCAGATCCCACAGATCCTGCACTACACTGACTGCTTCTGGCGTCTACAGGTTTTCGTGGTTGAACTGGTGTAACCAGCTTTTGCAATGAATCTTTGCTGCTAGCCGAAGGAGGGAATGCACAGGCACCCTGTTTTTTAGGTTCCGAAGAACTTCCACACACCTAATGAGTAAAAATGGATAGTCAGAAGTATGAAAAAAATAATCGAGGTTTATCAAAAATATACCTACCATATCCTATATCCAGCATTACCTGAATTCAAATTTATTAGAATTACACTAATCAGACGTACAATTCTCAAAGTTGAGTACCATATACATCTTGTTCCAGTTCAATTATAAAACTAAAACTCATATATTGTACAAAAAAAAGGTGTCATATTGACCATCTATTCATTTTCAGATCCTAATTGCAGAGAAAGGGCAGAACTTGCATGATCGCCCTAGAAAAAGGTTTAGAAAAAAGAGATGGTGGCTCACAAATTCCGACTTCATATCAAACGACGAAGATGCAGATAAGAACCAATCCGCGTTGATCGAACGCTAACAACAGCGGCGAACCGCGAACCCTAACCGTTAGAGGCCGAAATAAAATTAGTGGGGGGCGTTCGGCGTTTTGGCGGCCGATAGAGGGGAGGCCGGGAGGGGTTGGAGCATCATATCGCTGCGCTTACCGATCTGTGAGGGGAACCGCCCTTCCGCGGCGCCGGTTTCTTGTCGCCGCGGCCGGCCATGAACGGGAAAGGGGAGCCGATCCGCGCCGAAGCGGAAGCGGCACTTGAAGAACAACTGCGAGCCGCGCGCGGGGACGAACCGACGAGGCGAGTCACGAGTGGGCGCCGAACTGGAGCGCGCGCGGGGGCTCTTCAGGACGCGCTGAGGAAGTCGGAGCGTTTGGGCCGTTTGGGCTTCTTGATTTATAGGGAGCCGGAAACGTACAGTACAAATTTTATATAGTCTCTCTCTGTTGTGAACCGACTCGGGAAGCTGTATTTTACGGTGATTCTAAAAAAAGGCTGTATTTTACGGTACTTCTTTTTTCGAACACAAAGAACATGTATTACCCCTACTTTGGTAACATTTTATATTAAAATAAAAAAATCGTATTGAACACCACATTTGTTGTATATACAGCGCAATCATTATGGGCTGCTTAGGGTGGTTTTCACCCAGAAAAGAACAGCCCAACAGTCCGAATCAGAAAGGCCCGTCGTACAATCGACATCGATCGACGTTAGCGCCCGGAAACTGCTACAGCGCGCGCGTCCATTCAGAGTCCGGCGTGCGCACTCCAAAAAAGGAAAAAACAAAACACGCGCAAAAATGCATTTCTGGCCGCATGCTGCGGGTGAAGGGTCGAGATGGCGGACTAGAATGGAGTGAATAGTCCATTTTAAAATTAAACTTAATTGGAGCGGCTAACCGAAACAAATGCGGAATTAAAACTATCGGTCTAGCCAAGACTACACCCTTCTACCTATACTCTATGACACCTTACAAAAGATCCTAATCAATGCAAATAAGGTGTCGGACTAGCTAGAGCTCACCTAACCAATTCTAGAAGCAAGGTCACACAAGTCTATGCAACTAGTACTTCAAGCACGGGGGAGCTCCTAAGCAATCTAGCAAGCAAAGCACAAAGCCTAAGCTCACTAGCAATGCTCAATAACAAGGCTACCCAAGCCAAATTAGAGAGCTCAACTTAGCTACACAAACTAAGCAACTAAACACTAGCGCAAGAATAAATATTGCAATACAAGCTAGTGCAAACAGCAGGCAGTCGGTACTACCGGGCTGAGGGCCGGTACTACCGAAGCCGGTACTACCGGGCTTCAATGCCGGTACTACCGAGCACCTGCAGGAAGCTATGAAATCGAAGGGGATGAGATTTAATCTCAGATCTAGCAATTACCTCACTTCCCTAGATGATGTAGATGATGGATGTAGCTTCCCTACGTCTTGGTTCCTTGCCAAATGGTAGATCGAGTCTTCCCACCTAAGATAGAGAGGGAGGAAGGAAGAACACGAAGAACACAACCAAAGCGTAATATACAAGAAACAAAGAACAATAAGAGCAACAAGAGGAGGGGACACAAGATTTTATCCCGAGGTTCACTTAGTTGCCACCAAGCTAGTCCCCGTTGAAGCAAGCCCAAGGTTGCCGCCGATCCTCTTGCTAGTGGTGACCCTAAGTCACGCTCTCCACGATGGAGTGCTCACCAAGAGCTCTAGCGTTCGATCCGGTCGGACCACTTGGCGCTCTTCACGCCTCTTCTCCACTAGAGTTGCTCTTCGCGATCTCCCGCGGGGCGAGCACAATGCCCCTCACAAAGCTTCTCCGGAGCCACGCACAATCTTCACGCGGGCTTCACGACGGAGACACGCACCAAGCCGTCTAGGAGGTGGCAACCTCCAAGAGTAATAAGCACCACCGGCTTGCAACTCGAACACCTAGTGCCACTCGATGCTATCTCTCAAAGCAACACACTAGGATCGCTCTCTCACACAATTGGATAAGCACTAAAGCATATGTGTGTTAGAGGGCTCTCAAGCACATCCACACAAGTCACAAAGACTTTGGAGTGCTCCAGCAGCAGGCCCAAAGCCAGCCCCAACGACTATATATAGAGGGGAGCGGCCAACTAGCCGTTTCCCCTTTTCTGCACTTCGGTCGGTAGTACCGACCCCCCTGGGCGGTAGTACCGACAGTGTCAGAACTAGCCGTTACACACGGCGCGTTGACCAAAACGAACAACCGACTCCTGGTCGGTACCTCCGACGGTCGGTAGTACCGGCCCTATGGCGGTACTACCGACAGGCCAACTTTGGATCTACACAGAGAGCATCCAAAACTCCTCCATACCATGGTACTACCGACCCCCTGGTCGGTACTACCGAGCCCGGTACTACCGGCCCTATGGCGGTACTACCGGTAGGCCAAAACTGGCCACTTCCAGAGAGCTTCCAAACTCCTCACACCTCGAAACCTCGAACGGTCGGTAGTACCGACCCTATGGCGGTACTACCGGCACGCCAAACTCAGCTCAACACAGAGAGCCTGCAAAACCCTTCAGGGCCACAGTACCACCGACCCTCTGGTCGGTACCACCGCGAGCGGTAGTACCGAGGTTATGGCGGTACTACCGCCAGGCCAAATCAGCCCCAACACAGAGAAGGTTGCACGCAGCACCCATGGGCGGTACTACCGACCCCCCTGGGCGGTACTACCGACCATACTCAGAAAACTTCCCTTTTCTTCTCTGTGTTGATCCAAATCAACTCCAACAACTTCTCCTTTGCAAATGTGCCAACACCACCAAGTGTACACCATCATGTGCATGTGTGTTAGCATTTTCACAATCATTTTTCAAAGGATTTTCACTTGCTCTCACCACGCCACTCGATCCTAACAACATCGCAAAGTTAGATCGCTCAAGTGGCACTAGATGACCGATATGCAAACAAGTTTGCTCCTCTTAATAGTACGACCATCTATCCTAAACCCGGTCATAATCTTCTCTACACACCTATGACCGGTGAAATGAAATGCCCTATAAGTATACCTTTGCCTTGCGCATTCCATTCCATCTCCTCCATGTGTTGATGCAACACATGCACCAACCTCTTCATCAAATGATATGATCCACTTCATATCATCACATGGCCTCCATGGTCCATCGATCTTGACATCACTTGCTCTTCACCATCGCTTCGGTCCTTCGGCGCCAAGTCTTGCTTAAGCCTCCCGACACTCGGTACCAACGGCTTCAAAGCCTCCAACTTGCCCTTCACCTTTGCAACCGGTCCATCAAGCCAAGTCTTGCCTTGATCTTCACCATCTTAGCCACATGACCACATGTCATGTTTCATGTGCATTAAGCTCCTTCTTCACATGTGTGAGCCTTGCAACATCTTCCAAGCCATTTCACCTCTATGGCATATGTTGCTCACACATGATCACCTATGGACTAATCACCTGTGTAATTCACTTCAAACACATATTAGTCCACCTAAGTTGTCACTCAATTACCAAAACCAAACTAGGACCTTTCAATCTCCCCCTTTTTGGTAATTGATGACAACTCTACAAAGATATGGAAATTAAGCTTATTCCAAGCTAGCACTTCACAAGAATGTAAATTGCTAACTTGGTTTGGATTCATGTTGCTTGCCCAAGCTATTTTACCATGTGTAAAGGATTTTGGACAAGTAGCACAAATCCGAATTGGTAGTATTAGCTCCCCCTACATATGTGCTAGAGTGTTTGAAAATGAAACTTGCACATATGCATAGATATCGAAGTGTGGGAGAGTAATTACTACCAAAAAGTGCTAAGGTGTATAGAATAACCTTTGAAGCGTGTTATCGATGAAGTTCATAATTGTACACCTTCTTTAGCACCAAGAGTAGCTAGACATCATAAAAACTAGAAAACCCCGTGAGATCAACTTTAGAAGCAAGGGTCTAGTTTGCATGAAAAGCACAAGTCTAGCTATCAACCTATGCATGCTAGTTATCAAATCATCAATTAAGCCCTATAACTAGCATACACCACACAAGCATGCATATAAGATTTGAAAGCTTTGAAAGCTTATGCAATGCAAGCAAGCACATGATTATGCACATATCAAATGCAACAACCAAGTTCATGAGCTTGCTCCCCCTACTTGTGTGCTCAAAAACATTTTCATTTTATCTTTACATTCTCTCCCCTCATTTTATCTTTGTTCTCCCCCTTTCAATTTATCTTTGTTATACTTTCTCCCCCTTTGTCATCTATTTCCATAAAAGGTTTGCATAAAGGAGGTTCAAATTTGTTAAGAGAGAGAGATGTTTGTTTTATTTCATTTGTGGTTCAACCTAGATCATTTGCATGAAACATTTAACACTGTTTGCTCTAGAGTAAGCTTCTTCACACATTTTTGCAATGGTTATCTTACTCACATTGGTTAAATGTTCCATTGCTCATTCTCTAGATTAAACACTAGGATTGCAAGCCCATAAACATGTTATATGTTACCACTAGATCATGTAAAGCATAGAAGCAATAGTGGCATCATATAAGCATCAAAACATTTGATTTTCATGGATGCTCCTAGATAGTATCACAAGGATGTCTATATGCTCTAATCAAGTCCTAAGCATAGTATGAATGCATATGACAAACAATGATACCTTGCTATCTTGGAGTAGAGGTTAGTCATTTGATTCCAACTCCGAAAATAGCAATGTGAAGTCCATGGTGAAGACCAATAGATACCAATTGAAAGAATCAAATCTTCACCCATATGATCAAGTGCACTATCTTGTTGTGGTTGGCTTGCTTCTTCATTTGACCTTTGCTTGCATATAAATACCACTTGAGTTGGCAAGATTTGCTTTTCTATCTTGGATGTTGCTTGCTTTGCTTGGTCAATCCTTTCATTGCTTCAACTAAGCATCTCAAATATCCTTTGAATCATCACTTCCATATTAGCCTTCCAAGTACCACACTTGGTTAACCTACAAAAGGCGGCAAGCCCCTACATAAGGGAGAAGTGACCTCTCTCCAAAGAACATCCTTGATCCTTACTCGAAATGCCTTTGTTTGATTGATCCAATGGTGAACTCATCATGATGGAAGCTTCTTGCAAGGTTGCCTGAGTTCAACTCTTCCTTCTTTGAGTCCTTTTCTTTCTTCCAAATGATCTTCAATTGATACTAGGACTTGATCTTTCTCTTCATCATGATGTTGGTCTTGATCTTCAATTTGAGTACCAAATGTGTGCCAAATACACTCTTCAATCAAATGAACTTGTACTCATCTTTGTCATACTTCTAGCTCATCTCAAAACCAAACATAGGTCCCTCAAACACTTATAAACATGATTCCAACTTGAGGGCCTTTCAATCAAAGTGATTCTAGATTAATCCAATAATTGTCACTTTTCTGGCAGATTCTGTCCATCTCAAAGAAACATGCATATCTCCCAAAATATAAGTCCAATGACTATGAAATTTGGTGGAGATGTGCCTCTCTAAGTGTTCTAGCAGCCATAAAAATTTGAGCTTCATTGGCTTTCTAGATTGCTACCAGATTTTAATTCTTTCCATAGTACTACATGCTGAAAGCTGCTGCACTATAGTTGACAAGATCTACTCCAAAACCAAAGTATATCTTATCCAATAATCATGAATTTTGCACAGAAACTAATATCATAAGTGTAGAGCATGTGTACCAAATTTCAAGCCAATCCAAATAGATTTGATCATTCAAACATGGCTATTATCACAACTAGCTCAGATTTCAGATTTTTGACAACTTGGAGCAATTGAGCTATACTCTACCAATTTGAATCAAACTTGAGCTAACATGTTTGAATACTCTCACAAGACATATATCCATTCAAATCACTTACTAAAAGAAGTCTCATGAACATACCCATTCAAACGAACTCAATTTTGATCACTAAGCATCAAATCCATTCAATCATCTTATAGCAAGCAACATATGCATATATATCTGATTCAATCATCTCATATGCATCTAAAATAACATGATCAACTAGAGATATACCTTAGTAGCTCATGATAATCCAAAAGCAAGCTTCAACTAAATTTGATTGCAAGCCTTCAAATATTCCATTTTACCACCACAACTTGATCTTTTGCACTTGTATGTTGTAGCACTTGGACTTCACTCTTTTGTCTTGGCATTGGGATGGATTTGCACTAAGCTTCATTACTTGATTCAATCACATGATGATCAACATAGAACAAATTGAATCAAGTCTCCAATGTCATGGTACCTACACACATTCATCCACTAGTTGATGGTACCCAAACTTGTTTGGGTCCTCTCAAGTTAGGTGCAACATACTTTGGCATAGCCTTAGTATGAATAGCGGGATGAGTTGTAATGGTAGTCTTAGAGGTACCATTATCATCCTTCCTAAGCATAGAATCATTAGCAATTGAAATAGGCTTAGGAATGTTACCTAGGGGACATGAATGAGCCATGTGTCCCCTTTTCCCGGCATGAGTAGCAATTTCTTCTTGATTGAGCCTTCTCTTCCTTGCTCATGTGTTGCTTCTCATTGCCTTGCCTCACTTGGGTTGCTTGAGCCTTCTTCTCAAGCTTGTTGGGACACTTTGAGGCAAAGTGACCCATCTTCTCACATTCATAGCACTTGACTTGGGCGAGGTCTTGTGTTGATCTTGATCTTCTACCTCCCCTTCTTGTCTTCTTCCCCATATCATCATCTTCATGGTTGATCTTGATTTGATCTTGGGGCTTCTTCTTGTTGGAGCAAGCTTTTGCAAGATGTCCCATCTCATGGCATTGATAGCACATGAAATGAGATAGCTTTTCTTGTTCTTGCTTCTTCATTTCTCTTTCATGTCTTCTCTTGCCCCATCTCTTGCCTTTGACATTGCTTTTGTCAAAGCCAATGCCACTCATGTCACCATAGCTTCTTTGATTTTTCATCATGTGCTCATGAGTGACCTTTGATCTACACCACCTCTCTAACTTGTTGCTCAAGTTATTCACTTCACTTTTGAGCTCATTGTTCTCCTTCAAAATGTTAGTCTCACAAGACAAGGAAGTAGAACAAGCATCTATATGTGAAGAACATGGCATAGATAATAAATCATTACAAGAGGTGGATACATGCTTCTTCTCTACATCACAAGGGTTAGCACAAATATGTGATTGATCATTTGACCCAAATGATGAGCTCTCACTAGTTTTAGTTTCTACATTAGAAAGCTTCTTAGTGAGAAAAGCATGGCCTTGTACCAAGTTGTCATGAGCAACACTAAGTTCCTCATGAGTCAATTTAAGCTCATCATGTGAACAAGTAGTGACATAAAGTAGATGCTTTTGTTGTTCACATGCATACTTTAGAAATGAGTTTTCTTTTTCCAATTTTGCATTTTTAGACATCTCATTTTCTAAAGCTTTGGTGAGTCTACATACAAGCTCTACATTTGGATCATCACAATCAACTACCACATTTGCAAATGATACCTTGGTGTCACCGTGTGACATGAAGCAATGTGGTGTAGAGGAAGAGCTTGTGGAGACATCACTCTCATAGCCATCATCCTTGTCAAGTGATCTTGTGGATTGATCATCATCTTCATCACTTGACCATGAGGTGGAGCAATCTTCCACAACCGCCATGTTGTGGTCATGCTCAACATCCTCATGTGCCTCCTTCTCGGGCTCACTAACATCATCATCATTTGGATCACTCCCATACTTGTCATTTAGGTACTTCCACATGTTATGGGAGGACTCCATATCCATGATCTCACTAAAGATATCATCATGCAAAGATCTAAAAATGATGTTAGTAGCTTGGCACTCGAGATCTAGGCATTTCTCTTGTGCTTGAGTTAGATTCTTTTCATCCAACACATGAGAAAAGCCTACATCTACGATCCACCACATTTGAGGGCAAACAAACTTGAAATTACACATCATCCAAGTTTTCCATCGTGTAAAGTGAGTGCCATCAAAAATGTGTGGACAATTAATGCCTAGCTCGTAAGTCGCCATCCTCTCGGGTCGGTAAAGACCACAAATGAGAGACCTAGCTCTGATACCACTTGAAGGGTTGAGATGGCGGACTAGAGGGGGGGTGAATAGTCCCTTTTAAAATTAAACTTAATTGGAGCGGCTAACCGAAACAAATGCGGAATTAAAACTATCGGTCTAGCCAAGACTACACCCCTCTACCTATACTCTATGACACCTTACAAAAGATCCTAATCAATGCAAATAAGGTGTCAGGCTAGCTAGAGCTCACCTAACCAATTCTAGAAGCAAGGTCACACAAGCCTATGCAACTAGTACTTCAAGCACGGGGGAGCTCCTAAGCAATCTAGCAAGCAAAGCACAAAGCCTAAGCTCGCTAGCAATGCTCAATAACAAGGCTACCCAAGCCAAATTAGAGAGCTCAACTTAGCTACACAAACTAAGCAACTAAACACTAGCACAAGAATAAATATTGCAATACAAGCTAGTGCAAACAGCAGGCAGTCGGTACTACCGGGCTGAGGGCCGGTACTACCGGGCTTCAATGCCGGTACTACCGAGCACCTGCAGGAAGCTATGAAATCGAAGGGGATGAGATTTAATCTCAGATCTAGCAATTACCCCACTTCCCTAGATAATGTAGATGATGGATGTAGCTTCCCTACGTCTTGGTTCCTTGCCAAATGGTAGATCGAGTCTTCCCACCTAAGATAGAGAGGGAGGAAGGAAGAACACAAAGAACACAACCAAAGCGTAATATACAAGAAACAAAGAACAATAAGAGCAACAAGAGGAGGGGACACAAGATTTTATCTCGAGGTTCACTTAGTTGCCACCAAGCTAGTCCCCGTTGAAGCAAGCCCAAGGTTGCCGCCGATCCTCTTGCTAGTGGTGACCCTAAGTCACGCTCTCCACGATGGAGTGCTCACCAAGAGCTCTAGCGTTCGATCCGGTCGGACCACTTGGTGCTCTTCACGCCTCTTCTCCACTAGAGTTGCTATTCGCGATCTCCCGCGGGGCGAGCACAATGCCCCTCACAAAGCTTCTCCGGAGCCACGCACAATCTTCACGCGGGCTTCACGACGGAGACACGCACCAAGCCGTCTAGTAGGTGGCAACCTCCAAGAGTAATAAGCACCACTGGCTTGCAACTCGAACACCTAGTGCCACTCGATGCTATCTCTCAAAGCAACGCACTAGGATCGCTCTCTCACACAATTGGATAAGCACTAAAGCATATGTGTGTTAGAGGGCTCTCAAGCACATCCACACAAGTCACAAAGACTTTGGAGTGCTCCAGCAGCAGGCCCAAAGCCGGCCCAAACGACTATATATAGAGGGGAGCGGCCAACTAGCCGTTTCCCCTTTTCTGCGCTTCGGTCGGTAGTACTGACCCCCCTGGGCGGTAGTACCGACAGTGTCAGAACTAGCCGTTACACACGGCGCGTTGACCAAAACGAACAATCGACTCCTGGTCGGTACCTCCGACGGTCGGTAGTACCGGCCCTATGGCGGTACTACCGACAGACCAACTTTGGATCTACACAGAGAGCATCCAAAACTCCTCCATACCATGGTACTACCGGCCCTATGGCGGTACTACCGGTAGGCCAAAACTGGCCACTTCCAGAGAGCTTCCAAACTCCTCACACCTCGAAACCTCGAACGGTCGGTAGTACCGACCCTATGGCGGTACTACCGGCAGGCCAAACTCAGCTCAACACAGAGAGCCTGCAAAACCCTTCAGGGCCACGGTACCACCGACCCTCTGGTCGGTACCACCGCGGGCGGTAGTACCGAGGTTATGGCGGTACTACCGCCAGGCCAAATCAGCCCCAACACAGAGAAGGTTGCACGTAGCACCCATGGGCGGTACTACCGACCCCCCTGGGCGGTACTACCGACCATACTCAGAAAACTTCCCTTTTCTTCTCTGTGTTGATCCAAATCAACTCCAACAGCGGGATACGCTGCGGAGGCCGCGCATCACTTCATGGGCCCGAAAAAAAAAGAAAAAAAGGCCCACCCCCTTCCCGTCCACCCACTCTCCACCGCCTGGAACCTTCTTCCCCTCTCTCCTACTTGCTTTTCCCTTCCGATACGCAAAACGCCTCAAGACGTCGCCGCCACCATAGGCGGTCGGCAGATCTGAACCAAAAAAAGACAGGAGAAAGGAAAAACAAGCAAAAACAGGTACGCATTTAGGGAAAACTGCAGATCCACATAATCAGACAAATCCCCCAGTTCTCTTACATCATATCCACCGAGCAGATAGTACTGCAATTCATGCTATTCAGGTATTTACTAACAGATACGCAAATCAGTTTTTTTAAGAAAGCAATTCAGTTTGCCTGCAAAAGCAACTCAGATCCATCTTGACCGCCAAAAAAAGCTTGTGTGGATCTAACTTGTACTTCAGTAGCAAATGATACTGCCCTAGTTTTTTTTTCTTGCTGCTTAACATGCTTATATGCACACCTCCCTACAGATATACATTCTAGCTGCATTAGCTGCTCCACATGGTTACTGCACATTGTTACTGTTCTTTTGTTATGCTTCATACCCCTGTACCTGCAGAATAATTAGAAGTACATGATAAGTCATGTAGAGGATAATGATAGAAGTAAGGAAAAAATTGGTTTGTACTGAAAAATTGCAATAGATGTTGACCTTTTTTTCCTAATTTACTACAGTATTATTGCTTGACTGGTTTGTCTAAATTACCTACTATCTTAATAAATAAGTATCAGATATAAAATCCTTTGCATTCAATTTCAGTTTGTATGTAAAAAAACAAAAAAACTAGTATACATGAGTGCCTTTTCCCCCAAATATGGTCAACACAGTAGTTTGAAAAAACAAAAAAGCATGAAAAGGTGATTGCTAGTTTGAAATGTGCAGGAAAAGGAGGGATGGATCTCAACAAGCTTCCACTTGAGGCATATGATATCTTTGAAGATAGAGTTGACGGAAGAAATCCTATATTCTGTACACAAGTTTCTAGTAACTATGATGCACTTTCTGACATTAGACAATCAGATTTGCCTACAATTTCAGAGCTCCAATGTTCAATGGAAGAAACACACATACAGGAAGCCCCAAATGTAAATGAAGATGACCCAGTGACAATTGAGGCGGTTACAGAGGCTGTAGAAGATGAAGTTGCTGATGTTGACCTACAGTTCCTATCAAAGATTTCTTCACCCGATGAGCCATATGTTGGAAAGATATTTGATACAGTAGAGGAAGCTAGGCTTTGCTATAATGATTATGCTAGAAGGAAGGGATTCTCCATAAGAACTGGGACATCTAGAAAGTCAGCCATTACAAAACAGCTTGACAAGCTCTTGTTTGTGTGCAACAAGGAAGGCAAAGGTAAACAGAGGAAAGGTATTGATGAAGAGGTCATTGAAGTTGAAGACTTTGAACATGCTACGACTGAAAGTAGTGATTCTGATGTGGATGAACCAATGAGAAAAAAGGCAAAATGCATAGGGATGAAAAGAAAAAGGGAAAAGATGAAGTACACAAACTGCAGAGCAAGGATGTTGATCAAAATCAATGGAAACAAGTGGTTTGTGAAGCAATTTGTTGCTGATCACAACCATATCTTAGTGGACAAACCATCGCTTTCTAAGTTCCTAAGGTCACATGCTGGAATACCAAAAGAAGAAGTGCAATTCCTAACCCTTTTGCATGATTGCAATTTGGAAACTAGCCGGATGATGCAGCTCATGTCTGAGCTGTATGGATCTGCACATTTTGTACCTTATCATGAAAAGCATGTGAGCAACTTAAGGGCAGGGATAAGGGCACATGCAGCGATGAGCGATATGTCTGAAACCCTTTGTTACTTCAATGAGCTGAAAAAGCAAGACAATGATTTCTTCTTCAAAATTAAGCTAGATGACGAGGACAAGGTTGAGAATATTTTCTGGGTGGATGGTTGAAAGGTCCTAAATGGCTAGAGGGGGGGTGAATAGCCTAATAAAAATTCTACAAAACACTTAGAGCAACTAGTTAGACAATTACAAAGCGAAGCTTTTTGCTCTAGCTCTACTAAGTGTTGCAAGCCACCTATCCAACAATTCTAGTAACCTATAATCACTATGTCACACAAAAGATATGTTACTATTCTCTAAAATAATGAGTTAGCAAGAAATAATTACTTCTAATTAGAGAGCTACTTCTAGCAATAAATATCTCTACACAAGTGATAACGAAAGTAATACAAGGATAGAGAGATGTACCGACACCGGCAAGAGACAATCAATCACAATAAGAATACCAAGAGACTTTGGGAGAAGTCCAAAGAGGCAAGAGACACAAAGATTTTCTCCCGAGGTTCACGTGCTTGCCGGCACGCTACTCCCCGTTGTGTCGACCAACCACTTGGTGGTTCGGCGGCTAATAGGTGTTTCACAAACCTAGCTCAACAAATGAGCGCCGCAAGAACCAACCCACAAATGGAGGTAACTCAAAGACACGCGCAATCCACTAGAGTTACCTTTTGACTCTTCACCGGGGAAGGCACAATACCCCTCACAAATCACCGGGAGATGGCCACGAACAATCACCACTCGTGCCAAAGCTCCTCCGCTGCTCCAAGCCGTCTAGGTGGCGGCAACCACCAAGAGTAAAGAGAATACCCGCAGCAACAACAATCCCCAAGTGCCACTAGATGCAAACTTACAAGCAAATGCACTTGGATCCACTCGATCTCACTTAGATTCGCGCTAACAAGCAAGGAGATGAGTGGGAGGGAGTAGATCTTGCTCAAGAGGATGTTCAAGAGGTTGGAAAGTCAAGAGAAAACCCCCAAACCCGGCCACAACCTATTTATATGAGAGGGGAAGACAACAAGACGTTCTCCCCTTTTCTGCGCTTTGGTCGGTAGTACCGACCCCCTGGGCGGTAGTACTGACAGTGTTAGGACTAGCCGTTACACACGGCGCGTTGACTAAAACGAACAACCGACTCCTGGTCGGTACCTCCGACTGTCGGTAGTACCGGCCCTATGGCGGTACTACCGACAGGCCAACTTTGGATCTACACAGAGAGCATCTCACAAAGGGACTTGGTCCCTCGGAAACTACCACCCAAAGGTCGGTACCTCCGAGGTCGGTGGTACCGAGGATATGGCGGTACCACCGCCAGGTCATTTTCAACTCAACACAGAGAGCTCTGCAAACTTGGTTACCACCGGCCTTGGGTCGGTAGCACCCGGGGCGGTACTACCGAGGTAATGGTGGTACTACCGGTAGGCCAAAAACTCAGCTCAACACAGAGAGCCTGCAAAACCCTTTAGGGCCACGGTACCACCGACCCTCTGGTCGGTACCACCGCCGGCGGTAGTACCGAGGTTATGGCGGTACTACCGCCAGGCCAAATCAGCCCCAACACAGAGAAGGTTGTACGAAGCACCCTTGGGCGGTACTACCGACCACCCTGGTCGGTACTACCGACCACACCCAGAAAACTCCTTTTTCTACTCTGTGTTGATCCAAATCAACTCCACCGCCTTCTCCTTTGCAAATGTGCTAACACCAACAAGTGTACATCATCAAGTGCATGTGTGTTAGCATTTTCACAATCATTTTCAAAGGATTAGAGGTTAGCATACTAGGTCCTAATGCATATGCATGTATGAATTCACCTAGTGGCACTTGATAACCGCAATCACCGAGATAGTCCCCTCTTAATAGTACGGCTATCTATCCTAAACACACTCACACCCTCTATGGTGTCTTGAGTGCCAAAACAAAATCCCTATTTATACCTTTGCCTTGATCTCCGTAGGGGTTTTGCTTTTCTCTTCTTCTCTTTCCAAATGTGGAGCACTTGATCCATCTTTTGGTCATCACCACCAATACCATGATCATCATCTAGCTCCCGCACTTGGTGTGTACCAACCTAGCTCATAAACACTTCATGACAAGGTTAGTACTCTAGGTGACATCAATTATCCAAAACCAAATAAGGACTTTCAATGGTGCAGCAAGAGCAACATACAAGACTTATAATGACTGCATCTCTTTTGACAGCACATATCTTACAAACATATACAAGATGCCTTTTGCTCCATTCATAGCTATTAATAGGCATGCACAATCAATTCAAGTGGGATGTGCTTTCTTGAGAAATGAAACTACAGATTCTTATGTTTGGCTGTTCCAAACATTTCTAGAAGCAATGAATGGCTTGGAGCCTCAGAATTTTATCACAGACCAGGACTTGGCAATGGCAGCAGCAATAAGGACTGTTTTTGTATCTACTCGGCATCGATGTTGTCGTTGGCACATCATTTCAAAGATCGAGTCAAGGCTGGGTGTGTACTTCTCATCAAGAATAGGATTGGAGGAGGAGTACAATGAAATTGTCAACCATAGCCTGAGTCCGGAAGAGTTTGAGAGTAGGTGGCAAGTTATGATTGAAAAGTATGAAGCTGCTGCAAATGAAATCCTTTGCAACTTGTATCATATCAGGCATCTGTGGGTTCCTGTCTATTTCATGGACAGGTTCTATCCATTCTTGCAATCAACCCAGAGAAGTGAGAGCTTCAATGCAGTCCTAAAGAAATATGTCAATCCACACAATTCCATGCTGGATTTTGTCCACCAGTATAAGAAAATCCAAGACAAGACTGATGTAGCTGAGGATAAGCAAGACTACAGGACAGACCAAAAGTTGCCTCCACCATGGTCAAGGTATCCTTTGGAGAAGCATGCTATCCAGGTTTACACAAGGAACATCTACTACAGGTTTCGTGCTGAACTTCAGAAGATGGCACAATATGTCTGTCAGCAAACATATCCAAATGTGTATCGGTTGAGCCCTATTGAAGATTTTGTTGGAGGATATGGCTCTAGGCCATATGAGGTTACTTATAATGAAGAGCATAATCTAATCAGTTGTCAATGCTGCAAGTTCCAAAGGGATGGAATATTTTGCTGCCATGTTCTAAAAGTTTTGACAGACAAGGGGGTGAAAAAAATCCCAGACCTCTACATCCTTAAAAGGTGGACGCCACAGGAGAATGCAACTTCTATATCCGCGTTGCAAGTTAGTGCTCAAATACCTACAATGCCAGAGAAAAATAAGAAGGCGATCCGGTTGGCAAACCTAGCACATTTATTCTCAAAGATTTCTCAGCAGGCTAGTGTGTCAGATGAGTTTTATAAAATTGCTACTACTCATGGGGATGCAATACAGGCAGAAATTTCTGCAATAAAGAAGGCAAGGAGGAACAAGAAGAACTTGGAAGAAGATGCAGCACCACAACAGGGGCTGCAGCAACAAGGGCCTACTGTTGAGCAGCAAGGACCTAATATTGAGCAGCAAGGACCTACTATTGAGCAACAAGAAGAGTACACAACGATGCCAACTCCTGGAGCTTCTGCAACTTCTATTATCCCTCCACCTCAAGAACTACTTCAATGGCATCTTACACAACAGAATGGTGAAGCCTCTAACACTGTGTTTCCAAACACACCTGTAAGGCGCGGCCTTAGAGTTGAATTGGCTACTACCCATGAGGAAACTACAGTATTGGATCTAGACATAACAAAAACTAAAGGGCGTACAAGGACAAGAAGACTAAAGTCAGCACTAGAAGTGCATTCAAAAAGAAAGCCAAACAAATGCAGCGTGTGTGGCTCTACAGAACACAATGCAACAACTTGCAGGAAAAAGAGTAGTTTAGAACAGAAGTGATGAAGGGGGCAAACACATGAACAGAAGTGATGAAGAGGGCTTAGTTTTGTTGCAGTTAATGTAATTAAAGATTGTTTTGGAAGCTTCTATTTCCTAAGTGATATCATGCCCGAGCAGTCATTGTGTTTTTTGTGTGGATTCATTTGTTGAAAAAACACAGATTTAATTGAAAATTGTTGGAGCTACATTTCCTACAAGATAACTAATAAAATTACCTGTCCAAAAGTAATAATTTGCTTACTAGAATACTACTATATTGCATAACTAATTAGTACCGACTGATTAAAAGTTGTTATGTAAATATACACAAACTAGTGTGGTTTCAGATATACATAAAAAAAAGAGCTTGATTTAGCAGACTGTACCTGCTATAAATGTAGCCTGTCCCGCCAATTCTTGACATCATTGTCTTTGTGGGTTAGCCACTTATACAATAGAAGCTTGCGTATAATTGGGATGTCACTCTCCTTCAAGTATTCAATGGAACGCTCATTCCAATGTTCGGCATGCATCAACATATGAAAACCACAATCGTGACTGCAGGAGATAAATATGCAAAACTCAGTGCATATAACAAAAATCTGACCATATGTGAAAAAAAAGATTAGTTAGAGAAGCAAAAAAGACCGCTCACTTGTTGTGTTGGATGGGAACACCAATATCCTGAAGTTCATAATTGTGTATAGGCTTCTTTGCCTCATAACCATATTTGTTCCAAAGTTGTTTGATCGCTCCAATCAAGGTATTGCAGCAACTAAAGAGAGCTTTATCTTCCAGCGTTCTCATTGAGTCTAACACCTCAAACTGTTTGTTTCGAAGGTTGAGGAGAAGCAAAAAGTAGTGGCCTACTTGTCCTCCAGATTCATTATCTCCAATCATTTGAAGAACAGGGAACATCACCTATGTTGTGGTTAGTTATTATCAAAATACACGCATGTGAATAAAAAACATAGAAAATTCTGCAGCATGGTATAGACTTACCATATGACGATGGTCTAGATGGTTTTCTGAAGGCCTAAATAAACGTGAGATCTCTGTCTTATCTAGCTTGCCCTCCAGCATAAAATTCTGTAGAGGAAGAAAAATACAACTAATTTGCCTTGACAAATTAAGAAAATTGCTAGTATAAAACATGAATAATTGCTTGGAGATAATGAAAAAATATTAATGCATGCTCAACATTGGACACTACTAGTTACTGCACCAGTACCACCATATCAGTTTATGGTTGAGTTTCCTGCTGCCATTTTTTATGCACTTTATATCACCGTTGGACACTACTAGTTACAGATGGCCACGATTTACATGCTGAGTAACTAGAATGCATCTCACTTTACTCCTATAATGCAGGGGCTTCTTTTAGTTAATCACTTCATTCAGAGTTATGTTATTTTGTCTTTGAGCACAGACACACCAGTCTTGTTGTTCACAGATGTTCCAAATACAGGCAAAGCTGCTGAGGGAAGCCTCGTGAAGGGAGCTTTATCATGAGCTCTCCTCCACTTCCTCTTATTTATCTCCTCCACTTCCATATCTAGCCCAAATCTTGTCTGGGCGCTAATCCCTAGGCGATGATCCCTATGGCGCACCAACAGTCTAGCACCACCATTTCTGTTCATGGCTGAGTTTCCTGCTGCTATTTTTGGTAATCATTATTATTGCTTAATCAAGTACACTATTTTGCTTAACGCTTAGCACTATTATTGCTTAACACATAGCACAATTATTGCCTACCATACGGAAAAAGACAAGAAAAGTAGCATTCATTAACTTTGATATGTGTTTCATTAACAACTGCTATTGGAACTTTTATTGATCAATCAAAATTGAGCAATTATACAACATATGTACCAATGATTTCTTTTGTTAGAAGAGCCATTTAATACACAAGTCTTTTGTTACCGGTTAACATGTGGGCTAACATGTGATGCAGCAGTCAACTTATTCTACCTGAAAAGATAAATTAGTTCACAGGTGAGCTAGCTAGCTCTGCATGCATCGTGCAGCGAGGCAGTGAGGTTGAGATGGAGTGGGACTTATGGGTGCAGGGAGTGCTAAAACAACGCGAAACGCATGATGGAGACAATTAGGGAGTCTGCGTCGGGGCTGCTAAGTGTCATGACAGGCGCTGCTGCTAGTGGTCAATGTTCCGATTAGGCAATATATGATTCTGAAATAGGCAAAATTATGAATTTTATTGACCAATTTTATTAAGCATCTAATTTTTTATGTGTCGCAGAAATAGCAGTATTTCTACTAGATCGGAAAAGGCAAGTGCTTTTGCAGCCATATCTGATCTATTTATTTAGCCTTGCAGTATATGTTCTCCAATTATCACTTTTTTGCCATTACATTTGCAGATCATTAATGTATTCAGCGGGGAATTCAAAAATAGATGCGTAGCAATTAGTGATAGTAAGTAGATCATCCAGTAATATGTAGCATTGCAAAACATTTTGGAAAGCACATGCTATGTGCAAATCAACTGTTATATATGTTGTATTTGGGAATATTAAATAGAGAAAGCAAATCTTATGTACAGTCACCCTAGCAGCACTTATGTCAAATAATTTGAAGCATTATTATGGCTCTTTATATATATAAATGTACCCAAAAAAATAGAGGAATAATGGAAGAAAAAACTGAACTAACCGATACTCGTAAAGCCATAACACGTTTCTTCGCTTTTCTAGACGTGTCGTCAATTGCATGGATCGCAATTTCAGCGACTGGGTTCATTAGCTTGCCACCAGGCTTCACAGATAGAGACAAATGATCTAGTGTCACATAGAAGCTCCAGAAGTTGATTATGACCACGTTGCACACATAAAAATATATATGGCCAAAAAAAAGAAAAAAATCAGAATAAAAAATCATTTAATAACAAAAAAATGAGGACATGGTTTTCAGGCATACGTACTCTTGAGCTTGAGAAGATCTAGTAGACCTTGATTTTCCATGAACACACACAACAGCATATACATCGGAAACATCCTTGGTGCAAGTCAAAATCCTTTTAGTATCAAAATCAATATAAGATGACTGGAGAGCAGCAGGCCTTTTACGAATCTTATTTGGGTGAGGTTCATAGTCAGGTGTGGCGGAAGAATTGCCACTGCCAAGCTGCTTATGTGTTGATGCAGGTGTAACAGTCTCATTCACATTGACAGTCGCTACAGATATGAATGGAGGTACAGTATCACGAGATGTTGCTGCCTCAAGCGAAACTGTTGGTTTAACCTTTCTCTTGTCATTCTCAATAATAGCATCATGTTCCAACTTAGCTATTACCTCTTCAGGAAATTTTGAAAGTGAGAATGGAGAACCATCCGATGCTGAAGATGCACCCTGTGATTCTACAAATTTCATGATGTCGATTTCTGGAGGTGTGAAATTCAAAGGACAACTTGTGGTAGTGTGTGAGTCACCTGTGTTGGTTTTGTTATCACTAATTAGCAAAAAGCAGTAAAAAAGGGGGAAAAAGATGTATGACGATAAATGTGTAGATGTCAAGTTACCACATGGGAGCTTCGGCTTTTCCCTCATCCTTTGTATATTGGATTTGAGCTTGGCTGTAGGTTCTGGGTGAATGATCGCTAATGGCTGAGGCTCAAGTGAAAATGAATCCTCCTTCATAACCTTTGGATTATGCAACTTTTCCAAACGGACACTCAATGGGACATGATCTTCAATGTCAGGAACTTGAACTTCCACATGAATTGTTTCTCCTACGGGTGGCTGCTCATTACATTGAGTGTCTACTCTAGTTGAATCCAACTTAGGTTCTTTGGGAGAACCATCACCATTCTCGTTTTGCTTTTCAACGCCTCCATCTTCTTCCTCTGAAACAGATGGCAAATTTCCATTGCCGGCACCAGGAGAGGCACTCTCGTCATCTGACCCTGAATCATCATCCTCAGATACAGAAAAAACTTCATCTTCGTCAGTGTCGGATTCTTCACTTTCATCACTGAGCAAATCCTCTTCAAAATCTTGACCCAAAGATTCATGTTGATCAACGTGTTCTCTTGTAGTACTTGCCCTGGTATGCCTTTGAGCACAAGAAGGTGCAGGTTGTTCCACCTTAGAACGCTTTGATCTACTCTGTCTCTGTGCAGATGAAGGTTCAGCTTCATCATAATTTGGCCTTGGACGCTTAGACCTAACACCACGCTGTGATGCAGTAGCTTCACCTTCAGAAACTCCAAAAACATACCAAGAAGCTCTGTGAAACCAGAGCATAACTGTGTAACAGCACCGGTAATCAAGGTTTTTCTCTGTAGAAAAAAGACAAATAGGAAAAAAACAGTAAGTAATGAGCATTCACAAACACATGAAGTTAAACACATGTTGCACTACACTACAGAGCTAAAAAACAAAACTGAAAACAGGTACATGTTGCCTCTCAATTTTATAAAAAACAAGAATTTGCCTCTTGCAACATAAAAAAGCTACACATATATTAAGTTGCCAGTCTTTTTATATATTATTGCTTCATTAGTGACACTGTTTTGCCTAAACTCTAACAAAAAAGTGCATGACAATCTATACAAAAGAATATAGCTGAAAAATTATGTAATTCAAAATTAACAGCAGCTGCTATGTATATGCACAAAAAAAATGATTGAATTTGTCTCAATTATGATGTAGAATGTCTAGATCATGTACAAAAAATTATGCAACTCAAACCTGATCTGAAATGCCCCTAGGGACCTTGAAGGAGACAAATCTTGTTATATCATCCATGGCAAACAAAGATTGCTGTGGAGTAGAATACCTTGATTGTTTGAACTGAACACATAAACATGTACGTGCAGAGAAAAAGTTATAAACATATCTTAAAAAATATGGAAATGGCAAAAAATTAAATTGACAACAAGAAAGTAAAAGCCATATTGACCTATTGATGCATACCTTGAGCTTTCCGAATGAGCCATCACGGTTTGTGTCGAGCTTGATGACCTCATTGAGCAGTTTCTTTGACCATGCAGCAATTCTAGGCACTTTGGAAGGGATTTCTAGATTGCCAGCCATAAGAGAGTCTACATATAGAATCTGTAAAAAATAATAAATAAATAAAATAAAATGAGGGCAATGAAAGAACATGAAAAAGAAAAGAAAAAAGAGTAGGTACATAAAGAATAAAGAGACGCAAGCAAAGCAACTTACCACAAGAACAACGAGGCAGCCCTTAAAAGATTTTCTTGTTCCCATTTTTTGCTGCAGCACCTTTCAGCTGGTCAACAACAAACTGACACCAATTCTTGTTGTTAACAGAAGAAAGATCCACAATGGCCGGGTAACACCTTGGGCTGATAGCTAGGCCAGTGGGTGGGCACAAGAATGTTGAAATTGCTATCATTAACCAAGACCTTAGAAAATCATCATTGCTTGTCCTATTCTCCTTCACCCTGTCCAAGATAGAATCAATACTAGGTGTTGTCCCTTCAACAATACCATACTTCGTGTGTATGAAGTTGATAGCATCAACATCAAGCTCATATTTAACTTCATCGCCCCTATTTGGAAGACCAAATACACTGCATACAGCATTAGCATCAACTGAAATCCTTCCCCTTCCAGGAAACACAAGCTCTGACGATTCAGCGTCAAAACAGTCAACAGCCAGCCAGTCCGCTAGACCTGCAGGAAGGGTTTGACAGACAATCTTCAGTAGACCGCCAAAACCTATGGCACATATCCTTTTTTTTTCTGCGATGGAGTCAAATCCTTGTATAGCTTTACAAGCCTCGATGGGGACGCCCGTTGTCTTCGAGGCTGAGAATATAAGATGATTTGCAACAAAAAAAAATTAGAAAAAAAACAGAAGCAAAATAGATGTCAAAGCAAAAAAAAAAAGATGAATATACAAAAGAAGAACAGGTGGGCATACCTTAGGAACCACGGGAGACGACGAAGCAAAAGGATCACTTTTCTGCCCTCTACCCATTGACTAAAATGAAAAGGCACAACCTGAAAAAACCAATGTTGGACAAAAGTTTCAGCACTGTTGGGATGAATGTATGTAAGAATAATTACAGGGACTTGAGTAGTTATAGTTTAAAAAAACAAGTCATTAAATTCAGATGAAAAAAGCAGTTGAAAAAAATATTTTCAGAAAGAACAATTAAGTAATTTCAAAAAAG
Organism: Coix lacryma-jobi var. lacryma-jobi; assembly: GCA_009763385.1. NCBI lineage: Eukaryota > Viridiplantae > Streptophyta > Magnoliopsida > Poales > Poaceae > Coix > Coix lacryma-jobi. The sequence goes on along the minus strand of CM019823.1, from coordinate 179,755,255 downwards.
CATATCAATTCAGAAAAAAAGTTCACTACTGCCATAATAATGTCCATGTTTCATACGTGTGATACATAAGGAGATTGCAACAAAAAAGGATTCATGTACATGCCTACATCCCCTAGCTAGCCACATTAAAAAAAGGGACGGTACATACAAGCACATTTCAGTTAAAGTCTTCCCTAACTTTCAAGTTGCGGGAATAAAATATAGCAATTTAATATGATACAAAAAGGCAATATGTTTGAAAAGAAAAGCAATTATGATATGGCCCGATCTAGGGCTGCTTGGTACTGTTGAGGATTAATCACTACCCGTGGTGCTGTAGGACACATTAGTGTCAGCATAGCTGACAAAAAAACATTTGTCAAAAGCCAGATACTGGGGCAGTGTGTGAAAAGGTGGTACCCATAACTCGTGAGCGAGTTGGAGTCTAGTTCATGATGCAAGCAGGCTCGTCTGTAGGTAGGCCATCGGCTCCTGCTGAGGTAACGGAAGGCATGCAGTCGTCTGCGACAACAGCCCGCTTACAAAGGAGAGAAAAGGAGATGAGAATGAAGATTGAACTGCTATCTGTCTTCGACAAACAACCTGATTTTGTGCGCGCAACAGAGGACAGAAAACGACACCCAAAAAACAACCATTTGGACCAAACCACAACCAGGAAAATCACCAACAAACGATGCCCAAAGCAAAAAGTGCCTTCCTGGTTGAGTCGAGTCCCAAGAGAGCAACTACGCATGTGCTACTCCTAGTCCTAGCAAGGATCTCAAGAACAAACATAAAATGTACGCGCACGCTGGGACGGCCTGTGCTAGTCTCCAAGGACAGGGATGCCAAAGATGCTTATAGTCTCAGACCTCAACACGGTGCTCGGTCGGGCCTTGTAGCGGAGGTGGAGGCCGTGGCGGTGATGGTGTTGCGCCAGACCATCACCATAACACAAGGCACACAAACAAAAAAAATACGCCAGTCCTCACCATTGTCGACCAGCAAACAGCGCTTCTGCCAAGACAGAAAAGGACGAATGCAATACAGGCAATCCAGGGTAAGCAGGCTCCCACTGAATCCAAGCAAAGCTTTGCCGACTGATGTGTTTAAGCCCACCCATTGAGAGCAGGTGTCCGCAGATGTCTGCTTCGATCACTAGTGCATGCGGGCCTAGCAGGTAGCAGGCGATCCCTACGCCTGCTTGCATCGTTAAGTCTAGTGCAGAGGCAAAAACCATTCACAACATGGGATAAGAAACTTAGCCCCATGCTAATCCAGCCCTCAAGATGCGTGTGAAAACACATTGTCACTAAGCTCCCGGAGCTAATTGATGCAAAACCCCAAATCAATTTCTAATCAATTGTTTAACCCATTCTAACCCAATCCATGTACATAGTGAACAAAAATAACAGAGAGGGGGGCCAAAACAAAATGCAACAAGTAGGGGAAAATGTAGTTAACAAACTAAACCTAAATTTCCAAACTAAAAACAAGCAAATACCTAATACACAAAAAATAGATCTGAGATATCCCAAAATAAACTCGCCGTTGAATTTGTTGTAGGAGATTGAAACGCTATGCAGTAGGAGGAAGAACCAGTAGCAGAGTAGTCGAAAAACGGCCAATATTGCACCTGCAATGTAGATCCATAAGGGATTTGTATAGACGAGATCCCCCCAGGCGGGTAAATCTTAGGTTGAGACCATTATGCATCGAAATAGGTGAGAAGAACAAACACATCAGAGCAGTGCAAAAAAAGGGAACGAACCAAGTCGAGTCAATTTTCGGCGCCGAAATCCGAAGCAACGGGGGTCGTGCGGAGCACCTCCCCCCAGTTGCACGACCGACTACCCTGGGGGTGCGCCACGCGGTTGACGACGCGCGCTCGTGAGGGAGGAGGGAAGCCTGCGCTCCTGTCGAGGATAGTGCGCGGCGAGCGGTGTCCAGGCAGTATGGGGAGGCCCGCGTCGCTGCCGAGGAGTGACTGCGCGCCCGTCGGGGAGGCTCGCACGGGCCGCCTGTGAGGAGCGCCTACGAAGTCGCGGGGGCGAGGAAGCCTACACGGTCGCCGTGGGGGAGACTCGCACGGCCCCCAGTGGCGAGCGACTGCGAGGAAGCAGGGAGGAGGAAGGCCTGCGCGCCCGCGAGAGATGGCTCGCGCAGGCCACCGAGGAACGATGACACGGCCGCCGGGCTTGCGCCGCCGCGCAGCGCCTGCGCCACCTCCGATGGGGTTCGGTGGAGACGAAATGGGGAAAGACGGGATACCCGGGCGCGACTCTCTAGATTTGAACAGTGTCGGCTGAGGTGTGGGCCAATGGTCTCAGACGCATCAGACGGACGTTCGAGGCGGGCGAGAACGAGCGGCCGCGCCTGTGCGCATTCTGTAAGGCCAGCGCGCGCGGCCAAAATCTAGCATTTGGGAAAATTATAAGATAGTCCTAATGCAGCAGTATCTATGGGTTGTTTTCTTCAACTTATTTCAGTTAATTTTGACTATTTTAATAATATTCTGTGAAATAAAATAAGTTCAAGAAAACAGAACTATATAAATACATGACTCGAGTTTATGTACAAGCATCCGTTAGAAAAACCTAGGGAACATAAGTATTTTCATGTAAGAAACCTAGGGACTGTTTAGTTTTCATAGTACCCTGTCTCGTTTGGCCTGACTAAGGTCCTGTTTGGATGTATCTAACTAAAATTTAGCTACCTAAATTTTAATGTAAAATTTTAATGAGTGTGTATTCAGTGGTAGAGATACAGTAGTGTTCAATGTAAAATTTAGCTAGCTAAAATTTTAATATAAAATTTAGATAGCATATTTTTATGTCATTATTTCGTGATCTCATATTCAATATTTTGGCTATTAAATAAACTTAAATTAAAAAACTTATAACTACAAGTTTTAAATCTCGTCAAGTACCACGTATAGAATGTATCTCCATCAGAGATAGTTTGGAAAATTCAGAAAAAAGTCTCAAAACATGTGAATTTCAAACACATATTTGAGACTCTAGATGATTTCAAAAAAAACTTATAAATACCAAAGATGTAGCTCAGATCAGCCACTACAACTTTGGTATTAACTATGTGAACAATTAAGATCGTTTAAGAATTTTAATTTTTAAAATTTTAAAATCTATAACTTTCGAACATATAATTGGAACTCTAAAAAATTTTGAATTAAAAACTTTTCAACTACAAAATTACAGATCCTATTGATAACTATAACTTTTATGTAGACCATGTTAACATACAAGATCATTTGATAATTTTATATGTACACTTACAATAATATTTTGGGACCCTAAACCATTCCAGTTCAAAAACTTTTCAACTACAAAGTTGTAGATCTTGTCGAGAGCTACAAATTTGATATAAAGTTTATCTTCATCCAAGTTTATATGAAAAAATCCTGAATTATTTTTTTGTTCTACCCATTCACCGAGGCGGATACTTTAATACGCCTACCTCGGTTAATGGATTTACCAAGGCGGTCGCTTAGAACGATCGTCTCAGGAAATAAACGATTAACCGAGATGTTTGTCTTAAGTTGATCGTCTCGGTTAATGTATTCACAGAGATGGTTGCCTTAACGCAAATACGCAACCGCCTCCATTAATCAAGTATTAACAGAGACAATTATGTTATAATGACCGCCTCCGTTAATGATTAACCGATGCAGTCGTTTAGAGACTGGCCGACCTGAAAATAGCAGCGACAGATAAAATAGGTGCTCGCCTCTGTTAATAAAACTAAGATGTCTCTTAAAATTAATCATGTATTTGTGCTATTTTGAGAGCCATTACTGAAGTGCATCTAGGAAAATAGGGCCCTTAAATTAAATGTTAGAGACTTTGATTTGAAGGCTGCTACAGTCCTACTAGAGTTACTCTGAGAAATACTTGTTACTCAAAGTTGAATATAAAACATAGCACAAAATTTAATCACGGAGCTAATGCGCCAGCTTAATTTACATGTTAAAGTTAAACATAAGCAATCTATCGACTCTTGGTTCACATATATACGATCGATATAAAAAATATATCTCTTGTAAAAACAGATTTAGCTCTGTACAGTACCCGTACTGTAGTACTGTATAATAGACAGTAGTATATATAGTGTAGAATGTATTTGCAATGTTATTTGTATGAGCTTGATGTCGTCCTGTGCAGTAAGCGCGCGCGCACCGCGCAGCAAACAAACTCGACATGAGCTCAAACAAGCGAGGCTGGTGGGCTACGATGCGGCCTCCTCCGGATGCCGAGCGCGGCGAGCAGCGCCTTCACGAGGCCAACCGCCGTCTGGCACGACGCCCTCGCCCGGCATCTCCTCCCCTTCTTCAGCTGGGACGAGCGGTACGACGGCGGCGGCGATATTGGCGGGAGTTGATGAAGAGCCGCCGTCATCTCGGCGGGGGTGGGCGACACGGCAGCCGTGGCGCCGCTCTTGGGCGTGCCGGGCTTGGACTCCCACAGGAACGGCACGGCGCCGGGGCGCAGGCTGTAGTACACCCGGAACGACGCGGCCGCCAGGCTCGACCGCTCCATCGCCGCGGCCACCTCGCCGGCGACGCTGCCGGCTCTCCTGGTGGAGATCGGCCGCAGAGCGAGCTGCTGCTGCCCCTGCTGCTGCTTGGGATAATCCATGAGCAAAAGCGGTAGCTTTATTTCAGCGGCAGGAATTAATTTCACGGGAAATCCAAGATCATCAAGCTTGCAATGATCGGAATGAATGTGCAAAGCTAGCAGCTAGCGCTCAGCGCAGCAGCAAGCGAAGCTTAGGACTTTATAGACGCAGTGACGCTTTGACTTGTGCTAGGCTGGATTCGGTACGAAGCTGCTGCTGGCCACGCTAGGCAGGAACATGAGGTTAACAGAGAGCGTGAGTTGGAAGCTAGCTAGCCCCGATTCGATCATTTGATTAATTAATCGAGAATCGGGTTGTACTGGTCGTCGTGAATAATGATCATTAAGCAGCTGATGATGCAGTATTTTTATTATATTAAAACTGGCTTCATTCAAGAGGACATTGGGATGGAGATGGGCGGTCGCGCTCCGAACGCACTAACTGAAGAAATAAACCTTGCTTTGCACAGTACAGACAGCCGATGCAATACTTAAGCATTGTTCAGGACTCGATGATGGTTTTCTTTACGTAGTTGTTGCCTTGTTGGAAGTTAGTGATAAAGCAACGCGCTTAGAATTTACACATGCATTGGCTCTGCTGTCGTTTTGTTCCCTGAATGTTATTTTCAGACGACAGTGTCGTCTCACCTCACCTAGCTTCATAATTTAACTGAAAAAACTGTGAAAAAATAATTTAACTGATGAAAAGGGCAATCCGGTGACTCATTCATAATTTTACTACTTGCAATAGTACAGGGCAACGATCATCATATGCAGTGATGCACTACTGTCCTGACTCCTGAGACCAAATTTGAATTGTTATCAAGAGTTCAGAGTTCATGAGCTGCCTTTTCTGAAGCAGCAGCAAGTACACTGCGCACGAGTGCACGACGATGTCGTTGAACATAGTTTTACAGGTCGTCCACTTCAATCCGTTGGTTTTTATCAAGTACGGTAGTTGGCCCGTTACGTTGCTACCTTAACCTTTGTCCGGGTGCTGATCACTACTAGCAATTTGAGAATGGCTTCTTTTGCCGCCCTTGTGACTGATGCCATTTCGTCAGAAAATTCAGACGACGAGATCGTCCGTTTGTCCCTATCGCGCGTTCCAGGATTGGCGCTCTTGGCCGATCGATCGGTGACAAAAACGTCTCACCAAGCAATGTGACTAGCTACTGAGATCAAGCTACTCATCACATAGGACACACTTGTTTTAGTGGGCAAGCTCCTGTAATTAGTCTCCGTCGCCGCGGTTAGGTTAACTAACCATATTGCTAGGTCCAAGCTCGAAGCAGCTGTACCTGCTGCTGGAGTCGCATGGCTCCTCTAGCTCATAGTCATAGCACCAGCCAATCGGTATTGCAGGCATGTGTCGTGTCTCATCTCACCACACCCAGCAGCTAATAGCATGCAGTCTTACCAGGGGAAAAGCATCCTACCGAACCCTGAAACTACTGAACCTGTTTCATACGACTTGGAAGTATGCTGCATGCTCATGGAGTTGCAAGTTGCAGCAGCCTGCAACATCATGCTAAACTAACCCACTGCATGTTTCAGAAATTGTGGGTCCTGCTCCCTCCCTGCCGGCTCAGACGACCAAGTTGTTGATGTGCCCTCGCAACGGCGATTGACGACTGTTTCAAAATCAAAGCCTCTATGTTGTCTGCTAGTCTAAAGGGACTAATAAGGGAGCATGATTAGAGTTTGTCAGTTTCTTTATGATATATGGCAAAGTTTCAGAGAAGATTGAGAAGAGTGTGAGTTTTATGTAGATGAAACTTTCTTAGATTGGTTTCCAACTCTAGAGTCGTAAAATTAAATATATATGAAATTAAAAAGATAAAATTATGCATTAATTAAGAGTGACACGGGTAAAAAGTAATAGGAAATTCATATACATGTCAAGGCTTTTTAAGGCTTGGTCCGGCCTAACTTTTGCTGAGGTCCCACGTATAGGTCTTCTTAACTACTTCCATTCCACTCTTTAAGATTGTTGATGAAATAACATATAATTTGGGACGAAGGGAGCAGTATTCTTGGAATGACTCCCCCATTAGCTTATATATAAGAAAGATGCTCTAGGTTATTCTAAGTTTAAAAAATGTTCAATATCAATAAAATATAGAAATTGTACTTTCTCATTTTGTAACGTAATGGAAATATCATTATTGTCTCGCTTATTTGAAACTAATGTTCCCCTAGGGCTAGGCAGTGTCCCAGGATGAGGCTAATACGAAATTTAGAAGAATAAAAAAAGAGAGAGCGATAGAAATGCGTGGAAAAGAACGGCCCAGCAGAAGGCCTGTGGGGCTGCTGTCCCTGGGCCGAACAACCCCGGACGGGCCTACGGCCTACCGCCGTCTGCGGCATAATTCCGTTCACCTTCACCCGCGTGCGCTGCGAAACGTACTGCTACCGCCGCCACCGCCCGCCGCCGCCGCCCTACGCCAGGTGCCGAGGCCTTCGTTGGTCTTCGCCGGCGACGAGCTCTCACCAGGTATTCCCACCCATTCTCTTCCTTTCCTGCTCTGCGAAACCGAGAACCCAAACCCTAGCTTAAGTTATTTGGCTATTTGATGCCTACTAGGCTACTAACTTCGATTTTTTTTTGCAAAAAATGTCGGGTTTACATTGTACACCCGTGTCCCTTTACTGGGTCTGCCCCTGCCCTAGGTGCTAGCGCAGTGCATTTTTCGAGAATTTGTGGTGCTGAACTGAACCCCCATGACACAAGCTAAGCCTGCCCCTGGTGGCAAGAGGAACTGGAGCAGTGGTGGGACTGCCGCTGGAAGGAAGAACAAGGAAATCGGATATGACAAAGCAAAAGGAACCACCAGGGTTGCTGGTTGGAACAAGGGCGAGAAGAAGAAAGAAGACAACGGGCGCCAAGTAAGAGCGGGATTGACCAGGCGATGGAGTGAGGAAGTGCCCCGGGCTGGTATGAAGAGGGCTGTGTCTGGGCCTGACAGGAGGAAAAGGAAGTTCGATGACGACCCGTGGGATGATGATGGTGGCGGCGGTGGCAAGAATGTTTCGTCGTCCAAATCAAAGTTTACCAGAAAGACTGCATCCACGATAAACCGTCGAAATGTTTCTTCTGGAAAAGGTGACAGATTGAAGTCTCACAGTCTGTATGAGGATGATTACCGTGCAGGGAAAAGGAGTACCAGTAAAGTTTCTGATATTGGTAGAGGGGTCAAGAGTCGACTTGGGAACTCTATAGCATCCAAAGGGAAGAAGTTTGATGCAACCAAAGAAGTCAGGCGTGCAAAGAAGGGTGGTGCTAAAGAAGTTGATTTGGATCACGAAGCTGCTGATAGCAAGAAGTCAGATGACTCAGGTCTTATTACTGAAGAAGAGAAGCCTCGCCCTCGCCTTACTAGAGTACTGGACCGGACTGGGAAGAAAATAAAGCCTGCTAAGAAGGTTGTAGTTCCTGATACTGAGGAATCTGCTCCTCCTAAGAAGAGAAAGCGAATGAAGCTAGATCCTTATGACACTTCAAACAAACGGATTGAAGATTCTCCTGTCCAGGATGGTACGAATTCTGAAGTTTCCAGTGCAGAGAAGGTTCTCGTGAATTGTACACCTGAAGAAGAGACTGAAATGTCAATAAATGCAAAATTTCGTGCTATACAGCCAAGATCCTCAATCCTTTCATATGTGGAAGATAACGTATGCACTATTCGCCTCTCATCAACCTTCTACCCTTTGATTGCATGTGTGACATTCTCTTACTGTTGTTTGCAGTTACTAGGTCGGAGGCGTTTAAATGAGATAAAAAACGCTGGTTACAATGTCAAGATTTCTTCTCCTCTGGATAATGTTCCCTTCTCAACCAGCACAGAACGTGAACGCATAGAAGAAAGTGTAAGGAATATGCTATATAATCGGTGCCATACATGTACCTTCTACTTTTGCCTTGAGTCGTTGTACAGTCATATCTGGTACCATATAGTTTCAAATGTTATCTCACAGCTTGTTGCGTGGATTACATGCTACAGTTAGTAATTGGTGTTCACATAAAACAATTAACAGGCGTTCAGAAATAAGATGGAATTCTTTGCCGCTGCAAAGATCTCTTCATCATTCCCCGCCCCAACTCTCCCAGAGATAGCATTCGCTGGTAACTGAAGGAAACAAAAATGTTTTAGCTGTCTAGGTTTATTAAATGTCTCTTAGCTATTAACACACTGAAATATTAGGTGTATCAAATGTTGGTAAATCCTCACTTCTAAATTCACTTACAAGACAATGGGGTGTTGTGCGAACATCAGATAAGCCTGGACTTACTCAGGTATGGCACAATGAAACTCTGGAAAGAACAGATAGGCAAGCGGAATATTCCTTCTTTCATTCTAATTGATTATGACTGCTTAAACTTCTCGTTCATTTGTTTGCATTATTCTTAATTGCAGACAATAAATTTCTTTCGACTTGCTTCAAAGTTATCTCTTGTTGATTTACCTGGATATGGTTTTGCTTATGCAAAGGACGAAGTTAAGGAGTCGTGGGAGGAACTTGTAAGTACCCTGAAATCTGACTCTTAGACTCTGACTGAATCTTGAAATGCTGCATTGTGCATCAAGTTTTTACTTCATATTCTTGGTTCTTACAACCAGTATTGCGAATTGTAGGTGAAAGAATATGTTTCAACCAGGGTTGGCCTAGAAAGAGTGTGCCTTCTTGTGCACACTAAACGAGGAATGAAACCGTTGGACTACGAACTTGTAGATTTGATGGAAAGGTGTGTGGTGCCTTTATTGGGCCTTCCATGCAAATACACTGTCACTTTTCTTGTTTATTTGCATGATGCAAGTAATATCATTGTCAGGAAATAAGAATAATTATTGTCCTATCCAAATCTTCTCAAAACAATTAGTTAATTTTTGAACTATATTTTTACTAGTGTGGGCTATTTTTCTGTAATTGATATGTTCAAGTGTGGAATTGTAGGCACAAGACGCCATACCAGATTGTACTGACGAAGACTGATTTAGTTTTTCCAATAGATGTCGCTCGCCGTGCCATGGAAATCCAAGAGGTTTTCCCCCTGCCAATCTATCATGCTATATGCACATTTTTCAGTTAATCGCCTAATATAATTGTTTATGCACTCAACTGTAGAGCCTGAAGAGGAATAAGTCAGTGGTAAACCCAGTGGTGAGCTTTTGAATTCATTTTTTTGTGTGTGCGCACACACACACACCCACGTGCTTTGCTTTTGATGAATCCAGTCTCATACAATGATACTCCTCCATTTAGATGATGGTGAGCTCTAAAACAGGAGCTGGCATACGCAATCTGAGAGGCGTGCTTGGAAAATTAGTGCGCTTCATCAAACCGTAGCAAAGCTGCAGCCAATTTTGGACTCTGCATGCAGTGGAGACCGTGAGAGGAGACTTGCACCGGACTGTCTTGAGTAGGTGCCGCGCTAGGTCAACGCTCTAACCAGTCCACCGCCAGAAGCTTTGGTTGCATCAGTTGATACTATCCAGACTTGCAGCAAGCATTCCCTTAGGTAGGTTATAATTTGGAGCCTAGCTGTATCACAGGCTCAGATTCGGGTAGGATTGAACTGTTCAACCTTTGAATGGATTTTGCGATGCAGGGATCACACTCTAGATTAATTCCTTGAAATAATTGAGTTTCCCCATTTGGATATACCGAATCGCACCATTTAATGTGATATGAATATATGATCATTCCTTGATGTACAATACATCATCAGTGATGATTCAGCAGTCATTGATTTTTTTATGTTCTTCATGTGAAAGATATACCACTGCCGTGCAAATTCTGCTTTTTACTCTCTTTAGTGCCAACAGCAACGGCCTGTTTGGTAAAAGTACTGCTAGTTTAGTTTATTGGCTATAAGCATGTTGAAATCAGTTGCACAGAGTGAGGAACGATTGTCTCGCTGTTCCATCCTTTCATGCACCTGCACAAAAGCCTTACATATTTTCCCCCTTCGGCTGCACAAAACACAAATACAACTCAATGCACATGATTTGAGAGGGATTGAGGTTCGGTCAAACAAAGGCTTAATGTCAAGGGTAAAGTGGTAGGTTTGTGAGTTTTGATTTGTGAAATTATAATGTACTACCGTTTAGGGGAAAAAATGTTTGTTTGGTTGGTGTCATAATTTGTCACCTTATGCTTAGTTTCAATCTTGTTTCAACGGAAAAGCAAGTTGGAGAGCAATGTGAAAGGATTATCTTCTTAGATCACAGCAAGCAATGAAAATAGACAATCGAGTGACTAAAAAAATGATCCAGAAGGGATCAAGCGCCGAACCATAAAATTTAAAACTAAATGCAATTGAACCAAGCATCCAGAATATTCATAGCTTCGTATGGCAACATATATTAAGTCGGAAGACAACTTAACAGCACGAAGAGTGAGAACGGGTCGAACCACAAATGGTTTAACATCGAGGGGATACAACATTGGTTTCTCAAAACAGGAAAAGTCCATTATCCCATAGGTGACAAAACTAAGCCCTGAAACGCATTCCTGAACTTAGGTACGAGGAGCGGCTGCAGGTGCAGCACCACCTGGGCGAGGTGGGCCCTGTCCTGGCCTCGGACCGTCATCCTGCAAGGCAAGTAAACAGATCCATCAGTTTACATTTGCTTGCCAAATAAAAGATGGCCACGAATGTTTATTAACAAGTCTGGCAAACTCCAACAGCTATGGCAGGCAGAATGGTTATCATCATAAAAAAGAGACCATTCAGTCCCAAGACATTTGACACTAGCCCACATGTGTTTTTTCAAAGCAAGGTTGTGTCACAAGTAATTGATTTATAGAGTTGAAACTACAAAAAAACATGGCACAATGTAACAAATCTTAGCAACTACTGAATGTAAAGAAGTGAAATTTATATCAAAATGTGTGCCTTGAAGAAGTTATGACTGAACAAGAAAACCAGTCATCACATACAAGTCTGTAGTGCACCAACAAATGTTTATTTACGCTTTCGTTGACGCATCCATTGCAATATATACACAGTGAATGCAACGCCTATAAAAGCGATAATAGCATGGCAATAACACCAATGAACACTTTCTATCTGGAGATAAAAAAAAAATATCATTTTTTTATGTCCCACGAAGCAAGGCACGGGATATAGATTTTTCAAGTACCAAAGAAACATGATATACTACAGGAAATTGGACAAACAGTGGCATGCCAAAATGTGTCAAATTTATATTCCAATGTGTGCACTCAAGCAGTGACAACTGAACTAAAAATCAGTCATCACACATAAGGCTGCAATGCACCAACACATGTTCATATACGCTTTCGTTGACGCATCCATTGCGACATACACACAGTGAATGCAACGCCTATAAAAGCATCAATAACATAGCACTAAGAGTATGTGGTCGCGTAACTTTCAATAGAGTTATCAGGAAACAATCAAGTTCAGACAAAAACACATTATACAATTGATATGGATATAAAGATAAGCATGTGCAAGAATTATACCCGGCGCCTGAAGCGCTGCGGGGGCTCACGGTTCCTCCTGTTCTCACGAGAACGGACACGGACAATGTGCGCATGGATTGCGCATGAGACACAGTGATGAACCTTCGCGTACAACTTGGGAAGAACATATCCTGTGCACACAAACATATTAAGGACAACTTCTCTAGATAACCTATAATTAGATCATATATTAAACTAAACTATGCAAGAAATAAGGATGTCTACAGTACCATCATGCACACAAGCCTCCTGTACATCTCTCACAGCAGCCTGCTCAACAATGTTCCTCACCAAGAACCGCTTGATAGCCTTATCCTGAAAGTACAGAAAATGTCATACATCTAATACAATATGCACAGTTCGGAACATAATTAAGCTCTAATATTGCAACTCAAGTCAAAATATGCCTGCGCACATTGCATTTGGTTTCAATATTACCAAACCACAGTTCAACACCCTGTTACAAGAGAATCAAAGCGACAAAACAGAAGGCTAAAAATTGCAGCTATGCATATGCATACAAGAATAACATGTTGAGTTTCACCTCAATTCAAGTATGTAACTAGAAGTGAATTTGTAATAAATACACAAAGTTTGACTTTGGGCAACTTAACTTTAGGCAACTTAGGAGTTGATTTAACGGAAGCAAAGTTAACCAAGAAATTATTGTCTGCATGCATTGTAATCGTGATAATTATCGACCTTTATAGCAACTAAACAATGTGGCGAACGTTGCATGTATTGTAATCGTGCGAGCTATCAACCTTTACAGCAACTAAACAATTTGGCGAACTAGACAAACTACAGGTACCAGTAGTACATTCCCTGCAGCTAACAACGGCTCGATTCATCTATTGCAAACAACCACGCTCTAAGGGAAGGGGATTATTACCTTAGGACAGCACTTTGCGCAGTTGGAGCAGCGGATGTACTTGACGTGGCCGCGCCCGTGCTTGTTGCGTCCGCCATTCCTCCGCTTGAACGTCTGCGTCAACCAACCAACAACAAAGGTTAGACATCAACGGCAGCGAGGAGTGGCTGAGGAGGGAGATGGTCTCGGAGAGCTCACCATGGCCGGGGCAGCTCCAAGCCGTCGCTGAGGAGGGCTAGGGTTCGCTGCGTGATGCGACTGCTACGGCGGCGGCTGGAGCGGGTGTGCGAGGAGGGGCGGGGGAGGAGAAGAATCCAGCGTTTTATAGTGCACCGCGAACCCTAGTGGGCTTTTATCCTGCAGTGGTTTATTCCTGGGCTTAGTTTTGGGCCTCTAGAAGTGAGATCCTACACTCGAACATTTGGCCCATCTCTCTACTAAAACAAGAAAATGTTTCCCTTCCTGTGATTTCTATTTTTTCTTGGGTGCTGTTGCTGTTGGCGTCCGACGAGAGGATAGCTCGCACGTGACATGTGCCGCCCACTTGGGCCGGGTTGAAAGAAACACCTCGAAAGAAAACTCTTCCAGGTTGAAAACCTGAAAACCAATCAGAATTCAAATGAAACCCAAAACCATTTCCCGTCACTGTTTAGCAAGAAGATTCCCTAAATCACATAACAGTCGACAAGACACGATGGTGCTCACTCACTTGAGCTCAACGGTGACGCCAGTGAACTGTGTGGCCAACCACACCACAGGCACAGATTGCCCCCTGCCCGACGGAGAGGATAAACCCCCAATAATGCCTGCAGAGATACTGTACATGCGACGCACAGTGCTGCCGCGTATTGGAGACGGAGACGGAGACGATGACTGGTGGCTGGTGACGCCGCACCTGCATTGAACCTGAACCTCGCCTCGTGGAGAGAAGGGGGGGAAAAAAACCCAAGTGCATGCGTGACTCAGAAATCACAATACCCCTGTCAGCCCGTGCGACAGATGGTAGTAGGAGGAGGGGAAAAAAAGAACAAGATTGATGTTGCAGGTCCGGCCAGACAGTGACCTTCCACCAAGCATATATTATTAATAATATATCATCAGGTTTAAACCACAAACAGGGAGGCTCATGACGCTTAGAATACACTCCACTGTGCCGCGCGCGTCATCCTGACCCGACAACGAGCTAAAGACCTGGAGCAAGCACCGATGCAAAACCAAAAGGCATGGCACGGCACGGCAGGATGATATCGGCTGCCGCTGCTGGCTGTTGTGTGACAGGACAGGAGGAGCCCAACGGCACGGATAGGGAGGTAGACCGTAGACGAAGGCCCCCCGCCGGCGAACGGCGACGGGGACGATTTGAAAATGCCTCCCTCGACGGCCGTGCGGTGCGGCGGTGTCTGTGGTCTGTGGAGAAGAGAGAGCAGGAGCGGCCGTGTGACGGCTTGTCGGCTACTGTGACGTGTGCCGCCATGTTTTCCTCGCTCGCCTTCTTTTGGGAGCACAATCATTGGGTTTCGCTGGTCAGGCTTTGCTCGGCCCCACCAGGCTGGCCCGGTGGGCCCTCTCGTTCGGGCGTCGGACCGGCCGGGCCGTCAGTCCGTCGACGCCAGTTTCATCGGATAGGCCTGCTCGGGCTGATATGTGCTGGTTCAGGTTCTATTTGTTTTCTTTGTTGCTTTCATTCATTCGTCAATCAGATTCATTATTATAATAAGCTCTCAGATAATAATTCGTTTTGTTTATTAAGTGAGGAAGGAGACACTATACCTGTAAATTAATCCTATGGTTTAATTGCTGTGTTACTTACAGTCCACCAATAATGATAGTTCTGTTTACCCGCAAATTAAACAAAACTTAATTAGCAAGATGCTCACGCATACTACATGTAGCATCGCCATCATCATATACTACGTACTACGTGTGCCACGAATGAATACCATATTATAATAATGTACTAGCAGGAAGTAGTATCGTCTCAAGGCGCTATATATTCTACTGACCAAACCGCCGCTAGCTATGACAAGTGGCGATTAATAATCTACTAGTAACTTCCAAGTGGTGGCTGTAAACCTAAACTCCAAATTTGAGCACACTTTTAACAAGACAAGATCGGTGCTCATTTAGCTAGGCCAGTAACGTGGCTAGGTTACTAGGTTTGGGCCTAGATCAAACGACTCTAGATTCGGTGGTCGTTGTGTTTGCTCGGGAGCGAGTGTTAGGTAAATAGCCATGTTGACTTTTCGTCGTGACACTCACTCTATCTCCTGCACCACCCTGGTGATGTTCGGCTGATTGTTCTGTTTCAATTTTATCATATTATTATGTGAGAAAAAATAAATCGAAATACGACTGATAAGTCAAACAAACATGGTGCACATTTTTCACGCATCATCCTACTAGCTACTCTCCCTCTTTTCTTAAAATAGTGTCGATGTGGTATGCGTGCAAGTTATTTTTTAAAAACTTTGACTAGGTTTGTACAAAATACGTGTAATATTTATATCTCTAAATAACTCTATTAAGAAAGTATATTCAAAGATCTATCCAATAATATTAGTTATGTACCATAAATATTAATATTTTATTATATATATTTAATCAAAGCAAAAGATTTTTGATTTTTTTTCGAAGCAACAATGACTTTTTTAAGGACAAAGTGAGTAGCTCAACATATTAAAACGCACTGTGCTTGCAGCCGCCATGCGCTTCCGCTGTCACGGAATTTCAGCACGCACGCAGGTGGACCATCGCGATCGTTTGGAGATCGCATGCACACGGGACGTATATATCTTCCACTCTCGCGTATACATATCCACAAAACTAACGCCTAGTGGTGTGCATGTAGTGTGTCGTGGCCATATGTATACGGCACCTAAGTCAGATCAGACGTACTGCCGCACTGTGCGTTGGGCAAAAGTCGTCGGCCTCCAATCAATCCCATCCCATTCCAGTGATGACCAGAAGCTACAACGGACGGAGGGATCGCGGGGACAGGTGACCCGACGAGCCCTTGGCATGGCATTGGCAGGTCAACCCCGGCCACCCTCCGGCAGGAGACTCGTTGAAGAAGCGCCACGCTACGCTACGCACGCACGACCGACACGGCCGCATGGTTCTGGTGGCCGGCCGGGCGTCTCGACGCGGGCACCATGCACGGCGGCTCGGATTTACGCCCCGTCCCGCCGGCCGGATCGCGTCACGGTACACGTTGAATTCCCGCCGGCCCGCGCGTCTGAACCGCGCAGCAGCCAGCAGACTTGCGGGTATGTTCCCGCGGTCCGCACTGCACCAGGCCTGTCGCCCGCGACCGTGTCCATACTCCGCGAGGCTGACCAATTTTCGTAGTGCGGCAGTGGCAGGGCGCGCGGCGCGGTCCGCGTTCGGGTCGGCACGGGCGGGCGGCGCACGGGCCGTGAGGTGAGGTGCGGGGCTGGCAGTGGCAGCAGTGGCGCCGGCCGCGGAGTCACGCAGGCGGCAGCGGGTCTCGTCTCGGACGGCGCGGAGCCGAGTGGAGCGGAGGACCTGGACCCGCGTGACGCGACGAATTCCTCCTGCCCCGCGAGTCCGCGACGTGGGGGGACGGGCAGAAAAAGGAGGCGGCGACTGGGGCTGGCTGGGGGTGGGGGTGTGGGGTGGCCGGTAAATTTTCAAAGGAATGGATGGACGATTCCGCGTGAACGGAACGGCGTTCCCCGTCGTTGGCCTAGTGGGGGTGGGCTAGGACGGGTAGTGCGGTGCGGTGCGGGAAAAGAGGGGATAGGGATAGGGACGGCCCAAAACCACGTGGAATCCCGTGGGCCCCGCGGGGTGGGAGGGGCACGCGATGCGAGTGATGTGGAGGAGCCGTGGCCGTCGCGGGCCCCACGTCGTTGGCGCTCGCAGCTCGCTCGTTACCCTCGGCCGATGCCAGTCAAATACGCCCACTGAGCCCGAGCCTTCCCTTACCCTTGAGATAATAAGATAATAACAACACAAAGTGCAGTGCAGCAGTATTTTAATTCCTCTCCCTCGTCCTGAATGAAACCGGAGGGTTTGCTAGGTCCACCGTGCAATCGCCCCCGGCTCGGCTTGCTTTAATCCTTTTTGTTGTGTACATTTTGGTGCTGGTTCTATGCGTGAATACGTCACCTAAATGCTCAAAAGTTCAATAGCATGTACTAGCATCTTGTCATTTTGGATTGAGCATTCAGCTTTCAGGGTTTAAGGAACAATTTCGTTTGTGACTTGGTGTGCGTGTATGCTTTCCATTAATTCATGTGTATTCCACAGGTCCCGCCCGTTTGACAGACATACTAGAGCTGATTCTTGGTTGAATTCAACAGAAACTCTGTCAAACGGTTTTTCAGAGAGAAGTGATTCTCTGCTAATTCTGTAAAGTGATTCTTTGGAGTGAATAAGAGGCTGAGAGCTGGAAATAGTAGTTTCACCTGATTTTATAAAGTGATTATCCATGTTAATTGTAATATTTTATACTAAAGAATCAAAGAGAATCACTTTCAGCAACAGAATTACTTTTCTCAGAGAATCAGAATCGGATATAGCTCTACCAAACTGTCCCTCCAGTATGGTAAAAGAAGTCGTTTCAGACAGCGACACGGTCTTCAAAATGTAACTTTGATCACTTGTTTTTTAAAAATATTCATTAGAAAGTGGTATATGTATATTTTTATGAAAGTACTTTTCAAGACAAATTTATTTATATGATTTTTACATCTCTAAACTCAACAATTTAAAAGTTATTCATAATTTATATTCCCAATGTTTGACTCAAACCTTGTCCAAAACGACTCCTTTTACCAAACTGTAGGGAGTACAACAGTAACATGCAGGCATATGCAGCTCGTCAACGTTTTTTACACTATATTGTAATCCATGAGGATGCAAGAGGGTTCATCCTCGTATAACCGTACAAATTAAGTCGATTTACGGGTTCACAAATAAACTAGCTTACATCCCTAACTATCCATTGCGGTAGGATACAAGGTCTGCAAAAATCAATAGGCCTTGTTTGGCTGCACAGAAACACACCCCAATCCACGTGGGTTGAAGCGGATTGGAGTGTAACTTAAACTAAATTACACCACAATCCTTCCAACCCATGTGGATGTGTACAACCAAATAAGACCATAAATGGAACATTCTATATAAAGCAAAGCACCAAATAAACTCTTTTCTAAGAACTTTAGTCTTTATTGTTATTTTTCTTTTCTACTACCTATTTGCGAAAAAATTCCCTACTGAAGCCTCACCATTAAGTAATTTGGTCACGCTATTCACATGGCAAGAAGGGAAGACATTTGGACCATGTGGCAAAAGAAACAACATTTAAATCGAGGTTGTCCAATCAAATGTATACTTACTTCATTCAATGTGGCCAATATATGCAGTTTTATATCATTATAAGCACCTTCATATGTATTAGCTTTAGAAAATGAAAATGGAAAGACTCTTAGAAATATATCCTTGGATATTAGTGTCGACATGAACCTGTCTGCACCTGCAATTTGTGAGCGAACGAACCATCTCCTCTAGGATCTGGATCTGTCTTATTGACCGGCTAAGGCTGGACGAAAAACTCGAAACTCGCTAGCTCGCTCGTTAATGGCTCGGCTCGGCTCGAGCTCGACTCGTTTTATAATGAGCCAGCTTGTTTTATAACAAGCTAGCTCGATTTATAACGAGCCAGCTCGAGCTGTCTCACGAGCTGCTCGTTAGCTCGTACAAGCTAATGAATCCACAAGTCAACAAACTTAAATTAGCTCTCGTAGAATGTCCAGGCGTCCAACAATATGGTAAAAATCATATTTGTTCTCACGTGTTATTCATATACAGGTAAAAAGATATAATCATATAAAAGAAATTGTATTTTTACACCTGTATATTATTTTTTGTTACATTTACAAATACTTTGACAAATTATGTTTTCTATGATCTGGCTCGCGAGCCAAACGAGCCAGCTCGAGCTCTATAACGAGCCGAGTCGAGCTGCTCTTCTAGCTCGTTAGTATAACGAGCCGAGTCGAGCCAGCTTGCTAACGAGCCGAGCTGTAACGAGCCGAGCTGTAACGAGCCGAGCTGGCTCGATATCCAGGCCTATGACCGGCTTTGGTCGACTCCAAAAAATGTATCGGGAGTTGAGAGTTAGTCGTCTCATAAGAGTGAATAAGTTCCCCGGTAATAACATTGGCTCAAGGTCGTAGGAGCAGGCGATTAGATAATGTTTTGCTCACATTTTTCTGCTATGCCCATTGACACAATACAATCAATCAGTTTTCACATATTATATAGCTATCTTATACTCTAAATACTTCACATAGCTTTACATGACATATTTGATGCATTCTCTATTAAATTGTTATATATCCTTTATCATTAAACAAGTCTGAACACATTTCATCTAAAATCTTATCAATAGTGCATCATTGTTCTAATCTCTAGATAATTATATATATCTCTAGTCTACACATGTTATCTCGAAGGTTGTACAAGTCGAACATCAAGTAAGAAAAGGTACAAATATTACACTGCAATTTGCGAAGCTCTTTGCAATATATCCATGACATGGGGACCACATGTTTTATTCGTATTTTCCTCCTTGCACATAACATTGTCAATGTGTTTTCTCATTATATAGTTATCTTATCCTCATCAAGGTATTTCATGCAGCATTATATGGCAACATTATGGATAGACTCACCATTACACTATTAGAATATCTCCTTTTATCATTCTATGTGCCTTAGGTCTATCACAACATGTCGCTAGAGTAGTAATGCCTAAATAGGAGAGAGAGGATACAAGCATCACGACCCAAGCTACAGCATGCAGTGCCAACTCCAGAAGAACTTGGAGCGGCATAGCTACTTGCACCAATGCCTACTTTGTGAAACGTTGATAAAACTACTACTCTGATCCCACTTCTCCTCGTTGCATTATTGTAGTATAGACTGTTGAGGATTTTTTAAATAATTTTGATGTCTGGTTTTGCATGCTTGGAGAATACGGTAGTAAAGCTCCACAATGCAACGTTCTAGACTGATGCGGGTTACTGTTTATGGGGCCCTAAGATTCTTTTGAGCACCGCTCCACATTGTGGAAGGCCTTAATATGCTGCAGTTGGTATGCTATCTCTGTCTTGTGACCATTCTCTTCTAAGATTAACCTATGTAGCTCTACAAGCATCATCAATTTGTTATATTAAACTATTATCCTACCACTTACCATTTTAGTTGTCTTCACATGTTGTAACAAGTACATTACCTAATGTATCACCATTCTCTCCTCGAGATTGATCTATGCACTACACATATTATTGATATGTTTTATTAAATCACTATCCTTACACATGCCATCTTATGTGCCTTAACGCACATTTGACATCGTGGTTTCTCCATCGTATCACAATCACATCTACAGTATCGCTATCCAGCTCCTTTATACGTTATTGATTGTTTCATCCATTCTACATGTCTTAACACCTTGGAGCCAGAACGTTATCTATATCACATCACTATTCTATCCTCTAGATTATTTTATGTAAATATACTTCCTCTGTTCCGCTTTGACCGTTGTGGCAGTGAATTTTAATGTTTGCATTCATAGACCCTGCCTTGAATTTAGACAGACCGAGAGCATCCACGTTTATGGAGGTTTTGCTACACCTACTAAGATACTAAAGCAACACAAATAAAAGGGATAGAGATAGTATTCAATTTATGAATTTTTATTAAATTATTATCCTGTCACTTACCATTTTACATATGTGCGTTATCCTGCGCTAAATGATGTGTTATCTCTATCATATTATTGTCCTATCTCCAAAACTGTTCTACATAACTCTACACCCATCAGTGACATGTTTTATTAAATCATTATCTTGTCATGTAACTCTACATGGCATAACATGTCGTAACCGATGTTCATCTTTATATATTTCTATTATATCTTGTAAACCGTTCCGTATAGCTTCACACAATAGTATTGACTTATTCAATTACATCATTATGCCACATCTTACATCATTTTACTTGTCTTAACACGCTAGTCGATGTTTATCACCACCATATCATTTTGTATACTCCAAATTATTTATGTAACTTCACGTTTTATTAGTGTGGTATACTGGTATGTAGCATAAATATGTATAATTATTTTTTAGATAATGAAAATATATCCGACTTCATCTCTTGTCAACAAGAGAATCAGACCACTTATTACACAAAAGTTAACTAAATAAAAGTCCCACTCAAAACTCGATTCTAACATTATGAGGTCATCCAAAGGAAGCAAAAAACTTCACTGTAGCCGCCTCAAGCACTTGACAGATTTGAACAATACGTTCTTTATTAGCTTCAACTCGCCTGTAATTGTGCCCATTGACGTAGCCAATATGTTCCTCTGAATACAACCTGCAAAAAAGTTTTTGATAGAGACTTGTCAAAAACAACTTCATTCCTCGTAAGCCATATTGTCCAACAAATGGCTGCACACCCTATCAACAACAAGCATTGGTTTGAAATTCCCCCTTGTTTGTACCACCCGTAAAAAAGATCATGGACATCTTTTGGAGGTTCCAAACCGAGTACAAAATAAGTCACTCTCCATAAAAAATTAGCATATAGACAATCAAAGAAGAGATGTTTAATTGTTTCATCCTTAGAGCAGAAAGCACACATTTTGCTCCCGTTCCAATTTCATCTAACTAAGTTATCTTTAGTTAGAATAATACTTATATATTCATTGTTTCATTCCTTAGTGCATTGATGCGTGGTAGCCAACTTGTGATCTCTAACTTCTACCATTAGGGTACCGTTTTCAATTTTTTTCATATATGTAGTAAAGGGTAAACCTTAAAACCGTGGAAAAGAAACCACCACATGGAGGCATGGAGCACCCCCAAATGAGCAGATCCTGAGGTACCTAGTACGGTGCCTTTGGGCAAGAGATATTTTGGGCATGGGCGCAATCTGTGGTACGAACACGGGGGGCATGCCAATTCACCTACCGGCTGCCTGCTTCCTGCCTGCTTTGGCTTTGCTTTAGCCCAGCGACCTTCTATAAAAAGCTGCCCACTGCGTCTCACTCTGCTTCCCCCGATACCTTCTCCCTGCGACTTTTCCTTCCCTTCCCTTCCTCGCACGACGAGTGACGCCGACCATCCCCCAACCCCAAGCCGCGGAGCCGCACCAAATCTCACCCGCATCCTCTAGGGTTAGGGTTGTGCCCCGCAGCCGTGAATTCTGTTGCGGAATTTCTCATTTCCTGAGTTGAGAATCGCAGCTCTCCGATCGGTTCGCTGGGGGGAAATTGTTTTTTTTTTTCATCCTTCCGTGTGCGGAGGGCCTCTCTGAAGCGTTTGGGCTGTGGCTATTCCCCCCCTAGGTTTTTTTAGGTAAGAATCGCGGCTCTCTGGAACGTTCGGGCTGGAATTTATTTGGATCCTTTTCTGACAGAAATGTTGCGGATTTTTTTTTTTGTGGAAAAAGGTTTAAAAAAATCGCCGTCGTTTGTTCATCACGCGGCTGCGGAACTTTAAGCGGTGGTGGAAGTTTCGTGCCTCGGCGTGGCCCCCGTGCTCCGATTCCTGATCACCTGCGCGCACCCTATGAGCTCGGGGCGCGCGGGCTGGAGCTCCCGCTGCTCGGGCACGCGCGCGGGGTGCCCGTGTTAATGCCTCGGCTGTCCTGCAAGTTCGCGGACCCCGACAGCGCCGTTTCCTCAGCGCCGGCGGCTGTGCGCCGCGTGCGGCCAGACACGATGAGCTGCGGCAGCGACGGATGCCGGGACGGCGGCAGCAGCGGCAGCGAGGAGTTCAGGCGGCCGCGGCCCAGCAAGGTCGCCGCTGATGATGATTCGGTGGCGCCCGCACGGAGCTCGGATGCCGCGGCGCCGGCGTCCTGGATCGACAGGAAGCTGCTTGTTGATCCCAAGATGCTGTTCGTTGGGGACAAGATTGGGGAGGGAGCTCACGGCAAAGTCTACAAGGGGAAGTAAGTAAAGATGTTTTTGAGACGTGCATACCCGTGCCTAATTTTTCACATGTCTGTGGTCCAAGTCATAGCTACTTTATCAGTTGGGCTGATCTTGAAGTATCTGCTTTTAGTGGTCATTTTAGTTCTTCTTGAATTAAATGTGTGTTATGTACTAGACCCTTGCTAAAAATGGCTATTAGTATGCTTCAAATTAATTAGTTTCTCAGGGTGCCCAAATCCTCGAGGTGATTATAGTATCGCGCAGACTCATGGCTGGTACTCAATTCACGCTTCCAATATTTTGTTGGGTTTTTTTATCAGGCAGGAGGATACTCTCTTTTTTTATTTATCAAAACATTAGTTAAGAGCTGTGCCATTCTTGAGGACCTTGGAGGAAATGCTAGTCATGAAAGCAGTAGAGAATAGGCCTCCAATAATCTCCTCTCCAGAGAAATACCAATCTGTCATAGATGACTGTTGGTACCATCACAAGTTCAGATGACATTCTCTCTACACGAGGGAACTTGTGCCATTTAATTCTTCATAATCATTTTTCTAAACTTATTCGATCAGTTTCTTTTTGTTTGCCTTTTAGTATATTTATTAAGTCATATCAGTAATCTTGTTTTTCTTGTATGCTTCAAATAGGTACGGTGACCAAATTGTAGCGATAAAGGTTCTTAACCGTGGCAGTACCCCTGAAGAAAAAGCAACACTTGAAGCCCGTTTCATTCGGGAAGTAAATATGATGTGTAAAGTGAAACATGAGAACCTTGTCAAGGTACTTCCTGGTCTGAATGTTATGCCTGTGTGGCTACACAAACTGTCAATTCTTTTGGGACCTCCTCACAACAGTTTTATGCACTCCTGCAGTTCATTGGAGCTTGCAAGGAACCATTGATGGTGATTGTTAGTGAGCTACTACCAGGGATGTCACTGAAAAGTTACTTGCATAGCATTCGGCCTAGCCAACTAGATACACACACCGCAATCGGCTATGCACTGGACATAGCTCATGCAATGGACTGTTTACATGCCAATGGCATAATACATAGAGACCTGAAACCTGGTAAGGATGCTTAAGCTATTTGACTTTTGGTGTTCTACTCGTTGATCCTTTAGTTGCAGCTTTCGTTTTAGGTCTCTGTGTGTCAATTCGAGTTTGTTTTGTATTTCCAAATCATGGTGTTCGATCTTCAAATAGATTATCTTTAGCCACTCAAAATTTTCAGTGAGGTGTTTGCACATCTACTTATGTGTTGTCATTTTCCCCACTTATTGTAAGACCTACAGGATATGCATTTGGATATTCGCAAGTCTATATCAGCATGACAGCACCAGCTTTACTTTCCTTCTCATGGTTCTACTTCAAAATGTTGCAATCTGTTTGGTCTTTTGCTTTGTTTCCTTGACCTTCTTGGTTCCTCAACTAGTTGGTGTTTACGTTGCTTTAAATTCCCTATACTTATTTATCAATATATGTGCAGATAATTTATTGCTTACAGCAAATCGTAAGAAGCTGAAACTTACTGATTTTGGACTTGCACGTGAAGAAACTGTGACCGAAATGATGACGGCTGAAACCGGGACTTACCGATGGATGGCCCCAGAGGTTGTAAACAGCATTTTCTGTATTTACTTAAAGCTAGTGGCTAGTGCAATAACATACTGAAACCAAAACCACAGAAATTTTTTGCTCCTGTAGTAATGTGCCAGGCTGCTAGCTGTATCATCTTTTGATGGTTTTTGGTACCATTTATTTAATAAAAAAGGTTAACTCTAGTGCTGATCTGTGCAAAGGGTAGCTCATATTCTTTCTTTATGTGATTGTGCAGCTATACAGCACAGTCACACTTCGACGTGGTGAGAAAAAGCATTACACAAATAAAGTGGATGTGTACAGCTTTGGCATTGTTTTGTGGGAATTGTTGACCAATAGAATGCCATTTGAAGGCATGTCGAATCTACAAGCTGCATATGCTGCTGCTTTTCAGGTAAGGATGAAAATACTATTGCCCATACTTGCACAAGTTAGTAATGCCTCCTTTTGTGGATAAAGCTGTTAGCCTCTTACTACTAGATGCTGTGGCCAAGAAATTGTTTGTACTTGTATACTTAAATTCCTCATTGAAGGATTTGCTTGGCTGCCTAAAGTGTTAAGGCTAAAATGTTAAACATTAAATGACAAATAATTGTTTCCAAAGAAGCATTGTTTTGAATTTGATGTTGTCATGGAAGGAAGTTTTGAAATTTCAAATTCTTAACTTTATGTGCATGATGATGACTGGTCTGCTGAATTTGTTTTACATAAATTGTTTGGAATTGAAGAACCAGACGCTAACATATCTTGATAGTAGTTTCCATGGAAACATGTATCATAGCATCGTCCAACTGGTTTACATTAACATAATTGCCTTTCTTTAACAAATCTCTCCATTTTTGCCTTGTAATACTGTGAACAATCATACCTATAGTAGCTATTTTTGACATTATTTTTCAGATGCACTACACTGTTGTTCACGATTGCACTCTACTGATGTTGATTATATTTTTCTCTTGTTTATATGAACAGCAAAAGCGCCCTACCTATAGTAGCTATTTTTGACATTATTTTTCAGATGCACTACACTGTTGTTCACGATTGCACTCTACTGACGTTGATTATATTTTTCTCTTGTTTATATGAACAGCAAAAGCGCCCAGCTCTCCCTGAGGAGACCCCCCAGGAGCTTGTGTTCATAGTACAATCATGCTGGGTCGAGGATCCTGGCATGCGGCCCAGTTTCAGCCAGATCATCCGAATGCTTGAAACTTTCCTGATGACAATACCTCCACCCCCGCTTTCAGAACCAAATGAAGACGAGGAATCGGAGGAAACAAGGTCGTCACTGAGCAGTAGGAGCTCCTCTGGCTCCTCGCTCGTTTCTCGCGCGACAAGCAAGCTCTCGGTCGTCCGCCACCTCTTCGCTTCAAAGAAGACTGGCAATGGGAAGGCGTGATGCGCCATGCCCTGAGACGTTTTCCTTCGGTGCTGTAAAGATGCTAGCCTAGGTGATGCTTAATACAAGAGGGAACTTGTTCAGTGTAGAGTAGCTGTTGTATTGATGATACAAAAGGAAAGTCGAAGCGCAACTACATAGCTTGCAGCTGCTTTACTGGAACCTGTCCATGCTTTGCCTTCGGCCATCCATTCCCTTAACTGCACTGCATGTCTGCATATTTGGCGCCACTGCAATGAAACGAATTGCAAACGATATCCAAATAAACCCAGACAGGATGATTCTTTGGTACAAGTCAATACAACATCGAACCATATCTTTTAACATGATGATATACCAAAATTGCTCACTGTTTCGTCAAAGATAATGTTCACTTCACTATACTTTTGAAAAGTTTTTTGCTGATATATTTGATCAGAAAGATAACATTAAAAGATGTATATTGGGGGCCTTACAGATGGCCAGCGCAAGTATATTGAGTTTTTTGGTTCTTCTTGAATTTTGCGATCCTGTTAGTAACGCAGAAAATTTTCCCCAAAAAATGTAACACTTCTTATTCTTGCTTTAGGACAAAAATATAAAGAGAACATATACTATGAAAACCAGTCTTCTGTATAAATTATAGAAACTCTAATTAAGATCACAAGAATCTAATCTAATAGTTAGATGTGAAGATGAATTATTTTAGCACTTAAACTCTCCACTGTGTCCACGCCTGTGTGAAGAGGTTTAAGTGCTAAAATAACTCACTATCGGATTAGATTATTATGGTCTTGATTAAAGTTTTTATAGTTTGCATAAGAAGTTGCTCGTAGCATACGTTCTCAAATATAAAAGTTTTCCAAAATTGCTCTGAAATGTGAGAGACCTGTTCAAACGGGTCACCGACTGCGGCCAGCGCAGCGCACTGCAAGAGTAGCAGCGTGAAGCCCCCCCGCGCCCGAGTCCGGCAAACCACACCGTCTCAATCCCCACCCTCTTCCCGGCTCCGGCGGCCGCGCCACCATGGCTTCTCCTGCGGGGGCTAACAGCGGGGCCTCCTCCTCGAGAGGGACACCCTTGCCGTTGCCCTTCCCCTTCCCCGCTTCGGCCCAATTCCCCTCTCGCGGCGTCGGTCCCTTCCTGTCGCAGCACCATCACCCGCTGCCCACCTCCGATGGCGACGATGAGGTTGAAGAAGATGAGGGAAGCATGGACGACGACAGCGCCGAAGAGGATGATGCCGAGCTGTCCGATGGAGGGGCTCGCGGCTCGTCGCGGCGACGCGCCTTCTCCGCTCCAGGTGAATCAAGGGTTTGCGCACAGGCTTTCAGGTCTTCGTCTCTTACTGGTAGATTGGATTCTGCTGCTTAAAGCCTTGCCGGCGTTGAATGGTTAAATAAAATCGTGCATATCCATGATCAAGCCACGTTATGGTGGACTCTGAGGGATTTCCTCTATATCCCAGTTGGGATTTTAGGTGCTTCTGTATCTGGATGAAGGTGATCATTGCTGCTTGCTGATGGTACACCAGGTATTGGACGCACGGAGATGAATGGGGAAATTGGAGTAAGGTCCATCCAAGAGGTGCAGCAATGGCACCAATTTGGGCTTGCATCACCAGGAGGGGATGATCCTGGTACCATCCCCAGAGATATGAGGGCGGAGAATGGGTATGGAGTTGTCAGAAGAAGAGAGGGGGGTCCTGCATCTAGCTATTGGGACCTGCTGAGAGCACACCTCTCTGATCCTTTGACGTGGGTACCCGAACATGACTGTTGTTTTCTTGATAATTTAGTTATTTGTTGTAGAGATAACATGCCCCTTCCTCTTTCTTGATCCACACTGTAGTGTAGTCACATAATATTATATATTTGAGACTTGTACAGTGCTAATATCATGTATATAGTACCATTGTACGGTGTACCACATTGTATGATAATGCTATTTACTGCTAAATGATGATAATTTATAGTGGTTGAACTATGTTCATGGGACGTACTCTGGGACAAGTTAGCGCCCAATCATTTGTTTGGTATACTAGTTTTTGCCTCTGGCAACATCGGTCATGTTTAGCACTCTATTTTGTCAGAACTCATAGCAAAATCAGATTTCCTTACGGCATAGAAATATTACTTCTTACTAAAAAGGTTCTTCCGAAAATCTCATTTCATTTATCTCCTGGCATCTTGCAGAGGTGTTCTCATGGATGATGCGATGATCTTATCATGTGGCCATTCATACGGAAGTAGTGGAATGCAGCATGTCTACAGAATGGTATGTCAACGGAACCTTCACTTCACCCCCTGATACCGTTCCAAACTTTTGGTAGAAACTAATGTCAATTGCTCTGGTACTCCTCTTTTTAAAATTTACACGTATCTCAAAGCAATCCATTAAATTAATTAAATATCATAATTATTATTATCCATATGCATCCCGCATGGACCTGGTCCTTACAAGCCCATATAGTGCCCAGCCCAAATCCTGTCATTTGTTCGTTCAGAGTTTCTTTTCTCGGCATGTCAGTATGCCAAGATGCGGTGGACATAGATTTAGATTGTGCTGCCTCGGCGGCGGCGGCCACAACCACAACCCATTAGTGGTGTCCCTGCACTCGGGCAGTAAATGGTGGCAGACAACCATCTCCTCGCACGAAACAGAACGGCACCAAACAAACGAGAGGTAGATGGAGATCCAAATCCACTTGGGCTGGAAAGACTGTGCGTGGAGATGCGCCGCCGTGAAGAGCTCATCGCTTCGCAATCCGCATGAACAAATGGATCTGCAGGACGAAAAGAAATGGACTGGGTTTGGGCTAGGTATAGTCTAGGCCTGGAAGGGCCAGACAGGGCCGAGATGGATAATAATTAATAAAAATATTTAAGTAATTGGACGGACTGCTCTGAGATGTGTGTAATTTTTAGAAAGAGAAGTACCGGAGCAGTTCTCGAAACTATTTTGTTAAAATGTAAAATGTATTTTCTGTATCCCGCTTGTACCTACTCCTGTGGATTTGTTAGTGTTAACTGTTAAGATTTTCTTCACCCAAGTTTGCTATATTCAACAAATCACAGTTGGTTGGTTTTGGCTTTGAATGTGTGCTTTCCCTTTTGGACGTTGTTTATTAACCTCTGGTTTGACCTATACCCAGTAATGCACAGATATCGCTTCTTATTTAGAGTAATATCAAATGCATTTTTTTTTGACCAAACAAATGCATTTAAAGAGCTTGTATGAAACAAAGGTTAAGACACAAAGTCTTTCTGTTCATTCAGTATAAAAAAGCTCTATAAAGGGGGACAATGATATTATACAACAATGTTTGTAGTCATTAATTCGTTGGCGTCACACATTCCACATCGTGCGAGTTTCAATTTGCAAGAATTAACTTTACTGAATAGTCCTGAAACTGGATACCCTAACAGATCGTTGCTTACATAATGGTTTTATGGAATTTCAAGTGAATGTGGAAGCAATATATAACAGTCTCTATTCCTTGTGTGCAGAAAGCTTGTGGTAAATGTGGTCTACCGATTACTGAGGCCTCCATTCGACCAAACTTGGGTATGGATTTAAACTGAGAGTATCAGCTAAGATATGTTAAAGTACACTCTATTGTGTCAACTAGCTTGGTTGTTCATACTTATTATACGGTAAATGTCATACTAGGCATTCTCCATATGAATCTCTTTAGCTGTGGCACTAACTTATTTTTTGATAGTTGAGGATCAGAGATTAATGATATATGATATATGTATAACTTTAAGATTTTTATCCATGGATCGACTGTATTTATCAAGACTAATGCCTGCCCTCACATCTACGTCCTCCTATCAGCACAAGCAATGATATGCATGTATTAGATGTCTTCCTGTAAACTCTCCCGATTAATTGTTGTTCAGGCTGATTTTTAAACTTCTTCAATGAAACCAATTTAGTTCATATTTACCAGATATTTTGTAGCTTTCATGCATACCTGCCAACCCACATGTGATTCTTTTCTCATCTTTTTTCGTAGAATCAGTGCAATTTGTATGTAACTGGCACTTTGTAGCTTCCATTTCATCAGTTTGTCTTTTGGGTATGTTTTCAGCTCTTCGCCTTGCAGTTCAGGCATTCAAACGTGAAGAGGATTCAGCAAAGTCATTGAAAAGAAGAAGAGAGTGCCTTGAACTGGTATACACCCTTTTCCAGCTTTTCTGTCAACCTTCAAATCGGGCAGCTATATTCGTTGCACGTTCTTAAATCCATTCTACCCTATGTGAGGATAAATGTGGCGACGATGATCCAAATCGAACTGAACTTGCTAGTAGAGGTAAAGGTGTGCAGTTTCCTTTTGCTGTCTTCGACCGGGTCATAATCAAGGTATTTTATCAGCAAGACAACTAAGCGGTGACTTTCAATCACTCTGTTGTGATTTCTGCAGTAACTAGTGTGTGAAATGAACCTCTTTTCAGGGAAACAAGAGGACCCCAGAACGGTTTGTGGGACGGCAAGCAGTTGTGACAGCGCAGTGCTTAAATGGATGGTTAGAATGATTTCATCCTGATTGACCTTCCATGAATCAAGCACAATGCTTATCTCACTACTTGAAAACCTGTAATTTTTCCCACGATCAGGTATGTTGTGAAGACTTCAGACAACGCAGAGAGCGTGAAGTTACAATACCGTTCCTTGGCAAAGGTTGCTGATGGCAATGGGCCTTCTGGTCTGGTCCCAAGCAATGCCCAAAGTTCAAGCTGGCTATAGGCTACAACAGTACCGGTAGCAGTCCCCAAGCCCCTTCGTCAAGTTCATGCATTTACTACGTTTGCTTTGCCTTTGCCCCCTCCTTTTGTATCCATCCAGGAGACAGATCTTGTGAGCATGACCAAAGAAACATGTACAGTACTTTTAGCAGTGTTGGATGGAGTACTTTCTCCTTCCTTCCATTCCAATTGCGGAAACGTGTGACGTCACTGATTACGATTTACGAGGAGTAGGCTTCTAGCCGTCTGAATTTTCGTCTGTCTAGCGGTGTACGGAGTACAAGAGTAGGAGTAGGAGCATAGTTTTTCGAACCGGACCGGAGATCGAACCGGCGAGGCGATCGGTTCAATGGTTCATTGGTCCAACCGTTAAGGACTGATTGAACCGCCGGTCTATTGTAATTGAACCGATTAATCGAACCGGCAACAAATACTTTGAACCGGTGCATATATATATATATGATGTTTAATTATTTTATATATATAATTGACAGATGAAACAAGATAGTTCAACCTTTGTTGACAGATGAACCCATGGATAATTATATATATAATATAATTGTTGAAGATACCGCGTAGGCCCGGTCGCGCGCTCGTCAGTGCACCGCAGGCCGCAGCAGTTGGTCCCAGCCGACGCCCGCTCGACGCTCGCTGCAGCAGCCGCGCGGTCGCACCCCGTCGGCATGGCAGCACCTGCTCGACGCTCGCCCCAAATCAGTAGCGGAGCAGCCCCGTGCCGGCGCCGGATCTCCCGTAGCACCAGTGTCGCGTCGGCCAACTCCCCGCCCGCTCGCATGAAGCAGCAGTCGTGCCCCGCCGGGACCTCGCTCGTCCGAATCGTTGCATCGTCGCCGCGACCCACCACCGCCAGAAGCTTGCCACGGCGCCGCTAGGCCAGGAAACGACGAACGAATCGAAAAGATGGTGAATTTTTCCCTCACTCACGCATCCAGTAGCCCTAAAAGGCGGCCAGGAAACGACGAACGAATCGAAAAGATGGTGAATTTTTCCCTCACTCACACGCCAGTAGCCCTAAAAGGCACATTAGTTGAGGTTTACAGTAATACCCTTGAACAGACCACGTCCTCCCATGCACATAGAGGACATTTTTTGTCAAGATAAAAACCGCCCCGGTTCATAACGAACCGCCCGGTTCACAAAAAACCGGCCGGTTCGAACGGTTTTTAGTAGTTTAATTGCATAGACGGTCTTTTAACTGAACCGAGCCGCTATAGTCTGTGGTTCGGTCTTTTAGCGGTCCGACCGCCGGTCCGGTCCGGTCGGATTTACTATGAGTAGGAGTACTACACACCACCAGTTCAGCCAAACGATGTAGTTCACCTGTCACGTTTCACGTCTTTAGGACTGCAGCGCAGGACCCTGGTCTCTAACAACTTTCCGGCCACGTGTGGCATCCTCGGTCGTCCGATCGGTGTCGTTCCAGAACAATCCGCCTCCGAATCAACGGCGGGCTCTGACAGCCGCTCGCGCCGTGAGCCGCTTGCCCGCTATAAAGGTCTCCCCTCCGCCACGGTCCAACCTCTTTTCTCTCTCCTCCTGCCTCCGCCTCCACGCCACACACAGGATAGCCAGCGGGAGGGACGGCGGCGCCGAGCTAGGGTTTTGATCCAGCCTGGCCGGCCAGGCTGCGCCGCCCCGCCGCGGAAGCCATGGAGAGGGAGCTGCTGGAGACGTTCGATGCGGCCAAGAAGGCGGCCGACGCTACGCCAGGGGAGGGCGACTCGCCGGAGGCTGACCGCTGCCTCGACGCGCTGCGCCGGCTGCGCGACATACGCGTCAACACTGACATCCTCGTCTCCACGCAGGTCAGCGGGCGCCCGCCTCGATTAGATTGATAGATTGTTTTGGTGGCGGAGAAATCCACTCTCGTCTTGTGTCGTTCCCGGCGGATGCGTGCGGCGGTGGCAATCTCACCGTGAGCGATATCGGTCTTGTCGCATTGAATTTGGTCTCCTTTAGATATGGCTCGTCCAATCGACGGCATGTTTGCCCTCCCTCTTCTAACACGACATCGGGGAGACGCGAAGAACAGGGCCTTCGTTTGAAATTAGATCTACTGGGTTCCTGTCTCTATTTAGGGTAGATAGGTATATTCTCCTTTTCTGCACATTTTCATGTTTTTGTCTGAGGGCTTCCAGTTTTAGGAATGTTTGTAGGCAGGGGCAGGTGGCTGGCTTTTTTTAAACGACATAGTTCGTGCCTGATAGATATGCGTTGTGTCGAGGTATGCCTCCTGAATTTGCTGAACTCCGTTGTGGTCGATATGGAAATTTCATCACTTTTTTTTGGTATTGGTTGAATCTTGACTTATTCTGCAAACAGTAGTGGACTAGTGGTGTTCCAGGAACCACATTTTGTTTAGTCTGTGGTTCAATATCATAGTCAATCCACTGTTGGACATGAATTGTGCACAATGGCTTGCATTTGATTCAGTCTGTGTACAGGATTCTGATTTGGCGGGAAAGAAGGCGAGGCAAACGGTTATTTTGTTGTTTGCAGAATTTGTGGAATCTAGTTGTAATTATTTTTAGATAAAAGAAGTTACTTGAATCTAGTAGTTTTGTCGTTTGCGGATTTTGTCGGAAAAGCTTGTGGAACACGAACACGAACGTTTCAGTGTCTAATATGGTTCTTTTTACAATATATAGTTAGTTCTGATTTAGGAAGCCAGTTGGTCTGTTTAAACTTCTCTATTTTTTGGCAAAGAAAATGTTGTTACATAGCTTTCAGTTACGACATACATAATGGTCCTCGTTTGTTTTTTATGCCGCTCATTAGGTTGCTGTCCTTACATTTTATGCTTTGTTTTCAGGTTGGCAAACGTCTTCGACCCCTTACTAAGCACCCTCACTCGGGCATCCAGTCAGTCGCCGCAGACCTTTTTGGGTACTGGAAAAAGGTTGTTCTTGAAGAGTCAGGAAAGAAAAATGGCGGCTCAGAGAATGAAAGATCAAGTGGCTCTTCAGGAAAGGTTGAGAAGGCAAGGCCCATGAAGGTTGAAAAGAATCCTGCATCAGCAAGCATGAAGGTTGGGAAAAGAGATGTGGATGTTAGGGGTCAGAAGCCTGACAATGTCAAAGTTGAGAAGACCGCTAGTAATGGTTCCAAAACTCAATCTGTGAAGGTCGAAAGGGTATCCAAAGAAGTGAGTAGAACTCCTGATGCAAAGAAGCCAGCATCCGCCCCGAATGGTCCCCCAAAGCTTACGTCCCTTGTCAAATGCAATGATCCTACCCGAGATAAAATCCGGGAACTACTTGCTGATGCCTTTGCAAAGGTTTCCAGGGAGACTAGTAATGATGACCGAGATGAAGTGAGAAACATCTTGGATGAAGTTGATGCATGCGACCCATTCAGAGTTGCTGTAAAAGTAGAGTCTGCACTATTTGAGAAGCTTGGACGTTCCACTGGGCCTCAAAAGACAAAATACAGATCAATCATGTTCAACCTGAGGGCTGAAAACAACACTGATTTCCGTAGAAGGGTTCTCATTGGTGAAGTGACACCAGAGGGGCTTCCAGACGTATCCCCTGATGAGATGGCTAGTGATGCAAGGAAGCAAGAGAATATGCAGATCAAGGAGAAGGCTCTGTTTGAATGTGAGCGGGGAGCAGCACCCAAGGCAACAACGGATCAGTTCAAGTGTGGCAGATGTGGCCAGCGGAAGACAACTTACTATCAGCTGCAGACTCGGAGTGCTGATGAACCGATGACGACATTCGTCACATGCGTGAACTGCAACAATCACTGGAAGTTCTGCTGAGTGGCAGCCTGCTAAAATGTTTGCTTAGTTGTGCCGAGCACCATCATGCTGTAATGTGCTCTGTTAGTTAGCTCTGTGACTCAAAGTTCAACAGGGGCAGGCTGAACTCAGTTTTTTCGTAAACTAGGAACTGTTATCCTCTTGCTCTGTTTGTCGCTCGCTATGATCCTGATTCATTCAGATTGTACTAGTTGAACGCATAAATGTTGTTGACTTGATCATATCATCAACAGCTGTACCCTTAAGTTTTGAATGGCTATGCGGTTCATTGTAAATGTGATCGTTTGGTTGTTTTTCAGTTGTGGACGTGTGGTCATGTACTCATGTAGATATTGTAGTATTTCTGACAGCTCTGTTCTTGGGATGTTCGGATGAAGGGGGGAGTAGAATCGTGTCAAGTCAGATAATGCTGATGGTCTAGTGGTGCTCTGCTCCCATTTTGTTTCCATTGATTTGGATGAGGATCGAGATTTATATCAGATGGTGCATTAATGCTGTGATGCTCTGCCCCATTTCTATGCACCATGATGTTCATGTCTTGCACAAAAAAAGTTTTACTGGGTTGGGTTACTCTGCTTCCTGTTTCTGCTCTCGGATTGTTTGCCTGCACCAAAAAAAAAATGTGTTGGGTTGGAACTTGAAGGATAATATTCGTAGTTTGACGTTGCTGCTTCCAGAAAAGGTGTGACATGAAGGGGTCCCTTTGGACAGCCTTGGTGTGGCTCGTGTGGAAATTGGGAACCCGCTCTACTGGCTACTGGATATAATCTTTCGACAAGAGAATATAGAAGAGAAACGAAACAGGAGAGGAGAAGAGAACAAATCTGATGCTCTCGGCACGTTAGCTGAAAACGGCGCGGAGAGGAAGGAACGTTAGCTGAAAACGGTGCGGAAGGAGCATAGGCATATAGCCTCAGCTCGCCATTTTTTTTATATATAATAACTGACATATAAGTATTAATTTAACAATATCTTACATGTATAATGTTACATGGCTTCCAGCTTACAGTCCAGAGTGCCATTGCATGGGGCACTGATCAACAGTGGCGGATCCAGAATCGGCCCACGAGAGGGGTTAAATACATAGCGAGCCGAGTTTGGATCGAAATTTTGCTTGTATTTTTGGCCCTAAAAAAATTTTTGGTAGATTTTAACGTGATTTAGACTGAATTTTCCATTATTTTTCTACCCTGTGAGAGATTTTAGACTAATTTAGAGACAAATTATACTAGTAAGACCTAAAATGATATGTGTAATTTTAGGCTGGGTGGGGGGGGGGGGGGGGGGGCTGAATCCGCCAATGCTGATCAAGGTGCCTATGATGGGCAGCATTACAAGAAAACACAGTGGATACAGAATTAGAATTGAAAGCTTGATGAGCTAGCCGTGGAGTTCATTGCCCTTGGGATTTTGTGAACCTTGAATTGGTCGGTAGATAGGATTTCCCTATCGACAGTCGCCACTGGGGAGTAGTGCATTGTAGCTTGTTGAGCTGGAGTAAGCGAGCCATTATGTGGTGGATACGATACGGTGCAGAGCTTACCAGGCCCATTGATGGCAAAAAAAAAAAAAATGTACTACCCATCTATTGCATGCTCAAAAAATAAATAAATAAATTGTACTGTTCCCATGCGGCCATGCATGATGAATCCTATACATATATACGGAGTATTAGACAGCAGATAGGATCACTTTACTTGCGATAAAAATACGGGTTCCATATTCATCATTACATAAATACATCAAATAAACTCTTCACCAATAAATTAGGAGATAAAATTTATCAATAAAAACCAACCATTTTTTTTCCAAAAAAATCACAGTAATGTATGTATTCCTTACTAAGGTCATGTTCAGATTCCCAAATACCCTCAATTATCTTGCGCAGTAATCATCACATCGAATTTTTAGACGCATGCATGAAGCATTAAATGTAAGTAAAAAAATAACTATTTATATTTTTAGTCTGTAAATATCGAGACAAATCTTTTGAGTCTAGTTAGGCCATGTTTGGACAAAGTTTGTCAAATAACAACGAAAGTACTACAATAATTTTTCATCACAAATTTCGCGAACTGAACGAGACCTAAAGTCACAACCAAAATTAAAAAAATCTCCCTAAGAACGCAGTTCCGAGAGAATCATAATATGGAAAAATCTTTTCTCGGTCAGAGTGAATAGATGTACCCAGCACATCCCTCTCCAAACCATTATTAACTTCGAATTACTCGAACTAGCTAGCAATGCAGAAAAGTGGCCATCAATGCTTCTTTTCTTTATTTCTTTCTTCCAAACGGGAGAAAATCCTCTGTCACAAAAAAAATGCAATTCTAGGTGTCCAAAGTTTGATAAAAATATCAATACTCCCTTCATATAGTAAATAAATATCGTTTTGAATAAGGTTTAGGTCAAATATTAAAAATATAAATAATAAATAACTTTTAAATTGTTGAGTTTAGAGATGTAAAAATCATATAAATAAATTTGTCTTGAAAAATAATTTCATAAAAATACACATATACCACTTTAGAACAAATTCAAAGAAACCAGTGGTCAAATTTATACTTTGGAGACCGTTCGCTATCCTAAACGACATCTAATATATGGGGGGTATGTTATACACGAAAAAAAATATTTTATGAAAAAATATCTCGTAATGATACTTATTTGATGTAATAACTATTTATATATTGTTTAGGTACATAATTAGTTAAACTAGACATGCAAAAACATAATATTGTGGTAGAATAATAGAACTGCATTCTTTCTGAGTCAAGGGGAGTAACATATAAAAATAGCAAAGAAAAACTGGTGAGTATATTTATTAATGAAAATAGTAACACCGGCAATCGATTTCTGTGATAAGTTGTTGTAATCTGGTTATCAAACACTCTCACCACCCTCTCTCTGTGCGTGTCTCTGAGCTGGAGTGAATGTACAATGTGGTGGTGCCACTATTGCCCTGATTTGAGATTTGAGGCTCTTTTCTCTCTCTCTCAAGTCCAGTCACAATAGGGAGTTTTATAATGTTATTTCCAAAACTGTTATGTCATATAAAATAAAATAAAACTTGATGAAACACCCACTTTCAATGGAGAGTTTTATTTATAGCTAGTTTCATTGTCATTTAATTTTATGACTCATAGAGAGTTGGTAATCGTGTTAAGAAAAGTTTCATCTAAATAAAACACATTTCATCTCTCTTTTCTTAAATATATTGTTATATCACTAAAAATATATATGTGTCAACCTATTTAATGCAGATAAAACTTCCATTAAGACTAATTTTAGGCCTCCACGGTTTTGCCATTTTAGCGTGCTAGACTTATGTTAGACAAATTGTTACTTGAGATTTTATTCCAAACTCTGAGTAATTAATAAAGTTCTCTCTTTTTATTAAAAAAACATTTAGTAGGGAAAAATGGAATAAAAAATAAAGAGAGACTTACATTTTTGCCAAAGTTATGGCCCATGAGCTCGCAAAGCTTGCAAAACGATCAAAACACTCGATGGTTTGGCGTTTTAGTGTGTCGGCCTATGTTGAGCAAATTGTTACTCGAGATGAATAAAACTCTCTACTCTTCACCAAAAAAAGAAGAAGAAAGATTTTACTCCATGTGTACTGTATTTTAGCAGTGTCAAACCGTTTTTCCCATGATGGTTTGGCATGTGTACTATACTTTAGAAAAAAAAAAATCAGGCAAAAAAGGAACAAGAAAATAAAAAAGAATATATTTTTTCCCTAAAGCTAGTGTCAGAAGTGGGAGAAATTTTTTAAAAGTTGGAGTTAGTAGAAAAAAATTGAAAAAATAAACAATGTCAGAAGTGGGATTTGAACCCACGCCCTCGTTAGAGGACCAGAACTTGAGTCTGGCGCCTTAGACCACTCGGCCATCCTGACTTTATGTTAGTTTTTGACTTGTATTTTATTTATTCACTATGCATGTACTGCACAATGCATACCTTCAGAAACAGCTAACTAGAGAGAGGGCATTCGATATTCTGAAACAATTAACTATAGAGAGGGCATTTGCTACTCTGAGTTTTTTTATATGCGATACCAGGACAATTTTTTTTTTCAGATTATAGTGTAGCACTTTGTCAATTACATGATGAAATTTGACCATTCAAAATTTCACGCGTGATCTACATTTTGTTACATAGGAACTTAATAAGCAAACACAGACATCCAAAGGGCAATTCCCAGACATGACCACTCAGCCTGCATGGCGCCCATGAAACCACAGCAACTGATGGAAGATCCTACAGATAAAAACAACATAAGTTGTAAGAAACTCATCGCTGGCCACCAAGGAACAGGAAGCAGAATAAAATTCATGAGTACATTACAGACTGCATGCAGCTGAATTAATTTTCATCTCCCCTCTAATAGTACTAGTGCCACTATCCCACACTCCTGCACTGTGTCTTACCTAACTAGTAGTAGAGACATTATTTATAGAAGTCAATACACACCAAGATCCTAGACAATGACCATCCATAAACTTATTATTGCAGCTCTTAATGATAAGAATACTAGTTTGTCTTGTTATTCAAACAGTCCAGGTCAACAAATGGAATAATAAATGCATTTTAATGACCTTGCAAGTTCAGATTTCAGGCATCACATAGCAAGATATTCAATTACCTAGACAAGCTCAATGTACGCCATAGGAGCATTATCTCCCCGCCTTGGAAATGTCGGGATGATCCTTGTGTAACCACCCTCTCTCTCCCCGTACCTGTCTGCAACCTCAGCAAACAAGGCATGAACGATATGCTTCTCATAGATAAATGCCAGAGCCTGTCTCCTCTTGTGAAGAGATCCATCCTTTGCCAACGTGATCATCTTCTCAACATACTTCCTCATTGCCTTTGCCCTTGGCTTTGTAGTCTTTATCCTTCCATGCTTGAGCAGCTGTGTGGTAAGCCCACGCAGCAGTGCTTTCCTCTGATCCGGAGGTCTGTTAAGTTTAGGAACGCGTCTCCCGTGTCGCATCGCAACTATCCTTCCACGAGCATCAATACCAAACAACCGATGCTCAAAGCTTGAGTTCTCTACAATAAGTTTGACATAGGAAGTTTCAAAAGAATGTTCAAACACAATCCTAGTTTTGTCAGGGCTGCAACGTGCTCATGAAATTTGAGTGAGAAGGCTGATCTACCGACATATTCTGACATCGTGACAAGCCAGACCAATAACAGGTGTGCAAAACTAGCAGTTATAATAATAATATTATTGTCATGCTGAACGGTCAATTAAGCTGCAGCTGTGCGTCAACCGCAAATAAAGAAAGTCATCAACAAAAATAACATAATTTCTGTACAAAGTTGCTAACTTTGTTTCTCTTGGAGCTTTGTTAAAATGTTAGATTTCATATCATGACATGGCATGCCGCATTTTGTGGTGTATATGCATTTACGCACTAACAATTGACACTCCTATAGAAATTTGTAACTGTTCCCTAACTCGCTACAAACTCTGCCCCATTCCTGGCACCGCATCCATCGGCTACAAGTAGGCAGCAGCGCACTACAGTCTCAGTAGGTCGAATAAGTCAGGCATGTACGATTCCTTTACCAGCACCGAGGGAGAGGAGATTCGAGACGGGCGCGAGGCCGGAGAAGGACCCGAGGCAGCGGACCGAGGCTGCCGTGGCCGCCGCTGCGGGCGAGAACGACGAACGGAGCCTGCCCGCGGAGGAGGGGCGGAGTGCGGGAAGGGCGGCACGGAGGGACGCCATGCGCCAGGTCGAGGCGGAGATCGCCGGCGACGGGGAGGTGGAGGGGAAGGCCGCCATGGCGGAGGGAGGAGGAGAGCCGGCGGCGAGCTGGGGAAGTGAGATTGGCTGGAGAGGCTGAAGAGGGGCGACGCCCCGCTCGGCTTTGAACCGGATAACGTTTGGCACGCTCCTGCTGTGGAGTGTGGATTGGGTAGCTCCATGTTGGGCCGGTTATAATGGGTTCGAAGACCGGGCCAAACTGGGCTTCATTTTGTAATGGGCTGACACAATGTTCACTGGGCTTCATAAACGTAATTACCAGTGTACTTCTGTTGCTGCTAAGAAACCACAACTGCATAGGAAATTCAACCACCAGCGGCCGGTTGAAGAGTAGTAGCTGTACCTAGTTCGAAATCGCAGTCATGAGATAAGCAGAAGTCCGAAGTCTACTCCGTGGAATCTCACAGGAATCAAGAGTAGTTGTTATGGGTACAAACTGGCCATCTTCCACTCCAAGCACTAGATAAGTAGATATCGCAGTGGAAAAGAGTGCAAAGGAAACCAAAAACGCTAAACTATTTGTCTGGTCCCACCAATCAGCGAGGCATCCACGCAGCACGTCCTGATTTTCCAACTCCACGAGTGGCCATTCCGCTACCCACTCTTTTGGGTTGGTGCAGGACAGCGATGTCTGCTGCACCCGTCCTACCACATCGTCCTGGACCCGCCTCTCGTACACCTACCACTACCACGGGGATTTGCGTCCAGATCCCACCTGTCATAGAGAGGGAAACCACCGTGGACCGGGGCCCATCCAACAGCGCGGGGTTGGTGAGGTCAGATCTTCGTATAAACCCACCCACACCCACTCCCCCTACCTGCGCACACCCCCTCCGCTCCTCGCCTCGGCTCGCCATTGGAGCGCGCGCGCCAAGCTCGTGAGGTTTTCGAGATGAAGGTGATCGAGAAGATTCGGGAGGCGGCGGGGGATGGCCGGACGGCGTTCTCGTTCGAGTACTTCCCTCCCAAGACGGATGAGGGGGTCGAGAACCTGTTCGAGCGGATGGACCGCATGGTGGCGCACGGCCCCTCCTTCTGCGACATCACCTGGGGCGCCGGGGGATCCACCGCCGACCTTACCCTCGAAATCTCCAATCGCATGCAGAACATGGTACGCGTGGTGCGGCTACCTTGCTCGCGCTCGCTCGACCGCGCGCGCGATCTGATCTGATCTGTTTTGGCACCGGGAAGTGATGGACTGAGCGTTGGCTTCGGTTCGATCTGCCTGGGCGCGGCGTAATGCGTCGGTGGACGTGGCGATATGCATTCGTTTTGTTGTGTCGGTAACGGTTTTGGGTAATTAGAGTTCCTGGATTGGTTCTGCGCGCGTGGGGAATGCGTTTGATCAATGCCAATGTCTGGGGCGGTGGTTGCCTCTGATTGAGTTCGAATTAGTGTGGGTTTGGACTAAATTCGAAATTCGTGCTCCACACTGGACGCGTGGTGGTGATTAGATTAACTTTATTTTTATCAATTGTTATTGTTGTTCGTCCTAATCGTTTTTTAGATAAATTAGATTGTTCCTAGTTTATTCAGTTTAAAAGTGATGGGTTGCATTATACGGTTATACTAGGATGGCAGCATGAGTGTGAAATGATTGCTTCTGAGCACTTTGGATTAATGCATTTCATGCTATTTATACTCAGTTAGTTCTGTGATTCTGTCATGTGTACCGTCAGTTCTGGTCATTGTTAAGAGGAAGTTTATGCCTAATGCACATAGCAGTTTTCTGGAAACATGCCATTTTGGTACTTCTGAATGTGGTGTTTAGAATCCGTGTGCTCAGACTTGTGTTTTCCACAGTGTAATGTGGGTGGTGGGTGATACATCAGTGAGCAAGGTCTTGGTGGATTGAAGCTGAAGCTCATTCAGTTAGTTTTCACAGTGGATTATCAGAGGATGAGTTCTGATGTCACTGATTGGATTAGATTGCATGTATGTGACACTACTGGTGGTGGGCATTGGTTCGAATGTTGGGTTTGTAGAGTCAGTGTTTCCTTAAGTACAGTTATGTCGATTATATGCATAGTGCTGAATCATTGCCAGGACAGATTTGGCTGCTGCTTATCTGGCCTTAATATTAGACTGAGATGTATAATCTTGGTTGGATTTGATCATTCAGCTTTAATGCTATCCTGTTCTGAACTGCTTCAATTTTATCGAACTAATTTCTTTCTTATAATTCCTCTGCATCTTTGATGTATCCCTTGCACAGCATGCATTAAATACTTATATTGGTTCAATGGGTGTATCCCTTGCACAGCATACATTCCTCTCTGCATGATTTTATACTGGTTCTGTTTTGTAGGTGTGCGTGGAAACTATGATGCACCTGACATGTACAAACATGCCAGTAGAGAAGATTGACCATGCCTTGGAAACCATCAAATCCAATGGGATTCAAAATGTTTTGGCCCTCAGAGGGGATCCTCCACATGGGCAAGACAAATTTGTGCAAGTTGAAGGCGGATTTGCTTGTGCTCTTGATTTGGTAAGAATGCATGAAAGGCAACATAAATCGTTAAGTACATTGGCATGACATGAGCGTGATGATTAGTTTATTGCTTCTGCAATGGCTTTTATATTTTGGAAATTATATCAACTCATCTGAATCCTCAAAGAAACCACCTCACATTCAAACTGTCTTATGTCTTTTACTTGCAGGTGCAGCATATTAGAGCCAAGTATGGTGATTATTTTGGCATAACTGTAGCTGGTTATCCAGGTCAGCTAGCCATTACATATCTTTAGAGGGGATGGTTTCAAGTCCCTACCCTGTAAATTGGAATGTTTTATCTGAATTACCTTTTCCTTTTCCAAATGTCAGAGGCACACCCTGATGCGATACAAGGCGAGGGAGGTGCTACATTGGAAGCATATACCAGTGATCTTGCGTATTTGAAGAGAAAGGTTCTCTTTACTTTCTTGATTTTGTTTACTTTTCTCAATTCAAAATGATAGCGTAATACATTTTTGTTGGTTCATAAACCAAACAGTATGTTGAAAATGAATGTATGATGTAAATCATGGCACTTATATGTTTTGTGAAGTGTAATATTTTTATTCGCCTCTCACTCTGTTATGCATTTTCTCTGTAGGTTGATGCTGGTGCTGACCTTATTGTCACACAACTTTTCTATGATACTGATATCTTTCTCAAGTTTGTGAATGACTGCCGCCAAATTGGTATTACCTGTCCCATTGTTCCTGGCATTATGCCAATAAATAACTACAAAGGTTTCCTGCGCATGACTGGGTTCTGCAAAACTAAGGTAAGATCTGTTGCTGGTAGCCTGGTAGTTCCATCATTAGTAATTGTTTGAGGACCATTTTATTATCAATTCGGCATGGAGTTATGCTGTTATGCATATATTAGCTTTTCACTTGGCTGATTTTTTTTAACTCAATACCTGAATTTGAATGGAGAATAGCTTTCCTTACACCATACAATTCCTCAAGATTAATGATAATCTTTCAAATTCACACCTCTATACTGTTAATTCACAAATAGTCCAATGTACGTTTAGGTAAATATTCTACAAACACCATCTCATAATTCGAACTTTAATGCCATTATGTTAATGATCAAATAATTTTGCGTTTTTTATTCAAATGTTTGAGTTCTCACTAAAATAATCACTTTGAATGTCTAACAGATACCTTCTGAGATCACTGCTGCACTGGAACCTATTAAAGACAATGAGGAGGCTGTTAGACAATATGGAATCCACCTTGGAACTGAGATGTGCAAGAAAATTCTTGCTAGTGGCATTAAGACTTTGCACCTTTACACACTAAACATGGACAAATCTGCTCTAGGAATTTTGATGGTAATTTCCATGTCTAAATTTCATTTTTTGTCCTGGCCCTTACTAACAACTATTTTTTCCCCATCAGAGTCTTGGATTAATTGAGGAGTCCAAGGTTTCAAGGCCATTACCTTGGAGGCCGGCAACTAATGTTTTCCGTGTTAAAGAGGATGTTCGGCCTATATTCTGGTAATGCATTGAAGTTCTTAACAGTTCTTTTATGATAAAGATGCTTG
This sequence comes from Coix lacryma-jobi var. lacryma-jobi, assembly GCA_009763385.1. Taxonomy (NCBI): domain Eukaryota; kingdom Viridiplantae; phylum Streptophyta; class Magnoliopsida; order Poales; family Poaceae; genus Coix; species Coix lacryma-jobi. The sequence goes on along the minus strand of CM019823.1, from coordinate 179,710,962 downwards.
CGGTCTTTGTGGCATGCTAACCCAGTCTAGTGAATGTTAATGATTGTGCAGGGCCAACAGACCAAAGAGCTATCTTAAAAGGACATTAGGTTGGGATCAGTATCCTCATGGACGGTGGGGTGATTCTCGAAACCCATCATATGGAGCGCTTACTGACCACCAGGTAATTTCAGTATCTCTGTTCCGGTCTACTTTTTTTTTGTGTTTACTGCAATGTTTTAACGTCACATATGCAGTATGCAATATTTTTTATCATTCCCAGGGTGATACAAATTATACATCTTCCAGGGAAAAAGGGTCAAGTTAGAATAAACATTTAATATGATTCAGAGATGTTTATTCAGTATGAAGTATTATGGGCCCCAAAAGGGTGTTTCACTATAGGATATTTTCACACTGCCACTGCTACACATTTATGTAGACTTGATCAACAAATATCTATTCAAAATTACTCAAATTGGCTTCTGTGATGACTATTTTTCATAAAATTCTAGTTGTATGTAATCATCTATTCATTTTAAACAGTTCACAAGACCACGTGGACGTGGTAAAAAGCTCCAAGAGGAATGGGCCGTTCCATTGAAATCTGTGGAGGACATTAGTGAGGTAACTGTTAAACTACGTGATACATTATTGGTCTGCTTGGCATAGAAGTTATCATCTTTTAAAGTCTTTGCTAATCCTTCTTAATTCTGATATTCTCTATATCCCAGCGCTTTACAAACTTCTGTCAAGGGAAACTCACAAGCAGCCCATGGTCAGAATTGGACGGTCTTCAACCAGAGACAAAGATTATCGACGACCAGTTGGTGAAGATTAACCAGAAGGGTTTCCTTACCATTAACAGCCAACCTTCTGTAAATGGAGAGAAATCCGACTCGCCTACTGTTGGTAAGTTAATTGTATTTTGTTTTATAACAGGTGGTCCTGGGTGTTGAAATATAAGTGAATTGCCCACTTTCCCTGGTTTCCTGGCTTACTTCTAGCCTGGCTAGAATCTTAGCCTGGACAACTTAAGCCTGTCTCTAGCAAGCCACTATGAACTTGTTTGGTTGCCTATATTATCTAAGTCTGGCTAGCAACTAGTTTGTTTGGTTGTCTGGTTTGGTTTGGATAGGGTCACTAGTTTGTTTGGTTGTCTGGTTTGGTTTGGATAGGGTCACCTCTTCTTTGCGCAGGTAACTTCACCCCTTTCATGCATTTCGTCGAACACCTGGTCTGCATAGAAGACAATCACGAATCCCGAGCAGAGCAACGCGAGGAGTGCCTCCTCCCCAGCGAGCGGACCGCATACCTTCCCTGAGCTCGTGCTCCAGCGTGCGGTAGATGCTCTGCACCAGCACATCCATGTTGTCATCCAAGTCGTTTTCCACATCAGATCCGCTCCCCTCCTCGTCGCCGCTGCCCTCCAGCGTGTGGTGCTTCTCCTCACTCCACCCAAACGCTCTCTGTGTCCTTGCCACTGGCGCTGCTCCCCTCCGTGGCGGTGCCACCGCTGCACTCGCCGTCGCGCGTGATGTGGTAATCGATGGGGCGGCAGCGCTTCTTGGAGAGCGCGTCCTCGAGCTCCCTTCGTGACGGTGCCACCGCTGCACTCGCCGTCGCGCGTGATGTGGTACTCGATGGGGCGGCGGCGCTTCTTGGAGAGCGCTTCCTCGAGCTCCCTACGGCGGTCATCAGGGCCCTGCCGGTCGACCAACTTCCGGATCAAGCTCGAGTTTTTCATGGCGCGCGCCAGGAACACTATCGTATGCTGCTGCCTCTGCTCCGTTGTGGCGATGCGCTTCTCCATGGCCTGCATCTACGCGCACATCGCCTGCTGCTCCGGCCACAGCTTCATCACCTTCGTGAGCAGGATCCCCTTCTCGCGCTACAACCGGTGCACGTTGCCGTCGAGCCCGAACTGCCCCACCTCCAGGCACGCCGATGTCGCAGATGTGACAGGGGTGAAGGCGCGTTGTGGACTGCAGGGGGAGGTGAGAGGAGCGGGGACCGGTGCCTGGCCAAGCTAGGCTCCAAAAGAACGACCAATTTTGGCGTTCAATCCTGGCCAGACTAAAGGGGTACGGATGGCCAGCTCTAGCCAGGCCCAGTCCACTTAGGGTGTGATTGGTTGCTTGCATACGCTCTAGCCAGGCTCACAGGATGCAGATTGCTAATGTTTGGTTGCTTGTACGGTGTCCTGGGCCTGGCTCTGCTCATGCAAAAGACACTCCTTAGCCAGGGCTCACGGGATACGCAGGAATTGGGCGTTTCTCCAGAGCCGGGCTCGCCAGATACGAGCGATTACTCAGTTAATGATATTGTTAGTGCATGATTAGTATATATTAATTGATATTAATATATTTTCAATAATATTAAGAAATAATAATGTAAACTAAGAGCAATGAAAAATAGTTACACATAATAAATTGTGTAATTATGTTTATTAACCTTAAACAATAATGGTTTATCTCATGCAATGTATTCTTGTGCAAGCAACCAAACACCATCTTAACTCAGCCAGGCTAGTCAGGTGCAAGCAACCAAACATGACATTGTTGCATGCTCTAAGCCTGTCTCCAGAGGGCCTGACTCCTAGATACGAGCCAGGCTAGACTGATATGTAAACCAATCACGCCCTTACAGGCAACCAAACACGCAAAAATTGGCCTCAGGCCAGGCTAGGGGTTAGCCACTCAACCAAACACACCCTTAAGCTTCTAGGTTATTCAACACTGAGCAGTATTTTAAGCATCTTCCAATTATTACAGGGATCCTTGAATGCCAGTACTTCATGTTTTAGTCAGCCTTGAAATCTTTAGTAGGAAGTGTAATGTTGAGTCAACACTCATGGGTATCCTAGCAAACTGGGGATTGTGTTAACGTGAGTCCATTGTAATTATCAGCATAGTGCCACATTGTCGGTGAATGTCTGCTGCATATAGCAATTCTTGGCTTCCTGGACCATCTAGATCTAGGTCGTTCATGTCAAATACTTGCTCGAACTAGCATGTGAGCCTTTCTGACCTGTTTATTTATGCCCTGTTCTGCAGGTTGGGGTGGTCCAGGAGGCTACGTTTATCAGAAGGCCTACCTTGAATTCTTCTGCACAAAAGAGATGCTGGACCAACTAATTGAGAAGATCAAAGCATTCCCTTCTCTCACTTACATTGCTGTGAACAAGGATGGAGAATCATTCTCCAATATTGCACCAAACGCTGTGAATGCTGTCACATGGGGTGTTTTCCCTGGCAAGGAGATTATCCAGCCTACAGTTGTTGATCCCACAAGTTTTATGGTTTGGAAGGACGAAGCATTTGAAATCTGGACACGGGGGTGGGCTTGCCTGTTCCCTGAGGGCGACTCATCCAGGGAGCTACTAGAGAAGGTATGTTCACTGAAAACCTTTAGGCTTAAACATAATATTTTATTTCGTATAATAAGCAGTCAAATGATCTCTATTGTAATAGTTTTTTAGGAGATTTGTTCCTACAGTTAACTGTCATGTTTGTGGTTTCAGCAATCACTGCTCTACTTCACTTTGTGCTAAGAACATAAGAACCTTTTTTTGCCTGAACTTGAAACATCTTGCTGAGTTTGGTCTTGAATAGCACCTTTGTTTACAGCATTGCTTTTAGTAATATGAGCCTAAAATACGCTAGTGAAACCAATCTACACATATTGTTCATCTTTCAGAACTGTATTTTCAAACAGATTCCTTGGCTGCTGATTTTCAGGTTCAGAAGAGCTACTACCTTGTCAGCCTCGTTGACAACGACTACGTCCAGGGGGATCTGTTTGCCGCCTTCAAGATCTGATGACGCTCTTATGGTTTGTGTTGTTGTTGTATGGTTGAATCCAACAATATTCTTGCCTCCCCGACTACAGTTCTGATGGCCTTCAAAGCTCATGTTCATTTGAGCTCGGGGGAGTTCCACTAGTCTCAGTTTTCCTGATTTATGTTGGCTTTACCGGAACCCTACGATATGAATAAGAAATGAGCCGAGTTCTCGTTCCATTAGCAAATGTGCAACATGTCTTAGAAGGACGCTGCTCACATTGCCTGTATTCGTTGTGCTTCCGCTGTGTGGAAATAAAAGATTGGGTTGGAAATATGGGAAATAAAAGATTGATCGAAATCTGTTGTCCACAAGTCTCTCCTTAGTCCTTCCCCACCCACTTGAATTTAGCCGTTTGTTGCAGAACTTCGTTACGAAACCTGATGTTGGCAAGTTTCAATGCCTGTTGGCCTGTTGCATTGAGAGACTACCAGTCTGCCACCACACCAATCAGGCCATCACCCGTTTGCTGAACATTGCCGTTGGGAGTGAATCACGCGCAAAATGGCGCACGACAATGTTTTAAGTGGCAAATTCTAGATAGTTCCTAATGCTTAATAAGGAGCTGCTTCAACTCGATCGTAGTCACTGCAAGCATGCCAACACAACACAGGACAGCAAAATTTCGTCGGTTCTGTTGAAGAGAAGTGAAAGTGAACAGCTACACATACATATCTACCGTCTGCGTTGAAAGTGAAACAAAAGAATGAGCCGGCGCCAACACTGGGCCGGCCGGCTCCATGGTACGCTACACCAACACACCCTTGACCCTGTAACCCCGACCAGGTTCAGGTTCAGGTTCAGGTTTGACTCCTATGCTGTATATTTACAGAGTTCGCAACCGTCTTCTCCTGATCCATGGCTCCTATGCCTCCTCGCCTCCTCAGCTCAGAATGGTCCCAACCCGGCGGCTCCGGCGGGCTGGCTCCCCTTGACCCTGGGCGACGCGAAGAGCGAGGAGTAGAAGTCCTCCCCGGGCGGCGGCAGCATGTCGAGGCCGCTGTACATGCCCTGGATGTCGTCGTAGCTGAGGTCCACGAACAGGTCGCTGCTCTTGGCGGCGGCGGTGCTGCCGTCGTCCACCTGCTCCTTCTTGGGCACCATCATCATCATCGCCGCCGCCGGGTCCTGGAACGCCGGGAACGAGTCCAGCTCCGGGAACGGGTCGTTGTCCACGATCTCCGACTCCGGCGTGCGCGTCTCGCCCCACGAGTGCGAGTGCGACTGCGAGTGGGAGTTGGTGGTGGCCATGTCCATCGCCTCCTCTTTGGTTGTGCCGACGCCGGCGGCGGACTCCTTCCCAAGCTGCTGCATCTTCTCCCACTCGTTCTTCTTGTTGTACAGGCGGCACAGCACCCAGTCATCCAGCTGCACAAGCAAATCGTAAATTCGTTCGTTCAGCAGTCAGCAAAAATGAAATCAAATCAAATCGAAGGGATCATCATCCATTCCGAGAATTGAATTGAATTGAATTGAGAAGTGAAACCCCCCCCCCCCCCAAAACCCGGATTATTTATTCTGCTTAATTAATTACCCTGAGCGATCCCTTCTTGGCGGCGGCGGCGCGGCCGGCGTCGGCGAGCCTGTACTCGTGCATGATCCAGTCCGTCTTGACCCCGCGCGGCGCCTTGCCGGCGTAGAAGACGAGCGCCTTCTTGATCCCGAGCGTGCGGCCCCGCGGCGCGACGGGCTTGTCGGCGCCGGTGGCCTTCCAGTAGCCGTTGCCGGCGGCGCGGTTGGGGCGGGACCCGTTGGGGTACTTGCGGTCCCTGGGCGTGAAGAAGTACCACTCCCTGACCCCGAAGAGCGCGCGCTCGGGGAGGTCCCAGGGGTCGAACTTGTAGAGGTCGACCTCGGCGATGATGGGCACCGGGAGGCGCTGCCCCGCCGCCTTGCGGCACAGGTAGTGCTCCACCAGCTCGTCGTCGGTGGGGTGGAAGCGGAACCCCGGCGGCAGGTTGAGCTCCGCCTCCGCGTCCCTCTCCCTCCTCATCACCGGCGGCGGCAGCCCCATGATATGGCTGGGCTTGGTTGGTCTGGTTGCTTGCTTGTGTTGCTCCGGCGGCGACACTTTCCTTTCTCCGGCGGTACTTCTTTTTTTTTTTTAAAAAAAAAAAAGCTCGCTCCGGCGGCTGGGTGTGTCCTGTGGATGGATGGATTCCGCGGTGTTGTTGAAGCTGAGAACCGCGGGCCGGGGAGGGATATATAGCGGCGGGCGGTCTGGAAGCTTCGGCCGGGGGAGGGGATGGGGGGTCAATGGGAGTCGGCGGCTGCGGGAAAGAAAGAAAGGGCACGTGTGGCGGGGGGAGCGCGGTGAGGTGGTGGGTTCGGGGAAGGTGGGGGAGGCTCGTGGACGGCCACCTCAGCGGCCCCGGGATTGGACGGGACGGGACCGCGCGGGTGGCGTCACGGCCGACCTCAGCTGAATTGGGACCGATGCCCTTTTTGCCGCCGCGGTTGGATGGTCTCGGCCTCGGGCGGGCGTGGTTCTTGTGTGGCCGTGCAGCGGCGCAGGTGCAGCGGCTGCGTGGGTGCGAGATGAGAATGAGGAGATGAGATGGGGACCGCCAACGTTTTCGTGCGTGGGGGGCACGGGCACGGGCACGGGCACGGGCACCGGCGCACCGCACCGCACCTGCCGGGCGCGGGATATGCCGATATGCCATGGGCTACTGTAGTAGATGGGAATATCTTTCTTTTTGGGTGGCGGGTTCATGGCATTAGGCCAATGTCAATGGTGAGTTTCATTTTGTTGTTTCCCCAAGACTGTCATGTCATATGAAGTAAAATGAAACTCTCCATTGAGAGTGAGAGTTTCATTGTGAAGTTTTATAGACATTAAATTTCATGACTTCTAGAGAGTTGGTATTCGTGTCAAAAGAGTTTCATCTAGATGAAACTCGTTTCTTCTCTCACTTCTTAAATACACCGTCATGTCATCAACAATGTCTATGTAGCAACCTATTTAATGGTAATGAAACTACCATTGACAGTATGGTATGTGAGAAAATGAATTACACGTGTCCCTAGTATGCAAGGGCGGAGCTTCATTATGACCAAAGTGAGCCATGACCCCCTTGATTTGTGTCATTTCTATTGAAGCTACAGTAATTATATAGTAATTTGGTTTTTTTCTTTAGAATGGCCCCTCCTAAACTCACATGGCCCCCTCTCAACCTTGGTCCAAGCTCCGCCATTGCTAGTATGCGGGAGACACAAAAGAGGGGCAAGGTGATAGATAGATAGATACATGCATGCGTTGTCAATGAATTGGGTCCCGGTGGTGCTTATCGCTTCCTTCGCGTGGTTTGAATGGATTTCGTTTTTCATTCTTCACGAGCCACGCCCTAGATTTGAACCGGCCGAGGCAGGAGAAGTGGTCGGGTCCTTTTGCCCACCGTGCTCCGTGCCCCATAGGATTCGTGCGTGTTAGGGCGTCCCCAACAATCAGAGATTTCGCCTGCTGAGTAGGACGTAATCTGATGTGGCACGGTGAAAAAGAGGCGATAGAGCACTCGATAGCGTCGAACAAATCGATAGACTATTTCACGTATATCAAGAATATGTGAGAACAGAGAATACGGCTGCTGGGCTGCTGGTCTGCTAAGGTGAAAAAAAAATCAAAATTTTATTTTTTAGTCTTCAAACTCCACAACAGCCGGCGATTTGATGGGCTTGTTGGGGACGCCTTATGGAGGAATTACCCATGCAAGCGTCAAGCGTGCGTGCCGTACGTGTTTGTTTCACCAAGACAAGATGATGCTACAGGAGCAGGAGTATGCATTTTTTTTTTTGAGACGAAAGAAGAATTATATTAAATTATAGCGGAGTACATCATCGTATTACAAGTACTCTAGAAAAAAACATGTATCCAGGAACTGATTCTCATCTATATTATACCCACGCTCTGAAAGGCTCAAACTCTCAAATCCAAACCTGATTGACGCTTCGTATAGATGACCACACAGGCAAATACTCGGCAATAATTATTTTCGGCCTAAGAACAGATGCCCAACGGACGGCCAACATTCCTGCAGGCGGAATTGAGAAACTTCTTCTTCTTCCTTGTGCCTTCCTTCTTCTTCTTTCTGCCACTAAAGAATGAGGAAGACTGATCTGAAAATTATTCTCCTTGGTCCTTCGTCATGGCCAAATCTAACCACAACAAAACGAAGAAGGGACCGTAGAAAATTATTCCATGGCGGCGACATCATCTCTGTCTTGATGACGAAACCCAGAAACAAAAGTCTCCATGTTATCTTGTCGATGTAGATGTTGACGCCGAAGTTGTCGCCCTCATCTTCGACAGAGCCACCATGGAAAGATCGGAGGAGGTACCCTATCTCCTCACCGTCGCCGGGAAGGAGGAGGAGGAAATACACCCTCAATACCAATATCCTTGGTATAGAGAAACCCTAACTCAACGATGGATCCCCACCCTCTCCGACCTCCAGCGAGATGCCGGAGGGGGAGGGAGGGGGACCAACTGTGAGCGGTGGCGGGGGCGGCGGCTGCTGCGGTTCACGTCCTGGCGCGAGGGCGTGTTAGGGAGGGGGTATTCTAATCTTTGTGAGCAGGAGTATGCATTACGATGCACTCGCAGCACGCAGACGGCAGACGAGCCAAAAAAAAAAACATGCGTTTCGTCGGAATCGCGACCACTGGTGGGCTAACGGGGGTGCGGCCACATGCACGCACGCTGGGCATCCAGAAGATTCGGCCGCTGCCTCAGCATCCCTATCTGCTATCCTCTCGTCCCCGGATTTCGCCACGCAAAAACTATACACTTCATTCATATAAGAAATAAATAGATATTATTTTAGATAAGATTTAGATAAAACATTAAAAATATAAATTATGAATAATTTTTAAATTGTTTTTTTTAGAGGTCACCGGGGTGTCTCCACCTGAATAATTTTCCATTGATTGTGATAAAACTAGTGATAAAGGGTACAAGCACTTTACAATAATAACCTTCAGGGTTCAAGAGATACATGGCAAAGAGGGAAAGAAGAGAATTACTTTCATACTCAATGGAATATTTCTCTTGAAAACAAATTTCTCTTGAAAATTGCTTTTATATAAATTGTTAAGTTTATAGATGTAAAAATCATATAAATAAATTTCTCTTGAAAAATAGTTTCATAAAAATATACATATACCACTTTATACTAAATATATATTTTTTTAAAAAAAGTGGTTAAATTTATGCTTTAAAAACCGTGTAACTATCAACGAGTATATAAAATTTTTAGAAAGATAGGTAGGACTCCGTACTACTGTTGCTCCGGCGGTTAGCCTATGCGTAGGCGTAGCGCGGCAGCATCGATCCGATCCCCTGCCACTGCCACGCCCCGCGTGCGTGGAGGAGACACATGCCGGCCGTGGCCGACGACTGGCGCGGCAATGACAGGGCCAATTATTATACTAACATGGGCACGTGGTGCGCGGGCCTGCCGCGTGTCGACACGAGTCCCGCCCCTGTGACCCCGACGGCGGCGGCGGTGCCCGCGCCGGCACGGCAGAAAGTGGACAGGCAGGCGGCTCGAGGCGCCGCGCGCAGAGAGGGCCTGCCTGGGCGCGTGGCGACGCCAGCGGGAGGCACGCGTGCGTACGTGCCTTGCAGGCGCAGCCGCGCGCGACGTGGCTGGGTGAAAGTTAGTACTACGTGAGGTGCCAGCCGCGGGGACTATACGTAGCCGCGCGCGGTGGCCGTGCCGTCGCTGTTGGTGTTGGGGGGGTCGGTCAGTGCTGGCGTGCGTGCCGCCCCCTGTGCGCGCTGTGTCCGTGCTCGCGGACTGCGACTGCCGCTACGTACTAGCAGGCCACCGCCGCGCGCCGCAAGCTGCACGCAGCACGCATCATGTCGGTCTTGGGTCTTCCTATCGGCGGCGGCCGGCGGACCGCCGGAGTGAGAGTGAGACAGACGGCCGGAGACGTAGGGTACGGTTTGTTGACTCGATATATCGCGCACCTCGCACCTACGACCTCCTAGTGCATTCCCATTCCCACGGCAGTATACTCTGTCTCCGTCGTCGGCAGGCTAGACCGAGATCGAGAGGCGCGCGGCGGTGATCCACTGGACCTTGGTGATTCAATTCCGTGCACTGAACCTGCCAGTAGTTGTAGCAGTGATGGCATCTTTATTAATTTGCGGCTGCAATCAGGTCGCTAAACGACATGCATGCCTTCACGTACGTACTGGTCAATTAGCGGCCGCCGGAGGTAAAGGTTTCACGGCATGGCGCGCGCTCGCAACTTCCGGGGGCCGGGCGCGTGTGGCGCGTGTGTCCGTGGCTGGCCGGTAGCAGGCGTGCGAGCGAGGTCTCAGTGCATTGTTCACCACTCCACAAGCCGCGTTCTCCGGAACACACCGCCGGCCCGGGCCGGGTGCCACGTCTGTCATCTGGTACGTGATCGCGGCCAGGCGGCACTTGGATGAAACATGCATGCTTTTCAGCTTGTCTGGTACACACGGTGGTGGTGGCACGACAGCCAGCAAATGTCAGTGCGCGCGCTTGCGTTGCGTTGCGTTGATGATTAATATATCTACTCGTGAAGTATATACGGCCGGTTCGTATAGTATCTTGCCTGGATTATTGGGCGTGGTACCACATGTTCATCACTCAGCATATGCATGCCGCCTGGTTCCATCGATCAACGCCTCAGATATGCATGGGTGGCTCGGTACGGTGTAGTGCGTCCTGTACTACTGGGATCCAAAGTATCCTATGGCACTCATCAGACCATCCTTTTTTTCCTCTTATTTTGAAAAGGTCACGCCACTCAGTTTTCGTAACTCGATCACCGTTCATGTTACTCTGTCACGCTATACAGAGCACTCTGAAGAAAAAACGAGAAATTTCAATGGGACGTACACTCTGTGAAGAGAGAGTGGAGACCCGGGTATGTTGCGATATGACTAACGTACGGTATAAAATGAACAAGTTTAATTTGTCGCTTGGGTAGTTGTAGAGATAGAGAGATCCAACGACAGCTAGCTCATACATCATATATAATTCACCTTTATTAATAGGGAAAAACTCAATGGTACATATGTAAAGAAAAGGGAGAGGAGAATGTAACAAAAACACACAAATAAGTATATAGTAACAAAAACCTCATAACACGCTCACACTTTGAAGCAGCAGCGCGTGGAGCCTGGAGGTGCTCCTTGCCTCCTTACAGCTGATTTATATGCTTTAGGATGGTCGAAAACAATTATTGGTCAGGGGGAGGAAGGTCTAAGATCCATGAGTTACCGGCAACAAAGTCCGTCCCAGTAAAGGGTTTGACCTGAGCCTCAGTGAGTTCCAAGGCCAATCCATCCTTCTTAGCCGCATCCCACCCGGACCCGCCGCACATGAAAGTACCGTAGTAAGTTCCGCTGCACCAGAAGAAACAAATTAATAATGCAATCAAAACACCATCCCCATATATATGTACTTGTATATATATACACTCCCGGAGTATAGTTGAAGGTCACGCATGTTTCAAGAGAAAAGGAAGTAATAATTAAGAATTGATCGAGCACATATATATGTGGTTACCTCTTGGGAGAATTGAAGTTTCCCCGGTCCAAGATAATGGGCACAACCTCATTTTTCATATCGTTGTAGGTGTAGACGGCGCGCGAGCCCTCCAATACCCTACCTAGGTAGACCTTTTCTGTATCCCCCTTGATAATGCATTTGCTGAAGAAGAAACCACTCTCGCTGGGGGCATCCACACTTGTTGTCTTGCCGCTCTGCAGCTCTTTGGGCGTGGCCACGATCTCTTTGTTCACGGAGATGATGTTGCACTCCTCATAGAGCGACCTGGCAAACCCAAAGACGAAGTCGACCGTGCCTATGATGTTGCAGGCCTTGTAGTAGTGCAATCCCTTCTGGTCATACAACGCGACCTGCCCACCGTCGATGGTGCAGTTGAAGAAGGTTGCCTTTGTCCCCGACACTCGCAGCGCCGGCGCCTGGCCTTTCTTGGCCCCCGGCTTTGGCAACGGCGCATCGTTCTTGAAGATGACGCCGTAGGCGATGAAATAGTCGGACTCTATGGTTACGGTGCTACTACCGACGGTGTCGAGGGGCTTTCCATCCTTGCCCAAAGTGGTGGCGGTGTCGTTCCAGACGATGGTGGCGGGGTTCTTGGGATCGGACTTGATGGTGACAAATGGCTTGCTCTTGTTTAGAAACACCTTCTCACGAAACACAGTGCCGGCCTGGAGAGTGAGAACGTAGCGTTTTTTGCTGTTTTCGGGGATGTTGGCGATGGACTCACTGATGGTCTTGTAGTAGCCGTTTTCGCCACCCAAGTCGTTGTTGGGCTCGATCCCGTTGTTAACTCTACTAGACTCGGCAGCGGTGAGCTCAGGATCCTTACCTACACCAGCAGATTTACCTACATTAATCGTCTGCTGCAGGGTCACCCACTTCTCGAAGTCGCCCTCCTGGTGTGACGGAGCCAGCAATGAACCGAGCACGAGCAGCGCCAACAGCCATGGGGGGCAAAGGAGTGTCGCCTTCCTCATGGCCATATCTGTTGTGATATTCTTGTGGTGTTGTTTCTCCTCATGTTCGTCTACTTCTTACATATATATATATATATACAGCACCTGTTTGTTAGGAATGGAGGGCTACGAGATCAACAAGGAAAGCAACGACCTTTTTTTACCATTGTTTCCTATGGATGGAGGCCATTAGCTTCTAATTTTAGGTTTTAATTTGACTTCTGCATGCGTGTGTGTGGTGTATTGCTTTTGCCATTTTTGTTGCTCGTGGGAGTAGGTCATTAGCTAGAAAGAATTTTCGGCTTCATTTACTCTGAGTTCTGCATGCATGTGAGGACACCTCAAATGATCACTAAATCTAAAGACGTCTAAAATGGTCTAGGTGAGAGCTTGCTCATGAATTTTTTAATCACTAAATAGTGCAAAGGACAAGTGATTAGTGTGGATGTGGACTCAAGAAATAGTCTTGCACACTTACAATGCATTTGTCATTCCTCTCTTAGAATACGATGTTCAGGGTGGTCTCTCTCTACCATATTTTTTAGCTTAGAGCTAGTGCTCATGCCGTTAGAGACGTCCTAATCCAACTCCATATCCCTGAATATCTAGATCCAAATAGACGTAGAACTCGCAGACTGGACCAGACACCCATGCTACAAGGGGCACAAGATCCCAAAAGGGAGTTCCAAATAATCACAAGTTCAATGTTGTCAAATTACACGACCATGGAACGATAACCCACATATGGTACTCAACTCTGCTAGTGCTAGTGAATATTTCAGCCATTCTACAGCTGTAAGGGTCCGCTACACTGAAATTTTGGAACTGCCTCATCACAAAATAGTACAAGCTGTGCTGCTGCCTACCTCATTACAAAATAGTATAAGTTTTGCTACAGTCTAGAGTGCGGTCGGTGTTTCGAACCCCGGTGGTCTACACCAACGAGTGAATTTGTGATTGCGTGCTCCCTAATCCAGACGGTGATGCAAGAAGAACACAGACGATTTATCCTGGTTCGGCAAGAGAAGGCCCTACGTCCAGCGGGGGGAGAGAGTTTGTATTATCCTGCACCGAAGTGCTTGTACAAGGGCGGATACAAGCGTGGGAGAGAGGGGGGTGTGTGAAGGAAGGAGCTAGAACTAGAGAACCGGGCTCTGGAGTCCTAGGCTATGGTGGTTTGAGAGCTAATGGCTTGTGAACTGTTGGAAGCTTGAGTGCTTGTGCATTATAGAACTTCTAACCTGCCCTTTCCTAAGCCCTGGCGTCCCCTTTTATAGGCGAAGAGGAGGCACAGGGTTATATGAGTTCTAGGGCTGTCGTAGGCGATGACGTTGGCAAGGCGATGCCGATCATGTCAGTGCCGCTGTAGCGACGTGCGTCGTCCTGTAGCGATGTGCTTGATGTAGTCGTGGTTGTCCTTGCGACGTGTGATGACACGGTTAACATCGGTGAAGGACAACGCCCGTGCGTGGGAGCGCGAGATGCCAGAGACGTCGCGTCGGGAGTTGTTGAAGTTCTGACCAGTCTCGGCGGAGTCCTGCTCGAGGGGGTGGTCGAGGCGGTCGAGGCCCATACAGATAGGGTCGAGCTCCAGAGAATGCAAGGAATGTGTTGACAATTGCACCTCGAGGGGGTGCTTGACGAGATATAGTGCACGACATGGCGTAACAGTGCTGCACGCCATGCTTGTTTCCCGGGTATGGACGGTAAAAGTTGGATTTAACCGGGGTACGACTCACTGTGGTGCTCGCTGTAGCCATGCGACTTAGACGAGAGCAGGTGGAGCGCATTTAATGCTCCTGGCGTCGTACAGAGAGTAGGTACTCGGGGGGGTGCCCGAGGAGTGCTCGAGAGATGCCCCTCGAGGGGTGCTCAAGGGGTGCTCGAGGAGTGGACTCTCGAGGGGTGGACTGGTAGTGCTCCAAGGGTGCCCCTCGAGGGGTGCCCGAGGAGGTGTGCGGCGAGGCGGTCGAGGCCTGCCTCATTCGCTCGGGAGAGTTCCATAATCGAGGGCTGCCTCGTTTGCTCGGGAGAGTTCCGTAATCGAGTGCTGCCTCGTTCGCTCGAGAGAGTTCCGTAATCGAGGGTTGCCTCGTTCGCTCGGGAGAGTTCCGTAATCGAGGGCTGCCTTGTTCGCTCGGGCGGACTGGCTTTCTCTCGAGAAGGGACTCCTCGAGGGTGTTGCGGACTGAGCCGTCGAGGCCCGTCCATGGGCCGACCCAGTATGGTTTTTGCGCTTGAGCTGGTTTGACAGTTAACGCTGAGGAGTGATAGTGGACTTGTTGAGGTTTAGTTTTTCTTTATCGTGATTTTGGGGTACCCCTTTTCTAAGTATCCGACAGTAGCCCCCGAGCCCCTGCTCGAGTGTTGGCACTCGAGATGGGGGTCATAAACAAGAGCGCAGGGTACTTCGAAACTTCTCTGTGGGGGACGCGCGAGCGTTCCCCTCGGGGGTAGCCCCCGAGCCCCGGTTTGAGTGCTGGCACTCGAGCCGAGGGTCAGAAATCAAGAGTGCAGGGTGACTCGTAACTTTTCCGTGGGGGACGCGCGAGCGTTCCCCGCGGGGGTAGCCCCCGAGGCCTCGGAGGAGTGGGAAGAACTCCTTCGAGGGCTTTATTTACTTCGTGTTGCTTGTCGTGCGTGGGGTCAAATACGGTCGATACTCCTGCAAGATTGAATCAACTTGAGTCAGGGTGATGGCTCTTAGCCGCGGTGGGCCTCGAGCTGTCGAGCCCTTGGGTTAGTTCAACCCTCTTTCATCGAGGGGTGCCAGGCGTAGTCGAGCCCCCGAGCCTCGTGTGGCTTAAGGCGTTGCTAGCTCCAGCGTCCTTCTCATGAGGCCTTTCGATCGGGTGTGAGGTGAGGAGCGTCGTACTACCCTCGATTGGGCTAGTCTCAACATCCTCGGTGAGCTGGTAACGAGGGGATCCAAGTGAGAGCTCGTTCTCCGTTCGATAGGGGTCGACTGTGGCCTGGAGGCGGTCTCATTGAAGCAGGACGCGCGGATGCCAGGATACCGGCTCCATTCAATAGGAGCTGGCGGCTCGATGCCTCTCGACGTGGAGATTCCATGGTGACCCATTTGTCTTGCCTTGGATATGCGTGAGGGGTCTCGAGAGTTCGTTCTCGAGCTAGGCTCCGAGTGAGCTCCCCTTTGGCGTCCCTGACTTGGGTACTCGAGGTTGATTGTTCGAACTCATCGAGGGTCAGCCTTCGCTACCTTGAGATTTTCGTATGGGCCGGAGCCCGTTTTACTTCCTGAGTTAGTTCGACCCTCTTTCGTCGAGGGGTGCCAGGCGTAGTCGAGCCCCCGAGCCTCGTGCGGCTTAGGGCGTTGCTAGCTTTGGCGTCCTTCTCACGAGCCCTTTCGATTGGGTGTGAGGTGAGAAGCGTTGTACTACCCTCGATAGGGCGAGTCTCGACGTCCTCGGTGAGCTAGTAACGGGGGGATCCAAGTGAGAGCTCGTGCCCCGTTCTATAGGGGTCGACTGTTGCCCAGAGGCAGTCTCATTGTAGCAAGACGCGCGGTTGTTCGGATACCGGCTCCATTCGATAGGAGCTGGCGGCTCGATGCCTCTCCACGTGGAGATTCCATGACGACCCATTTGTCTTGCCTTGGATACGCGCGCAGGGGTCTCGAGAGTTCGTTCTCGAGCTAGGCTCCGAGTGAGCTCCCCTTGTGCGTCCCTGACTCCGGTACTCGAGGTCGGCTGTTCGAACCCTTCGAGGGTCGGCCTTCGCTACCTCGAGAATTTCGTATGGGCCAGGGCCCGTTTTTACTTCCCATGGAAGGAACCGCCGTGGAGATGATTTCTCTCGACTGACGGGCGCGTCTTTTTAGGCGAGAACTGTTGTAGGGCGGCGATCATGGCGGGCCTGTGCAACGGAAAGGAGTCGAGGAGATGACGCGTGTACCTGTTGCGTGTTTCGAGGGGTGGTTAGGTGAATGCATTAAATGCGAGACGTTACCTTTCCCTTCCCGGACTACGGCCTCGATGTCGACGAGGAAGGTCCGGGTAGCGAGGAGGAGGACGACGATGATGATGGAGGCGTCAAAGCTTGAGGCTTGCGAGCCATATCTGGGCAAGAAAGCCCATGTAAATAATTAGTGTTTTTGCGACGTTGTGGCCCTTCGTGGCCCGAAAAACTTATGAGTGCTCGAGATGATAGTGAAACATCTTTGCACTCGAGTTTTCTTATTTTTCTTTGCCTGAGTTTTGCTTTTTTGACTAAGTTTTCGACACAGACTCGAAACCCTCGAGGGGGGAACGAGTGGAGATACCATAGCCCGGAGGCATAGGAGAGCTCCCATCTCGACGTCCCTCGACCCTTAGGGAGCTCGAGGTGTTTTCTACTTAGTCACAAAGCGTGTTCGAGACATAGATAAATAAAGTAACGTCGAGTTTTGGAAAAACCATGCGAGTTTTTTAGGAACTTAGGAGGTTACCCCCCTGTCAACCCCTTGCACTCGAGTTTTCTTATTTTTCTTTGCTTGAGTTTTGCTTTGACTAAGTTTTTGGCACGAACTCGAGACTGTGACAGAACCGACCAATTTATAAGAGCACAAGTGCGAAAACCTCTGCCGGAGCAGCCGAATTAGCACACTTGAGCCCATATAAACCCGGTAGTCCATGAAATCCTGAGGGATTTCAAACTTTTCCAACATCTCAGCCAAGATCGCATGGTCAAGCAAATACAGATCATGTTCACGGAACTTTGCAGCAGAAATAAAATTACAATAGAGTTCACAAATAATAATACAAGTGGAGTTCCACTTATTTTTAGAAGAAACAACATAGCCTTAAAATGAATACCATAATATAAGTTGAAATACTTTGCTAGCTTGAGTGACATCCTCCAACAACAGCATAAAGAGAAGAAGTAGGGAACTGCCGAGCCCACCGACACTGGTCATCACCTTCCGACAGACCTAACCTTCACCCGCAACAAGGTGGGATAAAACCCTGAGTACTCGAATGTACTCAGCTAGACTTACCCGTCGGAAACCAAAAATAAAGTGACACCAAGGAGTATGCAAGGCTGATATAAATAGTGGAGTTGGCTAACTTTATTTGCAAAAAGAGCTTAAGTTAAAGGGTTCATCATTTAATTATATGAGCAGTCATCTTTTATCCTATTCCTTAAACTCTAGGTTTGCACCTGCACTAGAGCACTCATTTGAATATAGCAAACAATAATATAATACCATATCAGATTTGCTTTATCAATATTTTAGTTGAACCATCAATGTCACATGAAGTTGTATCGTGGTGAAGCTCGACATAGTTTCCCACCAACCGGGGGAGACGGCGACTCGAATCGAATTACAAACCAGCTGGCGACAAACCTTTAATACAAACCCACACTTTCCCCGTCGGGTCCATGCATTGGGTCACCGCTCGATACTGTTCGTGGTGGTAATCGTCGCGGTTCAAGCACGGACCGCCCAATTGGAACCTGGCGATGGCCACGCGAGGCAGATCGCATTTCCATACTAGAAGGCACGACACGGGTTGAGACCGGCCCGAACAGCGTCTAACCGGCTTCGGGGTCGGCGATTACGGCACCGACAACCCTAAGTAAAAGGGCGCTTTCAAAAATGAACGAGGACCAACATCGATACAAACCTACACGATCCAACGGACGAGCTGCCCCCAAGTTCCAACTTGGTGCCTGGCCTTCCAGTTGACCGTATTTCATTACTACTCAGGTTCTTTTCCACGATAGCAAATATAGCCAACCGTGATCCGGTAGATACCCACTAGGGGTATTACAGGAACATCCTTTCTTTACTACTTTATTAAGCAAGCTAAGCAATTCGACATGTAAATAAGTAACAGGATAACAAGGCAGGTATAACAATAATCAAGGAATGGTAATGCAGCAAGTAGGATTCAATCAACTCCTATACCTAATGCATCACAATATAAAATACTCAATTAAATTAATTGTAAAACTGGGAGACTTAAGATGCTCCGGGGCTTGCCTAGGAACTAACACTAGGTTAGTGTTTATTAGGTGGTGCTCGCTTGGTGAGCATCTCCGCTGCAGCACTTGCTTAACTCCGCATCTTCAGGATAATCCACCAAACACCATCTTCGGGTTTAGCCTCATCATCACGTCCTTCACGATATATCTACCGTTACCTAAATGAGATGCGCAATGCAAGCGTATGAATGCAAGGGAAACACTTATGAAGTAAATATAAGGTACACAACACAAACATTATTAATTACTTCACATAAGCAATCAAAATAACTACTAAAAAAAGTATAGCTCTAACACATAACATAACATAATCACTTCAGCAGGTTATAATTATACTAAGGTGTTAAACAAGGTTCATTAGGCATGTAAGAAGGTTAAGTACAACAATCAATCAAGACTACATTGCATACATCACACAAATAGAACACATGTATGCGCATACAACTCCTATATTAGTTAAGCATGTCAGCCATCATTATTTAATATATTTATATAATACATCAGGTTAATTAATTTAATAATATGAAATACACAAACTAAACATTATCAAGTCATGACATAGCATCAAAGATCACATAATCAACATTAAGCTATAGCAATCAAGTTTGGTTCATTTAAACAGTTTGGACAGCAACACAGCATGTACTTGGAACAGCCATAACTAGAGCTACACATATCCAAATAAGGTGATCCTAGGCTTTCTGGAAAGATATTGAAATTATATATAACTTTGTTATTATCACTTAAGCATGATTCAGCCATTAGAAAGACCAAACATAACAGACAAGCACTTCTGTACAAACTTTGGACAGAATATTACATTCATCTTCAAACAGCCATAACTAGAGATATATAGTACCTAAAGACTTGACATAAGACTTATTAGAAATATTATTAAGTTGTCTACAAATTATTTATAATCATCTCAAGATGATTAAGCAGTTCTCAAGGCTAACCAGCTCAAACAAGTAAATCTGTCCAGACTTGGACAGATTCTGACTTCTAACTTTAAACACATGTAACTCAAGTTCTAGACCACCAAAAATAGTGATCCAAGACAATTTAGAAAGCTTATAAAAAGCACTACAACTCTTCTATTAACACGAAGACATGATTCATAACTTAAACTAGCCAAACAATTTATTCTTTCAGATCTGCACAGAAAGTAGGCAAAAGCTGACATCCAACTTACAAAAACTATAACTCCTAAACCACATGGCCTAAAATCATGAACTTTTAGGACAAACAATATAAAGAAGTAATCTACAACTTTTGTATATAACATATCTACAGAAAACATCATTATCATCATGAATTAATTGCCACAACAGAAACTGTACATGCAATAATTTCAGCATATTAATAATCTCACTTTACTACTTATTTGATTAACATGTGAGCATACAATTAAACTATTAAACACTTCTAACATTCATGAACATGAACATATAATAATCATCTCAGATTAATATACAACAAAGGCAATCATTCACACATGTACATTTTCATTTATCACTATACTTTCATTAATTAAATATAATCAACACACATAGGACATATTTTTAAGTGATATTGTAAACATATAATTTGGGACTCATGCTTTTACTGATGATAGATAATGCCAAATCATGACTACTGTAAAAATATTACATGCTCAGGTAATATATTTTATTTATTAAAAATAGGGCAAGTTTTATTCATAAAAATGCATGTGAGAGCAACAAAATTCTATAGATCATATTTTCTGAAAATACATGACCATAACAAAATTACCTAAGCTACAACAATATCATAGAAATGCAGTGGAACCCCTATTTCTATTTTTACATGCAAACATTTATCACAAATCATTTTAATCCATTTAATAGGCTGCAAGCCAAATAAATTCATAACTAATTCATACATGCACTAAAAATTCTGAAATTTTTATCACAACACGCATATCACATAGCAAGACTACCATAAAAATTTCACAACAATCTAAGCAATAAAACAACAGATATCATTTTATCCCTATTTAATGCTATTTAACACAAATAAATCATTACAGCAGAAATTATCAACTAACACCCATCATATAAAATATTCACTGGACAGTACTTTTCACAAAAATTCCAAAAAGTCCTCACTCGTAATTTTTCGACATTTCTACGATTTACTATGCATTTTACAACATTCAACCAGATTTGCTAAATAAACAAAAATGAAAAACAGAAAACCCTTTTACATCGGGAACCCTAGAACCTGCAGAAATCATTTAGGGACTTATTAGAAAACACATGAGTCATGCCATTTATGCAAAGTGAAACAAGAAAAAGTTTCAGCTTTACTAGATAGTCCTTTCACCATGGATTCACGGGAGACGACGGAGATGGCCGGCTTCCGGGAGGAGGAACCGGGCTAGGGTTGCTGGGGGCTTGCTGACGGCCTGGCCCTGGGTGCTGGCGCCCTGCTGCTGGCTTCCTCTGGCGCTGCTGCTTGCTGCTGGGGACTACCTGCTCGCGACTTGGGAGGGCCCGCGCAGGGAGTGAGTGCCTCTGCGCGGTTCTACCTTCAAGATTGATTCTGATACTTCTGTCCCCACTGACAATACTAGAAATTAGGTTCTTGATTATTACTGAAAATACCACATCAGTGCTCAAACTCACTGCTCAGCTGGCGACGAACACCTGGGGTGTTACATCCCTTCCCCCTTAAAAGAATCTCGTCCCGAGATTCCGGACGAAAGACTTTTCAAGGGAAGAGAAGCATATCACTTATCCTTATTGGCTATCAAGAGTTCAAGCTACTAACTTCCCAGCAGAAAAGAAACTGTCAGGAATAGAACAACTTTCTGATCGTTCAAGTCATTTCTCAGTTACTCTTGTCTGAAGAATTTCCTTTGCTGAGTCACATCGAACATTGAGGTGCTCTCAAGACACCACTGTTAGGTCGAAAGAAAAACCAAGATTGCATTATTACTTTGGGAGGAATCCAAGATAATATTGCCAAAGAAAATACTAGATCTTCATCTGGTGTTACAAAGCAACTTCCTTCGAGACTGGGAGGAACTGGCTGACCAAAAACCACTGTGTATACCATTGGTGAATGTCTGTTCTATCAGATAGCAATCAATGGAGAGCTACATAAGGTTCCATGTGTGCAGTTCTCTTTCTCTGATGATATTACTGTATTATCTGATTCTGTTGAGAGAGCGGTGAATCTATCAATTTCACGCTTTCACTGATCCTTATTTACAGGAATTCTCATGTGTCCAAAACAGCGACAGTTTCTTAGGTTGGATTGGATGTAACTTCTGGGGTAAAAACACCAAACTACTGAATTCCAGAGAACACTACCAAGCAGGTCCATACCATCTTCCTTCATGAGGTAGTTACTACTTAGCAGAACTAACTTGTTGATCTATCCGGGTTACAGAGTAACCCTCTCAAATTTACTCAGCAATGCAGGAACACAATCTGAAGTCTGTTGTTTGACACTTCACTCTGTCATCAATTTATACTTCTTGGAGTCAATTTTTGTCAAACACCTTGACCGCTCCAGAATAAGGGACTGACTCTGTCTGTCCTTTCTGTTCTTCATCTAATAGAATCCAAAATAAATCTTCCCATAGTACTCCAATGTATTACCAGTCAATCATTACTCGATGTATATTTCTGACTGAGTTACTAGGCTGGTATAGTATCTTGTATTGTCATTGTAATTTCTTCGAGATAGAGTTGGCTGGAACGCGACAAAAACTTAGATGTACAGTGCCACAAACAATATCAATTGGTTTACAGACTTCTGATATAACACGGTTCTGTGAGACATAGCCTTCATAGCTACCAAAGAGTCATTTCTGAACTGGATATTAGCCTTTCCATGGCTGAAACTAATCAGCTGTCTCTCAACACTAAAAAGCTTCAAGGTTTCAGCTCTTACTGCATGCAATGCTGGATATCAAGGCACACAGTTACTATCATAGTTCGCAAAGAATCAGGCACATCTGAAAGGATTGAGTTGACTGCAAGATCATCAGGCAGATATGTATTGATCTCAGACGAAAACTTCTGGGTCTCAGGTATCCTGTCCAATAACACACCATTTCTGTTACTTATCCCGCAGTTGGTACTTGTCCACCTAAGTATTATATGCCACTTTACTTCACTGCAACCATATATGTTGCTCGGTCATTGCTGTTGCTCAAACAGAGTCATTTGTCTACCACCTCTTATAGTTTGTTACTACTTTCATCACTGACTAATTCTTGAAAGGGTCATCCTCTTTGCAACATCAAAAGAAACACTGCCACATCTGATCTGCCATAGGGATTTCTTTGAAGGAATATAGAAGATAACAAGGAGAATGCTTCATGAAAGATAACACATTGGCATAGTTTCCATAATGAATCTCGACTAGAAACCACGATACCAGTGCGTGCCGAGCAGCACAATCTTGCGTCGGCCGCCACAAGAGGCTCTCGGTTTCGTTGCGGCACCATTAGTTCATAATCAAGACACCATTATTGAATCCACAACCAGTGAGAAATCCATCATGACGCAGATAAATCTTGCACGGATAGGCATCACATGCAAGGCATAAGCTAGCAAAACAAGGATGATCACAAGGTTTGGAAATCACAATTCAAGAACAAAACATGACACAAGACAACAAGGATAGGCCTTGTGCACATCAAGGTCATGACAACATAGAAGATTTCACGAACTTGATTTGGCCAAGCAGCAACAAAAGGGCAGCTGAGGGGTACAACAAGGATTTGAACAGGGTCTCCACAACTAGGCAAGACAAACTATGGTCAAAGGCTGAGGTTAGCAGGAACTTAACTTGGCTGGTCAAACCAGCAAGGGCCTTCACAACAAGGGATACAAAATATCCATGGCTTAGGCAAAACTTAAAAGGGGGCGAAGCTTGGGTCTACAGGTTAGTCAGAGGCATGACTACACAACAAGCATAGGCATACCACAGTTTGGATCTAGGATTTTGGGAAGCTTTAACTCGGGCTATCTGGTCCAACAAAAAGCATGGACAGGCATAGGTACCGGTTTTTGGCACAAGCATCTTCATCATTAGAACTAGACACACAAACAACAAAGGCCTTTTAAACAACAGGGCTCTACTAGAGGCATCTCAGGAGGTCAGGAGGGCTTAGTCAACAAAGGCTTAACAACCACTTATGTACTCACCGAGAACAACGGTTGACTGAACCAGGGTATCACTTAGGTTACAACATATCTACAAAACACAACCTTGACCAGTATAGGAAGACACAAACAAACAACTTAAGAAACCATCACTAATTACTAAGATCAAACCAACTAAGCATCTATCCAAAGCACACAAACACACATAGACATACAAAACATGGTGGACAAATGTTTTATTTCCTGTTTACTAGATTGGAGCATAACTCTTTATGTAAAAGCAAACATACCAAGCAAATTAAGGCATAATTGTTTGTTAACTATCAGCAGTTTATAACTTAAAGCTAACAACTCACTTATTTAGTCTATGAAACTAACAACAAGCAACAAGCTCATGCTAGTCTACATTCCAAGAAGGAATAAGGAGACACTAGGTAACAAAGACTAACAAGCAGCATGCAACAACTTAAATTTTTTTTGGTACAACCAAGCATAATAACAGTTTTAAAATACCCTAAACATGCTAGATAAGCTAGGATTGCAGTCCATTTAAAATGTTTACAAGTATTTAATTCTCATAAGCATATGACTAGAAAAGATTAAAGCTAAATTAGAGAGCAATTATAAAGCATGTTGCACATTAGAAGATAATTCTAGGCATAACCAGGTATGAAAACAGTTTATATATACATCTTAAACATGTTAGAGAAGTTCATTGCTTTCTCAAATTAAATTATTTACATGCACCTATTAGATTTCCTAATTTAGTAAGGTGGAACAGAGAGCTACTATAATTTATTGCCCAGAGAATTTCTAGAAAATTTGAGCAGCTCACTCATGCATTTAGTAGGCTATTGCAGGCATTTTAGTATATTGAAGTAAGTAAAACAGCCTACACAAGTCTAGCAAGTAATCATGCTTAAAACAACTTAAACAGGTTTAAGCTATTTAAGGTTGTCTACAACCAGTTTTACATTTTCCTAACAATAACATGAGACTAGAAAGCTATGAAAATTAGTTTCACAAACTTGTAATTCATATAACTCTAGTTTTCATCATTGCAAGAAGATTATATTATTACGACATGGAAAAGTAAATTAACAACAGGTTTAGTACATTTCCTTGTTAAGCATGTTAACACAAAGCCAACAAAACTAGGATTGTAACATTTGGACACACTTAGCAGCCCAAACAAAACTACATACAAAACAGTTTCAAACAGCAAGTTTTATTATTTCTTTAGGTAGAGCATTTTGAGACAAAACTAACTTAAAACATTGAACTATAAACTTTAGCATAGTTTTGCCTCACAAGCAGGATAACAACACACAAGACATTTTAACATAGGGGGAAACTCCTAGCCATCAGAAACTTATTGTCTACTACTCTTCTAGCAAACTTTATATAGAGCAAGACAATCACACAACATGTAAACTAGCAGGTTATCCAAACAACCTTATACAAGATAGTTACCTCTAGCCTATAACAAGCAAACACTTATTTAGCTAACATGGAAGCATCCATATAAAACATTGCACCCTACCAACTGTCAAGAACAAGACCACATTACATCTAGCTCAGATCAACACACCACATCAAACAACTAATTGCTTCTCACCTTTCTCATGCAATCTAGCACATCACATTGAAGCACAAGTTCCCAACAAACTTCATCATCACATGAATAAGGGTGGGGGGAGCATTTCTATGCACATACAACCATTCATGTTTTATCATTACATTAGTCACACTTGACAACAAGTTGTTTATTATTGGAGTCATGACGAGAAAAACATGTTCATGATTAAAACATAACAAGATGGATGCACGTCCTATACGTCCTCACAAATTGCCAGCCTGAGGCGGCAATCACGTTCTAGGTCGGTGGCGTAACACGCACTCTCGGTATAACTAGTCGTCAACTATACATACGCATTCGAGGTTAGCGTACCTTCAGAAAATCTCATTTCAACCCAAGAAAATCCCAATGATAAAGACAAATGAGCACCTTCCCATATGTACTAAGGTACATATAAGTTGGCACTAAACCTCATGCACCAAGCTTAGAAAATTACCCAGCAAATTGATACCATCATATATGTTCGCGTAGGGCTCACATACAATCCAGTATAACAATACTCTCCCCTAGACCGACGGTTGGACGGTCATGCTCTCATATCTTACCAAATCATTTTATGCATGTTTTCGCGATCGACGCATTCTCTCTCGAGAATGGACCAGGCAAATAAAAGATCCAGCATGAAGCAAATCCCAGAACCCTGTTAGCAGTTAAGCCACCTGAAAGTCCTAGTTGGGCATAACTGGAGGTTGTCGCTAGCACATAATTTTATAAATTAGGTTTTGATAAACTTGCCTACTAGCTAAAGGTTTTTAGATAAAATAGGCTTTTTAAAACCAAAACTTTGTTTAAAAACTATGTACATGACAGTATTATGCTTAACCTTGCTCCGATACCAGCTGTGACAGAACCGACCAATTTATAAGAACACAAGTGCGAAAACCTCTGCCGGAGCAGCCGAATTAGCACACTTGAGCCCATATAAACCCGGTAGTCCATGAAATCCTGAGGGATTTCAAACTTTTCCAACATCTCAGCCAAGATCGCATGGTCAAGCAAATACAAATCATGTTCACGGAGCTTTACAGCAGAAATAAAATTACAATAGAGTTCACAAATAATAATACAAGTGGAGTTCCACTTATTTTTAGAAGAAACAACATAGCCTTAAAATGAATACCATAATATAAGTTGAAATACAAACCAACTGGCGAGAAACCTTTAATACAAACCCACACTTTCCCCGTCGGGTCCATGCATTGGGTCACCGCTTGATACTGTTCGTGGTGGTAATCGTCGCGGTTCAAGCACGGACCGCCCAATTGGAACCTGGCGATGGCCACGCGAGGCAGATCACATTTCCATACTAGAGGGCACGACACGGGTTGAGACCGGCCCGAACAGCGTCTAACCGGCTTCGGGGTCGGCGATTACGGCACCGACAACCCTAAGTAAAAGGGCGCTTTCAAAAATGAACGAGGGCCAACATCGATACAAACCTACACGATCCAACGGACGAGCTGCCCCCAAGTTCCAACTTGGTGCCTGGCCTTCCAGTTGACCGTATTTCATTACTACTCAGGTTCTTTTCCACGATAGCAAATATAGCCAACCGTGATCCGGTAGATACCCACTAGGGGTATTACAGGAACATCCTTTCTTTACTACTTTATTAAGCAGGCTAAGCAATTCTACATGTAAATAAGTAACAGGATAACAAGACATGTATAACAATAATCAAGGAATGGTAATGCAGCAAGTAGGATTCAATCAACTCCTATACCTAATGCATCACAATATAAAATACTCAATTAAATTAATTGTAAAACTGGGAGACTTAAGATGCTCCGGGGCTTGCCTAGGAACCAACACTAGGTTAGTGTTTATTAGGTGGTGCTCGCTTGGCGAGCATCTCCGCTGCAGCACTTGCTTAACTCCGCATCTTCGGGATAATCCACCAAACACCATCTTCGGGTTTAGCCTCATCATCACGTCCTTCACGATATATCTACCGTTACCTAAATGAGATGTGCAATGCAAGCGTATGAATGCAAGGGAAACGCTTATGAAGTAAATATAAGGTACACAACACAGACATTATTAATTACTTCACATAAGCAATCAGAATAACTACTAAAAAAAGTATAGCTCTAACACATAACATAGCATAATCACTTCAGCAGGTTATAATTATACTAAGGTGTTAAACAAGGTTCATTAGGCATGTAAGAAGGTTAAGTACAACAATCAATCAAGACTACATTGCATACATCACACAAATAGAACACATGTATGCGCATACAACTCCTATATTAGTTAAGCATGTCAGCCATCATTATTTAATATATTTATATAATACATCAGGTTAATTAATTTAATAATATGAAATACACAAACTAAACATTATCAAGTCATGACATAGCATCAAAGATCACATAATCAACATTAAGCTATAGCAATCAAGTTTGGTTCATTTAGACAGTTTAGACAGCAACACAGCATGTACTTGGAACAGCCATAACTAGAGCTACACATATCCAAATAAGGTGATCCTACGCTTTCTGGAAAGATATTAAAATTATGTATAACTTTGTTATTATCACTTAAGCATGATTCCGCCATTAGAAAGACCAAACATAACAGACAAGCACTTCTGTCCAAACTTTGGACAGAATATTACATTCCTCTTCAAACAGCCATAACTAGAGATATATAGTACCTAAAGACTTGACATAAGACTTATTAGAAATCTTATTAAGTTGTCTACAAATTATTTATAATCATCTCAAGATGATTAAGCAGTTCTCAAGGCTAACCAACTCAAACAAGTAAATCTGTCCAGACTTGGACAGATTCTGACTTCTAACTTTAAACACATGTAACTCAAGTTCTAGACCACCAAAAATAGTGATCCAAGACAATTTAGAAAGCTTATGAAAAGAACTACGACTCTTCTATTAACACGAAGACATGATTCATAACTTAAACTAGCCAAACAATTTATTCTTTCAGATCTGCACAGAAAGTATGCAAAACCTGACAGCCAACTTACAAAAACTATAACTCCTAAACCACATGACCTAAAATCATAAAATTTTAGGACAAACGAGATAAAGAAGTTATCTACAACTTTTGTATAGAATATATCTACAGAAAACATCATTATTATCATGAATTAATTGCCACAACAGAAACTGTGCATGCAATAATTTCAGCATATTAATAAACTCACTTTACTACTTATTTGATTAACATGTGAGCATATAATTAAACTATTAAACACTTCTAACATTCATGAACATGAACACATAATAATCATCTCAGATTAATATACAACAAAGGCAATCATTCACACATGTACAATTTCATTTATCACTATACTTTCATTAATTAAATATAATCAACACACAAAGACATTATTTTTAAGTGATGTTGTAAACATATAATTTGGGTCTCATACTTTTACTGATAATAGATAATGCCAAATTATGACTACTGTAAAAATATTACATGCTCAGGTAATATATTTTATTTATTAAAAATAGGGCAAGTTTTATTCATAAAAATGCATGTGAGAGCAACAAAATTCTATAAATCATATTTTCTGAAAATACATGACCATAATAAAATTACCTAAGCTACAAAAATATCATAGAAATGCAGCGGAACCACTATTTCTATTTTTACATGCAAACATTTGTCACAAATCATTTTAATCCATTTAATAGGCTGCAAGCCAAATAAATTCATAACTAATTCAGACATGCACTAAAAATTCTGAAATTTTTATCACAACATACATATCACATAACAAGACTACCATAAAAATTTCACAACAATCTAAGCAATAAAAAACAGATATCATTTTATCCCTATTTAATTCTATTTAACACAAATAAATCATTACAGGAGAAATTATCAACTAACACCTATCATATAAAACATTCACTGGACAGTACTCTTCACGAGGATTCCAAAAAGTCCTCACTCGTAATTTTTCGACATTCCTATGATTTACTATGCATTTTATAACATTCAACGAGATTTGCTAAATAAACAAAAACGAAAAACAGAAAACCCTTTTACATCGGGAACCCTAGAACCTGCAGAAATCATTTAGGGACTTGTTAGAAAACACATGAGTCATGCCATTTATGTAAAGTGAAACGAGACAAAATTTCAGCTTTACTAGATAGTCCTTTCACCATGGATTCACGGGAGACGACGGAGATGGCCGGCTTCCGGGAGGAGGAACCGGGCTAGGGTTGCTGGGGGCTTGCTGGCGGCCTGGCCCTGGGTGCTGGCGCCCTGCTGCTGGCTTCCTCCGGCGTTGCTGCTTGCTGCTGGGGACTACCTGCTCGCGACTTGGGAGGGGGCGCGCAGGGAGTGCGTGCCTCTGCGCGGTTCTGCCTTCAAGATTGATTCTGATACTTCTGTCCCCACTGATAATACTAGAAATTAGGTTCTTGATTATTACTAAAAATACCACATCGGTGCTCAAACTCACTGCTCAGTTGGCGACGAACACCTGGGGTGTTACAGAGACCCTCGAGGGGGGGGGGGGGGGAGTAAGTGGAGGTACTGTAGCCCGAAGGCATAGGAGAGCTCCCGTCTTGACGTCCCTCGACGCTTAGGGAGCTCGAGGTGTTTTACTTAGTCGCAAAGCGTGTTCGAGGCATAGATAAATAAAGTAATGTCGAGTTTTGGAAAAAATGTGCGAGTTTTTTGGGAACTTAGGGGGTTGTCCCCATGTCAGCCCCTTGCGCTCAAGTTTTCTTATTTTTTCTTTGCCTGAGTTTTGCTTTGACTATGTTTTCGGCACGGACTCGAGACCCTCAAAGGGGGGAGTATGTGGAGGTACCGTAGCCCGGAGGTGTAGGAGAGCTCCCGTCTTGACGTCCCTCGACCCGTAGGGAGCTCGAGGTGTTTTACTTAGTCACGAAGCGCGTTCGAGGCATAGATAAATAAAGTAACCTCGAGTTTTGGAAAAAACATGCGAGTTTTTTGGGAACTTAGGGGGTTATCCCCCTGTCAGCCCCCGAGAGAGTCTTGACTCTGTTTGAGCAGGGTCGAGACTACCTTTGTTTTTGAATGAAAGAAAGTGTTTGAGATCGATAACTTTTTATTCATTCATGATGCGATGTTTGTACAAGACATGAGAAATGTACAGGGACTCGAGGCCCTACGGGTAGAAATGACGTAGCTGTTAGATGTTCCGAGCGTTGGTGAAGGTTTTGCCCTTGTTGTTCTCTTCGTCAAAAAATGCTCAAACCGCCTCATCGCCGGCCGCATAGTTGGCGACTACGTCCATCAGCTCGCAGACGGTCTTAGGGCGGTTGCGTCCCAACTCGCGAACCAACCCTTTGCAGGTGGTGCCTGAGACGAATGACAGGATGACATCGTGGTCGGAGATGTGTGGGTGCTCGGTGCGCTGCATGGAGAAGCGTCGAACGTAGTCGTGGAGGGACTCCCTGGGGTGTTTCTTGCATCTGTTGAGATCCCACGAGTTACCGGGGTGGGTGTAGGTTCCCTTGAAGTTCCCCTCGAGGTCCCGAACCAGGTCGACCCAGTGCAAGATCTGATTGGGGGGAAGCTCTTCGAGCCACCTGCGGGCGGTGTCAGAGAGAAATAGCGGCAACTGGTGGATGATGGTGCGATCATCGCCTCGCGCTCCACCTAGTTGGCAGGCTAGGCGGAAGTCGGCTAACCAGAGTGCGGGCTCGGTTTTGCCGTTGTACTTGACGATGCTCGTGGGGGGTCAAAACGGGTCGGGCAACGGCGTGTTGTAGATCGCCCTGCTGAAGACTCGAGGCCCCGGCGGCTCGGGAGCCTCACGGTCCTCATTGCTGTCATGACGCCACCTTCGATGGGCGCTATAGCTTTGGTCCTCGGCTCCCCTGTCTTCGCGCCGCTGGCTTTTGATGACGTCGCGGCGGGCATCGTTTGGTTCGCGGGGTTCGCGAGGGTCGATGATACGACCTTGAACGTTTTTGGCCTGAGGGGCAGCCTTCTGGTGGACCAAGGCCTCCCTCTCGTGGCTGGAAGATTCAACCAATCGCTCCGAGGCCGCACCTCGACGTCTTGAGGCCGAACTTTCGGCTTGTTGAACGGCTGCGACTCGGAGCAGATTCTGCATCTCATCTTGTATGCGTCGAGCCTGAGGATTTGACAGCTCGGGCATGTTGCATAGCAACATGGTTGCGGCCACAATGTTTTGCCCAGCTCGAGGAAAGCAATTGGGGGTATCGAGCGCTCCGTTCTTGACGATCTACCGATTGACCTCTCAAGCCCTGGCGCGAGCTCCTCCGCCACGTGGCGGGTCCTGGCTTTGCTCGAGGCCCTGCTCGATCTGGTCGAGCCACCGGCGATCTTCGTCGAGCTTGGCCTTCATCTCCCTGATCTGCGCAATCTGTGTGATTTGTTCATCGCGAGGGGTGGGCGGATCAGCGGGATCCTCCGGCCCGTTTCTTCGTCTTGAGGATGCACCTTCGGCCCCAGCTGCAGTTGCTGCTGCGGCCGCGTCTGGGTTCTCCGTCTCGTCGTCCGAGACGACAGCTCCGTCACCCTCGATGTGGAAGCATTCCCTCGTGGGGTTGTAGTGATCCGAGTCGGAGTCGGGGTTGGCGTCAAGGCCCGACAGTTCATCCTCCGTCCCAGAGCGAGGATCAGATGAGTCCCGAACAAGGGACTCCACGTCACTTGCCAGGAACGGTGGGAATGCTGTGGTCGTGAGTCTGGTTGCGAGCTGATGATGATGGTGGCGTCGGCCGCGCCTCTCCTTCGACAAAGAAGCGTGGCGGTGAGGTCGGCATGCGGTCCCTCCTGCGCGTGAGGGCTCGGCGCGTTCTCCGCTCGGATCACCGACTGAGAGCGGAGCCATGTCGTAGTCGTGGCCAAGAGACACGAACTCCAGGCTCCGGAACCAGATCATCGTAGCGCGTGGGAGCGGTGAAGCAGAGTCGGCCATCCGGAAAAATGGTGGGAAATCATCAGTGACACGCAGTACCCCTACCGGGCACGCCAACTATCGGTGTTTTGAACCCCGGGGGTCTACACCAACGAGTGAATTTGTGATTGCGTGCTCCCTAATCTAGATGGTTATGCAAGAAGAACACAGACGATTTATCCTGGTTCGGGTAAGAGAAGGCCCTACGTCCAGTGGGGAGATAGAGTTTGTATTATCCTGCACCGAAGTGCTTGTACAGGGGCAGATACAAGCACGGGAGAGAGGGGTGTGTGTGAAGGAAGGAGCTAGAACTAGAGAACCGAGCTCTGGAGTCCTAGGCTATGGTGGTTTGAGAGCTAATGGCTTGTGAACTGTTGGAAGCTTGAGTGCTTGTGCATTATAGAACTTCTAACCTGCCCTTTCCTAAGCCCTGGCGTCCCCTTTTATAGGCAAAGAGGAGGCACAAGGTTACATGAGTTCTAGGCTATCGTAGGCGATAACGTTGGCGAGGCGATGCCGATCATGTCAGTGCCGCTGTAGCGACGTGCTTGATGTAGTCGTGGTTGTCCTTGCGATGTGCGATGACGCGGTTGACGTCGGTGGAGGACAACGCCCGTGCGTGGGAGCGTGAGATGCCGGAGTCGTCGCGTCGAGAGTTGTTGAAGTGCTGACCAGTCTTGGCGGAGTCCTGCTCGAGGGGGCGGTCGAGGCGGTCGAGGCCCATACTGATAGGGTCGAGCTCCGGAGAATGCAGGGAATGTGTTGACAATTGCACCTCGAGGGGGTGCCTGACGAGGCACAGTGCACAACATGGCGTAATAGTGTTGCACGACATGCTTGTTTCCCGGGTATAGGCAGTAAAAGTTGGATTTAACCGGGGTATGACTCGCTGTGGTGCTCGCTGTAGCCATGCGACTTAGACGAGAGCAGGTGGAGCGCATTTAATGCTCCTGGAGTCGTACAGAGAGTAGGTACTCGGGGGGTGCCCGAGGAGTGCTCGAGAGATGCCTCTCGAGGGGTGCTTAAGGGGTGCTCGAGGAGTGGACTCTCGAAGGGTGGACTGGTAGTGCTCCAAGGGTGCCCCTCGAGGGGTGCCCGAGGAGGTGTGCGGCGAGGCGGTCGAGGCCTGCCTCATTCGCTCGAGAGAGTTCCATAATCGAGGGCCGCCTCGTTTGCTCGGGAGAGTTCCGTAAGCGAGGGCTGTCTCGTTCACACGGGAGAGTTCCGTAATCGAGGGCTGCCTCGTTCGCTCGGGAGAGTTCCGTAATCGAGGGCTGCCTTGTTTGCTCGGGCGGACTGGCTTTCTCCCGAGAAGGGACTCCTCGAGGGTGTTGCGGACTGAGCCGTCGAGGTCCGTTCATGGGCCGGCCTAGTATGGTTTTGGCGCTTGGGCTGGTTTGACAGTTAGCGCTGAGGAGTGATAGTGGACTTGTTGAGGTTTAGTTTTTCTTTATCGCGATTTTGGGGTACCCCTTTTCGAAGTATCCGACAAGTGCCTTTCAAGCAATGAAAGTCTGAAGCTCTGTTCAAGTAAAACTTACATGGTTGGGGATTACAGCAACCAAAATGTTATCAACAACCATCAGCTTCCCGTGCAGCGGCAAAACATGCATTAATTCAGGCACCACTACGATCTAGTTAAATTTCTGTTTAAACATTGTTCCCTCTCAACAAACAACACTGAAGATTGAACACTGAAGACATATTTGGATTCCAATACACACACACACACACACACACACACACACACACACACACACACACACACACACACACATATATATATATATATATATATATATATATATATATATAATAACAATGTTATAAGACTAAAGGAATATTACATACTGGTATCTTCTTAACCTCTAGTAAAAAGCATCATTCGTTTGATGTTCTTTGAAACAAAATCTACAATTATATCTTCATATTTAATATTGTCCAGAACATCATTTTCATGTGCAATTGTTGTCAACCCATTAAGTCTTTCTTGTGTCGTTATACTATGCATGTTGGACTTTAATAACTCTAATTTTAGGGGCCTAGCTTGGTCGCTCCAATTACGCTGTCTAATGTACGAGCTTGTTCTGGATCTCGTCAATGTCACTATAGTTAGCATGGACCAGCTTGCTCTGGATCTCCTCAAGCTTGGCTAGCCGTCTAGCTTGGGCCAAGTCTCTAGCAGAGACCAGATGATCTCCGTCATCCTCCACAAGATGATGCCAACGTAGATTGTAGCAAACGCAGTCCACGCTATAGTGGTGCCACTGACGTACCTCCCTCTACGCGTTGTGCAGGACAAGGAGCCACTTTACAACATATATCCAGCCCCCGTATGCTTCCTATGAAATAAACGAATGTAAGGTCGTATGAGTTATGATGAACCCTTTGCACAACATGTGTAACACCCTGATTTAATTTTTTTCTAATTTAATTAACTTAATTAGAAGTTTAATAGCTTGGTTTATTTATTAGAGGAGAAAAATAAAATTTATTTATTAATGTCATGTTGCATTCATGTCATTGCATATTTTTATTGAGTGAGAAATAATTTATAAAACCCGTATAGGGTGAATCGAATTTATTCTATTTAGAAAGTAATAAAATGAATTATAAAAGTTCTACAAAAAGCAAACCCAAGTTTTGATTTCAAAACCTAGGGAAGACAATTTGAAAAGTTTGCAAACTGTTCTGGTTTGAAATTAATTTGAATTTGAAAAAGGTTTAGAAAAGAAAAAGGAAAACAAAAGAAAACTTGGAAAAGGCAGCTGGGCCTCCCACACTCCCTATCCCAGCCCAACCGAGCCAGCCCACCCCCCTCCTTCCCACGGCCACCTCCCCTCCCGCTTGGCCTGGCCCGCCAGCCCTCTCCCTCTCTCACTCCGTCCACCTCGGCCTGCGTCGCCCGTGGCCCAGCCACGCGAAGGCCACACCACCCGCGCGGCCTGCGCGCACGCCTGCTGCACCTGCACACCGCACCGACGCTGACCAGTGGGACCCGGCAGTCAGGTTCGTCCCCAACCTCCGGTGCCGCATCTGCCGCTGCAGCACACGTCGAGCCGCACCCTTCCCCATGCGAACCAGCAACAACTGTCGTCTCGCACACATCCGCGGCACAAGGTGATCCGCTTCCCTTCCTTATCCCCACGCAACGACCTAGCTGGCATCACCGCACGTGCCGCCTCTTCGATCCGTCAGACTCGGGCGCGCACCGAGTAAGCTCCACCGCTCAATCTCCCCTGCCCCTCAAATCGGCACCGATCGTGGCATCCGCACGAACTGCCACTTCTCCTCGCCTCCTCGAGCTCTCATCTGCCCTCGGGTACCTCCACCTGAACATCACCGCCACCGAAGCAGAGCTCCGCTGCCACCACCCTCCATCACCGGCCTCTTTTGGGGCCCGATAGGCGTCGGGGACATCTCCACCGAGCCTGCAGCGAGCCTCTCGGTCGATTTCGCCGAGCCCCGCAACCTCTACCGCCTGTCCGCCTTCGTGGGGTCTCTCCGAGCGCAGCCGCAACGCTGCCATTGTCACCACCCGCCTCCGCCGTCGATCCTCCCTCCTCGAATCGCAATCGACGTCAGCAAACCTGCCATCATACTCTCGGTGAGAAGCTCCTTCCATCCCACCCTTTTTTTGCAGTCTCTAGTGACCTGTAGATCGAACCCCGAGTAACCCGACCATGGCGCCGCCACGGGAGGACAGAGCGTCGCTGTGCTTCTGGACGCTGGCCGGCGAGTAGAACGCCCCCTTCCCCTGCACCGTCCGATCGTGTTTCAGTCGCGTAGATTAGATCCAACCACCGAAGCGGTATAGACCACGCCCATAGAGTTGTGGACCGAGCGCCCCAGACTGCGTCAGCTGGTTCACGTGGTGCCGCGTCAGCATCGCGTGGCGCCCAGTTAGCACCGCATCGACAGCTCTAGCTGTTTGGCAAAAGAGCCCCTTATGATCTTTACACGAATCAACCCGTGCTCCCACCTCACTGTTCGCTGAGTGTGCGTTTTGGTAATCTAACCCCTGCGCTTTGGGTTAAACAAGGCGTAGTCTAGTGGTCTACGTAGATCGTAGTTCATCCACCATCGGTCCACGGGCCATGAGCCAGGTCCACCGCACAGTATTAGTCGGCCTGGCTGTTTTTCACAAAGGCCCCTGAAAGGACCGTGACGCCTAAGAGGGGGTGAATTAGGCAACTTAAAACTTCTACTCTAAACTATGGCCTCTAAATTCTACCTAAGAAAAATTTATGCAAGAAAGTAAACTATCAAATGTGTAACTATGGTTTTGCTGGGTGTGTTGCTATCTCTACCACAAAAGAGTTATGCAACCTAGGTTCCAAACCTATCAACTAGCCTATCACCTAAGCTAGGAAAGGTAAAGCATACAACCAAGATAGCAAAGTAAATATGGAAGCTAAAGAGTGTGGTAGAGATGCAAACTCCCGTCGACGACTCCAGTATTTTTACTGAAGTATTGAGAAGCGCGCAAGCTTCCTCCTAGTCCTCGTTGGAGCCCCTCACAAGGAATCCCTCGCAAGGGCCAAGCTCTCGGTCGGGTAACTCCGTGGATAGCTCGGGGCCTTACCCACGCGCAAGTGGGTCTCCGGTTAAGCCACTCGTGGCAAAGCCTCTCCCGGACCGTTTGTAACATCCGGTTTTCCGAAGAATACCAAGTGCCCACTATATGTGTGCCCAGAAAGTCCACAAGACACATATAGCAACAAATATGAAATTTCTCAAAGACAATGCTTTATTATATATCGAAACATAGATAACACAAGGCTTACATTTAAAGCAAAGCAGAGCGAAAACTACTCTTCGGGACTCTAAATTTCACAGGGATGGTTGACTGGGGGAACACTCGCCTAGAACTCTTGGAACATCTTCTGTAACTCCTCACTTGATTCCACCATCTGGTACCCATCTGGGATTTTTATTGATTGTATGCAAAGCAAGTGTGAGTGCACCGTACTCAACAAGTATAACATGAGGGGATGCAAGGCTCAAAAGGCTGGACACGAATGAACTGCGGTAAGCATTTTCAGCTGGTCATGTTTTATTTATTAGACCTATGTCGCTAGATTGTGCTTAAGCTCCCACGGTGAAAGTATAATTATATATCATCAAGATTATTATTACCCACATTATCCTTAAAACTGTCTCAAAAAGGATCCAAGCCGCTCATGACCGAGAGCACGGCTGATATATCAGTTTATAATTACTTCTACAGAGTGTGTACAACTTTACCCATGAGTCGTGATTGCCCTTTGCCCGAAGCGGCCAACCTCTTGACTCACTACCAAGGTAAGTCGGCAGGGATCACTACGAAGCCTTTCCAAAGACGCCCTAACAAGTCGTAGCCGCTAAGGTTTCAGTCTCCCAAGAGTTATAGACGCCTTCCCACTAAGGTGACACTTCAGATTCCCCATCAGTGCTCACCCTAGCAGGACAGGGCCCATAAGCTACATGGTACACCCCTTTTGCCCTTTCGGTAAGCTACAGACGAGCTAGAACTAATCTAAGTAATTGGCTAAGACCAGAGTCATATAGTTCTCGTGGTTGTACTATAAATCCTGGGTTGCCGCTTTAAGATTTAGAACTAACATTTGTTCCATAAATTATTAATCAAGATTATCATTATAATAATTGGTAATTGCAGGCTAAGCAGAACTACCCATATGCATAACCCAAGGTAACAAGGAATACAGTATAACAAAGTTCTAGGTAAAATCCCTAGGGGTTCATCATATTAGACACATGTATATGAAAAGGTGATTATAAAGTTATTAGGTATCAAGGGTACTCATGTTACACTTGCCTTCCAATAACTCGTGTTGATGGTTCCACTTCTTCAAAGATCTTCACAACATCCTCGGACAGCTTGGTCTGACTAAACGAGATCAACAACACCACACAAGCATCCAATCCAATCATCACATACAAACAAATAGTATTTCTATTAGAACCATACACCAAACATAAAAAATAGGTAGAAAAACATATATAAAACTATTCTACTCGTTGATACGATCACATGAACATAAAGATCACTCTAATCAGATCTAAAACGAGAAAGTTATAAAGAAAACAAGTTTCAGGGGTGCTTTTGTAAATAAAACTCATTTTCTAGGGGCTAACTCGCGAAAACTGAGGACCTAAACACAATTAACTATAGACGGCAGGGGCTAACACACTTACAAACACGTTTTGGACTGCGGGCACTAAAATCGGGAAGCTTAGGGGTCTAACTGCAAGAAAACAGGACCTAAAACTAATTATTTTGAACTGCGGTGGACTGCGGGTTTATTTTGGTAAAGCCCGAGGGCCTTTCTGCAAAAGACAC
Source organism: Coix lacryma-jobi var. lacryma-jobi (assembly GCA_009763385.1). Taxonomy (NCBI): domain Eukaryota; kingdom Viridiplantae; phylum Streptophyta; class Magnoliopsida; order Poales; family Poaceae; genus Coix; species Coix lacryma-jobi. The sequence continues at coordinate 179,672,635 of CM019823.1, read as the reverse complement.
AAGCGCGGTCGGCTGACCAGGCCGCTTCGCTGACCTGGCTACCACGTGGCGCAGCTGGGTTGACTCGGTCTACCACATAAGCGTGGTCCAGGGGGCGCTGAAGCTGTGGACCGAGTCCACCATCGTCCGGTGGACCGGTTATGACCCCAAAGGGGTATCTTCTAATCCTGGCCCTTCGCTAACGGATCGACAGCGCAGAGCGAAAGGGCGAGGAGCCGGTGAAAGGTCCGAATGGCTAGAGGGGCGGGATGAATAGCTTATTCTCAAAAATCTAGAATCCTGAAACTCAAAGCTCGAAACAGATATCAGATCACACAGTCGGTACTACCGACTATAGGGGCCGGTACTACCGGGGTCGGTACTACCGACTCCAGGGGTAGGTACTACCGACAACCTAGGAACAGCTACGAAATCGAGATGAACGAGATGCAAAATTGAACCTAGCTTATACCAAGGTTTTCCTAAGAGATATGTAGATGAAGTTTATACCTTGTTGTCGGTGTTTCGAACCCGGGGGTATGACACCAATGAGTAATATGATCGCGTGCTCTCTTCCTGGATGGTGATGCAAGATGACACAAGGATTTATCCTGGTTCGGGCAAAGAAGGCCCTACGTCCAGCGGGGGAGGAGGTTCTTGTATTACTTGCACCTAAGTGCTTGTACAGAGGCGAATACAAGCTCAATGAGCGTGGACCGGAGTCCGGACTCGAATGTGCGTGTGTGTGGACTCGTGTGTTGTCTCTCGGAGTTGTGTTCCGGAGTTGTGTCCCGGAGTTGTGTAACCGTCTGCGCGAGGGGCCCTGGCGTCCCCTTTTATAGAGCAAGAGGAGGCCAGGGTTACACAGGGATGACATGTACAGCGTTCGATATGGCGAAGAGTAGGAATCCTGTCTCGTCGGGGCCACTGGAGCCGATGTGGGCGTTGCTGTTGAGGCGTCCTTGGGGCGTGGCCTCCATCCCGGGCGCGGATGTGGAGGCGTGGCGATGTGGAAACCGTACAGCACCCATCCCGGTACGTACAGGACACGGCGGGGTCCCTCCGGGTCTTGGGGTACCTGTCCTCCAATAGTGTGAAAGCGGTCAGGGCTCGAGGGGCGCAGGGCCGGCCTCGAGGTGGCGCCGACGGGAGGCTCGAGCCCCCGTAGGTATGGGCAAGTCCCGGAACGCCCGGGCGTACAGCGGGAACCCAGGCCTCGGGGTGAAGCTTGAGTGTGCTACAGTGCGTGGTATGGCCGAACAGTGCGGTACTTGTGCCTTTTTGCCCATGCTTGTGGTGAAAACGAGGTTTGACTCTGGCTCCGGTTCACTGTGGCACACGCTGTGTACCGGAGGATGTGACCGGAGTAAGTGGACGCATTCAATGCGCAGTATGGGGCTAGTACGGTTGTCAGAGCTGAGAAGCAGGGAGCTTCCTTCTTGCGGGAGGCTTGAAGGGTAGTGGAGCGCTCGCCCGAGGCCTGACGCGGAGGGCTCGGGTGAGGCGGAGATTGAGCATCTGCCTGAGGCCTGGCTTGGGGGGCTCGGGCAGGACGGAGAATGAGCGTTCGCCCGAGGCCTGGCTTGGAGGGCTCGGGCGAGACGGAGGATGAGCGTTCGCCCGAGGCCTGGCTTGGAGGGCTCGGGCGAGACGGAGGATGAGCGTTCGCCCAAGGCCTGGCTTGGAGGGCTCGGGCGAGACGGAGGATGAGCGTTCGCCCGAGGCCTGGCTTGGAGGGCTCGGGCGAGACGGAGGATGAGCGTTCGCCCGAGGCCTGGCTTGGAGGGCTCGGGCGAGACGGAGAACGAGCGTTCACCCAAGGCCTGGCTTGGAGGGCTCGGGCGAGACGGAGAACGAGCGTTCGCCCGAGGCCTGGCTTGGAGGGCTCGGGCGAGACGGAGAACGAGCGTTCGCCCGAGGCCTGGCTTGGTGGGCCAGCGTTGTAGGCCTCGAGGGGTTGGACTAGTTAGGTCTGTTATTAATTGGTGCTCTAGGTTTGACCTATTTGTTTGCGTTGATTAGGGGTACCCCTTTTGTGGACCCCCAACAGTAGCCCCCGAGCCCTTGTTCGAGTGCTTGCACTCGAGCAGGGGCTCCCGACTGGGATCTCGAGGGTTAGCTAACTGGTCTCGAGGGTTTGGTCGTTTTGATTCCGTGGGTGTCGTGCGAGCGACACCCGCGGGTGTAGCCCCCGAGGCCACGGGGGAGTGGTTAGGACTGCCTCGTGGGCTCTTTCTTGTGCGAGTGTTAGTTGTGTTTTTTAGGTTCGGGAGTGTCGAGCCCCCGAGTTTTTTAGACCCTCTTTCGTCGAGGGGTGCCAGGCTGAACCGGCCGGCCGGCTCTTCGAGCTGTCCGGCACGCCGGTTGCCCTGGCTTGTCATCCCGCGAGTCCTTTCGATCGGATGCGAGGGGGATGCCTCGTACTACCACGAGCGGGCGAGTATCGAGGTTCCCGGTGAGCTGGTAACGGGGAATCCAAGTGAGACCTCGTGCCCCGTTCGATAGGGGTCGACTGTAGCCCGGAGGCGATCTCATAAAGCATGGGTGCTCAGTCTGCAGGAGTGCCGGGTCCATTCGATAGGACCCGGTGGCTCGATGCCTCCCTCTGAGGGGATCTCACTGCACGTCGTGCTCCCCGCCTTGGATACACGTGAGGGGCCTCGAGGGCTTGGCCCTCGAGCGATGCTGCGAGTGGCGCCCCTTGGTGTCCCTGACTCGGGTGCTCGAAGCCGGCTGTCGAACCCTCTTCGAGGGCCAGCCTTCGCTGCTTTGAGACTTAGGGCCGGGGCCCGTTTTTACCTTCCTAAAGAAGCCTCCGTCGCTTGGAAACCTTCTGCCCGTTGGGCGCGCCTTTTTAGGCGGAAATCGTCAGGGAGCGGAGATCGTGGCGCCAGGGCGACGGACAGGAAGTCGGAGCGGCGACCGCGGTGGGCCCTGGAAGTGGAGCGAGTGCGAAATTGCCGCATGTACCTGTCGACCAGCTCGAGATGCGGTTAGGTGGGCGCATTAAACGTGTGCGGTTACCTTTCCTCTGTCGTGGGAGACTCCGCCCGAGGCCTGGCTCGGAGGGCTCGGGTGAGACGAAGAACGAGCGTTCGCCCGAGGCCTGGCTTTGAGGGCTCAGGCGAGACGGAGGACGAGCGTTCGCCCGAGGCCTGAAAATCTCATGTTCACACAAAGAAAAGAGATTAGTCGTATTCCCCGAGCCCCTGAGCCCCTTGGTTGCCGATCGATGGCTTTGGGATTGAGGGTAGTCCAAGGTTTTTTCGACCTTATCTCGGGTGCGAGGCGAGCCCCTGAGCCCTTTTTCGCAAAGGGTCGGTCAGAGGCGGCCTCGTCTTGGTTTTTCGACCCTCACGCATCCTTTTCGCAAGGAAGAGGGGTGGCGACGCCGCGCTACCATCGGTAGGTATCGGCCACGACGTCTCCGATGAGCTGTTAACGGGTAAATCCACGTGCGTGCCCCGTGCCCCGTTCGATAGGGGTCGGCTAGGGGCGCGGAGGCGCACACATGGAGCCAGAGGACAGTTTTCAGGGCCCGGAACCGTTCGATTGGTTCCGAGGGCTAGTTGCCTCCCTTCGTTGGGGTCCCGCTTTGAGACCGCCCTGCTAGCCTCGGATGTCCTGAGCGGTCGTGCTCAGGCTCGGCTCGGGCCATGCGATAGGCGCATCCGCGGCCGTTCCTGACTCTGTTACCCTGGGGCGGCTGTCGAACCCTCGGAGGGGTCAGCCTTCGAACCCCTGGATCGTAACGGGCTCGGTGCCCCGGGTTCCTTCGCTGGGAAGGAGTCAGAGGCAGGTTACTTCTTCCATCGGAGTGGCGGGTGCGCCTTTTTAGGCGGCTTCCTGGGGTCGTGGGCGGCGCCCGTTGCGGACGTGTGCAAGGGCCCACGACCAGGCATTTAATGCTTGCGTGCGCACTCGTATCGAGGGGACTCTCGCAATCATGAGATCTCCTAGCGTGCAATGCATTAAATGCGGGTGAATAGTGATTGACCGGGATCTGGCCGTTGGTTTTCACCCTATAAATACGCCCCTTGGGGATTTCGGAGCGGTTCCTTTCCTCATTCGCTCGTACCCCTTACTCTTTCGTCTTCCTCCTCCGTCCAGCCGCACAGAAGCAGAGGTGGGGAGGGAGAGACCGGGCCAGCGGCGGAGTAGAGGGTTGAGAGGCAAAGAAGAAAGAGAGAGAGAGAGAGAGAGAGAGATCGACCTTTCCTCTTTGCGACATCTGCGCCTCCGCCTTCTGTCGTTCGGGATGGCCGACGCCGCTGAGCCGTGGGGCGCTTCTGCTGCCACCCCGGAGAAGCTAGCGGAGCTGGTGCAGAGAGGACTTCTTCGGGGCCTTTCCGGCTCCGAAAGGCCAGAGTGGATCGCCCCCGGTCCGGAGGAGGAGGAGCCGAGGCCCCCGAACGGCTACGTGGTCAGCTTCATCGCTTTCCACGAGCGTGGGTTCGGGGTACCGGCCAGCCGATTCCTCTGGGCGCTTCTTTTCTACTACGGGCTCGAGCTGCATCACCTTGCCCCCAACTCTATTTCACAGGCGGCCATCTTCGCGACTGTCTGCGAAGGCTTCCTGGGGATCGAGCCCCACTGGGAGCTCTGGATCCACCTCTTCCGGGGCGAGCTCTTCACGAAGGCGGTTTCGGAGGGTCGGCGGAGATTGATGAGGTCGGGGAGTTGCGTGCTCTCCGTTCGCCAGCATAGGTCGGGCCTGTACATCCCGTCCCAGGCGGCCACCTCGAACAAGGACTGGCGCATGGGCTGGTTCTACCTTCGCAACGACGACGGGCTGCTGCCAGCATACACCGGCCGCGTCATCGAGTCGCGGCCGGACCTTTGGAACTACGGCGTCGTCGACAAGAGGCAGAGTCGACTCGACCCGCTACTTGAGGCCCTGTCGAGGCTGCGGAAGGCGGGTCTTACGGCCGGGATGGTCGTGGCCTGGTTCCACCAGCGGTGCGTGCTGCTGCTGGTGAACCGGTCCCTGATCATGGCGAAGATGACGGACGACGCGCCTCTCCTGCAGGAGTGCCAGATGAGGGCGTCCCCGGTCGCCTATCTCGAGCTCGTTCGCCGGGCGAGGGATGCAGTAAAGGAGGTGAAGGACGCGAGCAAACTGCTCAGTATTCCGATGCGCCCGTTCCGCGGGTACATCAGCTTGGTAAGGGGATCGACCCTGTGGGTGTGTTGCCGCGGAGCTTTCTTTTTTCGTGTTCGATCCTTACTTCCTTCTTTTTGCAGGGTTTACAGGGGGTCAGCGCCTCGAAACCTCCCCTTCCTGAGGAAAGGGAGGAGAGGCGGCGCCTGGCCGAGGAGAGGAAAAAGAGAAAGGACGACAGGAACATCAGGCGGGCTAAGCGTCGGAAGGACCGTGACGACCTGGAGAGGCGTCGGCGGCAACAGAAGCTCCATGGTGAGCCGGAAGAGTCCTCCCCTACGGAGGAGGATTCCGATGATGAAGACGAGGAGGGCTCGGAGGGGGACTCCGAGCCCCTGGCGGGGTTCCCAGACGTGGACCGTTCGCCGGTCCGGTTGGCGAGCCCCGTGAGAGGTGCGCCCGGGGCGCAGGCGGCGGGGAAGAGCCCTGTTCCTGCCCCGGGCGCGGGTGGCGAGGCTTCTGCGCCTCGGGGGGGCGACGGGTCCACTCAGGGCCTGTCGACGCCGCCGTCGGTGGAGGTTTTGACGGAGACCCTCGAGACGGAGCTCCCGCCACCCCCGAGCGGGGTTCCCCCTGCAGGGACACCGCGGCTGCGGACCCCACCCGTGCCCACTGTGAGGAGGGCGCCAAGGGCTGGGTAAGCACTCGTCGCTTGCCCATCCCATGTTTGCTCGTGTGGGGATTTATTCTTCATGATGTGTATCTTTCTTCTCTTGTCTCAGCGGGAAGCGGTCCGTGGAGGCCTTATCCCTCCGCCCTCGGAAGGCGCTGAAAGTGGGCGCGACTTCCTCCGCCGGCGCGGTGGTGGCACCGTCCGTGACGCCACCACTGCCGGGGTCCGGCGGGCCGGTCGTTACGCCCGAAATTATCAAGTCCCCAGAGGGGGCTCCGGTCACTGGTGGGGCGCCAGAGGAGGACCCTGCTTCTGGGGCGTCGAGGGATGAAGGCGCCCCGGGGGCCTCGACCGCTGAAGTCGAGGCCGCTAAGGCGGCTAAGGCAGAGCCGTCCCAGGCCGCTGCGCCCGAGGCTGGGGCCGACGTCCTGCCTCAGGGGTCGCGTTTGCCGGAGGAGATCCATAACATCTCTTCTGACGAGACTTCCCCAAAAGGTGGGACAGCAGAGGTGGGGGGCGAGGTTACCAGCGTGCCGCCGAGGCTGCCGGTGCCAGAGGTCGGAGGAGGGGGCGAAAGCTCGGCCCTTGCCCGCTTGGGAGGTCGCTCTCCCACCTGGGGCGGTCCTCGAGTGGAGTGGAGGGATCCATCTGATCCCGAGGCCGAGCCGGTATTCGTCCTCGACGATGCCCCCGAGGCCGGAAACTGGAACGACCTCGGGCGGCTCGGCTCGCTCCTCACGCGGTCGTTGAAGACGTCTCTGACGATGGTGGAAAGGGACCTCCCTCGGGCCGTCCAGGTGAGGAACCTTGTTTGGGCGATCCTCTTCTTCCCGTTTTGTCGTAAAAAGGGGGGTTAATGTTTGTTTGATTATCCACCTTAGGAGCTCATGGAGGCCTCTCGGGCTAAGTCGGATTTCCTCCATCGGGAGAGCCGCGTCTGGGAGCAGCTTCAGACGTCGAGCGCTGAGCTCGCCCGCACCCAGAAGCAGCTTGCCGAGAAGAGTACCGAGGCGGGCGGGCTGAGCGTCCGCTGCTCAGACCTGACCGCCGCGGTTGCCGAAGCCCAAGAGTACGCCGCCCGGGAGGCGGAGAAGGCTAGGAACTTGGCGTCGTGGCTGGAGGAGTCCGAGAAGGCGGCCGAGGCCCTTCGTGCTCAGGCTGCCGAGGAGGCGTCCAAAGCGCGGGCCCTGAGCACGAACCTCGAGCAGGCTCGGAAGTCTGCTGAGGCGTCGGCCACTGACGCCCAGAAGTGGGAGGGTGCGGCGAAAGGTGACCTTTTGTTCCGCAGGTCTTATGGTTTCCTCATCGCGTTTTCTTTTTCTTTTGACGAGTTGTATCGATCCTCTGTAGAGCTGAAGGGGAAGCTTGCTGAGGCCGAGGAGGCCTCGGCCGCCCTGCAGTCGGTTTACCAGGCTGAGGCTTCGGATCACCAGGCTCTGCAAGATGCTGCCGCCGAGGCCTGCGCGTCCCTCGGGACCGTAGATGGTCAGTCGGGGAGCTCCCTGACCAGCCGTCTGGCCGCCCTGAGGGGTCAGGTGGATGACCGGGTGCGCGGTGCCCTGCATCTTGGGGTGAAGCGAGCCTTCGCCGTGATCTCCAGCCACTACGACGGCCTCAACTTTGACGCCATCAGCCAAGGATATATCCTGCCGGACGATGAGGACGAAGCCGAGCGGGAGATCGCGGAGTTCGCCAGGGCCGTCGAAGCCCCTGGGGAGGCCCTGGCTCGGTTCTTTGAAGAGGACGTGGGGCTTCCCCCAGCAGCGTCCTTGGCTCCTGAAGACCCCTCGGTGAATGCTCCTGCGCACGAGCCTCGAGAGGAGAGACGGAGTTAGTTTGGGCCTCCGAGCCCTTGCGTTGTGTCCTCCGTGGGGGGATATTTTTGTGAGAAAGAACATGCTCGCGGCCCTCGAGGCCTAATGTAAAAACATTTTCGCATTTCGCTCCTTGTTGCCTGTTTTGAAAAAGCGAGCGAAAACGTAAGTCTCGGGGCCGTCGGACGTCGGGTCGGAGAGACCCTTCTCCTGATAGCCCCCGAGGCCTCGGAGGAGTGGGAAAGACTCCTTCAAGGGCTTTTGGGGTGAGAGCCCGAGATGATATTGAAACATCTTTGCGCTCGAGTTTTCTTATTTTTCTTTGCCTGAGTTTTGCTTCGACTAAGTTTTCGAAACAGACTTGAGTCCTTCGAGGGGGGGAGCGAGTGGAGGTACCGTAGCCCGGGGGCGTAGGCGAGCTCCCGTCTCGACACCCTTGACCCTTAGAGAGCCCAAGGTATTTTCTTCTTAGTCGTGAGGCGCGTTCGAGACATAGAAAAATAAAATAACGTCGAGTTTTAGTAAGAAACGTGCGAGGTTTTTAGGAACTTAGGGGGGATCCCCTGGTTAGCCCCCGAGGGAGTCTTGACTCTGATTAGACAGAGTCGAGGCTACCTTAGTTTTGAACAAAATAAAGAACTTAGAAACGAACTTTTATTCATTCATGATGCGATGTTTGTACAAAATACGAGAAATGTACGAAGCCTCGAGGCTTTAGGGATAGAAAACGACGTAGTTGTTCGATGTTCCGAGCTGGAGTCGGGCTCGGGATTGTCGGGGGGAGATTGACCGAACTCCTTGGTTGTGCGCATGGCAAGGGCGAAGTTGGAGCTTCCATCGAAGTCACTGGTCGATGCGCCAACCGTCGCGGGGTTGTTTGCTGGTGACGCCCTTGGTTGTTTGGCCTCAGACGTAGTACCGTCGAGGTCCCGTTGGAGGTTTCACGGGTATTCGACCGAATGCAACAGCGCCACGTCACGGGCCCCGTCGAGTTGGTCCAGGGTGGCCAAGGCTTCCTGCACACTCTGTATTAGATTATTTGAAGTTTAATCAAGGAAAGAACACTGCGTCCTTCTTGTTGATTTTACAAAAACTTCTCCTTAGCCTCTGCCCCGCGTTTCCGTCCCATTGTCACGTCGTGCTCTTTGGTGCGGTCGACAAAGGAGACCGTAGCCTTTCGCAGGCGATAGGTTCGCTCCTTGCCTGCTTTGGCATGACCCCTGAGGGTCAGCCGCCCCTCGAGGTTTGTCATGACTTTGGAAAACGAAGCGACAGTGCCGTAGGCTTGTGTTTTTTCTTAGCGTGCCCGCGTTTGTTTCTTCCTTTACTTGAACCTGAGGAGCTCGATCTACGGGCCGTGTCTCGGTTCTGAGGATGGGCCGGTGCCGTTAGCCGTTGGAGGCGTCAGGCGGCCGGGACCCGGTCCGCTTTCCCGAAGACCCGACCCACGTCCCTTGCTCCTCTGGTTCTTATTCGGGATGAAGCAAACGCGGACGCGGGCATTTTAATCATTGTTTTCGCAAACGTTGGCCTTTTTAAGAAACAGAACGGAAAACCAAACGTTAGAAAGAGGAACGTAGCTTTTTCATCACGGAGAGGGATGCTGTTCCTCCTTGTTCGAAACGGTCCTGCGTCTATCGTCCTGATGCCGGGGAGGGGAGGGCCCCTCGGCGTTGTTGCTGGTGGCGGCGTCGTGGGGCCTCGAGGCTAGGCCCCGAGGAAGGCCCGTTGGCGCCCTCTTGCGCAGTCGTTGGCGGCGTCGTTGGGCCTCGAGGCTAGGCCTCGAGGAAGGCCCGTTGGCGCCCTCTTCTGCAGTTGTTGGCGGCGTCGTGGGGCCTCGAGGCTAGACCTCGAGGAAGGCCCGTTGGCGCCCTCTTGCGCAGTCGTTGGCGGCGTCGCGGGGCCTCGAGGCTAGGCCTCGAGGAAGGCCCGTTGGCGCCCTCTTGCGCAGTCATTGGCGGCGTCACGACCGGACGAGGAGCTTTGACGGTACGTGGCGCCGCGTCCCCGGGCGGCGGGGAAGGGCGCAACGTCCCCGGACAGGTCGGTGGTGGCTCGTAGGATCACGCCCGGACGTTCCTCCCGCTCTGCTGCCGCCCGGTCCTGACGGCGCTCGTCGAGGTGGTGGGCGTAGACGGCTGCGGAGCTGTCGAGGCCGAACGGGGGCCCGCTGGCGTTGAGCGCGGTACATCTCGTGCGGGAGGAAGCTAGGTGGTGTCGACGGAGCACGGCTCGGGAGCCTCTGGCCAGGCTCCCGGTCCGTGCGCATGACGAACGCGAACTCGCTGGGAGAGTGCGCGCGGGCCCTAGAAGTCGCTGGCCGTGCGCCGGGCAGGTTTCCCCTCGGGGACCCTGCGCCGGCCGCGGGGAAGTGGGCGTACGCCGCGGGCACCGCCTGTGCCTGGCGACGATGGTGACGATGGCGCCGCTCACGAGGTGGCGACGCGCGGTGGTGCGGGCAACGCGCCACGCCCCCCGCGCGGGGTGGCGTGACACGCCCTCCGCTCGGGCTCTCCGTGGAGAGCAGGGTCAGCTTGTTGCCGCTGCCGGTGGCCAGGAACTCGAGGCTCCTGAACCAGATGACGGCACCAGCAGAGAACGAAGGAGCGGAAGAAGCCATCCAGGACACAACGAGAAATCGACTCGGACACGCGAAGCCCCTACCTGGCGCGCCAACTGTCGGTGTTTCGAACCCGGGGGTATGACACCAACGAGTAATATGATCGCGTGCTCTCTTCCTGGATGGTGATGCAAGATGACACAAGGATTTATCCTGGTTCGGGCAAAGAAGGCCCTACGTCCAGCGGGGGAGGAGGTTCTTGTATTACTTGCACCCAAGTGCTTGTACAGGGGCGAATACAAGCTCAATGAGCGTGGACCGGAGTCCGGACTCGAATGTGCGTGTGTGTGGACTCGTGTGTTGTCTCTCGGAGTTGTGTTCCGGAGTTGTGTCCCGGAGTTGTGTAACCGTCTGCGCGAGGGGCCCTGGCGTCCCCTTTTATAGAGCAAGAGGAGGCCAGGGTTACACAGGGATGACATGTACAGCGCTCGATATGGCGAAGAGTAGGAATCCTGTCTCGTCGGGGCCACTGGAGCCGATGTGGGCGTTGCTGTTGAGGCGTCCTTGGGGCGTGGCCTCCATCCCGGGCGCGGATGTGGAGGCGTGGCGATGTGGAAACCGTACAACACCCATCCCGGTACGTACAGGACACGGCGGGGTCCCTCCGGGTCTTGGGGTACCTGTCCTCCAATAGTGTGAAAGCGGTCAGGGCTCGAGGGGCGCAGGGCCGGCCTCGAGGTGGCGCCGATTGGCGTTAGGTCTGTTATTAATTGGTGCTCTAGGTTTGACCTATTTGTTTGCGTTGATTGGGGGTACCCCTTTTGTGGACCCCCGACACTTGTCCAAGTAGTGGCTCCTCCCCAAAGAGTAGATTGAGCCTTCCCACACCTAGAATGAGAGAGGAGGGAGGAAGAACACGAAGAACACAAGTGCAAACGAAATAATCAAAGTAGAGAATGCAACAAGCACACGGGACACAAGATTTATCCCGAGGTTCGGCCACTTCACTAAGAAGTGCCTACGTCCTCGTTGTTGAGGTGACCACTAAGGTCGGAGTCTCTTTCACCTCCTTGCCTCACTCAAGCAACCACAAAGGTTAGCCGAGTTTCTTCACTAAGAATCACGAGGGTAATACAAACACTTCGGAGTGCCCTCACAAATGAGTCAATCATGGGCAACAACCGAAGAACACCTAACCGGCTAGGGTTCCAAGAACCCAAGAGTAAAGAACACAAATCAAGCCGGAGAGATGAAGGATCCAAGTGCTCAAGACGTAGATCGATGCTTCTCACTCTCTAATCTCACTTCCCTAGCTCAAAGCTTGCAAGAGATTCACTCTAGAATCAAAGGGGGGAGAAAGAGGAGGTTAGTCAACACTTGGGAGCTCTCTTTCTTGTATTTGGGCGCAATGAATGAGAGAGGTAACGGTTAGAAACCGAGAGAGCGACTATTTATACAAGTCACAGTCTGCGCCACAGTCGGTAGTACCGACCCCATAGGTCGGTAGTACCGACTACATCAACAACGACCGTTAGATTGACCTTGCTAACACATCCGAAAGAGGGTCGGTAGTAGGGTCGGTAGTACCGACCCTTATAGCGGTACTACCGGTAGGCCAAATCTAGATCTACACAGAGAGCCTTCAAAACGACTTCGATCGTCGGTACTACCGACCGGGGTCGGTACTACCGAGGGTCGGTAGTACCGGCCTTATGGCGGTACTACCTTTAGGCCAAAAATGGCTCAACACAGAGAGCATGCGATCTGCTCACGGAGGGGTCGGTGCTACCGGCCTCAGGGTCGGTATTACCGACTTCAGCAACCTGACCTCCGCGCTAAAACGACCATAACTTTTAGCTCCGAACTCCGATTTCAATGATCTTGGACATTTTGGAAAGATTATTCAGAGGGCTACGCAACCCACATGAATACAAGATCCAAAGCACAAAGGATTAGTATAAAATTCCATTCCAAGACCGATCCTAGAGTTCGGAACACACCGAAAAGCCTCCTTCTCTTCTCCGAGTTGATTCACTTCAACTCCAACACCTTCTCCTTTGCAAATGTGCCAACACCACCAAGTGTATACCACCTTGTGCATGTGTGTTATCATTTTCACAAACATTTTTCAAAGGATTTTCACTTTCACTCACCACGCCACTCGATCCTAGCAACAACGCAATGTTAGATCGCTCAAGTGGCACTAGATGTTAGACGTCATGAGCACTTTTCACCACATCTAGCTAGCCTAGTTTGTATCCCTCTTGATAGTCCAGCTTGCCTATACTCAAGATTAAAAGTAAGAAATAATCTACCACTTGAGCAAGGCATCTTTTCTCCTCTTCATTTCACCAATGGTAGAGCACTTGATCATATGAGTGCTTGTGGCCGTCACCATCCTCCATGGTTGCCACCTTGCTAGCTCCACCAATGGCTTGGTCGTAATCCTTTTCCATTAGCTACACACATGCTTCATAAAAGGATTAGACCAAAATAGGTTCCATCAATTAACCAAAACCAAACTAGGGCTTTCAATCTCTCCCTTTTTGGTAATTGATGACAACCTATACAAAGATATGTAATTTAAATTTGAGTTACCACATTGATAGTATTAGCTCCCCCTACATATGTGCTATAGAGTTTGGTTCTAAAATTGGCACATATGTATGGATATGAAATATGGGTGAGCAACACTATCAATGATGATGCTAAGGCGTAAGAATGGACCTTTGAAGCGTGATACCAATCGGAGTGCACATGTTATACCATCCTTATCATCATTATTCACTAGACATACATCAAAACTCAAGAACCCCGTGAGATCAACATTTATAATAAGATTCTTGAACCACTTGAAACAACAATATAAACAATTCATCAATCAAGTCTTATCACTAGCATTCATCATATAAGCATGAATATCAATATAAATAGCTTATGCAATGCAACAAACATATGAATATGCACATTTCAAATGCAACATACATGTTTATGAGCTTGCTCCCCCTATTTGTATGCTCAAATTTCTTGCTCCCCCTATTTGTATGCTCAAATTTTAAGTGTTCAAGCTTCGAACCACTTGAAACTTTTATCCCCTTTTGTCTTGTTACTCCCCCTTCCACTAGCATATATCTTTGTAGCACTTTCTTTCTCCCCCTTTGTCAACAATTATTATAAAGGTGGAACAAAATTTTAAAGGAAGGAGGCAACTATTAGCATGAGACACATGTGAGGAGATCAAACTAAGTCAAGTTGTGGCTTAATCTAGCTCATGAACATAAGGTATTTAACACGGTTTGCTCTAGAGTAAGCTTCTTCACACATCTTGCAATGGTTATCTTACTCACGTTGGTTAAACACACATATTGCTCACTTACTAGATCAAACACTAGAGTTACAAGCTCACAAACAAGTTATATGCTACCACTAGATCAAGTCAAACATAGAAGCAATAGTGGTACCATATATACTTCAAATTCATTTGATTTACCATGAATGAACCTAGATAAGCAATGTGATGGCTATATGAACTAGAGCACAACCTAATAAGAATGAATGCACATGCCAAACAATTTCACCTTTGCTTTGTCGGAGGAGAGGCATGTCATATGTGGGGGTGTATTCAACTCATGTTGGAGAAATCAAGAATATTCAATTCATTCCTTAGCTTGCTAAACCTTCTCTCATCTAGTGGCTTGGTGAAGATGTCGGCAAGTTGATCATCGGTGCCCACACTTTCAATAGATATGTCTTTCTTTGCTTGATGATCTCTAATGAAGTGATGCCTTATGTCAATGTGCTTTGTTCTTGAATGTTGAACCGAGTTGGTGGCTATTTTGACGGCGCTCTCATTATCACATAGCAATGGGACTTGTCCAAACTTGACTCCATAATCTTGCAATGTAGCTTTCATCCATAGAAATTGTGCACAACAACTACCCACAAATATGTATTCGGCTTCGGCAGTAGAGAGTGCAACACTATTTTGCTTCTTTGATGACCATGAGACAAGTGATCTTCCAAGCAATTGACAAGTGCCCGATGTGCTCTTCCTATCCACCTTGCATCCCGCTGTTGACACGAAAATCCGATCGGTAGCGCCAACACACTCGAATGCACGGTCCTCAGAGGGCGTACGGAGCAAGGTCCTGACCTCCTGAACCTTCAACAGGTGGCGGTGCCAAATCTTGGTGAGATCGATCTCGGACGTGCCAGTCAATTTGACCTGCAATTGACAAGGAGAAGAAAAAGTTGTCAAATTGTGGAACCTACCGGTTTGGTACCAGACAGTTCCAAATTATACGGCTCTGATATAGCCATTGTTAATAGGACATTGACTACAAAGTCAACTCCCAAAAGATTGCATGGAGGCATTGATAAAGATATAAAGCAAAACGGCTATGATGTACATAAAGAAGCATTTAGGACAGACAGACAACCGATAAGCTTAAACATATTAAGAAAGTAAAGATCTATGTGTACATCTAAACGGCGTGAAAACAACGTATCGACTAATTGCACAGGCAATTCTATCTGTTAGCAGTGGAGTGTTTCCATGCAGCCATAATAACAAACAGAACGATAAAATAGCTCAAACATCAACAGTGGGGTGTCTCCATGCAACCATAATGATGACCAAACTAGATCACGTCCAATGTAACAAGCAGATCCATTGATTTCCAAGCCGCCTAAAAGCACACATTATGAAGAAAGCATAACTGGATCAGCTATTTTAGCCGATGCAGGGTCCATGAAGCACGAACAAGATCTATCCGCTAGAACCATGATTCGACTTAAGATCAAGCAAATCTAATCTACCATATATATCAGTGGGGTTCGAAAATACAACCATAATAGATATGCTAGATCAAATCTACTTGTTCTTAGATCAAAATCATAATTTTATCGGATATCTCGAACGCACAACATGTAACAATCAAGATTGACAAAATAGTCGATGAGAGGCTTGAATCGGCTATTTCCTTCATTATGACAGTGCAAAACCTTAGGATAAACGAATCTAAGCATCTTTTAAGCTTAAGCCACTTTGTCAATCTTGATTGGGCAAGATATTGTTTAAAATCTAAAGAAACAAATTGAAACATAAAACAACATCGATAGCTTAATGAATCTATTAGCTTGCCAAAACCAATAGAGCCGATAACTAGTCAAGATCGACTACAGTAAGAGATTGATCAGGGTCAAGACAGTCTTACAAAAGACGAACTTAGGCTGATAACTAGCCATGTCATAGCTTAACAAGAGTTTGGTCGATGCCAAATATAGCCTTATTATACAATGACACAAGCCATTGGTGAAACTTACAAGCAAACCGGAGGTCGGTCGAAGCCGATGCAGCCCTGTCTGGTTGAAGGTTCTGCCGAGTTCTACGTTACTCCTACTCCTAGGGTTTTGGCCGGTGGCCGATGTGTTGATTGATTGGATGATTACAAAATTCGGGTTTCTAGCTATATATAACCCGGTTGACTCCTGTCCTAACACGACTAGGTTACATGAAAACAAAACAAAAGACGACCCGGACTCAAACTCTTCGGCCGAACTCAATATGTCCTCGAAGCTTGTCACGCCTGGTCCACACGAACTTTGGTTGCGTCCGGGTCAAAACAGGCCTCTTTTATTTTTTTAGCCGATTCTTTTATGAATAAATCAGCTGTTTGTGTCTATAAACAAATAATCCTTTCAGTCCAAAATCTGGTGTAAACACATGCCCCCCAATTTTGGGATAAAATTTATTTTATTCCAAAATTTTGAGTCCTTTTCTTTCTTCCCTTTCGGTATCTCAAGTGGCCCGAACAGTATTTTGACGATCAATGCGAGACGGTTGCTCTTCTCTTGAAAACCGTGTTACGATTTAATATCCCACTCGAGTACTCTGCACACACAGTACGAAACAACATCTTTTCCCCTTCAGAGACTCAATCTTCTAATATAAATTTCTCCTTCACCCCCATCTTTCGTCACACTCAGAACGCATTCATTGCTTGCTTTCGCCTTCTACCCGAAGAAAACCCTCTTTCTCGCCAAAAGCTCCTTTCTTCTCCTTCAGAAACTTCTTTCTTCTTCCTTTGATGGCAGATAACAATCGCGGCAAGCGTCCCGTAGAAGAGGAAGTGAACTCTTACCGTCGCCCTCAGCGCCGTGCTAGGTATGCTTTTCCTCACATTAGTTGATTTCGACACTTCACCGTTGGCTTTTCAGATTTTGATTTGACCCCTTTCATCGTTTTCATCCAGGGTTGACGCAGGTCCATCCAACGCCGCCGCTGCTCTGGTGCCTCCTCCTGGAATGGAGTCAGTTTCCAAAAACCCCTCCTCCAGCAGCTCTGAGTCGATGACCGCTTGCCACTACCGTCAGATGACAGAAATGCGGAATCTTCACTCGGAGGCTACTATCAGGAACTACCTCCTCGAAGATCACATCTCCCAACTCCAAAAGGCGCTGGAGGATGCAGAGGCGAGAGCCTCCTGGGCAGTTCAACAATGCGCCGAGTCCGATGCATGCGTCGCCGGTATTTCCGTTTTTTCCTCTGAAAATTTTTCACTTAATTGAATTTCTTCTGCATAATTTTTGACTTTTTTGTTTACTTCACAGACTTGACCGTGCGCCTGGAGGCCCTTCAGGAGGCGGGGAACGAGGCGACCAATTCTGTGAACGCCACCGGCGACAGCGTCGTCGAGAGGGTGACCAACATCCCCACAAGGGTGCACGAGGTCGCCCTCCATGGTGTTCGTCATGGCGCCGCCATGGCTCTGGGGGCTACCCAAGCCCACACTAGCCAAGACCTGGGTGGCCTCGAAATCACCCCGGAAATAAGTCACGCTATGGAAGCGAACTTCGATAGTGTTGACGGAGCAGCCGGGGAGATAGCAGAGTCCACCCCCTCTGTAATTATAGTAGACAAAGTCTTTGAGTAGTTTATTAGGATCAAACTACTTGTAAGAAGTCTTCTTAATATAATGAAATCTCTGTTCTTCTATGATCTTTTTGTGATAAGACCCATCGAGGTCTTCTAAATTCAGAAACCCTCAAAACCATTTTTTTCGTGCTGAAGGCGATGCTTTGCTTGCATCGGCTATTTATTCCATTGCTGAAGGCGATATAATACATATCGGCTATGCTTTCTTTTTAGTCTGAAGGCGATATAATCATATTGGCTATTGATCAGATTGATTAATCATAATAAATCCACCCAGATGCTAGGATAATATTTCTTAAAATATTTTCCATTAACCGCTCTGAAATACTCGACACCTTCCAAAGTTTCATAGAAATAAGCATTGCCAGGTGCACATTTTGTAATCCGATAAGGCCCCTCCCAGTTTGGAGACCATTTGCCATATTTGTTGTCCTTAGTTCCAATAGGCAAAATAACTTTCCAAACCAAGTCTCCTTTATTAAACCTTTTCTCTCTGACCCTTCGATCATAATACTTGGCAACCCTCAACTTCTGAGCTCTAATATTCTCAAGAGCTTTTAGCCGATGAAAATTTAAATCATCAAGGTTATCCATCATGAGCTGTTTGTATTCATCGACTTTCAAATTGTTCTGTTGTGATATTCTTCTGGACCCAATGCTGATCTCCCAAGGTAATACAGCTTCATGACCATAGACTAATTCATAAGGTGAACATTTAATTGCACCATGACAAGCCATTCGATAGGACCACAAGGTTTCACTGAGTATCGAATGCCACTTCTTCAGATGCTCCTTGACTTTTTTCTTAATAATTTTAATTAAAATTTGGTTAGAAGCTTCGGCCTGTCCATTGGCTTGGGCATAATATGGAGATGAGTTAATCAACTTAAAGCCTGTGCTAGTAGCAAAATCCTCAAACTCTCCCGATGTAAACATCTTCCCTTGATCCGTGGTAATGGTTTGAGGAACACCGAATCTGTAGATGATATGCTCTTTGATAAACTCAATCATGGTAGCCGATGAAGCCTCCTTTAAAGGAATGGCTTCAACCCATTTGGTAAAATAGTCTGTTGCCACCAACACAAATTTGTGCCCTTTGCTAGATGCCGGGAATATTTGGCCAATTAGATCTATTCCCCATCCTCTAAATGGTCATGGCTTTGTAATTGGATTCATAGCTGATGCTGGAGATTTTTGAACATTACCGAATCTTTGACATTCTTGACATCCTTTATAGTACTTAAAACAATCTTCCACAATAGTTGGCCAAAAATATCCAGCTCTTCTGATCATCCATTTCATCTTATGAGCAGACTGATGCGCACCACAAACTCCTTCATGGATTTCTCCCATCAAGACCTTGGCCTCTTCTTGGTTGACACATTTAGGGAGCACACCATCGATTGTTTTGTGATAAAGCTGATCATCAAGAAGGACAAACTTCGTAGCTTTATATCTTAGCTTTCTGGATACTTGTTTTGATGGATCTTTCAAGTACTCAATAATTTCGACCCTCCAATCATCACTATCAGCAATCTCATCGGCTAATATTTCAACGATCTGCCGATATCCAGAAGCACTTTGAGCTAACCGATTAGCTTCTTGATTCTGACATCTAGGAATATGTTTTATGACAACAGAAGAAAAAGAATCAAGTAATTCAAGACACTTCTCATAATGCTTCCTTAAGATGTCATCCTTGCATTTATATAGGCCGAGCAATTGATTAACCACTAATTGAGAATCTCTAAAAATCTCAACAGTTTCGGCCCTTACCTCAGACAAAAGCTGAAGTCCCTTAAGAAGTCCTTCATACTCAGCTTGATTGTTAGTAGAGGTTGGATCAATTGAAAAGGCAAATTCAAAACTTTTCCCCTGAGGGGAAACAAGGACAATACCAATACCCCCTCCTCGTTTGCAATTGGAACCATCGAAGAACAAAGCCCACGGGGTAAAATCTAAAGTCTTAATTCCCTGTTCATGATGATGAGTAACAAAATCGGCTATCACCTGGCCTTTAACTGCTTTAGCCGATTCATACTTCAAATCGAATTCTGATAATGCAAGAATCTACTTACCAATTCTCCCATTTAGAATAGGCATAGATAACATGTGCTTTATCACATCAAATTTTGACACTACCGTGCATTCAGAAGATAACAAGTAATGTCGAAGTTTGGTGCACGAAAAGTATAAACACAAGCATAACTTTTCGACAGGAGAATACCTTGTTTTTAGATCAGGCAATCTTCTATCTTAGTAGAAGATTGCCTGATCCAAAAACAAGGTATTCTCCTGTTGAAAGCATAACTCTTTCTTTCCCTTCAAATTCTTGCATTAAGGCCGACCCAATTGTATGATCATCGGCCGAGACATATAATTTAAAAGGCTTATCTCTTTGAGGAGGAATTAAAACTGGTGGAGACTTCATATACTCTTTGATTTCATCAAATGCCTTCTGTTGTTCATCTCTCCATTTAAATTCCTGGTCATCTTTTAATTTCAACAAAACTGAGAACAGCAAAATCCTGGCCGACAGTTTTGAAACAAACCTCCTGATGAAATTGATTTTGCCGATCAAAGATTGTAGTTGAGTCTTTGTAGTAGGTGGTACTGCTTTGTCAATTGCATCATAACTCTTTTGACCAACTTCAATCCCTTTTTCATGTACCATAAACCCCAAAAACTGTCCAGCTGATACTCCAAATGCACACTTGTGGGGATTCATCCTTAAACCATGCTTCCTTGCGCATTCAAGAGTATCTCTAAGATCCTTAAGATGCCTTCGATAATCTCTGGACTTTACAACCACATCATCAATGTAAATTTCCACAATCCTGCTGATCAACTCATGAAAAATATAATTCATAGCCCTTTGATAAGTTGCACCGGCATTCTTAAGCCCGAAAGTCATGACTACCCATTCATATAGGCCTATAGCGCCCGGACATCTGAATGCAGTTTTATGTATATCTTCCTCTGCCATAAAAATTTGGTTATAACCAGCATTGCCATCCATAAAACTGATCACCTTATGTCCTGCTGCTGCATCGACTAACATGTCTGCCACTGGCATTGGGTAGCCATCCATTGGAGTAGCTTTATTCAAATCCCTGAAATCAATGCAAACTCTCATTTTTCCATTTTTCTTATACACAGGGTCAACACAGTCTTACAAAAGACGAACTTAGGCCGATAACTAGCCATGTCATAGCTTAACAAGAGTTTGGTCGATGCCAAATACAGCCTTATTATACAATGACACAAGCCATTGGTGAAACTTACAAGCAAACCGGAGGTCGGTCGAAGCCGATGCAGCCCTGTCTGGTTGAAGGTTCTGCCGAGTTCTACGTTACTCCTACTCCTAGGGTTTTGGCCGGTGGCCGATGTGTTGATTGATTGGATGATTACAAAATTCGGGTTTCTAGCTATATATAACCCGGTTGACTCCTGTCCTAACATGACTAGGTTACATGAAAACAAAACAAAAGATGACCCGGACTCAAACTCTTCGGCCGAACTCAATATGTCCTCGAAGCTTGTCACGCCTGGTCCACACGAGCTTTGGTTGCGTCCGGGTCAAAACAGGCCTCTTTTATTTTTCTAGCCGATTCTTTTATGAATAAATCAGCGGTTTGTGTCTATAAACAAATAATCCTTTCAGTCCAAAATCTGGTGTAAGCACCTGCGTAATCAGAATCCGAGTATCCAATCAATTCAAATTGAGAGCCCTTGGGATACCATAGTCCAACATTTGGAGTGTGCTTCAAATATCTCAATATTCTTTTGGTTGCCTTCAAATGACTTTCCCTTGGTGAAGCTTGGAACCTTGCACACATGCACACACTAAACATGATGACATCCGGTCTTGATGCGATCACATAGAGTAGACTTCCAATCATTGACTGATATAACTTTTGATCCATCATGTCACCACTAGAGTCACTATCCAAATGTCCATTTGTGCCCATTGGAGTGGTTATTGCTTTAGCTTCATCTAACCCAAACTTCTTGAGCATGTCCTTGATGTACTTGCCTTGACTAACGAATGTGCCTTTCTTCATTTGCTTGATTTTTAGACCAAGTAACTGAGCTCTCCAATCATAGACATCTCAAACTCTTTAGCCATCATCTCTCCAAACTCTTCACAAAAGTCTTGGTTGGTTGATCCAAATATGATGTCATCCACATAGATTTGCAACACAAACAAGTCACTTCCAATTTTCTTGGTAAAGAGAGTGATGTCAACTTTCCCAATTTTGAACCCTTTTGCTAGCAAGAAGTCCCTCAATCTTTCATACCATGCTCTTGGTGCTTGCTTCAACCCATATAAAGCCTTCTTGATCTTGTACACATGGTTGGGCTTCTTCAATTCTTCAAATCCGGGAGGTTGCTCACATATACTAACTCATTGATGAACCCATTGAGAAAAGCACTTTTCACATCCATTTGATAGAGCTTGATGTTGTGTGAACAAACATACGCAAGTAGAATTCTAATAGCTTCCAATCTAGCAACCGGTGCATAGGTTTCTCCAAAGTCAATGCCTTCCAATTGAGTGTACCCTTGTGCAACCAATCTTGCCTTGTTCCTTACAACAATGCCATTCTCATCTTGCTTGTTCCGGAAGACCCATCTTGTACCAATAACATTTGTGTTCTTTGGTATTTCCACTAACTCTCAAACATCATTGTGGGTGAAGTTGTTCAACTCTTCATGCATTGCATTTACCCAATCAACATCCATCAAAGCTTCATCAATCTCGGTTGGCTCAATAGATGATACAAATGAGTAGTGTTCACAAAATGAAGCCAATCTTGATCTTGTTTGCACACCTCTTCTTATGTCACCAACAATTTGATCCAAAGGATGATCTCTTGCAATATGTGTTGGTTGGAGCACTTGTTGCGGTTGGACACTTGTACTTGCACTTGGATGAGCCACTTGAGAGCTACTAGCATCTTGTTGATCATGAGAACCACTAGAGCTTGCAAAATCATTGTCATGCATGGTTGGAGAAGTGAGCACTTGATCTTTGTCATCTTCAATATCAATCACTTGCTTTGGTCTTATATGACCAACGTCCATGTTCTTCATAGCTTCCACCAATTGTGTTCCTCTCACATCATCTAGATTGTCTTGTTCTTCATGAGAGCCATTGGTTTCATCAAACTCAACATCATGGACTTCTTCAACTATTCTTGTTGTGTTGTTCCATACTCTATATGCCTTGCTTGTAGTGGAGTAACCAAGTAGAAACCCTTCATCACACTTCTTCTCAAACTTGCCAAGTCTTGTGCCCTTCTTCAATATGTAGCATTTGCACCCAAAGACCCGGAAATAAGCAATGTTGGGCTTTCTATCATTGAGGAGCTCATATGGTGTCTTCTTCAATAGAGGGTGACAATAGAGCCGGGTGCTATAATAACATGTCGTGTTGATTACTTCGGCCCAAAAAGAATCACTCACATTGTATTCACTATGCATGGATCTTGACATATCAATGAGTGTTCTATTCTTTCTTTCAACTATCCCATTGGATTGAGGTGTATATTTGGTCGAGAATTGATGCTTGATTCCAAACTCATCACATAGGTCATCAACCCTTGTGTTTCTAAACTCACTTCCATTGTCACTTCTCACTTTCTTGATTCTTCTATCAAACTCATTTTGACTTCTCTTGACAAAGGTTTTGAATACCCCAAACACTTCACTTTGTCAATAAGAAAGAAGACTCATGTGTATCTTGTATAGTCATCCACTATCACAAAGCCATACTTGTTTCCCCCAAGACTTGCATATGTAGTTGGTCCAACAAGTCCATGTGCAACAACTCAAGTGCATGTGTAGTGCTCATCATTCCTTTGTTTGGATGGGTGTTTTCCAACTTGCTTTCCCATTTGGCATGCACTACAAAGCTTGTCCTTCTCAAAGTGAACATCTTTTAGCCCTCTCACCATGTCATGCTTCACTAGCCTCTTTAGTTGCTTCATTCCAACATGTCCCAAGCGCCTATGCCAAAGCCAACCCATACTTGATTTGGTGAATAAGCATGTTGTCAACTGAGCTTCACTAGCATCAAAGTCCATCAAATAGAGATTCTCATATCTAAATCCTTTGAAGATCACGTCACTTCCATCAACACTCACAATCTCCACATCATCAACACCAAATATGCATTTGAATCCCAAATCACACAATTGTGCCACTGACAACAAGTTGAAGTTGAGGGATTCCACTAATAGCACATTGGATATGCTCAAGTCATTTGATATTGCAATCTTGCTCAAGCCTTTGACCTTGCCTTTCTTGTTGTCACCAAATGTGATAGCATCCGCATGATTATTGCCACTAGTGTTGATTGATTTGAACATTCTTCCATCTCCGGTCATGTGTTGGGTGCACCCACTATCAAGCACCCAATGCCTTCCTCCGGCTTTATAATTAACCTACAAAAAGGATCAATTCTTTTTAGGTACCCAAATCTTTTTGGGTCCTCCAAGGTTAGTAACCAAGCTCTTGGGCACCCAAATTGCCTTCTTCTTTGGGCCAACCATGGGTGCACCAATGTACTTAGCCTTCACGCCATTAGTGCCCTTAGTAAGTGAAAGTGCATGTTGCACTTAAGTGTGATTTTGGATGATTTGATGACAATGTTGATTAAAGATCTAATATGTTTGCTAAGTGTGACACAGGGAAATGATTATCTCACTATGTACTTGAAATGTAATGCAAAGCCAAAATGATGGATTGTTGTATGTGTGACACCCTAGTGTCAAGCACTGCATTAGGCACTGCAATTAGATACTAAGAAAGCTTAAGCAATGCATTGCATCATTTCATGTGCATGAGAGTGCTTTTGTCTTTTGTTTATTTATTTGGATTTGGATTTCTATTGGACTTGGTTGTTTGAGTGACTTTCCGTTTTGGCAAAGAGTTTTATAAAGTAGAGAACATTGAGTAGAATGCTTTTCATGTTGGAGTTTTGACCTAGTTCAAAATAGTTTGTTAAATAAAAATAAGTCAAAACAAAATGGTTTATGTTTCAAATTTGGCTTTATTTATGTGGAGGATTTAAAAATGGTTTTCGAAAAGTGTCCTATATGAAAGTTGTAGAGAAAATTATTTCGAGCAACTTTTATATTTGGGTCAAAACCTAGTTTGGAGTTTTTGAAACTGTTTTGAGTGGTCAAAGTTGAAAAGTTTTGGAAAAAGAAAAAGAAAAACGAATTTCCCCCGCGCCCCACCTTTCGGCCCATCTGGCCTTTCGGCCCAACCGCCCGCGCCGCTCACGCCGCGCAGCGCCGGCCCAGCTCGCCGCGCCCGCTCCCGCGCGCGCTCGCGCGCGTCGCGCAGCACCGGTCGCCGACCGCGCCTTGCCGTACGCCGGCCAAATCGCCGCGTGGCAGCTTGCCTCTGCCGCGCATCGGCTCCGCCCTATCGCCGCGAGATCCTTGTTCGCTCGGTCACGCCACAATCCGCCTCGCCCACTCTCCGCTCGCCTCGCCTGCCGCGCCCGCTCGCCGTGCACGGCATCGCCCGCGCTGCCTCGCCGACCGCGCCGCCGTGTCCCGCCACGACCACCGGCCGGTCAAGCCGATCAAAACCCCGAGCACCCCCTTCACTCCCTCGCTCACCCGCGCACACAACTCCCACTCGCTCTCGCTCTCACTCCCTCTCCTGCCCGCGAACGCAAGGCCGAGCGCTCACCTCGCCTTGGCCACTGCACGCCACCGCGAGAGCGCCTCCCCACGTTCCAGCTCTCACTGAGCCACCGCGGCCGATTAACTCAGGCCAC
Organism: Coix lacryma-jobi var. lacryma-jobi; assembly: GCA_009763385.1. NCBI lineage: Eukaryota > Viridiplantae > Streptophyta > Magnoliopsida > Poales > Poaceae > Coix > Coix lacryma-jobi. The sequence continues at coordinate 179,647,773 of CM019823.1, read as the reverse complement.
CACTCCGCCATCATCCAGACCGCACGGTGCTCCCGCTTCCACTCCGCCGGAGCCCCACCGCTGCCAGAACGAGAAGTGCCATTTCTCGGCCGCCATCGACGACCGGGAGTGCACGCCATTGTTCTACACCACCCGAACCTTCGCCGAGCCTCGTATCTCCCGTCGAGCTTCACCGAGTCAAGGCAAGGTGAGAACACCTATCCACCTCAACGCTACCGCTCCCTATCTCACTCTATCTCCCCGGCCGAGCGCCATGGGCGCCGCCGCGGCCATGCTCAAGGTCGCGCTCCTCTGGAGCCAATCAAGCCAAACCAACCCCGTAGCTGTGCTCCTTAGGGTTCACTCGAGCTTTTGCCTCCCCCAATTTCTCCGGCCGCCGCCGGAAACGGCGTAGCCGCGCGTTGCCGCCATCACCGTGCGCCGCCGCTCGCCGCCGGCATGCTCCGGCCATGCGCTAGCCAAACCACCTACACCTCTCGGTGCGCCTCGTCGAGGCGAGTTCACAAGCCTAGCTTCCCCGCCGGCGACCTCACCGTCGGCGAGGAATCGACGGTCAAACCTCTCCCCTGTTTTCCGTTTCGCCCGAGCCTCCGAGCCATGCCTCGGACAGACGTTTGTTTTTATCATCTCGCTCGAGCTAGGCCTCGAGCGAACCCTCGGGCACTGTCTCGTTCGAGCCGGGCCTCGAGCGAACACACACCTACCGCCGTGCGCTCGAGTCAGGTTGAGTCGAGTTGGACTGGGCCGAAAGCCCCGTTTGGGCTAGAATAAAGTTTTTCTTTTTTTTTTAGTTTTCTGCTCAGTAACTAAGTTTGTTAATTTTGCTATAATTAATCTGTAGCTCTGTTAAATATGAAATTTCAGTTTTGCTAGTTTGTTTATGAGTAGATCTACCATGGAAAAATATAAAGTATTTTTGGTAGGAGTTTATTTTACTGTTTTCATTTATTCCAGTTTATATGCTTTTGCTAAGATAAATGGTTATATATGTTTTCTGGTTGAGTTAATTCCTGGAAAATTTTTGTAAGTTTATTATCCTGTTTTACACCTGTGAAAAATATATGATGCACTGTTTATGTGGAAAAAGTTTCTGTTATGCTTAAAAGTCCTTTTTGGTTGATTTCTTAGGATAAATGTTAAGGTGTTTATATGTCAAAATAAAATATGAGAAAATTTGTACAGTCTCTGTTATAATGTTCAAGCTAAGAAAAAGTAAGCATGATCTGTTATGAAAAGAAATCCGAAGTTGTTTTACAAATGTGCTTTTCTGTGTTTTCTTTGGAAATTCATGTAAGAAATAATATAATGTTTCTGTTCATGGAACTTTCTTGATAACCATAAATGTGAAGTAGAATCTGGGAAAAATATGAAGTTGAGTTTATCACCCTTTTCCAGTAGGGTTGTAGTTCAAGTGGTTTATTTTGGGATAGATTTGTTTATTTGGTGTAGGCTTGTATGTTTATGCTCTGGCCACAAGTTTTCTGCAGTAGAATGCTTTTGAGTAAAAGAAGCCAGGAAAATTATGAACTCTGTTGGTTTGACACTTTTTGGATAAGGAGCTAGTTCAAAGTACCTTTGAGCAGTTTATTTGTTATTTTTGTATCTGCAGTTCGGTATTTTATTTTTTGAAATTTGTTCAGTGGAGTCCAGCAACTGTTGTTTGCCTTCTGGAATTTTGTGGATTTTTCTGAGTTCAGAAAAATGCACTTGCAGTTCAAACCTGAATTTCGTTTGAATTTTATTAAATAAGTATTTACCTCAATGTCAAAAGTGGTTCAACAAGTTGGTTTTGTTGGTTTGCAAGAAATGCTCTTCTCATACCACACATCTTGCACCCGCATTGCAAATATTTATTATTCGTCGCATGCAATAGGATCGACCCCTCCGGAGCCCGAGCAGGAGCCAGAAGCAAACGCCGAGCAGCAGATTCCGGAGCTTCAGCAAGCCGAGGAGGTCGACCCCGCCAGCGACACTAACTTGCCCGAGTGCCCCTCCCACGAGGCCTCGGTCTTCACCCAAGGCAAGCCCCGGAGCATTCTAAGTCTCCCAGTTTTTATAATTAAATTACTTGAGTCCTTTTATATTGTGATGCATTAGGTTAGGAGTTGATTGAATCCTACTTGCTGCATTATCGTTCCTTGATTATTGATTATACCCACCTTGTTATCCTGTTACTTACTATTATAATGTAGAATTGCTTAGCCTGCTGAATAAAAGTAATAGTTGAGGATGTTTCCGTAATACCCTGATGGGTAGTTACCGGATCACGGTTGGCTATATTTGCTATCGTGGAAAAGAACCTGAGTTGTAGTGAAATACGGTCAACTGGAAGGCAAGGCACAAGTTTGGAAACTTGGGAGTCCGTCCGTTGGATCGTGTAGGTTTGTATCGATGTTGGCCCTCGTTCATTTTTGAACGCGCCCTTTTACTTAGGGATATGTCGGTGCCGTAATCATCGACCCCAAAGCCGGTTAGAAGCTGTTCGGGCCGGTCTCAACCCGTGTCGTGCCCTCTAGTATGGAAATTGCGATCTGCCGCGTGAGGCCATCGCCAGGTTCCAATTGGGCGGTCCGTGCTGTGAGCCGCGACGATTACCACCACGAACAAGCATCGAGCGGTTGCCCAATGCATGGACCCGACGGGGAAAGTGTGGGCTGGTATTAAAGGTCTTTCACCAGCTGGTTTGGAATTCGATTCGAGTCGCCGTCTCCCCCGGTTAGTGGGAAACTATGGCGAGCTTCACCACGATACAACTCCATGTGATGCTTAAAGGTTCAACTAAAATGTGGAGAAGTCAACTGGATATGGTATATTATTGATTGATAGATTCAAGTGAGTGCTCTAGTACAGGTGAAAAACCTAGAGTTAAGGAATAGGTCTAAAAATGGCAGCTCATCATTATCATTAATTACCTCCTATCTGAATTTGCTTTTCGCAACTAAAAGATCCCAGCTCCACCCAAAAGACCTTGCATACCCTTGGAGTCTTTATTTTCAGTTGGACGGGTAAGTCTAGCTGAGTACATTCCCGTACTCAGGGTTTATCCCGTTGTTGCAGATGGCCAGGTCTACTTCGGCTATTGTAAGCACTGCCTCTACCCAGTGGAAGGTGATGAGGAGTAGGCCCAGGGCAGGGTCGTCCAGAAGCTTCCCTTTTTCTTTTGCTGGTCTGAGACTTCTAGTGGCACATTATCTAAAAAGGGAAGAGTGAGTTGTGTGAGTTGGTTTATCAAACAATGTTTTATTTGGACCACATGTGTAGTGGTCGTGTTTCAAACTAATTCAGCTTCCGCACTTTTAAATTCAGTATTGTAATAACTCCGTTTTAAATTCGCACTCTGATATTTTAAATTCGGTTTCGTTTTCGCTATGATGTATCTTTACGAATGTAATCCTTGAACGATGCGATCCTGTATGATGTATGGTGTTAGAAATCCTTCGAGATTTCCGGACTACCGGGGTTATATGGGTTCAAGTATCAGTTGAAGTCAGACGAATTTGGCTAAGATAATACTTGAGTTCTTATAATCAGGACGGTTCCGCCACAGTATGAAGATCATGTCACAAGCACAAAACAACAATGAGAATGATATTGATATAAAGGGTTATCGTATTGTGGGATAATCATAGTTCATTTATGATTGCAAAGAAAGGATTCAAAACGAAGTATGGTTGAATGGCTTGAAATGGTGAAGATAGCAAGGAAAGAGTCTTTGAGGTACTAAGCAAGGGTGAAGGGAAAGCGACGGCTTGGCGGCCGAAGAACCTAGCTAGAGTGAAGAAGAAAGTACTTGCATTTAGTCGAAGGATCAATCAAGCTTGAAGATCGCATCTAGTGGAGAATCAACATTCCTAGCAACAATATTGATTGGAGTGACTTGGCACATTTGGAACTTCATTATATCCTTGCATAGGGTCAAGTCACATGTTCAAGATGGCTATGCTCGAGGAATATCTACTTCTAAACATGTCAACCATTCCTCTCAATATGGAAAATGAAGTCAAGCGGCTTTGGTTCAAATGGGGATCAACTCAAGAGGTTTAAAATTCGTATTTCAATTTATCTTGAGTAAATAGGAAAGCCGTACTATTAAGAGGGATGCAACATATAGTAGATGATTCTTCATAAGTGCTCAAACCAACCTAAGTGAGACATGAGAGAGCTAGAGCTAACTTTCAGCCTTTTGCTGCACTGTCTGTCCATACCGGACATGTCCGGTATGCATACCGGACATGTCCGTATGAACCCACAGCAGTGCGGCCATCCTTCTGGCCTAGTGATGAACCTGGTGAAGGAGTCCATACCGGACATGTCCGGTATGCATACCAGACATGTCCGGTATTTGCGGAGTTCTGTCTCGCAGCCTGTGCATGGGCGGTACTACCGACCCTTGCGTCGGTACTACCGGTAGGTACTACCGGAGTTATAGCGGTACTACCGGTAGGCATAATTTGGCCCAACACAGAGGGTTGCAAAACCCCCTCTTAACTGTCGGTACTACCGACCTGGTGGTCGGTACTACCGAGATCCTTTTAGGGGTTTGAAAAGATGGTTGGTTAAGGATATTTCTCGCGCAGTGAAGTCATACCGGACATGTCCGGTATGCATACCGGACATGTCCGGTATTTGCGGATTGGTGGCTAACAGTATCTTTGTGATGGGCGGTACTACCGCCCCTTGGGTCGGTACTACTGACCGGTACTACCGAGGTTATAGCGGTACTACCGGTAGGCCAAAATTGGTCCAACTCAGAGAGGTTGCGAAAACTCCTTAATAACTAGCGGTACTACCGACCAAGTGGTCGGTACTACCGGGTTCTCTCGGGAAGTTTGAAAGTTGGTGCATTCAGTGTCTTTCTCTCGCAGTAAAGTCATACCGGACATGTCCGGTATGCATACCGGACATGTCCGGTATGAGCTGACTCATCCAACGGCTAGTTTCGAATGTGGGCTTATAAATACCCCCAAGCCTCCACCTTTGGAGGCTGCTGATTCTCCTGGTTCCCACACTCATTCTAAGCCTTTCAAAACACTTTCCAACCCTCTCTTAGTGAGTGATTGTCCTCTAATTGCCAAATCCATTTGTGGGTTGAGAGAGATTCAAAATTGGAGAGCAAGCCATCTCTTGAGCACTTGTGCAAATCGTCGATCTTGTTGTGCGCATTCGTTACTCTTGGACTCTACGGTCCTAGACGGTTAGGCGTCGCCGTTGAGCACCCAAGAGATTTGTGAAGTGCCTCGAAAAGTTTGTAAAGGTTCGATCTCTCCTCAAAAGAGATCAACTAGTGGAAGGAGCATTGCGGGTGAAATAGACCGCGGCTAGAGTGACCCGTGGTGTCCTCTAGAGCCCACCTTTGTGGTAGCTCGCAGCCGGCTCAACGGAGAGTAGGACCCGAGGGGGTGCCGAACTTCGGTGAAACAAATACCGTGTCTTTCCTTTGTGCTTTACTTTCGGCTATTTGTTATTCTTCGTTGTGCTAGTTGTTTTGCAAGCAATCAGTTCTATATATACATCATACATAGTGATTGCAGGTTGTGTGAGAAATTGGAGAAGAAAAGGAGCAGTCCTGCTCAACCCGTCCATACCGGACTTGTCCGGTATTGATACCGGACATGTCCGGTATTTGTTGACTGCGCCCAATTTGTTTATCGCTTGATCTAATCTTTGTGGTGCAGGGTGTTAGCTTCTAGGTGTACTAAATACTTGACATATACTTTGTGTTTGTCTCTTAAGGGGTTGTTTTACTCCGATTGGGAGTTTCCAAGTAATTGGAAACTCACATACTAATTGCTTTCGCATTATAAGTTGTAAATTTTCAGAAAAGCCTATTCACACCCCCTCTAGGCGACACCTTAGGTCCTTTCAGTAAGCATATAACAAGAATCAAGGCGAATAGATGTAACATGAGCATGCTTCTTGTTTTTATTCTTGTTAAAGCAATGTTGCTCTATATGCCCGGATTGCTTGCAACTATTGCAAAACCGACCGTTGCTCTTCACAAAACAAGTCTTGTAAGGAACAAAAGCCGCCTTGCCCTTCTTGGGGGTATAGCCAAGTCCCTCCTTGTTGAGTGGACATCTTTGGCTACCCAAGCACTTAAGCAAGCGGGCATCTCCACCATAGGCATTGCCTAAGGCATGAGTGAGCTCATTAACCTTGTTCTTAAGGTTCTTATTTTCTACCATTAATGATGAATCACAAGTAGTAGAAGTAGACATTTAGTTGAGCTAGATGATGATGATGCATTTGTGGGAGCAACAATAATAGGAGCATAAAAAGATTCATTAAGAATAGCACATGTAACTCCTACATTGCATGTCTCTACAACATCCTCAATCTTACTTTGATCAAGGAGGGAGGAGTGGGCTTCCTTAAGCCTAGTGTGAGCTTGATCAAGCTTCTCATGGGCTTCCTCTAGCCTCTCATGAGTGGACTTGAGCTCATCAAAGGATTGCTCAAGAGCCTTGTTGGCTTTGCGCAATTCTTTGCACTCCTTCCTCTTAGTCTCAATGTAGGAGTGAGCATCTTGTAGCATGCTTATGAGGTCCTCCTTTGAGTACTCCTCATCATCATCACTCTCACTCTCACTCTCATCGGATGATACCTTAGCGGCCTTAGCCATGAAGCATGTCGATGGAGCGTCGAAGATAGAAGGCTTGCTTGAGATAGCAAGACTAGCCATAGCCTTCTTCTTGGTGGTCTTCCTCTCATCATCACTAGAATCACCATCATTGCTTGAGGAAACATCACTATCCCATGTCACAACATAGGATCCACCCTTCTTCTTTTCTTTCTTCTCTTTCTTCTCCTTCTTGTCCTTCTTGTTCTTCTTGTGATCATCTTCATCATCACTAGATTGTGGACAATCCACAATGAAATGATCTTTGCTCTTGCATCGATAGCACCTTCTAGTTGAGCTCTTGGTTGTATCTCTTCTCTTTCTTGCCCCAAAGCCTTTCTTCTTCATGAACTTGCCAAACTTCTTGACAAAAGAGCTATTTCTTCATCATCCAACTCATTTCCCCGCTTGTGCTAGCTTCATCATCGCTTTCCTCCTTCTTTTTTTTGCCCTTGCTCTTGCTCTTGGAGGATGATGCCTTGAACGCCATGGTCTTCTTCTTCTTCTCTTCCTCTTGGGCTCCCCCATCCCGTTCCACACGGTATGTGTCTTGTGTGACCACATCACCTAGTACTTGGTTTGGGGTTACCGTATCCAATCCTTCCCTCACAAGGATAGTCACCAAAGTATCAAACCTTGGTGGTAAGCATCTCAAGAACTTGTGAGAAAAGTCCTTGCCCTCAACCTTTTCTCCTAAAGCCTTCAAGTCATTCACAATCACTTGCAACCGATGGAACATCTCCAGTATGCTTTCATCTTCTTGCATCTTGAAGGTTGCAAGCTTGTCCTTGAGAATATTTAGCTTAGCGCTCTTCACGGCCTTGGTGCCTTCATGTATTTCTTCCAACCTTTCGCATATCTCACTTGCTCTTTCAAGGTCCTTGATTTGCTCAAAGACTTTTGTATCAAATGCTTCATAGAACAAGTTGATGGCCACATCATTCCATTGAAGCTTCTCTTCTTCTCTTGGGGTTGGATCGGCGGTGTCAATTACCGCAAAATCATGCTCGATCACATCCCATATCTTCCTATTCATGCCTCTTGTGAAAGCACACATCTTCCTCTTCCAACAATCAAAGTTGGTGCCGTCAAAATGTGGTGGCTTCCTCATATAGTTGATTTGAGCCATTGTAACACCGGAGGTTGTAAATCCTCAAACAAACGGTGACCACGACTCTGATACCACTTGAAAGGTCTGAATGGCTAGATGGGGGGGGTGAATAGCCTATTCTCAAAAATCTAGAATCCTGAAACTCGAAGCTCAAAACAGATATCAGATCACACAGTCGGTACTACCGACTATAGGGGCCGGTACTACCGGCTCCAGGGGTCGGTACTACCGACAACCTAGGAACAGCTATGAAATCGAGATGAGCGAGATGCAAAATTGAACCTAGCTTATACCAAGGTTTTCCTAAGAGATGTAGATGAAGTTTATACCTTGTCCAAGTAGTGGCTCCTCCCCAAAGAGTAGATCGAGCCTTCCCACACCTAGAATGAGAGAGGAGGGAGGAAGAACACAGAAGAACAAGTGCAAACGAAATAATCGAAGTAGAGAATGCAACAAGCACACGAGACACAAGATTTATCCCGAGGTTCGGCCACTTCACTAAGAAGTGCCTACGTCCTCGTTGTTGAGGTGACCACTAAGGTCGGAGTCTCTTTCACCTTCTTGCCTCACTCAAGCAACCACAAAGGTTAGCCGAGTCTCTTCACTAAGAATCACGAGGGTAATACAAACACTTCGGAGTGCCCTCACAAATGAGTCAATCACGGGCAACAACCGAAGAACACCTAACTGGCTAGGGTTCCAAGAACCCAAGAGTAAAGAACACAAATCAAGCCGGAGAGATGAAGGATCCAAGTGCTCAAGACGTAGATCGATGCTTCTCACTCTCTAATCTCACTTCCCTAGCTCAAAGCTTGCAAGATTCACTCTAGAATCAAAGGGGGAGAGAGAGGAGGTTAGTCAACACTTGGGAGCTCTCTTTCTTGTGTTTGGGCGCAATGAATGAGAGAGGTAACGGTTAGAAACCGAGAGAGCGACTATTTATACAAGTCACAGTCTGCGCCACAGTCGGTAGTACCGACCCCATAGGTCGGTAGTACCGACTACATCAACAACGACCGTTAGATTGACCTTTCTAACACATCCGGAAGAGGGTCGGTAGTAGGGTCGGTAGTACCGGCCCTTATAGCGGTACTACCGGTAGGCCAAATCTAGATCTACACAGAGAGCCTTCAAAACGACTTCGATCGCCGGTACTACCGACCGGGGGTCGGTACTACCGAGGGTCGGTAGTACTGGCCTTATGGCGGTACTACCTTAAGGCGCCAAAAATGGCCCAACACAGAGAGCATGCGATCTGCTCACGGAGGGGTCGGTACTACCGACGTTAGGGTCGGTACTACCGACTTCAGCAACCTGACCTCCGCGCTAAAACAACCATAACTTTTAGCTCCGAACTTCGATTTTGATGATCTTGGACATTTTGGAAATATTATTCAGAGGGCTACACAAGCCACATGAATACAAGATCCAAAGCACAAAGGATTAGTATAGAATTCCAATCCAAGACCGATCCTAGAGTTCGGAACACACCGAAAAGCCTCCTTCTCTTCTCCGAGTTGATTCACTTCAACTCCAACACCTTCTCCTTTGCAAATGTGCCAACACCACCAAGTGTATACCACCTTGTGCATGTGTGTTATCATTTTCACAAACATTTTTCAAAGGATTTTCACTTTCACTCACCACGCCACTCGATCCTAGCAACAACGCAATGTTAGATCACTCAAGTGGCACTAGATGTTAGACAGCATGAGCACTTTTCACCACATCTAGCTAGCCTAGTTTGTATCCTTCTTGATAGTCCGGCTTGTCTATACTCAAGATTAAAAGTAAGAAATAATCTACCACTTGAACAAGGCATCTTTTCTCTTCTTTATTTCACCAATGGTAGAGCACTTGGTCATATGAGTGCTTGTGGCCGTCACCATCCTCCATGGTTGCCACCTTGCTAGCTCCACCAATGGCTTGGTCGTAATCCTTTTCCATTAGCTACACACATGCTTCACAAAAGGATTAGACCAAAATAGGTTTCATCAATTAACCAAAACCAAACTAGGGCTTTCAGCCGGCCGTCGGGGTGGCGCTCCCCACGGCGGCGCTCCATGGGTGCCGGCGGAGCTCGGCGGCGGGTTGCCGGAACGGCGTTCCCGACCATCTCTCTCGACTCCGAGCACACGTGAACGACGAGCGTGACAAGGGGAACTCGATAGAGGGGGGTTTTAGGGGTGGAGATCAATGGAGAGCCACCCCTACGCGGCGGCGCCATGGACGGGATCTCGGAGCTCACAGACTAGGCAATTTGGAGCACTAAACTCAAAAATAAAGGCATGGGGAGGGAGAGGAGTTTACCACGAGCTCAAAGAGGGGGCTCACGACGTCGAGAGGGCTCTGCAGGGGCCGACACAGAGCGGAGGGCGAGGAGAGGTGGAAGTGAGCTCGACAACAGGAAATGGGGAGGAGGGGGCTCGACTAGGGGCTTTATAGGGTTTGGGGAGGGTGGCGGCCACTCAGATGGCAGTTACAGGGAGGGGGAGAGGCGGTGGCGGCAGCGCTGGTGCCTGTGGGAGGTAGGAGAAGAGATCCAGTCGCTGGCGAGCGGGCTCAGGGTGGCAGAGCGGCTGACGTGCAGGGCCAGGCTGACAGCAGGTGCGGGGCGAGGGCGGTGCTACGCGGGTGAGCAAGCGGGCCACGGGGACGCTGGGCCGCAGGCGCTGTGGGGCGAGCGGGGCCGTGGCTGGGCTGGCGCGGAAGAGAGGAGGGATAGGGCGATGCGGCGCGGGCCATGGACGGGCCACGCGGGCGTGGGGAGAGGGGAAAGCGGGTTGGGCTGATTTGCTGGTTGGGCCAAAAAGGGTGGGGGAGAGGAAGAGAAAAGAAAAAGGCTTTTCTTTTTTTACAAAAGCAAAACTTGTTCAAATTCAAATTTGATTTAAATTTGAACCACTCAACACTATTCCTACACTCAAACAAAATTTTATGCTCCAGCATGAATGCAACAAAAATGTTTCTAAACCCCAACTTAAGTTATAAATTCACCAAAAATTATTATTTGGCCTATATGTTTCATGAAAAATTAAATAAATAAAATCATATTAAACTCTATTTCCCAAAAGTGATTTTCAGGGTGTCACACCGCTCCCCGCCGTCTTCACTATCAAGCTTCCGGCCAAACCGCCACGGGCCTTGTTCCCTTCGGCACACGGTGACGACCACACCACAAACACGGTTCGTGTGGTCTCGCAAAACTACAAGCCCCTCCAATGTACAACAACAGTGCGCGCAAGCAATGGAGGTAAGAGGTATGCAAACCTCACTAAACACTAGGTCTAACACCTAGAGCTAGCGCAAAGCGGAGATCTAACTAGCCTAAGCACTTCGCAAAACACCTATACTAATCACCTAATATTTCACTAAGCACTTTGGTGTTTAGAGCAACTAAATATGTGACTCAACACTTGGTATACTTCCTTGAGCTCCAACCTTCTATTTTTGGTCGGCCATGGGGGTATATATAGAGCCTCAACCAAATAGAGCCGTTGGACACCAAAGATGGACTTTTCTGCGTAGCATCGGACGCTCCTGTCGGGAGCATCGGACGCGCGTCCGATGTCACATAACGGCTAGTTGCCAACCTGGCACTGAGTCACATCGGACTCAGACAACGTCCGATGTGGCGGCATCTGACGCGTCTGATGTCTTCAGAGACTCTCTGGAACCTCTCTGCATAGGCAACAGACGCAAGGGTCCTATAGCGTCCGATGTGCATCAACGCGTCCGATGTACGCTATGCAGGTTTGCACAGTGTTACTGTAGCGTTCGATGTGCTCGGTCTCAGCGTCCGATGCTTCTGCTGACGCTGTCTTGAGCTAGGGTTTATCATCGTTGCACCCGACGCCTGTACAATCAGCGTCTGATGCAGCGTCCGTTGTACCTTCTTCTTCATTTCTTCGCGATTTTTTGTGTCGTCTTGGTTCCAGTCTTGTGCCTTGGCCTTTGCTTGATCTTGATAGATTTCTACTAAGCTTCAAACGTCTTACTTGAGGTGTTGATCATCGAATCACCATGTTGCCTACATCCAAGTCACATTTGCACCCTTTTGGACTAAAAAAACAATTGCAAACACATTAGTCCAATTTGGTTATGTTGTTCATCAAACACCAAAATCCAAAATCGCATGGGCCAAGGTCCACTTTCCTTACAATCTCCCCCTTTTTGGTGATTGATGACAACACAACCAAAGCAAGCAAATAATAAATACATAATTAAAAGTGCAATCTTCTTGCTAGGATGCAATGAAAGGACAAAATCATATGATGCTAAAAGATACAAATTGAAACTACTTTTATAACTTATCTTTCCCTTGCCATAGAGTCCCTTTGTGATATTATGGACTTAAGCCTCCTCCTAACTCCATAATCCACTTCCTCCCTTTCTCGGTCCATCCCAAGATAATAACCACAATAATTTTGAATTTTTGGTTTTGGTTATTTATTTGATATTTAGATTGTTGGGCTTGCTTTTGGTCCCTTAACTTCTCCCCCTTTGAAATCAAACACCAAAAAGGAAGACATTAGAAGCACAAGGGAGGGTCAAATTTTGTGATCCTTTTTATGTGGACTGAAATTGATCACAAAACTTGACTCTCACATTATATGAACTAAACTCCCCCTAAGTGTGTGCATAGATATGGTGTATGGCAAATCATATGCATAACGGGCAAATTGATGCACAAAGTAGTCTAATCTATATAATGCATGGAGAAAGCATATGAGAGTATCAAATTGAGATCAATCATAATGATATCGGTTAGGAATACCACATGTAGATTTCAATTGGATTGACGCCACACATGATGCTTGTCTCCGGAGACTCCATTTTCCTTGCAATGAGACTACTACAGACATGATAAACTTCAAAGTAGTGTTAGTCTCAAAGCTTCCAAATTGTAGAGTAAACTCCCCCTAAAAGCGTGCATACAAGTTTGAAATTCTTGTAGGAGACATGCACATTGACTTGTGAGGTCAAACTACCATTTCGCAAGTTGTCATCACAAGAAATGTGACACAAATGAAAATGGTAATCGAGGTAATTTATCTATAATTTAGACTTTGGCACATATAAGATAAATACAAGTAAGAGAAGCTATGTGCCGTGCTCCTAAGCCATTTAAACCATGTAGGTTTGCTCCAAGGATGAGAGAGAAACCGAGCAATCCTACCATGTGATAAGCCTAATGTATGCATGACAAAAGATATGAATATGCAAATGCAAACTTAGGCAAAAAGGAACTAGATGCTTAAAGGAATTGCAAGAATTTAAATCTAGTTACCTTACATGGGAAGGGGAATTTGGGTCCATAATAACCACTAACCCACTTGGCAATGACATGATCCAATGTGATGCACCCCATGATATGCACCCAAACTTTGCCAAATCTCCAAATTCCCCGTAGTCCACTTGACTACTCACTTCCCTTTCGAGATACAAACCTTTTTGGTGCTCTTCATGGTTGAGATAATGTCCTTGGGCACCCAAATGCGTTTGGATCCATTGTTGGCTTGCTTGTTCACCTTGATGGCCACCACCTTGTCATTCTTCTTCTTCTTCAAAAGATAAGGTTTGGAGGCCTTCTTGTTCACTTTGTTGGTGTAGGTGTTGGAGAGCTTCCTTATTTGCTTTTTCTCCTCTTTCTTCTTTTTCTCTCCCACATGCTTCACCTTGCACTCATAGGACTTGTGGCCTTCCTTGTGGCAAACATAACAAACCACAGTTTGCTCCTCATCAAGCTTCTTCACTCTCTTGATGGTGTTATCTTGATGAGTTCGAGTTTGCTTTGTCTTGCCTTTTGTTTAAGTCCATGATGAGGCGAGCCACTTCTTGCCTTAGTAGCTCATTTTCTATTGTAACTTCTTGTGTATATGTTTCTACAATGACATCCTCAACACAAGCTTGTTTGCACATGATGGGTGAGTCTAAATCAAGTAAATCAATGCAAGAAGTAGAGGCATCCTTTTTAGGCATATCAAAGATTGAGTTTTTAATTTTGGGTGCCTCTATGGGATTTGCTCCGATGGTTTCAAGATGAGCAACTTTGCTAGTTAGCTCATCACAATGTCTGCACATGATTTCCATTTTAGCAAGCAAATTTTTGTAAGCATCTTGTGTGCTAGCTAACTTTGCTTTTAGTTTATCATTTTTCTTAACAAGTTGCTCATCATCAATTGTGCTATCACTTGTGCTTTCACTAGCTTCTAGTTTCTCAATTTTACTAGATATCTCAACATTGAGATTAGCAAAGTTTTCATATTGATCAACCAAATTGTTATAAGCTTGTTGAGAACTATCTAGTTTTTCTTTCAAAACATTTATTTTCTTTTGTTGACTGGTGCAATCCTTAGCATAGTTAAGATTATCTAGCACAAGTTGATCATTAGAAGGTAGCTCATCATCACTATCACTATCACTAGAAATAGGATTTTTGTTACCTCATGCCATAAGGCACACATGTGAGGAGCTTGATGATGAGTGTTTGCGGCCACGCCTCTTATGTTGTGCTTCATCCTCACTTGAATCATCCCATGTCTTGATGGTGGTGAGGGCTTTGGCCTTGTATCCCTTCTTTTTCTTGTCCTTGGGTGTGGGCTTTTGCTTTGGACAATCTTCCACAAAGTGCCCTTTCTTGCCACATCCATAGCAACCATTTTTTCTTTGCTCTCTTCTTTGATTGGTGAAGAGGCAATCTTCAATTGTGATAGGCACACCCTTGACATTGAGCTTGCGGATCATCCTCTCCACTCCTCGAACTAGCTTGATTGTTTCTTCTTTATCTAGGGAGGAGTTAGATGAGGTGGAGGCTTGATCATCATCACCTGATTCTTCATCATCATCACCCTCTTCTTCTTCCTCATCTTCGCTTGAGGAGCTTAAGCTTGAGCTTGTCTCAATTTGTTTCTTGCCCTTCATCTTCTTGTGCTCTTCACATGTGAGAGCTATGCCCTTGCTTGATGAGGTGGCTTCTTCTTGACCCATCTTGCATGATATTTCAAAAGCCACCAATTTGCCAATGACAACGGTCGGGGTCATGGTGCTCAAGTCTTCCATGTTGTGGAGGATGGTGATGATGGTTGCATACTTATTCTTTGGAAACACGGAGATGATCTTCCTCACAATATCCGCATCACCTAGCTTTGTAATCCCAATAGAAGTGAGCTCATTTATGATTAGATTTAAACGAGAATACATGTCATGAACAAGCTCATTATCATTCATTTTAAAGGAATCATAACTTGTTCTGACTAGGTGATGTTTTTGCTCACAGACATTACTTGTATCATCATGGAGCTCATGGGGTTTTAACCACATTTCATGAGATGTTTGCAAGGTAAAGACTTGGTTAAAGACATCCATGCTTAAAGATTCAAACAAGTAATTTTTAGCTCTAGCATTAATATGAATTTCTTTTTCATCACCTGCGGTTAACTTGTTGGAATTCTTAGGGGGTCTCATCCCATCATGGGTGACTCTCCAAACACCTAGATCAATCGCTTCTAGGTAGCAAGACATTCTAGCACTATAGTAGGGAAAGTTTGTGCCGTCAAAGTGCGGAGGCCTAGAGGTATCCATCCCAACCACTCTTAGGGGCGTCGGCTCGAAGGCGGTGAAGCCAAGAGTCCACAAATGAGCCAACCGGCTTTGATACCAATTGAAAGGACTGTAACGCCTAAGAGGGGGGGGGTGAATTAGGCAACTTAAAACTTCTACTCTAAACTATGGCCTCTAAATTCTACCTAAGCAAAACCTATGCAAGAAAGTAAACTATCAAATGTGCAACTATGGTTTTGTTGGGTGTGTTGCTATCTCTACCGGAAAAGAGTTATGCAACCTAGGTTGCAAACCTATCAACTAGCCTATCAACTAAGCTAGGAAAGGTAAAGCATGCAACCAAGGTAGCAAAGTAAATGCGGAAGCTAAAGAGTGT
Organism: Coix lacryma-jobi var. lacryma-jobi; assembly: GCA_009763385.1. Lineage (NCBI taxonomy): Eukaryota > Viridiplantae > Streptophyta > Magnoliopsida > Poales > Poaceae > Coix > Coix lacryma-jobi. Next base: position 179,632,104 of record CM019823.1, on the reverse strand, counting down.
GGTAGAGATGCAAACTCCCGTCGACGATTCTGGTATTTTTACCAAGGTATCGAGAAGCGCGCAAGCTTCCCCATAGTCCTCGTTGGAGCCCCTCACAAGGAATCCCTCGCAAGGGCCAAGCTCCCGGTCGGGTAACTTCGTGGATAGCTCCGGGCCTTCCCCACGCGCAAGTGGGTCTTCGGTTAAGCCACTCGTGGCAAAGCCTCTCCCGAACCGCTCTCCGCTGTCTTCACTATCAAGCTTCCGGCCAAACTGCTGCAGGCCTTGTTCCCTTCGGTACACGGTGGCAGCCACACCACAAACGCGGGTTGGTGTGGTCTCGCAAGACTACAAGCCCTTCCAATGTACAACAACGGTGCGCGCAAGCACCGGTAGGTAAGAGGTATGCAAACCTCACTAAACACTAGGTCTAACACCTAGAGCAAGCGCAAAGTGAAGGTCTAACTAGCCTAAGCACTTCGCAAAGCACCTATACTAATCACCTAATATTTCACTAAGCACTTTGGTGGCTAGAGCAACTAAATATGTGACTCAACACTTGGTATACTTCCTTGAGCTCCAACCTTCTGTTTTTGGCCGGCCATGGGGGTATATATAGAGCCCCAACCAAATAGAGTCATTGGACACCAAAGATGGACTTTTCTACGTAGCATCGGACGCTCCTGTCGGGAGCATCAGACGTGCGTCTGATGTCACATAACGGCTAGTTGCCGACCTGGCACTGAGTCACATCGGACTCTGACAGCGTCCGATGTGGTGGCATCTGACGTGTTCGATGTCTTCAGAGCCTCTCTGGAACCTCTCTGCATAGGCATCAGACGCAAGAGTCCTGTAGCGTCCGATGTGCATCGGGCGTCCGATGTACGCTGTGCAGGTTTGCACAGTGCTAATGTAGCATCTGATGTGCTCGGTCTCAGCATTCGATGCTTCTGCTGGCGCTGTCTTGAGCTAGGGTTTATCATCGGTTCGTCTGGCGCCTGTACAATCAGCGTCTGATGTTCCTTCTTCTTCGTTTCTTCGCGATTTCTTTCGCCATCTTGGTTCCAGTCTTGTGCCTTGGACTTTGCTTGATATTGAGAGATTTCTACTGAGCTTCAAACGTCTTGCCTGTGTTGTTGATCATCGGATCACCACGTTGCTACGTCCAAGTCACATTTGCACCTTTTTGGACTACAAAACAAACACTTGCAAACACATTAGTCCAATTTGGTTATGTTGTTCATCAAATACCAAAATCCAAAATCACATAGGCCAAGGTCCATTTTCCTTACAACCCCTGATCTTCTGCTTAAACAACCCGTCGTCCTGTGCAGAGTAGTCTGAGTCTGCCGAAACCTTGTAGTGTAGCCCCTGGAGTTTTGCCGAATTGACGTCGGGTCCAACAGCCTTTGAAATTCAGTTTTTATTTATTTAAATCACGAAATTGAGTTTGAATTATTTACAAAATTGCCACTGCCTTCAAAAGCTCATAGCTTGCTCATTTTAATTCTGTTTTGACCCATTCAACTTATGTTAGTTTCATAATTTCGTACTCTACGCAGTAGATTCACTTGTTTACTATTTTGTTACTATTATTGTACTGTTATTCATTTTCACTTTGTATGTGCCATGTGTGTTTTGGGCTAGAGAGTGCGGAGTTCGAGGATGCTCCCGACCCTTCCTGTGACCCTGCTGATTCGACCCAGCCCGTAGGCAAGTGTTCTTGAACATCTTGCACCCTTACTTTATTTTACTTTTGGTATTAGAGTAAATTAGACCCAGTAGATGCATGCAATGTCAAACTTGAATCCCATGTTAGGGTTTACTAGAATTTGATTCGATTATCCTTGTCACCTATGTTGGAAGGTTTTGGGTAGAGTTTTTGCTTAGCCCTGTAGTCGTGTTGGATGGGGATGGTGGTCAACTGTTGATAATATTGATTAATGATCTATGAAACAATGTGGAAAAGGGTATTTTTTGTAGTAACATGGTTATTAGAAAAATCCGACAGGATGAATCCGTATTGGTGGTTTTGTGTCATGTGACTTGGCGGCTGGTTTTGGTTTTTGGTGCTGGGCTCGTGCTAGATTTATCCTGCCTAAATCCCTAGGACCCAGTTCTCGAAGCCTGTAACCCGGCTTAACAACACAACCATGAGGTCTGGATGGGCTGGACCTGGCTAATTAATTAGTTTCCTTCAAGTTATGCTACACGGGGTTTGTTTAGTGGCTAAAGAGGGGTCCCTTGGGGTCGTTGACTTATGGACAGAGAAGAAACCTTAGAGTATGTGTAACACAGGCTTGAAGGGGCTCTGTAAAGGCCTTGTAGTGCGACCCCGCTATGCACCTTGACAATGTTTAGCGTGACGGGGAATGCATGACTCATGGGTAAAGATGTGCAAACTTTGCAGAGTATTAAAACTGATATATCAGTCGTGCTCACGGTCACGAGTGGCTTGGAATTCTTCGGGATTAGTTGGTTACTAGTTGGTGTTGGGTTCAGGTCATCTGATGGACTTCAGGTGCGGTTTGTCTGATGGACTTCAGGTGTGGGTGTGCTTGGTGTGACTCCAAGTGCGGTTGCTTGGGGGACTTTGAGTGTCAGTTGCTCGGTGGATCTCCAAGTGTGGTTTTGCTCGGTGTGACTCCGAGTGTTGTTACTTTTCTACTGTGTCTGTGTCTATAACCTAGTTAATAGGTGCATAGAATTAATGGGGTTAATAGGGTTGTGTCGCTTTAGGCGCTTGAGTCAAACTGAGTCAGCCTACCTTTGGTATTAGTGACATGACATATATTTTCTACACTTGCGGAGCACATTCTGATGTACTCACCCTTCCTCTTTGTCCCCCATGCTACCCCACCTAGACGCTGGACACTACGCTGACGAGGAGCAGGAGTACCCCGAGGACGGCGGCTTCGACCCTGATGACCTGTGCTAGGATGACGCTACCCCCGGTCGACCGACCTGCAGAGATGGAGTCCATATTTCCGTGGTTATCTTCATAGTCTACTTTAGAGTCAGTTTCATAAGAGTCTGTACTTTTCTTTTGGACCCAAGGGTCATTTATGTAATAGTGTTCGATAAGTTAATAAAAGCATTGTTTTGATATTTACTATGATGTAGATATATATATATATATGAATATTGATCCTGGAATACATATATTGTGCCCTGATTTTGTTCTTAAAATTAGGGTGTGACAACATGTCAGCGCATGAAAATGCTATTGTGATATACGGATTAAAATCATAGTATATACCGTCCACGCCATTGCAGTAAGGACAACAACAAGCATACACTACTGGAAACAGGCGCTTTGTCTAGTGCCAAAGGCACTCGGCAAAGACCCGATTACACTCGGCAAAGCCTTTGCCGAGTGCCACACTCGGCAAAGCGCCTTCGGAATATGGCGTGAGATTGGAGGGGGTCCATTGTACATAAGGTCATTGCAACCGCCACTAGCTTTCTTCAAAAGATGGTACCATCAAGGCCCTTCTCTAGGAGTTAGTCTCAAAAAGTCAAAATGTCTATAAGGAAGCTCATACGTCCCCAATCGGGCATATATTTATCTGGGTAAGCTTGAATAGCAGTTGAGAAAGTATATGTGAATAGTTTAGCCTCCACCATTGTACAAACCTGATATACCCAGCTAGGTGAACCAATTAGGCGCTAGAAAAAAATGAACTAACCATATGCCATATCATGTGTTATGACTCTACGAATAGCATTTGAATCAGAAGCATATGGAACATAATATTTATGTGCCCAAGGATGAGGATGTTGAGGTATTTGATAACGGGCTGCAGCGCACCAAGGTCTTGTAGAGGGAAGAATGGTAGCATTGAAAATTATCATCTGAAGCACACGACCAATCACCATAGTGAACATATATCTTGTCGCTATACCAAGACCAAGGGCTTTGATGTAGTCAAACAGAACTGAGAACCCCAACATGATAAACAACATCAGATAATGGTGAAGTGTGATAACATGAGCTCTTAGTAGATCAAACACACTCTGAGGGAGCTTCTCATTCAATGATAGAAGCAACCATTGACCGATGTCAGGAAGAGGCGCGACAGTTCTGTTAAAAAACAGTGAAAAACTTTCAGCTTATAAGTGATTGTGTAGGTTTTGTCGAATTCATGTGTGCATTACACGCGGATCAGGAGGTGAATTCCCACAAGTAAATTTCTCAGGGAAGGTTTAAATAATGCAATGCAAGGAGAGTTGTTGAACTTAGCAATGAAGTAGTGCTGCTCTCCTTACTAATAAAAAGGCAACTTCTGCCTGGAACTGGATGTAGCACTAATCCTTTCAAACATAAGTTGGTTTGTGATAAACAAGATATCACAAATGCGACTGTATTTAGAGGTAAACCATGACCAAACAAACTTAAATCTAAGAATTGTATGAAAAAATAATTTTGGCCTAGAGATGGTAAATTTGGAGGTCATAGCATCCAAAAGGTGTGGGCCTTCCTAATTTTGGCGGCAAAACTATGGGGCATTTGAAAATTCTATCGCACCGGAGGCACATAACACAACCAAACACCATAATTTGCCAAAAAAGGAAAGTGGTAGAAGAGCTTACCCAAAAAGGAATGTGCAGTCAAAAGGCAGTTAAACTGCACGCGCAGGCTATAGTAAAGTCCTTTAATTTTTATTGATAATGTGCACTTTAGACTATTGTTAGTATTATAATATTTATTTTAGTGGGTTTATATAGCCCATCACTTTTATCACTCTATTTAATCTATAGATGATATTGTTATTTTGCCACAAAATAGAAAAAAATTTGCTCTAATTTGCAAAAGGTTATACTATTTAGTAGATATTTCCTATAGTTTTGATAGTTCGATCATGACCAAGACCAAACTTGCTCGGTCTTTAATTCTGAAACTAATCGATCGGTCTTTATTTTTAGATGATTGAACTTTCGAAATGATCAAAAAACCGAAACAATCGGTTCAGTCATGACCGAACACCCTAGGTCTACTTATCTTTGACCGATCGCTGGACTGAGAGTCATAAGCTACAACCTGCAAGAGTCAATGAGGAGAGGTCATTGAACTGTGGTTGGATTAAAGTGTTAAAGTAATCTCCACCACACATTATCCAATGGTCAGTGGGCTTGATCCTGTGCCCTGATCGGAGGTGCCCACATGTTAAAATGGCTAGTGGACCCCGTTGCACTGCGCATATAAAGAGGTGGAGGGCCAGCAGGCACACTACACGAGGTTCATCGTGAGCCGCCACTCCTCACCAACGAATCCTAATCCGATCTATAGAGGGTGCGCAATCAGCGGCGGGTAGCTCCACCGACTGGATCTGCATCGTCCCTCTCCAGCGCACACCACCGACGCCCCTTCACCGACGTCGCTGCCTAAGCACAGAGCTACACCGACTCCTTGGTTGTCATCTCTTCCATGATCCCCGATGATGGTCCGTGCCTCCCTCCTCTCTTCCTCTCTACTTAAGTGATTAGGACATGTTTATCCGGAACCGAAGAGCAGGTTCCCTACTGATCTACTCATAGAAGGTTCTAGGGGTCTTAACATAAAGATGACAGTTTATGTTATCAAAAAAAGATGACAATTTATACTCGAAATCTGAAACCCAATGGGTAAAAACTCTATTAGAGTAAGAGTATGATTATTTTTTTTTACTCATGGGTAAGGTAATGGGAAAAAGACTTACTCATTGGGTAATGCGGGTAAGGGTATGAAACTTTACTACTGAAAGGTCCTAGTTTGGTTTTGGTAATTGAGTGACAACTTTAGGTGGACTAATTGTGTTTATGTAAGATACACAGGAGATTAGTCCACATGTACACATGTGATGAAGGAGCTTATTGCATATGTGACATGACATGGAATCATGTGGCCAAGATGGTGAAGATCAAGACAAGACTTGGCTTGATGGACCGGTTGCAAAGGTGAAGGGCAAGTTGGAGGCTTTGAAGCCGTTGGTACCGAGTGTCAGGAGGCTTGAGCAAAGACTTGGCGCCAAAGGACCGAAGCAATGGTGAAGAGCAAGTGAGGTCAAGATCGATGGATCATGGAGGCCGTGTGATGATATGAGGTGGATCATATCATTTGATCTAGGTTGGTGCATGTGTTGCATCAACACCGGAGGAGATAGAATGGAATGCGCAAGGCAAAGTTATATTTGTAGGGCATTTCATTTCACTGGTCATAGCCTCATAGGTGTGTAGAGAAGATTATGACCGGGTTTAGGATAGATGGCCATAATATTAAGAGGAGCAAACTTGTTTGCATATCGGTCATCTAGTGCCACTTGAGCGATCTAACATTGCGTTGTTGCTAGGATCGAGTGGCGTGGTGAGTGAAAGTGAAAATCCTTTGAAAATGATTGTGAAAATGCTAAAACACATGCACATGATGGTGTACACTTGATGGTGTTGGCATATTTGCAAAGGAGAAGTTTTGGAGAAAACTTTGGTTGAAAAAGAGAAGTGATGGCTCTTGGATTGAAAAACCGTATTAATCCTTTGTGCTTTGGATCATGTATTCATGTGGGTTGTGTAGCCCTCTGAATAAGCTTTCCAAAATGTTCAAGATCATCGAAATCGGAGTTCGGAGCTAAGAGTTACGACCATTTTAGCGTGAAGCTCAAGCTGCAGCCGGTAGTACCGGTGGTCGACCGGTAGTACCAGTCAGGCGACCGGAAGTCCGGGTTCATGCTTATTTTCTTCCAACGGGCGCCTAAGGAGTTGACCGGAACTACCAGTCATCGACCGGTAGTACCAGGCCTTTCGACCGGAAGTACCGGTCGTTGACCAGAAGCTCCGTTAGAACTTTCTCGCTGCCCGCTTTGTGGACCATTGCCCACTGACCGGTAGTACCGGTGGCTCCCACCGGAACTTCCGATAGGCCTTTTGGAGCTCGAGAAAAAGGGGAAAACGACTAGTTGGTTGCTCCCCTATATAAATAGAGGGGTGGCCGGCCTTGGGCTGGTTGTTGAGCACTCCATAGCCTTTGTGGCTTGTGTGGATGTGCTTGGGAGCCCTCTAACTCGCTTGTACTTGCTAGTGTGCGAATCGATAGCGAATGAGTGATCGCTAGTGCGTTGCATTGAGATATTGCATCGAGTGGCACTAGGTGATCGTGTTGCAAGCCGGTGGTGCTTGTTACTCTTGGAGGTTGCCACGTCCTAGATGGCTTGGTGATTGAGTCTCCGTCGTGAAGCCCGCAAGAAGATTGTGCGTAGCTCCGGAGAAGGCTTTGTGAGGGGCATTGTGCTCGCCCCGCGGGGATCATGAAGAGCAACTCTAGTTGAGCGAGGCACGAAGAGCACCAAGTGGTCCGGCCGGATCGGAAGCTAGAGCTCTTGGTGAGCACTCCATCGTGGAGTGTGACTTAGGGTCACCACTAGCAAGAGGATCGGCGGCAACCTTAGGCTTGCCTCAACGGGGACTAGCTTGGTGGCAACCAAGTGAACCTCGGGATAAAATCACCGTGTCAACCTTATTCATCCCGTTGGTTTGCATCCCTTTACACAAGCTTATATTTACTTTCATATATATTGTGCTTGTGTAGTTGCTCTTGTAATTAGTTAGCTTGTGTAGCTTGCTAGTTACTTTCATTACTTGTGTAGCATAGAAGTTGATCCTGTGAGTGACTAGTTGACTTGTAGTCTTGCTAGTCACATTGCTTAGTTTGTGTAGCTAAGTTGAGCCCTCTAATTTGGCTTGTGTAGCCTTGTTATTGAGCATTGCTAGTGAGCTTAATTAGGAGCTTTGTGCTTTGCTTACTAAATTGTGTAGGAGCTCTCAAGTGCTTGAAGTACTAGTTGCATAGGTTTGTGTGACCTTGCTGGTAGAATTGGTTAGGTGAGCTATAGCTAGTCCGACACCTTATTTGCTTTGTTTAGGATCTTTTGTAAGGTGTCATAGAGTATAAGTAGAGGGGTTTAGTCTTGGCTACACCGATAGTTTTAATTCCGCATTTGTTTCGGTTAGCCGGTACGATTAATTTTAGAAAGGACTATTCACCCCCCTCTAGTCTGCCATCTCGACGCTTCAACTACCCATACACGTTAACCTATGAGTAAATTAAACTTAATTTAATTTATAGAAATCATGGGTCCAAAGTTACTACCCCACAGTCCAAACTTAGTAATACAACTGTATGTGAACTTTGATCATGTAGTTGGTTTGTTTGATAATCTACTGTTGATTTTATAAATTGTAATATTTTGATTGGAACTAGGAGCCTGATACATTGATATGTAATTTTGAATTATAAACATTCTTACCCATAGGTAATCCATAGGTACCTGTATGAGAAATAACTTCTACGCGAAAATAGGTATGAGAAAATTATTAGGTAAAATATTTTTTCGTGTGTAAGTGTATGGAGGAATTGCCATCTTCAGGCCGGATGAGATCGGGATCCAGCGGGCCTAAGGATGGGGGTAGAGCGAACCGCGGTACTTCTCTAATTCAACTAAATTAACTAGATATGCAAAAATGAGAAAGAAAATTATTTAGTTAGTTCTTTAAGTTAAACTAGAGGAGAACCGTGGATACTTATTTGGAGCATCATCCCGTCCATAAGCAGGCCAGACCAGGCCGTCCGATGTGGTTGGGCTGGACACCGGTGGATGGGTCCGGTAGTCGCGGAAAGGCAAGTTCTTGGACCGGTGAGCGCTGTGTTTGTGTATGACATGACATCACATTCGCAGCGGACGCCGAGTGCGCACTCGCAAGCAGAACGCGGCTGCCGGCCGAGATGAGAACATGATGCAGTTGTGCAGTTTAGGCATGGCATGAAGTCATGAACCGCCACTGCGTTTCGCGCGTCTGACCTCTCGTCTTTTCTAGCATGGGTCTGATATTGTGGTTAGTGTTGTCAAATTGTTTCATTGTTATTTCTAAATTTCTAGGTGATTGTGGTACTTATCAGTTATCACCTGTTGGGCTACTATTTTTGTAAAAACGTGTGGTCGACTAGTCAGGTAGCTAAAATAAAAAAAAGAAGGCTCCGTGTTTGGTACAGCTCAGTTTCACCAATGAAGTTGTTCTTTTACAAAATAACTTCATGAGCAACTTACTAAATGAAGTTGAGCTATTTTGAAAAAAGCGTTTGGCAAAACAGCTTCACCAACAACTTCATGCATGGCTAGAAGAGAGAAAATGAGGGTGTAAGCTGTGAAAAGCTACTTTTTTCAGCTTCATCTCAGCTTATGGTTTTGTGAGAGGGGAATAAAAAACAGCTTCATAGGTGAAGCTGTTTTGGAAAAAAGATGTTTGACAAAAAAAAACAGCTCACAACAGCTCATGAAGTTGTTGTGAGCTGTACCAGATAGACCCGAAGGATAAACATGAGCCATAAACTATGGTTATGAATGCTTGCAACTTTTGATCTCCATCAGGCTTTGATTTTGTAAAGTTTTGTCACATTTCTGTTAGAGCTTCCTCAGTATCCTAAATTTTTGTCCAGATAAACTGACAGGATACCAATTAGGCAGTACGAGAGAATTAATTGTTCCCTATTCGAAATTTATATGTGCAAAAGGAAATCATAAGCAGCTTACTACTGTGATATGCATTACTAACAAAATGGGTACTGCCTATATGAATCTGTAAAGGAACATTTGAAATGACTCGATCTACTACAAAGCTTTGACAAATCAATCTAAATAACAACGTTTTATGCTTGCTATTAAGTATGAATGGAATTAACACCTACAGGAAGAGAAAAGTGCAGTATGCTTATTAATTACTTAGTTTGTCCAGCCTTTTGATACTTTGTATATTAGCACTATACATTTCACCATCCCAGTTAGGACGACTTACCTTAGTTTGTACTGTTCTGTGCTAGGTACTGCTTGTTATATTACACTGTGATCAATATGAAACTGCACGTCCATGATACCTACTTTTGTTTTTGTGCAGCTTCTATATATAAGGGGGGAAAAACACAAAATGTTTTGTCATTTTGCAGCTTTGCAAATTTCCCATTCACCCCGACAAAAAGTATATCCCATCATTCTAATTTAGCTCTACTTTTAGCTGGCTAAAAGTGAGTAAACTTGGTCTTGACGAAACTTGCTCGATCTTGGACGGTTGCCGAGCATGGAAGAGATGAGCACGCGCGCGCGTCGATCCGTCGATCGAACAGAGACAGAGTATATATACATACAATACTACAATACCCATAGATAGATGATACGTATATAGATGGAGCCAGATGAAGCTAGGCCAGTCGAGTCAAGGATACAGCGCGCAGATGAGTCGTCACGATCGACGACGACACAGCAGTACCAGTACACACACACACATGCATAATACATATACATGCAGTGCTTATTATACACACACAGGTGGTCCATAGAGATGATGCGGATCATCAAGTTATTAAGTGCGTGGAAACAGCAGCTAGATAGATAGATAGATAGATAGCGCAAGGAATTGAACTTGCAGATCGATCGATGCAGGAGAGGCCGGGCTTTGCGACGACGACGACGTACATCATCAGCAGCGAGCTCGATCGATCAGGCCGCCGGGAGCGTGCTGTTGCTGTTGTAGTGGATCTGGCTGGGCACCCAGCTACGCGCGTCGAGGAAGACGTCGGCGGTGTAGCCCTTGGCGGCTTTGGCAGCGTCTCTGTCACCTGCGTCCCGCGCCCACTTGACGCGGGCGCCGGTGCCCGCCTTGGGCCCTCTGTTCCCGTACTCCAGGTATGTCACCTGCGGGTGCACGGTCCGGTCTTTGACCCACCCGATCCACCCGGTCTCGTTGACCACGTCGCCCAAGTAGCAGTCCATGAACACCACTCGAGAGTGCTCCTTCCAGGGGCGACCCAAGTAGGTGTTCACGCCACGCAGATCGTCGCCGTCCATCGCCTGGACGGTACAGCTCTGGAAGACGAAACCCGAGTCGCTGTCGGCTTTGTCGCGGCCCTGCGCCGTGATGGTATTGTGCTGGCCTGCGGCAGGGCGCCGCACCAGGAGGCGACAGCCGACGAAGACTGCCTTGGCGTTCCCGAAGATGTAGTCGATGGTGCCGGAGATGTCGCAGTCGACGTACAGCTGCACATTGTTCTCCGCGTATACGGTATCCTGGTAGCCCTCCAGACTACACCGATACAGTGCCGACTTGTTTGAGTTGGACCGGTACGCGAGTGCTTGTTTCCCCTCCGGCCCCGCGGTGTTACGGATACTGAGGTCCTGGGCGAAAAACCCGTGACCAAGCACCGCTGCATGGCATGGATGAGTAACAAAATAACACAATTAGCTCTTTATTTTATATTTATATATATATATATATATATATATATATCTCTATCTATCTATCTATCTATCTATCTACACCCTAACCAACTATTGATCTAACCCGCCTGCTAACCGAACCAGCCCTCAATCCCCCCGTGGCCCTACCTCTTCCTGGTTTCCACGCGCGGAACGGGACGGGCTACGCGGTGAGAGCAGCGGCGGCGCGGCGCTCGCGCATCGGGCTTGGGCGGCTGTGCGCGGCTGCGGCAAACGGCCGCGTGGACAAAGTGCTGCTGCAGGCGGTAGTCGCGCGGCGGTGTGGGCAAATGGGCGCTCGGCGCCGTTCTGCTGCATCGAGCAGCGGCCTGCGGCGGCGTGTGCAAGGGCAGGCGAGTGGCTTTTTGCTTCTGCTCTGATCTGCTACTATTCGGCTGTTGTCTTCTAGATCACGACTACTGCTACTCTGTGCGATGGCGTCTCTGCTCTACTCCAACTGCAAGCCGAACACCTTCAAGCTCGTCGACATTGGCCTAAACAATCTACCGAGTGAAATAAAATACTGAGAAAAAATAGTAATGAATACTGACAAAAAAAAGTTAATGAGAAAAAATAGTAATGAATACTGACAAAAAAAAAGTTAATGTTGAATACTGATAACTACTGATGGTCACAACTATGACATGACAGCTACTTATAAAAGATGCTTAATAAAAAAATACTAAAAGTATCCTCAAGTACTAAAGAAAAAAATACCAAGAAATACTGACTAATACTTAAGAAAAAATTAACATGTATCGACTAGTACTAAAGACTTGAAATACTACATAAGTAAAAGAGAAAAAAAATACTAATAACAAAATTATACTGACAAGTACTAAAACCAACATATTAACGTATATGAAGCGTACTGATAATGATATTAAATGGAATGACAACACTAAGAAATACTAAACGACTGTACCAACAAATACTAAAACAACATAGCAAGTATACATAAATGAAAAACACTGAGTAATACTAAAAGAGAAACTAAGAAATAATATCGACACATACTAGCTAGATGATATTGACGACTATTGAAGTCATGATACTATCAAAAGATACTTACATAAAATTATTGATGCTAAAAAGTATAGTGATTGCATTGACTACTACTTAAAAATACCTAATACTAAAATCAACTGAAAAGGAAAAAAATACCAACAACTACTCAATGGTACTAGAATATGGGCATATGTTGTGTTGTTTATTATTAAAACCCTAATCAGTATTACTACTGTGTTCCCTAACCGGTATGGATGTTGCAACCATAATCAGTATTTGCATTGCGCCCCTAATCAGTATTAATACTGCAACACCTAACTAGTATGGGTGTTGCAATATCCTAAATCAGTATTTATAACTAAAAAATACTGACACATACTAGATGATACTGCTAACTACTTAAATATACTGACAACCACTAGAGTCACATCACTGATACTAGAAAACAATGCTATCAACTACTTAAAAATACTAGGAACTACTAAGTAGTCTTAGTTATTGTAAAATAAAATACTAAGAAATACTAAAGAAAAACATTGATAAATATTGACGTCTACGCTGTTAATAATTGTCATTATTTTTTCTTCAATACATCCGTACGTGCTTAATAGTACTTATTAGTATATTCCATCAGTACATGTTAGTATTTTTCTCACGAATTTAAGTCATAGTAATAGTTATATAGTAGTTGAGCTAGTCATAATTCAGTAGTACTAAGTAATTGATCAGTCACTTATTATAGTATATTCTGTGCGTGCATGTTCATCATATCTAGCATGTGTCCGTGTCCATAACACGAGTAGTCGTAGGGACACGAGGCATATGGTTCGTGCACGAGCGGGAGTGGGCGCGCACCTTCAGGTGAATCGGGCTGTAGTGGGCCATGAGGCCGTGTGCGAAGAAAAAACACGACACCAGGTGCGCGCGCGTCCCGTGGAGGTTAGTTTCGATTCGTGGCGTGTTGGTTTGGTTAGTTGCGGGTTTGGTTAGTTTGCTGGACCAGTTGGGCTATGGTGTAGAATAATTATTTTACAGGGTGTAGGAAAGTGATACTACCCGAGCACCTGGTTCGGCCGTCCAGCTCACACGCCATGCGTGGTTTTGATTTGGCTAATTAATACACCCATGCATTGATTCATTTCTCCTGAGAACGTCCATGCAGGATTTTGTGATTTTCTCTTTCTTTCTTGTGTGAACGTCCAGCTCACGGATTTTCTGATTCTCTCTTCCTTTCTTGTGTGAACCAGTAGGTCAGAGTGATTTATTATTTGATTATAAATCTCTGATTTACTTTTTTCACATATAGATCTTGTATAAATATGAAAGAAAAATTCATAATATATAATCTCGTAAATATTATTATTAGCTCCGGTGAGTTCATAATGAATTATCGTAACCAACTGTACATCAAGTTCTGGTAAATCACTGAAGGCATTCTCTAATTATTGTAAATAGTTTCTCATAATTACTGGGCATTCTCGAAATTTTGGGTTGAGCCGGTATGTCATTCTGTATATACATACATACATACATACATACATACATACATATACATACATACATACATACATATATGTGTGTGTGTATGTACGTATATATATACATATATACATATATGTATATACATACACATATATATATATGTTTTAATTTTTAATTTTTGGTTTTTTTAATTTTAGTTTTTAGTCTACTTTTCTAGTTTCAATTTGTAGTCACTCTTTTTATGTTTGATTGTATTTATAATTCGTACATATTAGTTCTATAATAACTTACTCTCTGATTAAGTATGCAATGTTTCTTCTAAAGGATGATAAAAAACTAAACCTAAAAACATAAGAAAAACTTGACTAAAAACCTAAACTAAAAATATTTTCAAAAACTTATTCAAAACTAAAACTAAAAAAGTTATTTAAAAGCTGAAATAAGACAATGACATTTGAACCAAAAAGAATGACTAAGAATTAAAACTATATATATATATATAGGGTATATATATACATAAGTTATCTAAATAAAAACTATATATATTGTATTGTATGGCATGGCATGCATGCGGTGTTTCAAATCGTATGGCGATAAACTAGTATGTCGGTCGCTTCCCTACAGATCAGATAGCGCTAAGATCTAAACTCTCTTCTACACGTACTTTTCTTTTTGCTGTTTTTTTACATTTCTTTCTTTCCTTCTTTCTTTATTTTGCATGCAAAAAGGTTAATCATGCACGTACTATACATACTACGGGTATATACATATGATCCATCAAGTTTATTACAGTGTGTAGACGAGTGACGGATCGACGACGAATATGCATGCATGCATGGATCGAGAAGGAGCGAGTACTTACTAACAGTAGCGGTGAGAAGCATCGTGGTGCCTGTCCCGTTGCTCTTGTCACCCGTAATGACCGTTTTGTTTATACCATCGCCGATGAAAACCACGTTCATACGAGTCACGTTGACGGCCTCGTTGTAGATGCCAGCTTTCACGCGGACGGTGTACAGGCCATCTCCCGGGGGCGCTGCCTCCAAGGCCTCGCCGATCGTGTTGAAGTGGCCACCGCCCTTCTGCGCCACCACGACGCCCGCAGGCCAGCCGTCAGGCATAGTCGTCGTCGACGTGCCGGTGCGGCCGGTGCCGCTCAGGAGCTGGCGGCGGCCGAACGACGACCACATCAGCCGATCAGCAGACGACGGCAGGTCGTGCATCATCAGGTGATGATGATGGCCCCCGTCATAGTCGGCGACGGCGATGGCAACTCCATCATCGGCGCCACCGCCTAACTCCTGGTGGCCCTGCTGGGGGAGGAGAGCGGTGGTGCCTACGGCCGGCGGCGACGGCGCATCAGTGGCACCGCCGGTCCCGACGACGGAGACTACTAGCAGAAGAAAAAGCAGCTGCGGCGGCATTTTGCTACCCATCGCGCGCGCTCAGCTCTGCGCTCAAGCCTGTAGTAGCTAGTGCTCTTGTTGCTCGGCGCTTGCTTGTTACCATCGGGCACTGGCCACTGGCAGTATATATATACGCGCAGCTCGATGCTGGCGCAGGCAGAAGCGACCTACCTACCCTACTCCTGGCATATTTCCTTAATTTTCATTTTAATTTAAATTTAGTTTTTGTTTGTTGGTAGTGTTAGTTAGGCTCTCCACGGTGTGGAACGAAGTAGAGAGCCATCCAGAAAATCGTATCCCCGCTACCAAAAACAAGGAGCGCTCTTTGCTGGCACTACTGGTAGGACCCCTGCGGGGGATAAAAAAAGTACACACAATCTACTAGCTAAACCAAACTAGTACTCTTATTAATTGGTCAGGAAAGTACCAATGAATTGAATTCTATTCTATTATTTTGATACTGGAGCAATTAGTTGCTCCGCTCTTTTTCTAGGTGAAACTTGGAATCATTTTATTGCAGTTGGAAGAAGTAACTCTCAAAGTTTCTCTTTCCTCTACGAGCACCGTCCACGGTTACCCTGGCCTGACTCATCACTCTAGCTAGCCTCGAGTCGGAGTAGTAGTCCTAGGTTTGGCTCCCTTAAGGCATGTTTAGTTCTAAGCTATAAAAATTTTGAATGTCATATCGGATGTTACGTAGGGTAATAAAGTGTCCGGATACTAACAAAAAAATAAATTACAGAATTCGTTCATAAATCACGAGACGGTTTTTTAAACCTAATTAATTTATCATTAGCACATGTGTTACTGTAGCACTTTAGTGTTAAATTATGGACTAATTAAGTTTAAAAAATTCATCTCGCAAATTATATGGAAATGTTATTTTTAGTCTATATTTAGTACTCTATACATATGTTAAAAGATTTAATATGATAGCAGGGCGTAAAATATGTTAAAAGATTTAATATGATAGCAGGGCGCAAAGATTTTGGTTTGAAACTAAACATATTGCCTTAATTTTTGGGCTGGGGACCGGTTGGACGGGTAGCTAGCTAGACCATGTACACTGAGAACGAATGCTAACACAAGCAGCCTTATGCAAAATAATTTCTCGGGATGGATCTCTCTCTCTCTCTCTGCAGCATGCAGTGCAAGATCGGGCAAGGGGAGGAAAAGTTCGTCCACACCGATCCATCCATATTATATTCCCATCTATCTATGAATCTATCATTCTATCTATCTATAATCCATCGATCCATATGCTTGCCAGCCAGCGCGCGCGCGTGAAGTACGCGTGTGTGTCTGTACAAATCAAAGTACAACAAATTACACATGCATTATATTTTGGTGGGGTGAAATCACGGTCTGGCGGCCGGCAGCGACAGCACGAGGCTGCCCAATATTACGCGCGCGCGCACACACACACTGACACGTACTATATGTGCTAGCTGCTAGTAGCTACTGTACTGATGAAGCGAGCGAGCGAGAGACCTATATGACAGAAAGACGACTATGATGACTCGTCCCGGTCCCGGCCCTAGCTACCTGGCCTCACAACATTGCAATTGGCTACATCCACTACTGCAAACTTGAAATTCCCTGACCAACGTCAGGAAAAACTGTAATTACCCTGTCGAGCTAGCTCTGACGGTATTTTTATTTTCCCTGACGGTAAGCGCACTGTAAGAAATTTTATGGCGATATTTTTTTATTTTTTATGACGATACGTACATTTTCATGACGATATTTTTATTTTCCCTGACGGTAGTGTGCACCGTAACGGAATTTTAAGTTTCCAGCAGTAGTGATCAGGCCTACACCGCATCGCATCTATCTATTTGTTCCCTCTATCCTTGAAGTAATCAATTTCCTAAAATCCGTGCTACTTTAACTAACTTTATAAGAAAGAGCAATAGTATCCATGATGTAAAATGAATAATTATATATAACAATATATTTTATGATATATCTAAGGATATCATTATTCTTAAATGTTTTTTCTAGAAAAATTCAGTCAAAATTGTTCTTAAAAGTATGACTTAAGATCACTCTAGAAATTAATTTTTTTCAGAAACAAAGAGGGTATCTATATATCTATCATCACATGTGATGAAACAACGCCGGCACGTACGAAAGAAGACGATAGGACCAGCCTGACCCGCCGCGCGGTACACCATTTTTTACATATACGACATACGATGACGAGGAAACCTGCAGCCACCCTCACAAGCAGCGCGAGACCACGAGCGCTAGGACTAGGACTGGGATAGATGGACACGCACTGTCTCTCTCGGTCGGTCGGTCGGTCGGAACAGATCAAGAAGAGAGAGTTCGTAGTCGTAGGGATCGATGGAGTTAGGCAAACGATCTAAGCATGATTTTTTGCTCTCTCTGCATGCATGCTGCCCATACACTGCACGCTCGCTGTCGTCGTCGTCTCGATCGTCCTACGAGTCGGTCGGAACAGATCAAGTGTTCGTACATAGGGGATCGATGGAGTTAGGCAAACGATCTAAGCATGAATTTTTGCTCTCTCTACACATATGCATATGCTGCCCATACACACTGCACGCTCGCTGTCGTCGTCGTCTCGTCCTACGACACTGCAAAGCCATTATTGCAGTCTTGCAGAGCCGCCGTCACGCACTTGCATTGCCTCTCTCACAAGCTATATGGGTGTAAGATTGCCGCTGATTAATATTGTGAGCATATTAACAACTTGTATATATATATTATCTGTCATGCATAGCTTCTTTATATTTTCTATAATAAATTATAACAAAACTAGTAGTCATGCACGTGTGACACGCCCGTATTTATTAAATAAAATATTTTTCAATAAGTTCATTCTTATATATTCATAGTTAATATATATAAAACTTTTAGAAACCATACGAGTGAACAAGCTCGCTTGTCGAATCAACTATTATTCATCACAATCTTCACAAAATACTTCATTATTGGCCTTTTTATTCCAAACATTGCTAAATAAGAAGAGACATGGTTACCATCTATGTATTTTGCATAGTTCATTACTTTTTAAAGTAGTTTATGCAATTTTTTACTCTTATTTTTTTTTCCTTTATAGGTGGCCAAAATGTCATTTTCTACACTACATGACACGTTTCTCTCTCCATCTTCATCTTCCTTGGTTAATACTAACCGCCCACACCATGTGGCTAGAAGCCTAGAAGAGCCAATAGTGTCATGCCTCATCATGCTCCATTAGTATAAGCATGTACATCATGTTAAGATTAAGGAGAGAGAAAAATAGATAAAGCTCCCGACATCGACTAAATTTACTAAATAATTGTTATTAATTGGAGGCTTGTAATTAGATTCATCAAAAGAAGGCATATTATAAATTGAAGGTCATACTCATATTGTTTGCAGTCTGGTTCCATGCCACTATAATCAATGCCCCTATAATCAAATAGGAAAGTTTGTTCATATATTGCATGATCAGATCTACGAACATATTTCAGTTGCGCTCATAAACCTTTTAGGTATACACATTGCCCATGCACGTGCGACACACATGTATGGTTGAATATTAAAAAAATTGTTCAGAAGCCAATTCCTGTATGATATAAAAGACATTTTATTATTCTTACCAACAATATATAAAATCACAATTCAAACCATGTCACCAGTTCACACTTACTTCCTCTGTCCCTAAAAAAGGGTCATTCTAGCTTTCTAAAAAGTCAACAATCTTTAACTTTGACCAAATATATAACAAAATATCAATATTTATGGTACATAATTAGTATCATTGCAAATATCTTTGAATACACTTTCATAATAAACTTATTTAAAAAATATAAATATTACATGTATTTTCTACAAATCTAGTCAGAGTTGATAAAGTTTAAACAACACACATCCCATAAAAGACTCTTTTTTAGGACAGAGGAAGTATTCATAATTCAATATACAATTCTTTGGTTACGAGACAATGTAGTATTTAGTCAATGACTCAATGAGAGAGTGTTGAATCCATATTAATGAATGCCCATAGACTAACTAAATGATTGAATGCTAATCAGCCACGAGAAACTCCTTCTAATATTGTATAGCATCCTACATAAAAATTTTAGAGAAAAGACTATGACTTAAAATAAAAATGTCATATTGATATGATAAAATAAACCCAATAATATGAAGGAAACAAAAATTTTAGAGCACCATTCCTTAAGCAAAAGAGAACAAAAAAATAATATTAGATCTTCCAATGACTTTAAAAAAATCCAATCCAACACTAACTTATTAAATTTTATTATTTGTCATAGATGAGCTAACCTACTATTAAGCCTGAGTTAGGGTAGTAGACTATATTATTGATAGGAAGAAAAAATTTACGGTAAAGGCAAACCATAATGTTAAAATTGTCATTGTAGAACACCTACCCTTTTGAGCAGCATCAAGTGATGATATTTTAATAAAAATGACCGAGGCCTATTGGATGTACCCAGCTAAAATTTAGCTAGCTAAAATTTTAATGTAAAACTTTAGCTAGCTAAAAGTTTCTCAGTTAAACTTTACCTTTGTGTTTGGATGCTCCAGCTAACAGACTCAGCTAAATTTTAGCTGGCTTTAGCTAGATTGAAATAGCTAAATCTAGCTAAACTTTAGCTGAGTTGTTTGGATGCCTAGCAGATAAATTATTTAGCCAGCTAAAGTTTAGCTGATGCATCCAAACAGGGCCTTAACAGAAGACATATTTTATGTGTATCAATATCATGATGAGACCAATTTAACAGCTTGCTTAATCTATCTATTCTATTATTTAGAAATTCCACCAAAAATGCATAGAACTACTAAGATTAAGATTATTGACCTCGTTTGGTGTCTGTTGCTAAACAATTTAGTACCCTTATAGGAGCTGGACATTGAAAAATATTGACTGAGTAAGACCCTGAATATGAGTGAATCACGAATTTAACATTTTTTGTAAGATTTAGGAACATATTAGCTCAACAAGACTACAATGTGATGAAACAACCACTTGAACAAACAAATAAAATGAAAACATGGAGGCCTTTGTCTCGGTTATTGACCTCCTGGGGAGCCCCCGCATCTGATTGGCGGCATAGATGGTCGTCAATCAGAAATCAAGCATCATCATTTTATCATACCAACAATAATTTAGATTGGACTTGAACATTGAACCTTAATCTCTAAAATTAAACAACAAAAACAAATAAACTTGACATTCATATATTCACAGATTCATTTTGTGGTCCGGAGGATATTAGATCAGCTTGTGATACACACAAAATAATGTTGCACTAATCACAGCAACACAATTTTGAAAAGAATTAGAAAAATAACTACACATGCCAACGTACGTACACAGCCTAGGAGGTGTCATTGCTTATAGCTTTTTAGAGAACATGGCATCTAGTTTCCCCAAGATGGCAGGACAAATGCCTAAATCTCACACATTTATAGAAAAAGGGTTCAGGCCCTAAAATTGAAGATGCACAAGAAAAACATTGAATTGTGTCCCAAAAATTAAATGGCATCAATGAAACGAACAAGCTTAATGCATGCAGTGGTCATAGAGGTCGATGAGCTGCTTACGTTTGCGGAGGTCATGTTGGGAACTCCTCTCTTTATAGCATATATCCATGTTTTTTTTGACAGCGAGCATATATCCATGTTAACGTTGTTTTAAATCTTCAGTGTCTGAGTTGCTCTGATCCCCAACCAATCTTAACAATAAATAAATAAATAAATAAAATTGGAATTTTTGAGGTCTGTAGAAATTTTTTAAATTAATGTACCTATGATACAAACAACAAAGTAGGGAATTATGATTTATTTTAAACGACTAATAATATAGCTGGCTGCCTTGTAGGCATCTATTTGAGTCGATCTATATATGGAGGTTGAGAAGAATAAAAAGATGGGCAACTTTACTACCGACATCATTTAATAATACCTGCCATGATGCGCCACATGCAGCAACGTCGGTGAAGCGTGTACGCATAGATCGGCGAGGGACGGCTCGGCGAGCACGCGGGCTGCTCCTCCAGCGCCTCCATGCTGGTGGTGTAGTCCCAGCCCGTGAAGCCGGCGTACGTCGTCGAGATCGGGGACGTACGTGGTCATGGACCATGCCGACAATCCTGGGCAGGCCTTTGTCGAGGTGGAGGTGACGACCAATGGTGACATGTGTTATACGTGCAGGCCATGCAGATCCACGCGGCCTCGCACTCGGCCTCTCGGTGCACCACGCCGTCGTCGATGGCCAGGCCGTGTAGCGGTTCATGAGAGCCTAAGCGTCTGCCACCCACGAGGATGAGATGAGATTGTTGATCCATCGACGTGGAGGGAAGGTAATTAACTCAGTCACCCGCATATCAACAAGTTAGTATTAGTATATCATATCAGATCATATGGTGGGTATATGATGAGGGGGTATTTTTTGCGTATAAAAAAACAAAGGGCACAAAAAGATCGTGAACGGGAAAAGTAGTAAACATGCGCGTCAATGCTGGTCCCACCTGTCAAATTAATATCTACCGTCAGATGTGAAATCAAAACATATCCAAGAGAGAATATCTTAGGTGGGTAGGTATTTTTTGGGTGAGAGTTATTTTATAATTCTTTCGCTCTTTTATAGTATAGATAGATAATAACTAATCTTATTATCTTTATTAAAAATCACTAGTACAGAACGGGCCTATAGTCCCGGCAAGCTAAAAGTCACCCTTAAAACAAAAAAAATTATTTGCACTTTGTAAAATTTGAACCTAGGATCTCTCACCTCACGTGTAACTCACTTACTAACTCAGCTACACAACCCACATGATATAGTTCTGGACGCTCTTCTTTTAAATTCACTCGTGAAGGACCTTTAGTCCCGGATGGAAGACCTTTAGTCCGGATTGATAACACCAACCGGGACTAAAAGGTCACCCTTTAGTCCCGGTTGGTATTACCAATTGGGACTAAAGATTGGAGGACCTAAAGTCTTTGATCCTGGATGCAAAAAATTTTGTTGAGACTAAAGCTTATTTGGCAGATCGACTAAAGGTTTGTTCATTAGTAGTGTATGGAATTCTTAGCCGATGTTTTTAAGAGTTGTGTGAATAAATATTTTGATAGCTTCACTAGGGATTAGGCCTGGGCGTTCGGATTACTCGATATTTTCAGGTCGGGTAATTCGGTAATTCAAAATTTGGGTAATGAAACCTGCTACTCGATATTAACTCTGAAAAAATAGTACTCGTAATTTCAGGTATCCGATAGTTCGGGTTTGGGTTCGGGTATACCCGATCTACCTAAATTTACAGAAAACAACACAGTATACAAAATTTAAGTAGCAATTTATATATAATTTCAATAACAATTTGTATAGAATTTTGACAACTATTTGAAGAGAATAATATATTACAATCACTTCTTAAAACAGAGAGAATTATATTCTAATAAAGTGATAAGTTCTAGTGTTCCACTAACAACACATGATAAATACAAAGACACAAACAAATCTTTCTTTCGGTAGTTCAGGTAATTTGCACTACTACAAAAAAAAACTTTTTAGGGGCGGCTCCATATGATTTGTAGGAGCGGTTGGGCCAGCCGCCTCTACGCAACCGCTTCTACAAATCACTGATTTATAGGGGCAGTTGGCTAGCCGCCCCTGGAAATGGATAGAACCGCCCCTACAAATGATTTTTGAAATATTAATTCTAGATTTTTAAAAAACCTGAAAAAATAGCAAAAAACTCAAAAAAAAGCAAAATATTTTTTTAATAAGGGGTGGAACCCCACCATTCTGCCCCTGGAAATGGATAGAACCGCCCCTACAAATGATTTTTGAAATATTAATTCCAGATTTTTAAAAAACCTGAAAAAATAGCAAAAACTCAAAAAATAGCAAAATATTTTTATAATAAGGGGTGGAACCCCACCATTTTCTATCACTTTTTACAAGTCGCAACTATTTTTTGCACAAATATCACGTACTACTCTACAGACGGTGGGATTTGAACTCATGACCTCACCCCACGTGTACCCTCCTCTACCACTACACCTCATAGTCACTTGTGTTTATATTAGATTTTGGTTCTACTTATATTATACCAAATTGAGTTTAAATTAAGTGTTTGAGACCCTTCAAATAAAATAGTGGTCAACTATAAAGTTGCGTAACTTTTCAAGATCTACAACTTTTATTTAGGTTGTTTCTCCATTTGAGGTCATTTAAAAAAATTGAATTTTAAATTTGATAAATTCAAACATAGATTTCTATGACAAGATGAATTCTAATAAAAAAGTGGTCAATTATAAAGTTGCATGACGTTTTGAGATCTACAACTTTCGTTTCGGTTGTTCCTCCATCCGAAATTGGTTGAAAAAAAAATTGAATTTTAAATTTGATAAATTCAAACGTAGATTTCTATGACAAGATGAATTCAAATAAAAAAGTTGTAAATATCAAAGTTCTATAACTTTTCAAGATCTACAACTTTTATTTTGGTTGTTTCTCCATTCGAGGTCGTTTCAAAAATTTTAAATCTGACAAATTCAAACGTAGATTTCTATGACAAGATGAATTCAAATAAAAAAGTTGTAAATATCAAAGTTCTATAACTTTTCAAGACCTATAACTTTCGTTTTGGTTGTTTCTTCATCCGAGATTGTTTGAAAA
This sequence comes from Coix lacryma-jobi var. lacryma-jobi, assembly GCA_009763385.1. Classification (NCBI taxonomy): domain Eukaryota; kingdom Viridiplantae; phylum Streptophyta; class Magnoliopsida; order Poales; family Poaceae; genus Coix; species Coix lacryma-jobi. The sequence continues at coordinate 179,608,288 of CM019823.1, read as the reverse complement.
AACAAATTTTATTACTCAATTTAATTATTCGGCGTCTATTTGTAGGGGCGGCTGGATATTGAGCCGCCTCTATAAATTCGAGCTATTTGTAGGGGCGGCTCATAACAACAGCTGCCCCTACAAATAGATTTGTAGAGGCGGCTCGTCTGGGTGCATTTGTAGGGGCTGCTCTATATAGAGCCGCCCCTATAAAAAGGGAGGTGTTGCTACAAATGCTTTTTGTAGTAGTGTTGGGTGTCGGGGCATATTACCCGAATTACTCAAACTAATTTCGGGTAATCCAATTCACTATCCGAATTTGGGATTGGGTACCTCAGGTTCGGGTAATTCGGGTTCGTGTTTGGGCAATTCGGGCACGGGTAATGGGATATCGGGTATTTTGCCAGGCTTACTATAGATCTCCAAGACATGCTTAAGCCTTTAGAAAAAAGATGTAATTTAGATAATTAGTTCAAAAAATAACTTTATTATGTCTTTTAAGAATAATTGTTTTTTGAATTGTACCATGTTTTTAATGCATCCCTAAAATTTTATTATGCCCTAAGCTATCGTTGAGTTGTTTTCAAATGTATCCCTGAAATAAAGCCAATAGCATTAGCATGGGTACTAAACTAGTAATAATAGTGCATGCATGTATCTATAAGAAGAAGAAGAACAACAACAACAACAAACAAACAAATAAATAAAAGGAACCGACTCCCAAAATCGATCTTCATATATATAATCTTCAATTCAGTAACCAGCAGCTACCTAGAATTAGGCAATCCAAGGCGTGCTGCCTCGATTGTTGTAGAACAAATAATCATAAAGAGTTGTGTTCTAGGTATTACTATTCTATCTGTTGATGTTATTAATTTGCATTAGTTAATCGATAGTAAAAGATCTGCTCCTCTCATCTTAAAAATAAAATAATATCTACAATTTTCTAAAAGTCAGATATTCGTGGTTGTTTATCAAAAGACACCACGATCTATATTTTGAGATGAGAACAATAAACCTTTTATTTTTACCTTAATTGGCGTGTTTTTTTTGGCAAATTTTGCGATGTTTTTTGACAAATTCTTTATATGGCGGTGTGTACCGGCTAATTACATACACGTTACTCTAGTGCCTCATAACAAAATAATCCTTAATCAAAATTAAAGAGAGAATTTCTCCATTGTCACTAAAATTTATAACAATTACTCCATTGCCATTCAAAATTATAGGTTCCTTCGTTACCATTTATTTAAAAAAATGTATCCCCTCACCTACCGTTCCGTTGCATGATCAAGCTTTATTTACTTGGTTGCCATTCATATAAATAATTTGTTCCTTTCAATGCCATCAAGAGAACGGGACACAATTAGGGATGCAAGTTTAAAATATTTTGGGTCATTGGATCGATCCAAAAAAATTGATCAAATGAACTAGAATGGTATTTTTATAATTTGATGAAAATAGAAAAATAAACTAGAATGACATTTGACCATAATTAGTTAGTTGACCCAAAAAACATCATTGGGTACCCACTTGCATCCCTAGACACAATTACAAGATGTTAGTTACACATTAGCAGATGCTCGTGCGTTGCTACGGGAACCTTAAGATTTTCAGTTCAACACCATAAGAGTACGGAAAATAAAAAGTAGATTATGAGCCTTAAATTTTTAACGCATTAAAAGTATAGAAAAAAATAGTTGTGCAAAATGAATCATGATAAGTAAATTTAACTTAGCTGAACAACGTAGTGTTTCGAACCATATTCAAATAAATAAACATCGAATTTAGTAACAATATCAAAATAAGTGGATATTAGATAAGTCTTTCACAACTATCTCTTTCACTGTCGTTTGCCCGTGATGCGGCTAAGATATTCTCGTAGTGGTAAAGGAATCATACACCGTCGTGAATTCCCATCATATGCCAATAGGTTGATCAGAAAGTTCTTTCGTAGTCTTTGACCATCCTTTGCAAAAGACAAACATAAATAATAAGTTTTTTAAAGTAATAATAAGTTAGAATTACAACATATAAATTACACACAAACATAAATAATAAGTTTGTAGTGTCACTATTTACCCGCGTTACCCGCGTTTGTAGTGTCAGTCATATCTCCCAGTACAGTGCTTCCCCAGGTTCCATGTAGCAGCCTCTGACTATAGAAGTGAAAGAAAAAAATGCAAATGACTTGTGGAAACCGATTCTATCTATTCAATTCTCAACGGGTAAATACACGTCCATACATACATTATCATGAGCTTACTTTTTTTGGTAGCACCAGACAGGCTAAACAATTTGTATTCAATTCTCAGCAGGTAAATACACGTCCATACATATATTATCATGAGCTTACTTTTTTTGGTAGCACCGGACAGGCTAAACAATTTGTATGACATCGAAACAGATATTCAGAAAGCACTCGCTGCTTTCACAAAGGTAGTAATATAAAAGTGCACATGTTTGTGGCCTCAAGCATTGATCACCCAATCTGATTTCTAATTCCTATAAAGCTAATTCAGACCTTTTTTGTTACTTAAATTCAGTTTGTTACTGCTAAACACAAATCTGAACAAATGAATAGGAACACAGCTTATTCAATCAACTCTAAGAAAAGCGAATGAATCTTTTAAGAACTACTCCAGACTATCAGACAACATGCATCACCACACTACCCTCGATCAGTTACAAGAATGCAGAGATAGAAATGACGTAAAAAAAATCCTTGAAGAACCTCTCCAAGAACTAATCCAGAATGCCCCACAATATACTTGACAGGAAGCCTTCCTCTTGATTTCTTGATCCTTGATCCTTGATCCTTGATACAATTTCCGGCCTAAAAGAAAGAAAAAGAATTTGACAGTATGGTAAAATAAAATCATAACAAATCTAGAAGTTGTGCTTATACAAAGATACACACCTTTATATGTTCCATAAGAATAAAACAGAGTTAAGCTAAACAATTTGTATGACATCAAAACAGAAACTCAGAAAGCACTCACTACTTCACAAGGGTAGTATAATATAAAAGTGCACATGTTTGTGGCCTCAAGCATTGATCACCCAATCTGATTTCTAATTCCTATAAAGCTAATTCAGACCTTTTTTGTCGCTTTTCAAAATCTTAAACTCTGTTAACTGCTTTGGGGGACACTTTACACCTTATGTGAAAGAAAGTGGCCTGCAATGCAAACAATTAGAGCAGTGAATATAAATTGCATTCTCAAAAAGAAAGTGGCCTGCAATGCAAACACTTTACTTAAGAACAAGTAGCATCTGCATTCTCAAACATATAAATTGCTAATGAACCTAAGCAATTAATAAACCAGTCACTACTTAACCATCGGTATCTAATTTATGCCCTAACAAGTCTTTAATTGTTCTTGTTTATTAACTGCAAACGCTTGAACAGCCAAACAAGCAGAGTTACTGAGTGATCAACAAACATTATGCAGCTCAACCAGGGTGAGAGGGGGAGATATTGGGGTCAATTTTCCTTGCAACAGCTACCAAGATTGAACAGACTAAACACCGAGTCACCTCGTACATGCAGAACTCCAACGCCATAGGTCCCTAGTAAAGCCTCGAAATCACCAAGTACGTCGTGCCGTGACCAGCGAATCTACACAGAAACTACTCCACATCCAGACCTCCAGCTAGATCCCGCGCACAAAGCCACGAAGCCCCTACTGAAACATGGAAGCCACGATACCTGTAAATGAAGTGAAGATAATATTACCTTTTCTGGTGGCACTGAGTCATACACACATACTGTCCACCATAGAAAATTGTAAGCTGTGCGGGGTTAGCAGAAAAATAAGAACATGCAAAGGCGGATAAAATGGCATCTTTGAATTAAAAGTAAGCAGATCCATGTCACCCTTAGTAGTAGTTCAGATGGAAGGAGTTAATAAAGCCATGTGATCGAGCAGGTTTGCTATGATCCATGTCACCCTTAGTAGTAGTTCAGATGGAAGGAGTTAATAAGCAGATCGAGCCTATGACCACTGCAGGTTTGCTAATCGTCGCGTGCTCCATGCCCCCTGCATGATCGAGCAGCAACAGATTGTCGATCCTCACGACCTTGCCGCCTTATGTCCAAGTTTTCCCTCCCTTCATACGGCTCATGATCTAGCAAGACCCTACTGTTCATGATCCGACATGCATATACTGGTTTTGGTCCAGATGCGCAGGGGACTGCAGCCGTCACGCATGATGGCCTGTGGAATTGGCCTGGTCCAATGATCATGGTGTGACCAACGATCGATCGAATTCTGAAAATTACATGTGTGTGGTGTGGCTGTCTCTCTTTGCTGGATCTGCTACTCATCTTGCATACCTGTGGTTGCTCCCCAACTCCAATAGCACACCACACAGGTTGCTGGATTATGACATTGGAAAATCTAATATGTGGCTTAGTGTATTTTTTCTCAATGCTACAACTTTTTTCCGAATGCAAAAGGTCTTTCAGTTTTAGCTCTGAATGTTGTAGCTTTTTCACTCTTAAAAAATATCTAGAACGCTCAAGATTTGATTCCTATTGAGCTTCACTTTTTTCTGACTGCAAAGTCATATTGTGATAGTGGGATCAAAGTCAAAAAATTCTGTATTTCTTTTCTATATATACTACTCTCTCCATCCCAAATTATAAGACATTCCAAGAATCTTGGAGAGTCAAAGTTTTTCAACTTTGACCAAATTTATATAATAAGATAATAATATTTATGATATCAACTAAGTGCAATTAGATTCTCCATTAGTTATATTTCCATAATATGTATATTTGATGGTATAAATCTTTATATTTTTCTCTATAATTTTAGTCAAAGTTGAAAAACTTTGACTCTCCAAGATTCTTGGAACGTCTTATAATTTGGAATGGAGGGAGTACCTCACGAACCACGTTGGCCTCCACATTATATTCATTTTTTATTATTCGTAAGCAGAGCAGAACCTAATAAGGAGGAGGATATAGCTCCCTGGCAGTTTAGGCGTCCAAAGCCAATAGCAGGTCTCTTCTGAATTGTTAATTGGTAGGTCTCTTCTGAAGTTCTCTCTATTTTGTTGTCTTTCATTGGTTCTCGATTGATCACCTTTTAGTTTGTGTAACCATGACTTTCTAGGCAAGCAGTCAGATGCATTGTTCAGTGCTTTACTTCCAAAATGTACTATTATCAGCATCAGACTGATGCATCGGTTTTCAGTAGCATTGTTAGCCGGTTCAGGAACACTTTTGGATTCATTCATTAGCTTGTCCTAATTGTTCAGTTCTTCACTCTCCTCTCCTTCCCCACTGCCTTTGTGCAGCAAAACTGTTATGCATTCGTACCAACAACTGAAAAATCTAACAAAGACAATATGACCTTAGAACTGCTTAAACACACGTGGCGAAACTTCTAGTGAGGACACAAGGAGCAGGGTGTATGGCACCATTGAAATATGCACCAGACTAACACCCTGTGAGAATACAATATTTCTGGAAAAAAATGATCATTAGAGTACAGAAGTGAACAGTGGAATTGAAGATACATTCAAAGAAACAGAAATTTCTAGATCGACCAAAATGGAGTTTTAAGCCTCTAGCACATTTCATTCCTCTAGCAGCAAGCCGACCAAAAATGGAGTTTTAAACTTCTAGCACATTACAGTAGTCCTCTAGCAGCAAGCCGACCAAAAATCGAATTTTAAGCCTCTTGCACATTTCAGTCCTCTAGCAGCAAGCTGACCAAAAATGGAGTTTTAAGCTTGTAGCACATTAGAGTCCTCTAGCAGCAGAAAAGCACACATCAGCTGATCAGCATCAACCTGTTTTTCAGTACACCTTCATTGAATTATGCCGCACTACTACTTAAAAGGAAGCTCAACCGTAACTGCAGAATCAATTTAACGAAGTTGAACGGTAATTGCAGAATCAACTTAAGGAAGCTCAACCGTAACTGCAGAAGATTGTATTTAAAGTTTTAAACCCTACATGTATGTCGTAGTCCTATACACCAAACGATGAGCTCCTAATTTCTAAAAATGCATCCCAATTTAGTTCCCATTCTGGAAGCCAGATCAGTGCTAGATCTTAGAGCCACTACCAGAACAGTGCGTCCATCCCCAACAATTTGCCAAGCTGCAAGTCAAGCACGCTTAGAAGCACCCATGCTGTCAATCTTCGTATCCTAACCATGGGATGAGTCATAGCAAAGCGTCAAGTAGCAACTACAGCGCGACCTTGCAGGAGCGGAAGCAACTCGATTTGGGACAAGCGAGCGCTCACCTCGTCGGCGGCAGCGTCGAAGGAGCGAGAGTTCGCCTTCGTTGTGCGCCCTCGCAAGCGCCGTGACCGGTTGTGGAAGAGGACGAGGCGGGGCCAAGCTAGGGTTCGGAGAGGCGGCTTCAGGGGCGAATGGGTCCGAGAAAGGCGAGGGCTCGCACTTCCCGCCCGGAGAGAGTTGCGCCGGGCGAGGCGGGACAGACTCATCAAGGGCGGATCTGGAGAGAACTGTGCCCGGGTTGCTGCCGTCGATAGGGGCGAGCCCACGCCGGTATAGCCGCCACAGGAGGAGGCAGAGAGGTGGTCGCCGTCTCGTCGTCGTCCACCAGGGCCCGTGATGGCGTCCGGAGCAAATGGGTCCGGGCAAGGTGAGGGCAGGCGCGGCGGACTTCGGCGGCGTGGGCGTGTGAGGGGTTGGGCTGGCTGCGTACCGGGCGGGATGGGGGCGGCGCGACGTGCTGTGGCCACCGTACAGGATGGGGACGTGCTATGGCGGAGGGAGGCGCGGCCGGCGGTAGATCCGGAGGAGCCCGGCGGCGCGGAGGAGAGGGCGCGGAGGGAGGCGGTGGAGCGTCGCTCTCCTTCGGTGACCGTGCGGAGGGAGGCGGTGGAGCATCGCTCCCCTTCCGGCGGCGCGGAGGGGAGGGCGCGGAGGGAGGCGGTGGAGCGCCGAAGGGAGCGGCTCGGCGGTCTGGTGCTACGCTCTGAACGGGAGCCTGTCTAGGCGGTTTGGGGGGCGGACGCGCGCGGGAAGTGGTGCGCACGCCGAATGGAAGGGCACGCTCAAATGGTGTGGACGATTCTGTTTGAACGTTTTAGTGGTATATAGAAATGACTAGCTTCGTACGTAAACACTATTTATGATAACTGAGGGCCTGTTTGGTACAGCTCACAATAGCTTCATTAGCGGTTGTGAGCTGTTTTTTTTTTACAAAATAGCTTCACCTATAAAGTTGTTTTATTCCTCCTTTCATAAAAGCAGCTTCACCCATGAAGCTGAAAAAAGTAGCTTTTTACAGCTTACATCTTCATTTTTCTCTCCCAACCATGCATGAAGTTGTTGGTGAAGCTGTTTTGCCAAACACTTTTTTCAAAACAGCTCAGCTTCACCTAGTAAGTTGCTCATGAAGCTATTTTCCAAAAAAACAACTTCACTAGTGAAGCTGAGCTGTACCAAACGGGGCCTAAATTTGACAACTTTCTGTAGTCTGAGATTCATATTATGATTAGGCAATTTATTTTCTAGATTAGTTTAATTTAACTTTAATTCAGCTTAATTGTTAAACTTAGTTGTGATTATTAAAACTCTTATGATTTGTAAATAATTAATCGACTGGCTAGTTTTGCTATATATATACACACACAGACTTTAATAAAGACACTCATAATACAGAAATTGTCATAGTTTCTATGTTTGCTAACGTGGCAAATGATTAGTGAGGAAAGAAAGAAGGAGGAAATGATATCTTAATAAGAACTGGTATATTGCCCGTGCTAACGCTACGACGGCATCTAGTCTAGAAAAAATAAATCGGAATTTGAAAACACAACTTCACAAAGGAATTAAGCATTCTAATCCTTTACAAAATGAACAGCACCTTTCAGTCCACCTTTTAAAGTTCAAAGTTATAGTTTTTTTGTGCACAGAGAAACATGAAAAAATAACCATGTCATTCTTTCCCAAATCCCAACTTCATTAGTTTTTTTCACAAGAATCTTTTTGTGTAGAATGAAGATTTCCACCCCGCCCATCCCAATCTTATATGTAATGGAACTGCAATGGCGCATTATGTTAAATAAAAATAATAACTTTGCTTTCAAGTCTATGCTGGTTAAGATCACCTATGTATCTGCAGTAATCATGAAACCAATAACTAACAAGGATCATCTTATCTGTAAATTCGCGTGTTCTCAGTAGCAACAGTTTAACAAGTAAATCATCATCAACAATAGTATCAGCTATGTTGTAGAATACATTGAAAATAAATATAAGCTCTATTTAGCCTTTTCAGACCACAATGCATGCAGTGAAAAATAGTGCAAGACATTCAATTTTCAGATGAAAAAATTATACTAACTATGAACCAGAGCTCAATGGTGGCTTCACACTAAATTCCAAGTCAGGATTCAATCTCTAATCTTAACTACAGTGCTCAATGGTGGCTTTACACTGAATTCTAAGTTAGGATTCAGTCTTTAACCTTAATTTCAGTGTTTCTTCAGACCCATCTGCTTGGCTCAACATCTGTAGTACAGATGCTAGAAGAAACAAAAAAAAATTGAGGTCACCAGATTATACTACTACAATAAACTTGATATTGGCAACACAATGTTTTGAGTCATATATTTTCCGACAAATATATATTTGATCACAATTAAAAATGGTACTGTAGATGTTCTTCAAAATTGAAAATATAAATTAAGCTATTGATTCCCAGAATCTGATAATAATTTAAACTCCACACTGATCTTGAAATCTGAGTAATGATCCATACATACCAAGTGTGTTTCATCAAGTTTGAAAAGCCAGAAACTCCATTTCTTAAACACTTCTCCGTCAATACAAATAGAAATGGCCGTCCACACTTCAAGGTGGAATTCCGGTCGATTCAACCCAAACCCAATGCCAGCACATATGTCTTTAATGAATGCTTCTTTGAGACACCAATATCTATAAAGAACAGAGTAATGCACATACGGAATTTGAAGTAATACCACACGTCATCATTAACACTGACATGATCCTTTTGATTATTACATTGATATTATTTCCACACAATAAGTTAATAATCTCAACCAAAAATCAGAATGGCGTCATATGCTTAGCACTGAAAGTGTATATATTTCTGTAAATAGGGAACTGTTGTTCTAAAAACTGAAAAAGGGGTTCCTTTCAACTTTTCCGATGTAGTCCAGATAAATGAGCGATGAGCAATACAAGAGGCACACTTTATTGGCGCTAGTTTATTGCCCGTGCTAACGCTACGGCATCATCTATCAATCAATATAAAACAAACAACCAATGAATATCTCTTAGTAATCAAGCATAGATAGAATGTGTGTTAATTTTAGCCTTAAGCAACGACTTGAAAAACAAGAGCTAGCGTCCATACTTGATGCACATAGCTTTATAATTAAAATGATACCATTAAGACATAAGCATAAATACTTGATGAAATATGCATGAATATATAGATGGATCAAACTGAAATTTGATTTTTTGTTATCTTTCTTCCTCACTATCACTACAATTTTTTCAGAACAAAATTGAGTTTAGCCTTCCAGTTCATCACGCCTTACAGCTAGTATAAACCAATAATGGCACTTGACACATTTGGCGTAACAAAACATGAACATCCCTTTAAAACATCAGGTCTGCTGGGCAATTTTTTTGCTAATACCATGAACATATGTATTTCTCGAATCTTACTCGTTTAATTTTAGGCTACAACTTTCTTTTGCCAAAGAAAAAATTAAATGCTTACTTCTCCTTAAAAAAGGCTTATTGCACTAAACTTTAGCAAGGCCTCTAACAAGTAGAAACAAATCATACAATATAGAAGCTCTGATATCCCCGGACAAAGTTATAACATCAAAATTACTATATAACAACTAAGGATCAAGGATACATAATCATGACACACATTGGGTTAGACTATGGTAAATTAGGTTATTAATAGGCTTTCTGCTCCTGGATGCGACAAATAGTTGATTAATCCTTAGTTGCAAAAGGAAGAAAGGAACGGCAATTATTATTAGTCCCCTAATGAGGACAAGCTCTCGTGGAATAGTTCTAAAAAACAAATCGAGTGCAATATATACAGGAGCCATGAAAACACTGTAAAAATCTCTAGGAGATAGTATGGAATAGAATAGGAAATCATATCTGTTTCAATCGCACGCAAGAAAAAAGTAGATATACTTATATAGCTACAACGTAAACTCCTAGTTCCTTTTTAGTAGGCTTTAACAATTTCATTGCCGATAAAAAAGACAGTAAACAAATGGATATACAGTAAAAGCAATCAATGCAATCGAAAATAATTCTGGGCTGCAGCATATCCAACAGCTTGGTAAAAATCACTTGGTATATCTTGAGTTTTAATAAGTTGCTATTTTATTTGGTAAGTGAAAAAAAGACCTCTCTCCAACAATTTGCTTGGTAAAATAAAAAAAGACCCACCTGCTACCGGCCCATTCCAACTCAGCGTGAACCTTCCCCTTGAGGAGCTCCCCGAGCGTCGGCGGCGTAATGTCGGGCAACGGCCTGGTCGTCTCCCTCACGAGCCTGACGAGGTGGTAGATGGACTAGCCGACCACGTAAAACCAGGTGGTGCCCAATGCCGGCGATGTGGACGTCCTGGTAGAGCGTGAGGCACCGCCTCGCCGGAGAGGGAAGTAGGCATTGGGCACACAGGAGTATCGAGGTCCGGCTTTGGCGCCGGGGCCGGCTCCGAAGAGCGGGTTGCCATCGATCGGCTCGTACCGTATGGAGAGGTGCAGCTCGGGCGCGGATCTCTACGGATTGCCATCGATCGTCTCGTACCGTATGGAGAGGTGCAGCTCGGGCGCGGGTCGCCTCGGGGACGGAGAGTGGCCGTCGCCGCCGCAGTGCCCCACCTCAACGGGGAAGAGGAGATGGGGAACGACCAGGACTTCTATCTCCGCGCGACGGGGAGAGGAATCGACGGCGCGGAAGACTTCGGCGCGCGCGGGAGAAGAAATCGTCGCGCGAGAGGGAGGGGACCATGCTGAAACTTGCGATACAAAGTCAGAGGCCGCGCGCGGAAGAATACGCGCGCGAGGAGGGTGAATAGCAAGTTAGGAAATATACCAAGTTGATTTAAGGAGTTGTTGGAGAGGAATTTTTATGTTTTACCAAAATAATAAGAATACCAAGTAGATTTGAGGAGTTGTTGGAGATGCTTAACCTCAGAATTTTGGAGGTCGTAAACGAGCAGGGATAATGTGAATGCAGAAAACAGATGGAGATGACACATATGCGATGGCGCCTTGCGCGGCTGTTGTTGCCACCGCCGAAGGGGACAAGCGATCGCGAGCTCGCGGCTCGGCAGCCGGCACGACGCGCGCTGGACCGCAGTCGTGCATGAACGCGATGGCGCCCCGTGCTCGACCCAACGGAGTGCTCGACTGCTCGCCCCGGCCATGGCACTCGTTATTGGTTTGCGGCTTGTGTCGGCGAGCCGAGCCAAGGTGAGCGGCACGCCACATCGGGAAGCACCAGTCGACAGCTGAAGTGGCGTGTTTTTTTCCGAGCAAAAATAGAACAAAGAGAAAAAAAGCGACAACCAGACCGAGCGATCGAACGGTGGATGTGGAGCGTGGGCGTGGAGGGTGGAACGCGGGCGTGGGAGTTGGGATAGGGCTGGAGAATACCATACACGTAATTCTAGTCGTCAGATCTGAGTGATTAAGGAGAGAGAATAGTAAGAAGTCTGGATGGTTGATTTCTATGAAGTTGGTTTTTTTTTTACATTTTCTGGGTGTGTGGAGGGACGCCATCTCAGCGGGGGAAGGTTTATTTGGTACACCAAGCAAAGAAAAGGGTTGGTGTATTAGTAGGGTAGATAACTGCAAATCCAAATTTGAAGCCACGGTAGCTCAACTGATTTGCAACAAAAAAATATTTCATTTAGTTATGAAGAAATTTTAGAGATAGTACGATACTTTGGTCATTGCATAGATGATTTCCAGGATCTACAGGTAGATGTTTTAGCTCTCGTCTACCAAGAAATCCCTCAACGAAATAATGTACCTGTAAGTGAAAGCACACATGAATGTGAAGTAGAGACAGAGGGGAGATGAGGACGGACAGGGTACAACTTGAGGGGGCAGGAAGCAGCAGGTACGGTACCTGAAGATGGTGAGGCGCTCGTGCAGTTGTAAGAGGGCGGCTACAACATTGAACTGGGAGGGGGAGGGGCGCCAGCTGTTGATGTCGACGAGCCACCGCCGCACCCCGCTCTCCTCCGTCATCCCTCGCCCCCAAGACCCAGAGCGAAAAGATCGTGAAAGACGAGGGGCCGAGGAGGTGAGGGAACCGATGTAGTCGACTCTGGTGATGACCCCTCCTTTTGTGAGATCATGCGCCTGCCGAAGGACCTCCTATCGGTGTTGCGTGCTAGGACCGTGTCGCGGCGGTCTCATCGGCCTTCCGTGCCACCGCCGAAGCCAACGATGTATGGTCCCACCTCCTGCCGCGCAAGCTGCCCCCGCTCGTCGGCCGACGCATCCCTGTTGTGGCGCCCGCGTCCGCCCCACGCTGTGATGGTCAAATCAGGTTTTGCGACGGCCGGGAAACCCTAGCGGCGTTGAAACCAAGGGCGGTCATGGAAGTTGTAAGTGCATTCGCCCCTAATGTGGGTTTTGGTTAATTAATGACAATCAAATTAGGGACTAACGGATCTATAAAAGCATGTTTGCAGGTGTTAGTCCTAGAAAGATTTGAAATATTGAAATCTCATGAACAAAGCACGTTGGATACATTCGAACATAAAGATACCTAGCTCAAGTGATGGTTTAAATTTTTGATTTTAAACTTGAGTTATAGGTAAGTCGGACTATCAAGAGGGTCACAAATTAGGTTGGCTAGATATGAAGAAAAGTGCTCAAATCGACTAACTATAGTTTGCTTGAGAGACACCGCACAATCACGAACACATAGAGGTTTTATGTGTGGTCGGTAGTACCGACCATGGCTGCTCTGCGCAATGCTCTCTGGGTAAAGTTTATTTTGAACTGGCGGTAGTACCGCCATCTTGTCGGTAGTACCGGGCACCCATACCATTCTAACAACCTCTTTGTGTAGGCGCGAATTTGACTTGGCGGTAGTACCGCCATATAGTCGGTACTACCGACCATCGGTGGTACCGACCCAAGCCGGTAGAAAGGCAGATTTGCAGGGCTTTCTGTGTTGAGTCAAATTTGACTTGGCGGTAGTACCGCCATATAGTCGGTACTACCGACCCTCGGTGGTACCGACCCTGGTCGGTAGTAACCGAGGGATTCTGCGGATCTCTCTGTTCCTGCGAAATGTGACTTGGCGGTAGTACCGCCATATAGTCGGTACTACCGACCCTCGGTGGTACCGACCCTGGTCGGTAGTAACCGAGGATTTCTGCGAAGCTCTCTGGTCGCGGCCATTTTGGCCTGGCGGTAGTACCGCCATAAGGCCGATACTACCGACCCTCGGTGGTACCGACCTGAGGCCGGTAGCTGGTTTTAGGTCAGATCCAGATCTATGCAACGGATAGTGACTGGTCGGTACTACCGACCATGGGTGGTCGGTACTACCGACCAACCTCGGGACTGGGAGACTATAAATAGCTCTCCTCTTCTCTTTTGACCGTTACCCAATCATTTCACTCACTTATTACGACCTAACTTCAGACAAAAGAGCCTCCAAGCATTGACTACTCCCCTCTCTCTCCCCCTTTGCTCCTAGATTCACTCTCTTGCAAGATTTGAGCTAGGGAAGTGAGATTAGAGAGTGGGAAGCTTCGATCTACGACTTGAGCACTTGGTTTCAATCTAGCCGGCTTGGTTTGTGTCTATTACTCTTGAGCTCTAGCCAGTTAGGTGTCCTTCGTGGTAGCCCGTGTTGATACATTTGTGAGGGCTCTCTGAAGTGTTTGTATTTCCCCTGTGATTTCTAGTGGAGAAACTCTAGTAGCCTTTGTGGTTGCTTGAGTGAGGCAAGGAGGTGAAATAGACTCCGACCTTGGTGGTCACCTCAACAACGAGGACGTAGGCACTCCTTAGTGGATTGGCCGAACCTCGGGATAAATCGTTGTGTCCCGCGTGCTTGTTGTTATCTCTACTTTGCATATTACGCTTGTTGTTGTGTTCTTCGTGTTCTTCCTCTCCCTATCCCTTTCTTAGGTTGGGAAGGATCGATATACACCAAGGGAAGCAACCGAGGCTCGGTGAGAGTAGAATCTCTATCTATCATACTTAGGGAAGTGGGGTAAATTCTTGTATTACATTCATAGCTCACATACATTGGATTTGTAGTTACTTTTAGGATCTCCGTAGAGCCGTTTGTTTGTGTCGGTAGTACCGGTGTCTTACACCCGGTAGTACCTACCCAAACAAACCGGCAACACCGGTTGTTATCTAACCACTTTTTCTAGTTTGTGAAGTTTCAGATTGTTAAAAAATGACCTATTCACCCCCCTCTAGGCTGATTTGATCCTTTCAATTGGTATCGGAGCCTAACCCTTGTGTTAGCGCTTCATCGCGTAAGGGAGAATCATGTCGACCCTAAGTCAAGAACAAGTTGATGACATTGTCAAGAGGGTTTCTACTCAGCTGCTAGAAGATCAAGCAAAGAAATTTGAAGATCAAATGAAAAAGATGAAAGATGAGATTGAGAGCTTGAGGCAAGCTTTGGGCAACAAAGGCGAAACATCTGGAAGCGGAGAAAATCCGCCAACGCCTAAAGAAGATAAGAGAAAGGAAGATGAAGAGAAAGGCAAGAGGGAGAAGGAGTTCTCTAGCATGTCTTATGACTATAGCCAAATGGGCAAAGTCCTTCAATTGCCTAGCGTCAATCTAGGCAAACCACCCGCCTTTGATGGAATCAACTACAATGATTGGGCACACAAGATGAAGCTACATCTCCTTGCCGCAAGAGCTTGGGAGATTGTCGAGAATGGACCAAGTCATGTTGAAGGCGAAGAGTTCACCAAAAATGATGTGATTGAGTTTCAACAAAATGTTCAAGCCGCATCATTGATTCTATCGTGCCTTAAGCCCGAAGAAAGCAACAAGGTACATGGAATGGAGAATGCCATGAAGATTTGGGACACTCTCAGAGTATCATATGAGGGTGATGCAAGTGTGAGGAAGTGCAACATAGAGCTTCTTCAAGGAAAGATCGAGAACTTCACTATCAAGAGTGGTGAAACCACTCAACAAATGTTTGATAGATTCATGACCTTGATCAGCAAGATTAGAGCTCTCGGAGACAAAAAGTGGGATGATAACTCAGCTGCAAGAAAGCTATTGAGAGCATATAGGAAGAAGAACAAGACGCTTGCATCAATCATCATGGAGAGACCTAACTATGAGAGCATGAGACCTCATGAGATGCTTGCTAAGATAAAGCATCATGAAGTCTTGGATGATGAAGCTATAGAAGATCAAGAAACTAGTAACAAGAAGGTGGTAGCTCTCAAGGCAAACCAAGAAGAAGGAAGCAAGGCCCAAAATGACTCATCTAGTGAAGGAAGTGGTGACTCCGATGATGAGATTGCGCTTCTTGTGAAGAACTTTAGAAGATTCATGAGAAAGAAGATGTACAAGAAGGGCAAAGGTGGATACTTCAAGAAGTCAAAGAAAAGGAATTGCTATGAGTGTGGTGCGGACGATCATTTCATTGCCGATTGTCCACAAAAGAAGAACAAGAACAAGTATAGCAAGAGTGATGACAAGAAGCAAAGAAGAAGAAGAGGTGGTGAAGCTCATCTTGGTGAGGAATGGTTCTCGGAAGATGACTCAAGTGATGAAGAGAAGAGCAAGGGCAAGGAGAAGGAGAAGGGAGTGGCCAGCATCGCCATACACAAGACCTCTTCTCCAAGCCTCTTCTCCAACATGTCTACATCGACCACTTCATCACATTTGTTCGAGAGTCTCTCCGACGACGAGGATGACTTCACTCATTCTTGCTTCATGGCTAAGGATGAGAAGGTATCATCTAACTCTCCTACTTGTTCTAGTGATGAATATAGTGATGATGATATGGATGAATTTGAGCTTAGCATAATTAGAAAATTTGGTAAGAAAGGTGGACCTAAAATCTTAAAATTGCTCACTAAATTAGAGAGTCGGAATGAGAGTCTTGCCTTGCAAGGGGACTTGATCTCTCAAGAGAGAGAAAAGAACCTTGCATTGGAAGCCTCTCTTGCCGAGGAGAAGCTGAAGGTTGAGAAATTGACCGCGGAACTATCTTTAGCCAATGACTCTAACAAGAAGTTGGTTAAGGAGTGTTCCACGAGCAATGACTCAATAGCTAGTCTAAAGAATGAGGTTAGCTTGGTTCAAGAAAGCCTCACAAGCTTTCAAGATAAATATAAAACTCTTGAACTAAGCTACAACACTCTTTGGAATAGCACCTCTTCAACCTCTCTTAAGGATTCCGATAGCTCTAATGCCTTAACTAGTAATGGTTGCAATAGATGCTATAAACTTGATATAAATGCTTGTGCAACTAACCTTGTTGAGCTAGAGAAGAAAGACAAGGAGATTCATAGGTTGAACATGATCTTGAGAAATGGGTGCAAGTGCAAGGTGCAACAACCAAAAGACATCCTCAAGACGGCAAGACATCCATCCATCAAGGATGGGATTGGCTACAATAGGTATGGTGGCAAGGCCAATGGAAGGAAGATGGTCAATGGGGTACTCTTTGTTAACTTTAACAAAGGGGTTCCTCTCTTTGACCTCATGAACAAGGCCAACAAGACTGCCAATCCAAAAGCTCCACTTGCTAATGGTAAGATCAACAAGGAAAAGCAAGTGGAGGTCCCTAAGCAACAAAAGCCAATATCAACAAACTATACATGTGATTACTTGTGTTGTTGGGGAGAGAACGGCAAGATAGTCGTTAAATATGTTGGTGCACTCAAGAAGAGAGAGATTATGAGGAATGTTTGGGTGCCCAAAGTTTATGTGACTAACCCCCTAGGACCCAATCTCACTTGGGTACTGTAGCACCCCGGGTTTTTAAATAAATAAAATAAATTAGAATTTAATAAGAAATGGCCAAAATCCTAGATGGAGGACAAATTCTAACCAGATGTTTGTTGCATTCATGCTGTTGCACAATTTTATTGGGTGAAAAAGAATTTTTATTAAACCCATATAGGGCGAATCGATTTTATTCTATTTAGAAAATAAATAAACAACTTATGAAAGTTTACAAAATTTTCAAACTCAAAGTTTTACTTGCAAAACCTAGATAAAATATTTCCAAAATTTTCAAACTTGTTTTGAATTTAAACAGATTTGAATTTCAAAATGAATTTGGAAAAGGATTGTAAAATAAAAAGAAAACAAAGAGGAAAAGAAATGGCAAAGGGCCTCACCCTCTCCTTTCTCCTCCAGCCGGCCCAACCCACTCCCTCCTCTTCTCTCCGCACGCGGGCCGCCCTCCTCCATTTCCCTTTCCCCGGCCCGCTTCCTCCTTCCACCCAGCTGGCCGGCCCGTTTTCTTCCCCCCTCCATTCGCTTGCACCGGCCCGCGAAGCCGCAGCAGCCCACCACCGCGCCCGTGCCCAGTGCAGCGCCCGCGCTTCCCCTTCCCTCTGTCTCTGTCCCGTGGGTCCCGCATGCCAGTGCCTCCTCTTTCACTGACAGGTGTGGCCCACATGTCAGGCTCGTCCCCAACCTCCAGCGAGATCTCCGCTTTGCCCTACGCGCTAGCCGCACCCACCGCCTCTCGCCTCCCCTCAAATAGGCATCAAGATCGGCTTTTACTCGAGCCGCCGCCACTCCTTATTATCTCCCCGAGCCACCTTTTCCCCCTCTGGCGGACCATCGCATCGCTCCCCGCCATCACCGGGCTCGGCTCGACCTCGCCGCCGCCCTACAGACTGCCGCAGGCCTCTCCCGGGGCACCATCAGACTCGCCAAGACGAGCCGCGTCTAGGTTACCCATCTTCGGCGCGAGTCTCGGCCGAAGCGTGACTACCTCGACCTCGCCGGAGCATCTCCTCCGCCATCGTCGCACTCCCCGACTCACTCTCCGTCTCCACTGCGAGCCAGCCACCGCGAAGACCTTCAATGAGACCGCGGTGAGCTCCGCTCTTGTTTCCCCTCTTTCCCACGGTCTCTACCGACCCACAGGTCATTCCCGAGCAAGCTCCAGAGGGCCTCCCATGGCGCCGCCGTGCCCAGATACCGCCGCCGCCGCGCACGGTGTCGACCGCCCGCCGTTCATCTCAATCCCAAACATTCTAGAGCCGTTCATCTCAATCCCGACGGCCGAGATTAGATCCAGCCGCGAAGCGGTATGGACCGTGACTATAGACCTGTGGACCGGGCACCTCTTCACCGCGTCAGCGCGTCCATGCCACGCGTGGTGCACCGCGCCAATCGCGGTGTGCCGCGTGTCCGCCACGCAGGCGCCACGCAAGCACTGACCAAGTCAGCACGGTCAGACCCAGTCGCCCTCGGCACTTTTGCTAAATAGCCCTCCTATTTCTCGGAAACCAACCCGCAGTCCATGAGGACTGTGCGCTGAGTCTTCATAATCTTGCACTCTAGCCCTTTAGTTTTCATCTAAATGAGGCCCGGTCCAGTGCTATTTTATTTTCAGTTTTCATTTAATTTAATCACGAAAATCAGTTTCACTTATTTACAGTTTTGCCATCCAGATTCAAATGCTCATAACTTTCACGTTTTAACTCCGATTTGACCCGTTCAAGTCACGTTAGATTCGTCCCGTCGAGCTCTACGCAGTAGATCTGTTTACGTTCCTTTTTATTACTGTTTGATGTACTGTTATTTATATGCTTTGTTGGGGCCATGTGATGATGTTTGATCCAGCGAGTGCGAGCTACACGGAACCCCAGAATCCAGTCCGTGCCTTCGTCGATTCGACCTAGCCCGCAGGCAAGTGTTCTTGAACATCTTGCACCTATGTTTTATTTTACTTTTGGTATTAGAGTAGTTTAGATCCAGTAGATGCATGTTTGTCATTAATTTGAATCTCATGATATGGTTTACTAGATTTTGTACTATTATCCTTGACACCTGGTTTGGGATGTGTTTGGGTAGGTGTCTTGCTTAGCCCTGCAGTCATGGTTGGGATGGGAGTTAAATGTTAATAATCTTGATTAATGAACTATGAAACAATGTGGACATGGTAATTTTGTAGCAACATGGTGTTTAGGTAAATCCGGCAGGATGGATCCGTATTGGTGGTTTTGTGCCGTGGGACTCGGCAGCTGGATTTGGTTTTTGGTTCTGGGCTTGTGCTAGATTTATCCTGCCTGGATCCCTAGGACCCGGTTTTCGGAGCATGTAACCCGGTTACACAGCACAACCATGAGGTCTGGATGGGCTGGACCTGGCTAATTAATTAGTTACCTCTAAGTTGAGGGTCCACACGGGGTTTGTTTTAGTGGCTCACGAGGGGCCCCTGGGGGTCGTAGACCTTTGTACGGGGTGAAACCTTAGAGGTACGTGTGGAACGGACTTGGAAGAGGCTTTGTAAAGGCCTTGTAGTGCGACCCCGCTGTGCACCTTGGCAGTGTTTAGCGTGATGGGGAACGCATGACTCATGGGTAACGATGTGCAACCTCTGTAGAGTAATAAACTGATATATCAGCCGTGCTCACGGTCATGAGCGGGCTTGGACTTCTTCGAGATTAGTTGGTTACCTGTTGGTTTGGGTTCGGGTCATCTGATGGACTTCAGTTGCGGTTGCCTGATGGACTTCAGGTGTGGGTGCTTGGTGCGACTTCAAGTGCGGTTGCTCGGTGTGACTCCGAGTGTGGTCTTGCTCGGTGCGACTCCGAGTGTTGTTACCTTTCTTCAGTGTCTGTGTCTATAAACCTAGTAAATAGGTGCATAGGATTAATAGGAATAATAGGATGTGTCGCTTTAGGCGCTTGAGTCAAACTGTGTCAGCCTGCCTTTGTTATAAGCCTCATAAGCATATATTTCCTACACTTGTGGAGTACATTTCGATGTACTCACCCTTCCTCTTTGAACCCCCTGCTACCCCACCCAGACGCTGGAGACTACGCCTACAAGGAGCCGGAGTACCCAGAGGACGGTGGCTACGACCCCGACGACCTGTACTAGGATGGCGCTACCCCCGGTCGACCTTCCTGTGGAGATGGAGTCCAGATTTCCGCGTCTTCTTCATAGTCTTCACTAGAGTCAGTCGTCATGAGAGTCTGTACTTTTTATTTCAGACCCGAGGGTCATTTATGTAATAATGTTCGATATTATTAATAGAAGCATTGTTTTGATATTTACTATGATGTCGATATATGTATGAAAATTGATCCTGGCATACACATATTGTGCTCCAATTTTGTTCTTAAAATTGGGTAAATCAAGAACATAATCTTGTTTTGTAGGAATATGCCTCCGGTGGAACAAGTTGGGTGTTGGATAGTGGATGCACCAATCATATGACCGGGGCAAAAGAAATGTTCACCTCCTTTCAACCAAGCAACGATTCATGCAACAACATTGTGTTTGGTGACAATGGAAAAGGAGAAGTGCTTGGTTTGGGTAAAATTGCTATCTCAACTGACAATTCCATATCTAATGTGTTACTTGTGCATTCGTTGAGTTACAATTTGTTATCCGTTTCTCAACTTTGTGAAATGGGTTACGATTGTCTCTTTACAAATAAGGGTGTGACCGTCTCTAGAAGAAGGGATTCCTCTATTGCATTTAAAGGTGTGTTGAAGGGAAAGCTTTACCTAGTTGACTTCTCAACTAGTAAAGTGGAACCTAAGACATGCCTAATGGCAAAATCTAGCATGGGCTGGCTTTGGCATCGCCGACTAGCTCATGTTGGGATGAGGAACTTGGCCCAACTTCAAAGAGAAGGGCACATCCTTGGACTAACAAATGTTTCTTTTGAGAAAGATAGAATTTGCAGTGCGTGCCAGGCCGGAAAGCAAGTTGGAGCAAAACATCCAATAAAGAACATTGTGTCAACCACAAGACCATTGGAGCTATTACATATGGACCTCATTGGACCCGTTGCTTATCAAAGCATCGGTGGTAACAAATATGGTTTTGTTATTGTTGATGACTATTCTCGCTTCACTTGGGTGTTCTTTTTAGCCGACAAAAGTGAAACGCAAGGCATCTTCAAGAAGTTTACTAGAAGAGCCCAAAATGAGTTTGATCTCAAGATCAAGAAAGTGAGAAGCGACAGCGGAACCGAGTTTAGGAACACCAACATAGAAGAGTACCTTGATGATGAAGGAATCTGTGGCGGAACGGCCCTAGTCCCATGGCCCACCGGTCCCTGTCATCCACTGACAGCCGAACTGATGTTCCGTGTGATCAAGACTGTTCGTCACTGGGCTGCATCAGCGCCCATCGTCCGCAGGATCATCTCACAATTCGGTTACAGCATTGCATACTTTTACAAATAACATCGGAATAATGAGCGGAAGACTTAAATAACATTAGTTTTATAAAGCAGAGTTCCAAATAGAAATTAAGGTGCAGTTATTACAAACCAAGCTCTGATAATAGAAATAGACATAGGCAACGTAGTGGAGAACAGCAAAGATACTTATAATCACCCAACCCGAGGGTGTACAACTATTCTTCGGCCTCATCGGCCTCTTCCTGGACGAAGGTCACGCAGCAGGGTGCAAGACACATCGGGGACTCTGTCATACCTGCAGCATGGGTAACAAACCCTGAGTACTGGGGTACTCAACAAGACTTACCCGACTAAGAAGAAGGGAGAAGACTCGGGAATGAGAGGCTTAGGGTAGTCAAGGTAAGGCTTAAGCAAGATCAGGTATTTTGCAGAAAAGCATTTTTGTAAACCTTATTTTATTTTGGAAAGATTCAGTATTCCTCAATTCTTCATCGTTCCTGATTCATTTTACATTTCAAAACATTCCTAGTTGAGAACCACTCTCCGTTGACAGTCAGTGGACCAAGTCTCCATAACCGAGGAGCAACGTTAATCCGGATAAATAATACTCAGCTGAGGATCCCTATCCACACTGCATATGTAGCACCCAAGCTTGCATATGCCAACTCGTCTACCACGATTCCTCCAAGATTGGACCGGTCCTACGCCACCCGGAAGTACAGTACACCACTCCTTTCCAGGTACGACGACCACGTGGGTACATGCTACTTCCGCCATCTCTCCACTCCCAGTGCGCGGTTGTCGGTCCCAATCAAGGATTTCTCGGAGCCAGAGCTTTCCGAAGTATGTGAATAGTTACAAGTCTTGACCAGCAGGCCCCCATACGGATGGTCCCTAATTTTCCAGCCAGAACTATACCTTGGTTATATCTCACCCAAGCGTAATAGTCCCGTCAGTTTTTCAACCCTGTCCCGGTCGGTGTCAACTGTTGAGTCCCGGACTACAACATGACGGCACCGTACGCTCGGACAACCTCTCCTCGCTATTGACTAGGTACGGATCAGATACCTAGCCAACAACCGGGGAGTAAGACCAAATTCCCATAAACATTCCTTAAGTGATCACACTTTTGAAATTGGTATTTTATTGCAAAGTCTAATTCAATAAGCATTGCTAAGCATTTTTCAAATACTTTTGAAAAGCAGGTATCGGGTGTATCAGTGGTCAAGGTGGATAGTGCATCAATTAGGATAGCACACAACTCCTATAAACCTAATGCAATAATTTAACTCAAAAGCATTTAAGGAAGTCATTTTATAAATTCAAGGAAAGGGTTAAATGCACCGGGGCTTGCCTTGAAGAGCAAAAAGGACGGGCTCGGGGTCGGCAGTGCAGGTGTCGGAGCTCGGGGTCGCCTCTGGGGTAGGTCCGTCAGCGGCTACTTCGACTTTGACGCCTTCTCCTTCGGTCACTATACGGATGCAATGATGTATGCTTATGAGGATGCTGACATGAACAAAACAGCACAAGACAAAACTACTGATTCTAGAGTACAACTCTCTATCGTGTAATTAACTTCTAGAACAGACACAAAGTTACTTATCTTGATCCCTAAGCAAAATTAATCAATTTATTAAGCATCATATATCGGACCTAAACACAAAACAAGCATGGCATCACAAACATCATAGACCAAAGGGGTGGGGGTCTATGAACAGCAAACAATCCCAAAAGTCACATGACAGGGCATACAACATGAACTCTACTTGATTTTCTATTTCTTTTCCTAATTATTTAAAAAAAATCATTTTATGCAGTTGCTCCAAAAGGTCTCAAGATTTCACCAGAGACTAAACATGACATAACTAGCACATAAAAATTATCTCATGATTTTAGGAGCTACACAAGTTTTTCTAAAAATCTAAAACCAATCATTTCTTAATTAACAGGGAGATTTTTCATTTTCAAACTTTTGCACAAAGTCCAAGTTTCATATTTTTCTAAAATATTACATGGTATAAAGAGTCTACCATCAAATTTTCAGAATTTTTGGTGCAACACAGAAAATCACACAAAAAGAAGAAAAAGGAACATTATTCACAACTCCCCAAAAAGGCAAAAGAGCACTGTGCTCTTTCCTCGCAAGGCTCGGGCGAAACGGGAGGCTCGGGCGAATCGGAAGACATGTGTTCGCCGAGGCCTGGCTCGAGCGAAGCGGGTTCGGGTGAAACGGGCTCGGGCGAGGCGGAAGCGACTGCTTCGTCCGAGGCCTGGCTCGGAGGCTCGGGCGAGACGGAAGGCTCGGGCGAACCGCAGGCGAGGCGGACGGCGGGCCGGCCGTTCGGGGCTCGCGCTGGGAAAGCCGAGGGTGGGGAAAGGTTCGCGGGCTCACCGTGAGTCTGGTGGGAGGCTCGGCGAGGCGGTGCAGGGTCGGAGGAGGGAGCTCGACGGTGGCGGTGCTTCGGCGGAGCTCTCTGGCGGCGAGCGGCGTCCGGCGGCTCTGTCCACCAAAAGAGATCACCGATGTGCGGTTAGAAGCGCATGGAGGTGAGGAAGAGAGGGCAGGGGTCGGAGGGACGGGAAGAACACTCACGGCGGCGAATTCCTCTCCTTGCCGAAACGCGGCCGCTTGCCGGAGTCGGGGACGAAGCTCCCGCGCCGGCGATAGGAGGGCGGAGGGGTGAAATTGGTTGCCCGGGAAGGTGGAGCAGCTCCAGGCGAAGGCGGTGGAGGCTTCGGCGGGCGCTGGGGTGGTCCGGTGGTGCGGGGCGCCGAGGTGGCGGCTATGGCGGAACCCGGCGGTCTTCTTATAGCCGCGGGCGGAGTTGGGGGGTTCGGTTAGAAGGGTGGGGAGCGTTCGGGCGACATTAGAGGAGGTAGGGAACACGGTAGGGCGGCTCGGTGCGGGCGGGAACGCGCGCGCGGCGGGGCGGCTTGCCGGCGGCCGGCAACTGCGCGCTGTCCGCGGCCGAGGGGAAAGAGGAAGAGGGTAGGGGATGGGCGAGGTGGCGGTAGGTAGGGGCCGAGAGGAAAGGCGAGCGCCAGAGCTTGGCCGCGCGCGGCACGGGCGCGGGTCAGCCGGGCTCGGCAGGGGCGGCGAGGCTCGCGCGCGGCGCGACGGCCTTGCCGGAGGCCGGGGCCCCCTGACTTTTGGCTGATCTCTGTATTTTGCAAATTACTCCCAAAACTTGAACTGAGCAGCAAAAACTCAAAATACCAAAGTTGTGCAGAAAAAGGAGATCTACAACTTTGCTTTTTGTACCAAGTCCAAATTTTGAATAATTTTTGAATTATAAAAAGAGGGGTAAAAACTAGGGTTTGAAAATTAGGGTTTTTCAAAAGGGATTTGAAATTTGTTTTAGATTTTGGGTTTTGAACAACACAACAAAGCTTCAAGACACAAAACTGAACAAGAAATTACACAAGCAAGTCACAGAGGTGAAATTACCATTTTGCCCTTAAAGGAAGATTTGGGCTTTTAGCGTTTTTTCGAAAAAGAAAACATTACACAGGTATTAAGCAAACTTAAATGCATGACAAGAATGATTAATGACTAAAGATGATGACATGTCAGGTTAACTACATATTAATCACCAGAGGTGTTACAGCCTTCCCCCCTAAAAGAAATCTCGCCCCGAGATTCTGCGTCTTAAGAAGGACAAAGGCAAACCTTACATCTACAGAGTATCGAGAAAGTCTGGAAAGGTCTTCGCTAAGAAGTCTTCGGATTCCCAAGTGGCTTCTTCTTCAGAGTGTTGGTTCCACTGGATCTTGTACCATCTTGTGGTAGTTCTTCGGGTAACACGGTCCTTGGAATCCAACACACGAACTGGATACTCCGAGTACGATAGATCAGGTTCTAACTCAACACCCTCAACTTCCACCACGTGTTCGGGTGCTCGGAGACATTTCTTGAGTTGGGAGACGTGAAACACATTATGGACTGCAGAAAGATGATCGGGCAAACTCAGTTTGTAAGCTACCTTGCCACAACGATCCAGAATTTCAAACGGACCAATGTAGCGGGGTGCTAACTTTCCTTTGACTCCAAAACGAGTGACTCCTTTGGTGGGTGAGACCTTCAGGTACACATAGTCCCCGATCTCGAACTGCAGAGGTCGACGTCTCTTGTCAGCATAACTTTTCTGTCGAGACTGTGCAATCTTCATGTTCTCTTGTATTTGCTTGACTTTCTCTTCCATATCTTTTACTAGGTCAACTCCAAAGAATTCCCTTTCTCCGGGTTCAGACCAACTGAGAGGTGTGCGACAACGGCGGCCGTACAGTGCTTCAAAAGGTGCCATTTTGATGCTCTCTTGATAACTATTATTATATGAGAATTCTGCCAAGGACAAACACTCATCCCAAGTATCTGCGAAGGTGAGCACACATGCTCTCAACATATCCTCCAACACTTGGTTGACTCGCTCAGTTTGTCCATCCGTTTGTGGATGATATGCTGTGCTATGCAAGAGTTTGGTTCCAAGTGAGGTATGGAACGCTTTCCAGAACTTTGCGACAAACTGAGTACCACGATCAGAGACAATGCTCCTGGGTATGCCATGGAGTTTCACTATGTGGTTCTTGTACAAAGTGGCATAAGTGGGAACGGTGTAACTGGTCTTCACTGGCAGGAAATGAGCTTGCTTAGTGAGGCGATCCACGATCACCCAGATGGAATCAAAACCTTTTGGTGCCTTTGGTAGTCCATTGATAAAATCCATACTGATATCGTCCCATTTCCAAGCAGGTACAGGTAAAGGTTGCAATTCTCCTCCGGACCTCATGTGCACGGCTTTGACTTTCTGGCAAGTATCACACTGAGCGACATACCGGGCGATCTCAATCTTCATCTTTGTCCACCAGAACCTTTGCTTCAAGTCCTGGTACATCTTGTTGCTACCGGGGTGGATGGAGAATCTAGTCAAGTGTGCTTCATCAAGGATTAACTTTCTTAACTCAGGTACTTTAGGAACTACTAACCGATTCTTAAACCATACTACTCCTGCATCATCAATCCTGAAACAATCAGCCTTTCCGGATTGGACCTTTTCGATGATGTGCTTGATTCCAGGGTTATCTTTCTGTGCAGCGATGATCTGCTCTCTGATAGGGGTTTCTATTCTGATATTATTCAGAGTTCCTTGTGGAATTATTTCAACATTCAACTTTTCCAGCTCATAACACAAAGAAGAATCATAGGGTTTCATCATCAGACAGTTGCAATATGACTTGCGACTGAGCGCGTCGGCAACCACATTCGCCTTACCCGGATGGTAATGCACTTCAAGATCATAGTCCTTAATTAACTCAAGCCATCTTCTTTGCCTCATATTCAGTTCTTCTTGAGTGAAGATATACTTCAGGCTTTTGTGATCAGTGTACACATTACAGGTACTGCCCAACAGATAATGACGCCAGATCTTCAAGGCATGCACTACTGCTGCTAACTCAAGATCATGGGTTGGATAATTTTCTTCATCTCGCTTAAGCTGTCGGGAGGCGTATGCGATCACTCGACCTTCTTGCATCAAAACACAGCCCAAACCAGTACCAGATGCATCACAGTAGACATCAAAGGGTTTCTCGATGTTCGGCTGGGCTAGCACTGGTGATGTAGTTAACAGTTTCTTCAGAGTTTGAAAGGCTTGCTCACAGGCTGGTGACCAGACAAACTTCACAGAATTCTTTACTAACTCAGTGATAGGCTTGGCGATTCTGGAGAAATCCGGAATGAATCGACGATAATATCCAGCCATTCCCATAAAGCTGCGGACTTGATGAACAGTGGTAGGTGGCTTCCAATCCAGAATGTCTGCCACTTTACCAGGGTCAACTGACACACCTTCAGCGGATAGAACATGACCAAGAAACTGTATCTGATCTAACCAAAACTCACATTTACTGAACTTGGCATAGAGCTGATGATCTCTGAGACGGGATAGAACGATACGAAGATGTTCGGCATGCTTTTCAGGGGTCTTTGAGTAGACAAGGATGTCGTCAATGAACACGACCACAAATTTATCAAGCTCTGGCATGAATACAGAGTTCATGAGGTACATGAAATGAGCAGGGGCATTGGTCAAACCGAAGGACATGACCAAGTACTCGTATAGGCCGTATCTGGTGGTGAAAGTTGTTTTAGGAATATCTTCAGGACGAATCTTTATTTGGTGGTAGCCAGATCTGAGATCGATCTTGGAGAATACTTTGGCTCCAGCTAACTGGTCAAAGAGAAGATCAATACGAGGCAAGGGATATTTGTTTTTGATGGTGACCTCATTGAGTGGGCGATAATCAATGCACATTCTGAGAGTCTTGTCTTTCTTCTTTACAAAGATTGCAGGACAGCCCCAAGGAGACGAGCTTGGGCGAATGAAGCCCTTGTCCAACAAATCTTGTAACTGAGTTTTCAGCTCTGCCAACTCTCTAGGAGGCATTCGATAAGCTCTGCGGGATATGGGAGCAGTCCCGGGTTTTAGCTCTATGGCAAACTCAACATCACGGTCAGGAGGCAGACCAGGTAAATCCTCTGGAAAAACATCAGGGAATTCGCAGACCACGGGGATGTCTCTGGTTTCCATAACATAGGTGGTATTTATTTAAGTGGCTGCTGGTTTTTGAGGCATTGGAAGTTGGAGAAGGAGTTTGGAGGTACTGTTAGGAATGTCCACTCTCACAACTCTATTCAGGACGTCGATCATGGCTTTATACTGGCACATCCAATTCATGCCTAGAATGACATCTATCTCCTGATCACGAAGCACTATCATGGTGGTGGGAAATACATGTTCCCCCAACATTATTGGTATACTGCGAACCACTTCCTTAGTACTTATACGCCCTCCAGGCGAAAATATGCAGAAACTTTCTTTCAACTCCCCAATTGATATCTCATGCTCAACGACAAATGTACGACTGATGAAGGAATGCGATGCACCAGAATCAAACAACACGACTGCGGGATGATTGGCAACAGGAAACCTACCAATCATGACGGGCTCCTAAGTGTTTCATACTTAACAAGAGGGCCAAAAGGTCAAAGTTTGCACCTAAGGTACACGAAGGCTTTCTACTTGGTTATGGTACTAACGAACACGGCTACCGTGTATTCAATAATGCCACCGGCACCATTGAGTTAACGGTAGATGTGACTTTTGATGAATCCGATGGCTCCCAAAAGGAGCAAGTCAATGATGAGCTTGTAGGTAATGACGTGTCTCCATCCGAAGCTATCAAGAAGCTTGCAACTAGTGATGTGAGGCCCGTTGAAATTCAAGATGAAGAAGATGATCCATCACACACTCCACAAGATTTTCATGTCCATCATGTGCATTCAAATGCGCATGATGAAGCTTCCGCAACTCCGAATGGTGGAAGTGTGAATGATGTTCAAGTGATACAACAAGTTGATGATCAAGCACAAGCTCAACATGATGACCGACAAGATGATGGGGACATCCACACATATGATGAAGATGATGAAGATGGACCCATTCAAAGGAGATCACTTGTGCCTCATCCAAGAGTTCATCATACAGTTCAACGGGATCATCCCGTTGATAACATATTGGGGAGCATACGACGTGGGGTAACAACACGTTCTCGTTTAGCAAGTTTTTGTGAACATTACTTGTTTGTCTCCTCTTTGGAACCTCTTAGGGTGGAAGAAGCACTTGATGATCCTGACTGGGTGATGGCTATGCAAGAAGAGCTGAACAACTTCACTAGGAATGAAGTCTGGTCCTTGGTGGAAAGGCCCAAGCAAAATGTGATAGGAACCAAATGGGTCTTCCGCAACAAACAAGACGAGCATGGCATGGTGACAAGGAGCAAAGCACGGTTGGTGGCTCAAGGTTTCACTCAAATCGAAGGTTTGGATTTTGGGGAAACCTATGCACCTGTAGCTAGGCTTGAGTCAATTCGTATATTGCTTGCCTTTGCTACTCACCATGATTTCAAGCTATACAAAATGGACGTGAAAAGTGCATTCCTCAACGGCCCCCTCTCCGAATTGGTATATGTGGAGCAACCACCGGGTTTTGAAGATCTCAAGTTTCCCAACCACGTCTACAAGCTCGACAAGGCGCTCTATGGGCTTAAACAAGCCCCTAGAGCTTGGTATGATTGCCTTAAGGACTTCCTACTCAAGAAGGGTTTTGAGATAGGAAAGGCCGATGCTACTTTATTTACTCGCAAAGTCGATAATGATATCTTTGTGTGCCAAATATATGTCGATGACATAATATTTGGTAGTACTAATGTGGCTTTTTGTGAGGAATTTAGTAGGATCATGACCAAAAGGTTCGAGATGTCCATGATGGGTGAGTTGAAGTCCTTTCTCGGATTCCAAATCAAGCAACTCAAGGATGGCACGTTCATCAGTCAAACAAAGTATACAAGGGACATGCTTAAGAAGTTTGAGATGGACAAGGCCAAACCCATCAAGACTCCCATGCCGACCAATGGACATCTTGATCTAAATGAGGATGGTAAGCCGGTGGACCAAAAGGTATATCGCTCTATGATCGGTTCATTGCTTTACCTTTGTGCATCTAGGCCTGATATCATGCTTAGTGTGTGCATGTGTGCTAGGTTTCAAGCTAATCCGAAAGAATGTCATATTATGGCCGTTAAGAGAATCTTTCGATACTTAGTGCACACTCCAAATCTTGGCTTGTGGTATCCCAAGGGCTCCACTTTCGATCTACTTGGCTATTCCGATTCGGACTATGCCGGTTGCAAGGTAGATCGGAAAAGCACTACCGGGACTTGCCAATTTATTGGGAGGTCTTTGGTATCTTGGAGTTCCAAGAAACAAAATAGTGTTGCCCTATCCACCGCCGAAGCCGAGTATGTGGCGGCCGGCGCATGCTGTGCTCAACTACTTTGGATGAAGCAAACACTAAAAGATTTCGGATGTGAGCAAAACAAAATTCCACTTTTGTGTGACAATGAGAGTGCCATCAAACTAGCAAACAATCCCGTAAATCATTCTCGCACAAAACACATAGACATCCGACATCATTTCTTGAGAGACCACGAAGCCAAATGAGATATCGCATTACGCCATATGAGCACCGAAAAGCAACTAGCCGATATCTTCACAAAGCCATTAGATGAGTCAAGATTTTGTGCCTTGAGGAGTGAACTAAATATCATTGATTCTCGTAACGTGGCTTGATGTCTTGCACACATTTGTTTTCACCTAGAGACCTAGAAAAATGGTTTGAAAAATATTGTGTGTGATTTCAAAATCTATTTTGCATGTTCCACTTGTGTCCATAGTTATGCACTGCTTGTATGAAATCTAGACATGATTGGAGTGTGTGTAGTATACCACACAAAGTTCTCCTAGAATAGCTCTCTGTCCGTTCTGGAAGTGAACGGTCGGTAGTACCGACTATATGGCCGGTAGTACCGACCCCTTATGGTCGGTAGTACCGACCGGGTTTGACCCGGGTATAAATGGCCGTGGTGAAAAGTTTTTTTAACCCTATCCAGTCAAAATCGCTTTCACCGCAGCCGCCGCCGTCAGCCCGTGCCCTCTAGCCGCCGCGCCCTCTCTCTCCTCGATTTCTCTCCTTCTTCACCCAAATCCAAATCCCTCCTGTGGGAAGGTGCGGAGGAGCAAGGAGATCATCTTGGTGGTGTTCTTGAAGCCCGGAAGTTCTTTCTCCATCGGATTTTGGCCTCTTCTCCTCGAGTAGCAAGGTACTAGGGTGTTCATGCCCGATCTCTCAATGTACCTTGTTCTAGGTCGATTCCTTTGGTAGAATTGTCCTCTCTAGTGTGTAGATGCTTCTAGGATGTATATTGTGCAAGTTTATGGGCGATTTGTATGATTGGATTGAAGTAAACCGCATGCTGCAGTGCGGTCGGTAGTACCGACCACTACGGGCGGTAGTACCGACCGCGCGCAGTGAGCAGTTTTCTTCCCTG
The DNA here is from genome assembly GCA_009763385.1 of Coix lacryma-jobi var. lacryma-jobi. NCBI lineage: Eukaryota > Viridiplantae > Streptophyta > Magnoliopsida > Poales > Poaceae > Coix > Coix lacryma-jobi. The sequence continues at coordinate 179,576,993 of CM019823.1, read as the reverse complement.
ATTTTGATCATCGTCTTTTGCTACATCCTTTGAAGTAGTCTTGTTATCACCTTGTGTCTCATATCGGTCTATGCTATCTTTTTCTAGATGTCGCATAGCCGGAGGACCTCTCGTGATGCTCGTCAGGCTAGAGATGAGGAAGAGGAAGAATATGTTGGTTTGGAGCAAGGTGGTGTGCAGCCGGGAGAGCCGCAGCGACGCAATCCCGGGCGTCGTGCTAGGCCCGGTGGGAGCAGTGAGGATGTCACTCGACAGGTCCGTGGACGTTCGTCCGGGGGCCTCGCGGGGCGTCGGAGTGTTGACAGCGACAGGGGAGGTGGCAGCAGTCATGCCGGTGGGAGTGGACACGCTCCTCCTCCGCCACCACCGCCTCCTGTCAACGGCCCTCCCGGTCGTCTGCACAGCGTGATTGTGGGCGGACAGTTGTTGGAGGTCGGTCCGGACAGAGAAGGTCGTGCTATGGATCCTAGAGTTGGGCCTCCGTCTCCTCAGACATCCGGGTTGTTGCTGATCAACCGGGTGTTCCATCTGCATGGTCAAGCAGCTGCTCAAATGGTTGGTCCTGCTTATCCGGGGAATGTGTTGGATTACTCAGATAGAAAGAGGGCAAATCTGTTGAGGGAGCAGCGTTTGGAGAACCCCTACCGCTACATCAGAGACGACTCAGTTGACAGACGTTTTTGGTCCCGCTTTCAGCAGGACTACTATGTGTCTGTCCTCTGGAAGGGCTACTGTGTGAAGGGGCGTCCTCCACTTATTGAGCACAAGCGCTTGGCCATCTGATCCTTATCTGATAAAGATTCAGAGCAGATGGACAGTTTGCGGCAGAGGTTAGAGGAATGGAGGATTTTGGGACTTATCTCCGGTGAGCGCAGCTGGAATCAGGAGATTATCTGTCAGTTTTGGGCCACTTTGTACATTGATCAGCCTAACAAGATACTTCATTGGATGACCCAAGGGGTGCATTATAGATGTGACTTTTTTACCTTTGCTAGGCTGCTGGGTTTCAACAATGAAGATCGAAGTGCTCTAAGGCTTTCAGAGATGTATGGTGAGGGGATCTACCCATCAGAGATTCAGGATGCTGGGATCTATCTGCCTAACATTGTGGCAAACTTTCAGGTGAGTGGCCTGAAGTCCTATTATTTTGTTTTGAACAATTTGATGAGGGCCACTCTAGATCCGAAGGTCGGGGACAACACATTCTTAAGAAGTGATGCTCCTAAGGTCCTATGCCAGTTCTCTAAGCCAGATGGGAGGTTCAGCATCTCCCACTTTATGTGGCAGAAGATCTCAGAAGCATACAATGATCCCCACAAGGACCTGCCTTACGCTCCATATCTGATGCATGTGATTGAGCACGTGGTGGGAGCGACGTTTGAGTATGATCGGGTCGTGAAGGAGTATAATGTTCGTCAGTTCTCTTCCTTGGGAAAGGAAATTGTCGATGAAGGTGGTGATGCTCCAGCAGCTGCAGCTGCTCCTGGCGAGGCTCATGGCCAGGAGCAGGCTCATAAGGAGGTGCCTCCTGCTGCCCCTTCTCCTCCGCGTCGTGAGAGGCGTAGGAGTGGAGGCGGTGGGGGTGTTCGTTATGCTCTCGGTAAATTTTTCAAGTGGTTCTGCTACAAGGCCGAGCGTGATGAGCAGCATCAGCAGCAGGTTCGTGAGCATCTTGGGCTTCCTCCGCGGTCTCCTCTTCGGCCTTTCCCGGACCCATTTGTCGAGTATGATGCTCAGCCCAGGCGTGATGATGATGACGACGGTGGTCAGCAGCAGCAGCAGCATGGAGGTGATGAGGTCGGGATCTTCTCCTCGGAGATGTATCAGCTGTTTCAGCACCCGCCCTTGTACCAGCCTCCGCCTTCCTACCCTGACTACGGTGCAGGTCCGTCACATGGTGGTGGATCTTCTTCATACCAGGGTGGAGGGGGTGGCTCTTACATGGGCTTTGCTGCCCCCGACGCTGATCTAGCTGGGAGTGGTGGCTTCCACGCTCCTTCTCCTCCGCCGGATCCTTCGTCGGCCCCCTCATCGTACCCAGGTGGTGATGTTGGCGCCAGCGCGTATTCTTCTATCTTTGGCGATTCTTTCAGTGGCTACTTGAAGGACCGAAAGTGCTACCAGAAAGCGACCAGAGGGGGGGTGAATGGGAGCCTCAAATTTCTTTTCAGAAACTTTTAGCCTCTGTCCCGAAAATCAACCCCAAGAGAAATCCTAGAGCTCGATAGTGTCCACGACCCTAGATGTAGGGTGGATGCTTCCACAAAGCACAGCGGGACACTACACAACCCTAGAAGTCCAATGCAAAAGACGAAAATCAAATTCGACAACGGACGGACGAACCGCGGACGAAAACGTGCACACTGCACTTGACCGGACTCTGGTCAGCGTCCGGTCAGTGAGCACCGGACGCGTCCGGTCAGGTGAAACTCAGTTTGGGACCTCTCTCAGTTGGACCGGACTCACGATGACTGAGCGTCCGGTCACAACCCCTAGCGTCCGGTCAGCACAAAAGAAAACTGATGAACAGTGAGCGAGGTGCGTCCGGTCACTCAACAGATCGAGCGTCCGATCATGTCACAGAGCGTCCGGTCAGGTCGCAACAAAAATGCAGTAAGCACATTCATCGACCGGACTCAGGGTCCAGCGTCCGGTCACCCCGACCCCAGCGTCCGGTCACCCCGAAAACCCACTGTTCGTCCACCGATTCGATTCCATCTCTCCCAAAATGAAACCTCTAGGGTTCAACCTTAGAGAGATGAGTCACAAGGAGGATAGTGAGCTACTCATACGAGATCATGGCTCGAACCTATCTCCAAGTCGATGAATCGAAGAAAAACGAGGCAAGGGAGACAAAACTCGATTCTAAACAAAAATCGACCGATCTACTAGCTCGTGAGGTTAGAGGTGAATTCCTTCGGTGGAAAGAAGTGCCTCACGATCTAGAACAACTCGGTTTAAACGGAATCGAAAAAGACGCAACGAGTAGAGAGATCGATCACCGGGAAAATCGTGGAGAAAAAGGAACTCGCGAAGAACAACACCAAAACACGAATCACAACCACGAATTTGCAACCGTGTGGCTACCACACGCTACAATGGTGAGATTACGGTCTCACTTCCTCAAAAGTCTCACAAACACAGAGGTATGATTGTCTTCTCTGTGAATCTCAGTTCGCTACAGCAGGGGATTGGGAGAGCAGGAAACCCTAGGTGGAAAATAGCAAATGACTGAGATGGTTCGGGAGGTGGGTGTCTCCCCCTACTTATACTAATTCTAATTCCCACTCTACCCCTAATTATTTACAGAGCGAGCCAGCTAAACCCTAAGGTTATTCCGGACCAACTCGAAGTGGATGCTGATCCGACGGCCACGCCCGCACAACTGGTAGCGTTGCCTCGACGCAACCTCACCGATTGCCGCCACGTGCCACCACCGCTCTGCTCGTCCTTTTCCCGGACTCCGCCCCCGGTTTTGAGGCCCAAACCGGGAAACCAGTCTTCACGTCCAACCCCTGGTTTTGAGGCCCAAACCGGGAAACCCGCCGTCCATCGCCTGAGTTTTGTGGCCCAAACTCAGAAACCCGCCAGCGCCCAGGTTTTGAGGCCCAAACCTGGAAACCGTCCTCAGCCCGAGTTTTGTGGCCCAAACTCAGAAACCGGCCGCACCCAGGTTTTGTGGCCCAAACCTGGAAACCGTCCACCCGGTGGTTTTTCTGTGGCTCAACCACCAAACCGACGCTACAGAGGGGATGCACCGTCCGTGCACCCCGTCCACCGACACGTGTCCCCAGGTCCTCGACCCAAGCAACACCGTGCCCCGCAAGTCTCCGCTCATCGCTGTCCCAGGCTGTCAGCCACCACAGCTGATCCTCAGGCCACCGGTCCCTCAGTCCAAGCCTCACGTCCGCCCTTCACCGCTCCCAGTCCGTCGGCACGGCACGTCTCTACTTGACCTTCACCTTGCCCTCGATCACTGTCTCCGTGCTCGACACCTGCACAACACAAGCCAAAGAACATGCGCATCAAACCCGTTGACAATCACTCATCACTCGAGACTCGGCATACACCCATGTATCCGCACTACTATTAGTTGTTATGCTTATCGTGGCCTACCCTTTTTGGCACTTGATGCCAAAGGGGGAGTGTTAGGCTTATCTTGCTATAATAGTTAGCCCGTGAGAGAGAGTTAAACTACGAGAAATAAGTGTGGTTGCTACTTTTAAATTTGTGATGTGATGAGGATGTAAAACATTTGAGCTTATTGTTATATTCATGTATGATTCATCCTCTATATTTATGCTCTTGTCATGGTTGGTGATTGTTGTTTTTGATATGGCTATGTGATTTGAGTCCTTTTTCTTTCTTCCATAGCCATTCGCTTTTTTCTTATTACATTGTTATGTGGATCACCATGCCATCTTGTTTATGCATCACAAATTGTTATATATGATGTTGTCACACACACTTAGGCACCCCACAGATTGCAAAATTTAGGGGGATCTCTCATTCTTGTGTATGCAACCTTGCTTAAAGTCAAGGTTTGAAATTCATATCCAAAGCATACACTAAGGGGGAGCTTGAACTAAATTTTGGAATTCAAAAGCTTCAATTCTTTCTACTCTTTTGTAAGCCTAAGTTGGTTGTCATCAATTACCAAAAAGGGGGAGTTTGTAAGTGCATTCGCCCCTAATGTGGGTTTTGGTTAATTAATGACAATCAAATTAGGGACTAACGGATCTATAAAAGCATGTTTGCAGGTGTTAGTCCTAGAAAGATTTGAAATGTTGAAATCTCATGAACAAAGCACGTTGGATACATTCGAACATAAAGATACCTAGCTCAAGTGATGGTTTAAATTTTCGATTTTAAACTTGAGTTATAGGTAAGCCGGACTATCAAGAGGGTCACAAATTAGGTTGGCTAGATGTGAAGAAAAGTGCTCAAATCGACTAACTATAGTTTGCTTGAGAGACACCGCACAATCACGAACACATAGAGGTTTTATGTGTGGTCGGTAGTACCGACCATGGGTGGTCGGTAGTACCGACCATGGCTGCTCTGCGCAATGCTCTCAGGGTAAAGTTCATTTTGAACTGGCGGTAGTACCGCCATCTTGTCGGTAGTACCGGGCACCCATACCATTCTAACAACCTCTCTGTGTAGGCGCGAATTTGACTTGGCGGTAGTACCGCCATATAGTCAGTACTACCGACCATCGGTGGTACCGACCCAAGCCGGTAGAAAGGCAGATTTGCAGGGCTTTCTGTGTTGAGTCAAATTTGACTTGGCGGTAGTACCGCCATATAGTCGGTACTACCGACCCTCGGTGGTACCGACCCTGGTCGGTAGTAACCGAGGGATTCTGCGGATCTCTCTGTTCCTGCGAAATGTGACTTGGCGGTAGTACCGCCATATAGTCGGTACTACCAACCCTCGGTGGTACGACCCTGGTCGGTAGTAACCGAGGATTTCTGCGGAGCTCTCTGGTCGCGGCCATTTTGGCCTGGCGGTAGTACCGCCACAAGGCCGATACTACCGACCCTCGGTGGTACCGACCTGAGGCCGGTAGCTGGTTTTAGGTCAGATCCAGATCTGTGCAACGGATAGTGACTGGTCGGTACTACCGACCATGGGTGGTCGGTACTACCGACCAACCTCGGGACTGGGAGACTATAAATAGCTCTCCTCTTCTCTTTTGACCGTTATCCAATCATTTCACTCACTTATTGCGACCTAACTTCAGACAAAAGAGCCTCCAAGCATTGACTACTCCCCTCTCTCTCCCCCTTTGCTCCTAGATTCACTCTCTTGCAAGATTTGAGCTAGGGAAGTGAGATTAGAGAGTGGGAAGCTTCGATCTATGACTTGAGCACTTGGTTTCAATCTAGCCGGCTTGGTTTGTGTCTATTACTCTTGAGCTCTTTGAGCTCTAGCCGGTTAGGTGTTCTTCGTGGTAGCCCGTGTTGATACATTTGTGAGGGCTCCCTGAAGTGTTTGTATTTCCCCTGTGATTTCTAGTGGAGAAACTCTAGTAGCCTTTGTGGTTGCTTGAGTGAGGCAAGGAGGTGAAATAGACTCCGACCTTGGTGGTCACCTCAACAACGAGGACGTAGGCACTCCTTAGTGGATTGGCCGAACCTCGGGATAAATCGTTGTGTCCCGCGTGCTTGTTGTTATCTCTACTTTGCATATTACGCTTGTTGTTGTGTTCTTCGTGTTCTTCCTCTCCCTATCCCTTTCTTAGGTTGGGAAGGATCGATATACACCAAGGGAAGCAACCGAGGCTCGGTGAGAGTAGAATCTCTATCTATCATACTTAGGGAAGTGGGGTAAATTCTTGTATTACATTCATAGCTCACATACATTGGATTTGTAGTTACTTTTAGGATCTCCGTAGAGCCATTTGTTTGTGTCGGTAGTACCGGTGTCTTACACCCGGTAGTACCTACCCAAACAAACCGGCAACACCGGTTGTTATCTAACTACTTTTTCTAGTTTGTGAAGTTTCAGATTGTTAAAAAATCACCTATTCACCCCCTCTAGGCTGATTTGATCCTTTCAGAAGTCACGTTGTATTTCATTTTTTCTTTTCGTGATTGCTCAAGCAAAGAATTGATTGAAAAAAGAGGATGTGAGCAATCGAACCCTGGCTGCGTCAGGCGGAGTGTGTGCGGGCTGTGCGCGGGTGTGCGGACTGGAAGGACGAGGATATACCATACAACCAATTCTCATCATTGGATGTGAGTAAGGAGAGAGAAGGTTATTAAAAAAATCTGGATGGTTCATTTGTATGAAGTTAATCCTGTGGGTACAGTTTTGTGTGTGTGCGTAGGAAGACCCTCTCAGCAGGGGAGGTTTTCTTTCGTACACCAAACAAAGAAAAGAGATGGTGTATTAGTAGGATAGAAACGTATCTATACGAGAACAAAGACACATTAAAAGATGTAATACACAGATGGGAGGAAGAGAGAGGATATGTGTGATTGGATAAAAAAATATCATTATATAGAAACTATCCATTAGAAACATATGCTGGTTTTTATACACAGTGTCGTAGTGACGTACGTGTCTATATACATAGAAACTATACATGCATCCATCAACCCCTAGCTATTGTCTTTTCCCTAGCTATTGTCTTTTTTTCTAGATTTTAGCACACATTTAAGCCCATTTTGCGGATTTTAGCAAACTTTGCGGCAGTGGGGATTCGAACTCGAGACCTCTCTCTCGCGCGATTTCTGCCTTAACCACTACACTACACCATCATATGTGTCTATATCCAGTTTTAATACCCCATATATTATATCAAAACGAGTGTAAATTATTTTTTTGAGACCCTAAACGAATTCAAATAAAAAAATTATCAACTACAAAGTTTTATAACTTTTCGAGATCTACAAACTTTATTTTGGGTGTTTTTCCATCCAAGGTCATTTAAAAAATTCGTATTTTGAATTTTTGAAATTCAAACATAGGTTTAGCAACATTAATATTTGATTTGTCAAATAAAAAATGACCAATATAAACTATGTAGATCTTAAAAAGTTATACAACTTTGTAGTAGAAAACTTTTTTATTTGAATTAATTTAGTGCTTCAAAATATATTTTAAAAATTTCTTTGCCGAGGGCTAAAAGGAAGGCCCTCGGCAAAGAGGTCTTTGCCGAGGGCCAAAAGGTAGGCCCTCGGCAAAGAGTAGAAAACTTATTTTATTTGAATTAATTTAGTGTTTCAGAATATATTTTGAAAATTTCTTTGCCGAGGGCTAAGAGGAAGGCCCTCAGCAAATAGGTCTTTGCCGAGTGCCCGAGTTTTGGCCTTCAGCAAAGCTAAAACCCTCGGCAACGAACAGAATTTCGGTAGTGATGGTTTGTAGTATTGGGAGTATCCTAGTCTAAACCATAGCTTTATTTCTCTACTCCCTCAACCAGGGAGAGGCACCGGATGTCCGCATATCGGGTGGTGGGCCACCAGATCAAGAGCGACACCGTTGCGGTGGACGCTGGCTGCAACGTCCGCTCTGTGCAGTCTGTACATGACACGACATGTGTTACTTGCCGCTTAGAGCGTTACAACGAAACATGCTTGACTGGCATGGCAGAAAATATGAGTGCGCTTGCATTGTTACTATGGATAAGGTTTATCAATCAGGTTAGCATGGTAGTACTCCCAAACACACAAAGGGTCTTTTGAAACGTTTATGTGTTTCTTCTGTGAATAGTTAACTGATTTCTATGAAATTTCTGCACTTAAGAGGGGCCCTAACACGTTGACATGGCTGCTTCGATCGATCAACACCTCGGTGTAGTGTGTCGTATTGAGAGGTTCACACATCCTCGCACGATCAACACCTCGGTGTAGTGCGTCGTACTGAGGTTCACACATCCTCTTATTAGCATTATGACCTGCAATATATATGGCACACTGACCATTCATGTGTCACTCAGCTTTCACAACTCATAATTTATGATACTATATCATTGCTATATAGAACACGCTAAGAAATAACGTTAAAATTCAATGGGACGTACTAAGAGACCAGGGTGTGTTATTGTGATACGACTAGATGGTAGGGAATGAAGTTTCAGAGACGTTATACGTATGGGGTTGGGGTAGTAGCAAGGGATCCAGCGACAATTCATACATAATATACACAAATAAACTTAATTATGGAAAACCCAACGAGTACATCTTATGTTGGTGATTTGCACATCTCAAATTTGATACATACGTGTAAAGAAAAAGAGAAAGGAATGCAACAAAAATACACATGATATAACATAAACGTTGTAACGCGTTAAGCCGCTCATATTTAGAGTGTCAGGGTGTGGCGGTGCTCTTTGCCTCCTTACACACAGGCACACAGCTATGCCCTTAGGGTGGTCGAAGACAATTATTGGTCAGTGAGAAAGGGCTAAGATCCATGAGTTGCCTACAACAAAGTTTATCCCAACAAAAGGCTTAACCTGAGCCTCACAATGAGTTCCAAGGCCAATCCATCCGTCTTAGCCGCATGTGATCCAAGCCCGGGGTACTTAAAACTACCGTAGTAAGTTCCATTATACAAAAAAAACATAATGCAATTGAAGCACCATCATATATATACTTGCAGGTCACACATATTTGATGAGAAAAAAGAAGTTATTAAGAAGTCAAGGAGCAAAGTGGTTTACCTCTTGGGAGAATTGATGTTTCCACGGTCCAAGATAACAGGCACAACCTCATTTCCCATCACAGTGTAGAAATAGACGGCGCGCGAGCCTTTCAATACCCTACCTAGTAGGGATGCAAGTGGGTATCCAATGATGTTTTTTTGGGTCAGCTAACTAATTATGGTCAAATGTTATTCTAGTTCATTTTTTCACTTTCATCAAACTACAAAAACGTCATTCTAGTTCATTTCATCAATTTTTGAGTCGACCCAATAACCCAAAATATTTTAAACTTGCATCCCTACTACCCAGGTAGACTTTTTCCACTTCCCCCTTAATAGTGCAGTTCTTGAAGGAGAAACCACTTTCCACTACTAGAAAAACGGCCTTCAGCCCCGGTTGGGAAGGGCTTTTAGCCCCGGTTTTCCCAACCGGGGCTACCAATCCGGGACTAAAGGTCGGACCCTTTAGTCCCGGGTGCTCCCAACCGGGGTTAAAGGTTTCCACGTTACGGTCAAATGTTATTCTAATTCATTTTTTCCACTTTCATCAAACTACAAAAACGTCATTCTAGTTCATTTCATCAATTTTTTGAGTCGGCCCAATAACCCAAAATATTTTAAACTTGCATCCCTATTACCCAGGTAGACTTTTTCCACTTCCCCCTTAATAGTGCAGTTCTTGAAGGAGAAACCACTTTCCACTACTGGAAAAACGGCCTTTAGCCCCGGTTGGGAAGGGCTTTTAGCCCCGGTTTTTCCAACCGAGGCTACCAATCCGGGACTAAAGGTCAGACCCTTTAGTCCCGGGTACTCCCAACCGGGGTTAAAGGTTTCCATGAGAAAAAATAAATGTGCATCTGTGAGATTCGAACTCAGCACCTCTCGCCTCAGGCACGCTTACCAACTGAGCTACACAACCCACGTGATACAGTTCTGGACGTTTTCCTTTTGAATCCACTCGGGAAGGACCGTTAGCCCCGGTTGGTAACACCAACCGGGGCTAAAAGGACCTTTAGTCCCGGTTGGTAACACCAACCGAGGCTAAAGGTTCACCCTTTAGCCCCGGAACCTTTAGTCCTCGGTTGGTGTTACCAACCGGGACTAAAGGTCTTTAACCCCAGACATAAAATTTTGCCGAGACTAAAGCTCAGTTGATAGATCGTCCAAAGGCATGTTCTCTGGTAGTGTTCGTTGGGGACATCCACACTTGTGTTGCCGTTCTACAGTTCTTTGGGCGTGGCCACGATCCCTTTGTTTACTCGTAGCTACGTGGAATATATATGGTTCGTATCGTGCCTGGATTATTGGGTGTGGTACATGTTCAGCACTCAGCATGCATGGGTTCCATCAATCAACGTCTATCGTTGAGTGCCTCCGTACAATGTGGTGCGTCCTATACTAGGATCCAAATAGTATCCTATGACACTCATGAGGACATCATTTTTTTCTTATTTTGAAAAAGTCACGCCACTCACCATTCATGTTGAATACTGAAAAAGAAAATGAGAAATATTGTCTAGTCATATGGCAACTTACTCGGATCTCCACTCCCTTGTCTGAAAAGAGTGGAGAGCCGAGGAAGTTACGATATGACTAGACAGTATAAAATGAAGAAGTTTAATTCGTCGTTGTGTATAAAGTGGGATAGTCGTAGAGAGAGATCCAACGACAGTTCATAAATCATATATATAATTCACCTTTATTAGGGGAAAAACTCAAGGTTACATCTTATGTGTGATCCACGCACCTCAAATTCGATACATGTAAAGAAAAAGAACAGAAGATTGCAACAAAAACACACATATAAGTATATATAACAAAAACCTCATAACACGCTCACATTTGGAGCAGCAGGGCGTGGAGGTGCTCCTTGCCTCCTTACAGCTGTATATGTCTCGGGATGGTCGAAAACAATTACTGGTCAGGGGGAGGAAGAGCTAAGATCCATGAGTTACCGGCAACAAAGTCTGTCCCAGCAAAGGGTTTGACCTGAATATCAGTGAGTTCCAAGGTCAATCCATCCTTCTTAGCGGCATCTGATCCAGGCCCGAAGCACTTGAAACTACCGTAGTAAGTTCCACTGTGCAAAAAAAACATAATGCAACCAAACCATGGTCACATATATACTTGTATATAGTTGAAGGTCACACATATTTCAAGAGAAAAGAATGTAATTAAGAAGTTGAGGGAGCACGTGGTTACCTCTTGGGAGAATTGATGTTTCCTCGGTCCAATATAATAGGCACAACCTCATTTCCCATCTCAGTGTAGGAGTAGACGGCGCGCGAGCCCTCCAATACCCTACCCAGGTAAACTTTTTCTGATTCACCCTTGATAGTGCAATTCTTGAAGGAGAAACCGCTCTCACTAGGGGCATCCACACTTGTCTTGCCATTCTGTAGCTCTTTGGGCGTGGCTACGATCTCTTTGTTCACGGAGATGATGTTGCATTCCTCATAGAGCGATCTGGCAAAGCCAAAGATGAAGTCGACCGTGCCTCTAATGTTGCAGGCCTTGTAGTAGTGCAATCCCTTCTGATCATACAACGCAACCTGTCCACCGTCAATGGTGCAATTGAAGAAGGTTGCCTTTGTCCCCGACACTCGTAGCGCCGACGCCTGGCCTTTCTTAGCCCCCGGCTTTGGCAACGGCGCATCGTTCTTGAAGATGACACCATAGGCGATGAAATAGTCAGACTCTATGGTTACGGTGCTACTGCCGACGGTGCCGAGGGGCTTTCCATCCTTGCCCAAGGTGGCGGCGGTGTCGTTCCAGACGATGGTGGCAGGGTTCTTAGGATCGGACTTGATGGTGACAAATGGCTTGCTTTTGTTTAGGAACACCTTCTCACGAAACACAGTGTCGGCCTGGAGAGTGAGAACGTAGCGTTTTTTGCTGTTTTCGGGGATGTTGGCGATGGACTCACTGATGGTCTTGTAGTAGCCGTTTTCGCCGCCCAAGTCGTTGTTGGGCTCGATCCCGTTGTTAACTCTACTAGACTCGGCAGCGGTGAGCTCAGGATCCTTACCTACACCGGCAGATTTACCAACATTAATCGTCTGCTGCAGGGTCACCCACTTCTCGAAGTCGCCCTCCTGGTGTGACGGAGCCAGCAATGAACCGAGCACGAGCAGCGCCAACAGCCATGGGGGGCAAAGGAGTGTCGCCTTCCTCATGGCCATATCTGTTGTGATATTCTTGTGGTGTTGTTTCTCCTCATGTTCGTCTACTTCTTATATATATATATATATATACAGCACCTGTTTGTTAGGAATGGAGGGCTACGAGATCAACAAGGAAAGCAACGACCTTTTTTTACCATTGTTTCCTATGGATGGAGGCCATTAGCTTCCAATTTTAGGTCTTAATTTGACTTCTGCATGCTGCGTGTGTGTGGTGTATTCCTTCTGTCATTTTTGTCGCTCGTGGGAGGAGGGCATTAGCTAGAAAGAATTTCCGGCTTCATTTACTCTGACTTCTGCATGCATGCATGTGAGCGGACTACCATTTTTGGTGCCATTTCCTCCTTCCCTGTGGACCTCGACGAGCCCTCCTATTCTCTTAACTTCTTCTCGGTGGCATTCCTTCTCTTTTTCCTCACCGACGCCTTTCATAAGCCCATCTCAATGCCAAGACTCATTTGGTACTAAATCTAAAGACGTCTAAAATGGTCTAGCTGAGAGCTTGCTCATGAATTTTTTTAATCACTAAATAGTGCAGAGGACAAGCGATTAGTGTGGACTCAAGAAATAGTCTTGCACACTTACAATGCATTTGCCATTTCTCTCTCACAATACGATGTTCAGGCCGGGCAGTCTCTCTCTACCATATTTATTGGCTTAGTGCTCATGCTGTTAGAGACGCCCTAATTCAACTCCATGTCCCTGAATATCTAGATCCAAATAGACCTAGAACTCGCAGACTGGACCAGGCACCCATGCTATAAGGGGCACAAGATCCCAAAAAGGGAGTTCCAGATAATCACAAGTTCATTGTTGTCAAATTAGGCCTCGTTCAGTTCGTGAAATTTGTGGCGAAAAGTTCATGTATCACTTTCGTTGTTATTTGACAAACTTTGTCCAAACATGGACTAACTAGGCTCAAAAGATTCGTCTCGACATGAACAAACTAAAAGTGCAATTAGTTATTTTTTTACCTACATTTAATGCTCCATATATGCGTCTAAAGATTCGATGTGACGGATACTGTGCAACATTTTTGGGGACATTTGGCCAACTGAGCGTGGCCTTACATAACCATAAAATGACAATCCACACATGGTATTTCAGCCACTCTGCAGCGCGCGGTAAGGATCCGCTACATTGAAATTTTGGATCTACCTCATTACAAAATAGTATAATATAAGTTGTGCTACAGTCGTCTACATCGCCTTGCAAACAATGAAAGCCTGAAGCTCTGTTCAAGTAAAACTTACATGGCTGGGGATTATATATAGCAACCAAAGTATTACCGCCAACCATCAGCTTCCCGTGCAACTGCAAAACATCCATGAATTCTGCCACCACTAGGATCTAGTTACATTTCTGTTTAAACATTGTTCCCCCTCAACAAACAAAACCGAAGATTGAAAACAGTATAGACCGAAAAAAGGTGGCTTGCATTCAGATCGAGGGGCATCAAACAAAACCCAAATCAACCGTCGCGCGCCACCCAGTCATTGCGAAGGCAATGAGAACACACAAGGTGAAGATGATTGTTCCTGCGAGAAGCCCCGCTTCTCCTGGCCCAGCTAGCTCCTCGATCCTCCTTCAGAAGGCCCCTGATGATCTCGTCAATGTTACTGTCATGGACCAGCCTATTCTGGATCTCCTCAAGCTTGGCTAGCCGCCGTCTAGCTCGGGTCAGGTCTCTGATAGACGAGATGAACCCTGTCATCCTCGCTCTACAGCAAGATTGCAGCAACACCCGGCCTGTAGTGGTGCCGCTCACGTGCCTCTCCCTCTGCGCACTATATATATATATATATATGCAGGGCAGAGATCCACGCTGGCTGCGACGTGCGCTCTGCGCTGCCACGAGCCCACGACATGTGTTACGCGCGCGCCAATCAGAAGAAACATTATACTTGACCGGCACGGCAGGAAATATCAGTACGTGCCTCGGAGTAGCAATATACGGTTCGTATTATGATGATGATATTGGGCGTGGTGCACGTTGAGCAGGGTGGCATGGCATGCCTGGTTCCATCGTCGTTCAACGCCTCGGTGTATTGTACGTCCTATATTAGGATTCAAATAATATCTTTAACCAACTCTATTCTTTTTCTTTTTTCTTTTTGCGAAACTCGGCTACAGACGCAGACGTTCACAAACACGAGCGCACATTCACTGTACCCTATATTATTATGTACCTGTCCATATGACACTCATGCAATCTTTTTTTTTTCTTTTGCATAAGTCATGTCACTCAGTTTTCACAACTCATAATTCGTGATATTGTTTTTTGAAAAAAAATTCGTGATATTGTTGTTGCTATATGGAACACTTGTAAAAATTAACGAAAATTCAGTGGGACGTACATACATTCTGTGAAGGGCGAAGACGGGAGTGTGTCGCAAACTAGATGGTATGGAATGAAGTTTCAATTTAGACGACATATGTATGGTATGGGGGTAGTAGGGAGATCCAACGACAATTCATGCAGAATACAAAATTAAACTCAACAAATATGGAGTATTTATATAAGATAAGAAGTAGACGAACATAAGGAGGAGGAACATAAGATTATCACAACAAATATGGCCATGAGGAAGGAGACACTCATTTTGCCCCCATGGCTGTTGGCGCTGCTCGTTAGGAATTGAGGGTTATGAGATCATCGAGGAAAGCAACGACCTTTTTTACCACTGTTTGCAATGGATGGAGCTCATTAGCTTCTAATTTTAGGCTTTATTTGACTTCCGCATGCATGCGTGTGTGGTGTGTATTCCTTCTCTTCCATTTTTGTCGGCCGTGGGAGGAGGTTATTACTAGCTAGAAAGAATTTCCGGCTTCATAACTACACTTCCTTAAACCACCCAGGAATCCCTGTGCCTGCTTAGTCATTCTGCTATTGTTCATGTTTTTTGTTCATTTTTTTATGTTTTTCTTTCTTTATTTTTTCTCTCCTCCAGGCTAAGGCCCCTATTCTTTTTTCCTTTTTTTTTTCTTTTCTTCTCTCTCTTTGCTCCTCCGGGTTTCGAGTTTCGACCGTCGTTTCTGTTGGAGTATAAGTGAATTGCACACCTCTCCCCATCAGCTTAAGCTTTTAGATTGAACTGGTCGGTGCATGCAACTTCATAAGCACAACGATAATCTCTATACATACGCTAAGGTCATGTTTAGTTTCAAAAAAAAATCAAGATTCCCTGTCACATCGAATCTTTAGACGTACTCCGTATGCATGAAGCATTAAATGTAAGTAAAAAAATAAGTAATTACATAATGTGTCTGTAAATGTCGAGACGAATCTTTTGAGCCTAGTTAGTCCATGTTTGGACAAAGTTTGCTAAATAATAAAAAAGTGCTACAGGAAAATTTTCCCAAAATTTTTGCGAACTAAACATGGCCTAACTCTACATAAACAGTAGAATTGCAGGATTGCAGGAATGCTTACCAAAATGATGTGTCTGAGGTATTGATAGTTAATATGATAAACACCAAAACTTTATATGGCTCCCATGGCAAAAATATATATTAAGCCTAAGTCCTTGGTGAGTCAATTACCTGTAACACAAGCGCTAGTTAGATGACTAAATATTTCAGAAAAAGGATGGATACAAGAACTGGAAAATGATAAAAGATGATAAAGTAATGCATCACGTTATAGATTTGCAATCTCCTATTTTCTTGAAGCGAATCACTACAACAGCATTGGTTACTTCAACTTTTTTTTTCTTTTCCACATAACAAATGAGACTATTACTCATGTACTGATCACCCACACGGTTGCACAAAGATGTTTTCAGAATATACATGCCTGAAAACTTCTTCGCTGTGGACCTCGACGAGCTCCTCTTTTTCCCTGTGTCGGCGGCAGCCCTCCTTTTCCTCAAACCAACGCCTTCGAGAAGCCAATTTCAATACCAAGACTCATTTGGTATTGAACCTAACTCAACTCCATGTCCCTGAATATCGAACCTCATTCAACTCCATCCCTGAATATCTAGATCCACATAGACCTAGAACTCACAGACTGGACTAGGCACCCACGTTACAAGGATGCTGCAGCCTACCTCATTTCAAAATAGTATAAGCTGTGCTGCAGCCTACCTCATCACAAAATAGTATAAGCTATGCTACAGTCTACAGTGCCTTGCAAGCAATGAAAGCCTGAAGCTCTGTTCAAGTAAAACTTGGCTGGGGATTACAGCAACCAAAATGTTGCCGACAACCATCAGCTTCCCGTGCAGCTGCAAAACATCCATGAATTCTGCCACCACTAGGATCTAGTTACATTTCTGTTTAAACATGGTTCCCCTCAACAAACGACACTGAACACTGAACACACTACAAGAAAACAGTATAGCCCAGGAAAAAGTGGCTAACATTCAGATCCAGGGGCATCCAACAGAACCGAATATCAACCGTCGCTAGTCATTGTGAAGGCAATGAGAACACAAGACAAGGTGAAGATGATTGTTCCTGCGGCAAAGGTCAGGATAGCTCTCTGCGAGAAGCCCTGCTTTTCCTGCCCGGCTAGCTCCACCTCCTTCAGCAAGCCCCTGATCTCGTCAATGTCACTGTCCTTGGCAGCATGGACCAGCCTGCTCTGGATCTCCTCAAGCTTGGCTAGCCGTCTAGCTCGGGTCAGGTCTCTGGCAGACCAGATGAACCCCGTCATCCTCCACAGCAGGATGCCGACATAGATTGCAGCAACACAGTCCACGCTGTAGTGGTGCCGCTCACGCACCTCCCTCTGCGCGCTGTGCAGAACAAGGAGCCATATTGCAACAGAGATCCAGCCCCCATATGCTTCCTGTGAAACAGGTAAAATGAAGTTAAGGTCGTACGAGTTATGATGAACCCTTTGCACAACGTGTGAACATATAAAAATGCTATTGTGATATACGGATTAAAACCAGAATATACCGTCCATGCCATTGCAGTAAGGACAGCAACAAGCATATGCCCACTGTACATAAGGTCATTGCAACCACCACTAGCTTTCTTCAAAAGATGGTACCATGAAGGCCCTTCTCCAGGAGTTGGTCTCAAAATGTCTACAAGGAAGCCCATACGTCCCCAACCGGGCTTATATTCATCTGGGTAAGCTTGAACAGCAGCTGAAAAGGTATACGTGAATAGTTTAGCCTCCACCCTTGTACAAAACCGATATACCAGCTAGGTGAACCAATTAGGCACTATTTAAAATGAACTAACCATATGCCAAATCATCCGTGATGACTCTACGAATAGCATTTGAATCAGAAGCATATGGAACATAATATTTCTGTGCCCAAGGATGTGGATGTTGAGGTATTTGATAACGGGCTGCAGCGCACCAAGGTCTCGCAGAAGGAAGAATGGTAGCAATGAAAGTTATCGTCCGAAGCACACGACCAATAGCCATAGTGAACATATATCTTGTGGCTATACCAAGACCAGGAGCTTTGATGCAGTCAAACAGAACTGAGAACCCCAGCATGATAAACAACATCAGATAATGGTGAAGAGTGATAACATGAGCTCTCAGTAGATCAACCACACTCTGAGGGAGCTTCTCATTCAAAGATAGAAGCAGCCATTGACCGGTGTCAGGAAGAGGCGGGGCAGTTCTGTTAAAAAAAACTTTCAGCTTATAAGTGACCGTGTAGATTTTGTCGAATACATGTGTGCATTACACGCAGATTAGGAGGTGATTTCCCACAAGTAAATTTCTCAGGGAAGGTTTAGTAATGCAAGGAGAGATGTTGAAGTTAGCAATGAAGTAGTCTACTCCCTCCTTACTAATGGAAAGGCAACCTCTGCCTGGACCTGGATGCAGCACTGTTTTTTTTTCAGAAATGCGATTGTGATAAACCATACAGCACTGTTCTTTCAAATAGATATCACAAAAAAAAAACTAATGATAGAAGCAGCCACAAGATATCACAAATGCGATTGTATTCAGAGGTAAACCATGACCAGACAAACTAAAATCTAAGAATCATATAAAATCCAAATTGATCCGAAATTCTTGCGTAAATCAGTAAATGCATGCTTAGATCAATTGTGTTTAATACAACCTCTGTCCCTTTTTATAAGGCGTGAGCTGGAGTGACACGGTCTCCTAAATTACATTTTGACCATTTATTTACTTTATATTATATTGTTTATCCTTATAAATTTATGATTATTGGATAGTACAATTGCTTACAAATCTAATTGCATCAGTTTTATATTATGATAGTTAAAAATTGTTAGCCAAATTATTAGTCAAAGTTTTAGAGTTTGACCCTTAATATGTGTGTGCGCCTTAGTAGATTTTTAAGAATGATGAAGACACATATGCCTAAAGGAATCTACAGGTCCCAAGATGAAGTGTGATGCTTATGCTTTCCTTACCCCCTAAACTTCTAGATTCTACTTTATTCCAAAGTCCATTGATGCTTTACTTGAACTTCAATCTGTAGAATGTCAATCAACAGTAAATCATGAACAACAAAG
Organism: Coix lacryma-jobi var. lacryma-jobi; assembly: GCA_009763385.1. Lineage (NCBI taxonomy): Eukaryota > Viridiplantae > Streptophyta > Magnoliopsida > Poales > Poaceae > Coix > Coix lacryma-jobi. The sequence goes on along the minus strand of CM019823.1, from coordinate 179,558,190 downwards.
ACAACTATCGAACACCTGTGAAGTAAATAGTCCGCCAACCTATTGATTAAAGTAGAACTCTTGTCTTGAAAGCATCACAAGGTTAACATTATCAAGTACTTAGCAACATTGCAGAAGTTAATCTATCTAGTCAATAGCAACAACGAATCAACCAAGTTCCATTTTAACAGATCGCAGATATGGTCATCTCCACGAACAAAGTTCTTTGGCACTTGGCAGCCTAAATCTGAGTCCAGAAGCTTCAATAAATTTCGCACGCTCAACAGAACCCCCTAATAAACCACAGCCGTACAAAGAGAAGGAGAACACCGTAGGATGACACCACCACCCCACCCTTCCATGAACAACTAACTCCACATTCGTGCGTTTCCGCACGACCTACCGCACGGAAACAAAATCTGCAGCTCACAAAATTCGAAACCTCTCAGAGATCCAGCGCGCCTAAGCCCTCAAAGCAACAAAGCATAGCTAAGCAAAAGAAGCCGACGGCCACGCCAGCCGCGGAAGGCCAGACGAGGAGGAGGAGGAGCGAGTGAGCGACCTGTGCCAGTGCAGCCCCATGACTGCGGAGACGAAGCGGACAGAGATGGCCTCGCAGAGGAAGGCGGCGAGCATGAAGGCGATGGATCCCAGGAAGGGCAGCGCGGCGCGCAGCTCCGCGGACCAGTGGCGGTAGAACGGGGCGCGCGCGGCGGCTGCGAGCGCCAGCGCCGCCCACAGCGCCGGCTGCAGCCGGCCGTGCCACGCCGGCGAGAGGTGGCGCAGGTAGTCCACGCCCACGTACGCCGCCGCCGCGACGCCCAGCCCGCCGAGGCCGAGGAGGCGCCGGGCGGACGCCCGCGCCGGCGGCGGCTTCGGCCTCGGCGCCCGCGCCGGCTTCGCCATGGCTGCTCTGGCTGGAACCGGATCGCCCCGGCCGCACAGCTCGCCGCGAGTCCTCTGCGAGAGGTCGTCACTCGTCGGTCTCGGACACTTTTCTTCACTTGGTCAGTTGGACCGACCGCTGGACTTGAGTCCTGGGCCACAGCCTGCAGGCAACGAGGATCCAGGATCCAGCAGGCCAGACCAGGCCGTCCGATATGGTTGGGCTGGACTCTGGTGGACGGGCCGGCCGGCCCGTAAAGGCAATTTCTTGGGCCGGTGAGTATTCGTGTATGACGACGAGACAACCGCAGCGGACCGCCGAGACGCCGAATGCACTGTCGTCGTACACAAATACGTTACGTTAAAAAAAACACATTTCCTATATTTCAGATGCCTGAACAGTTTTATCTTTGTTTTTCTATAAAAAAATTATTATTTATTTTTTGTCAGTTGTGCTAATAGATTTGGACCATTAGATAGAAATCTAAAAGTTGTAGTCGTTGTCTGAAAATATGCTATGTTTCATGCGTATGAAATATAACAAATCCCATAAAAAAACGAACTGTACAAAAGACGTATAGGGTGTTTGGTTTGATGAAGAAGGTGGTCCATCATCTTCTCACTCCTCACTTTTTCTATTTGGTTGATGAAATAGAATAGATTCATGCATCACCACCTCATTCCTCATAAGTCAATAATTAGTATATAAATAAAAAATAAGTTGGTTCCACCAAAATTCATACAACGAACTCATGATGCATCACTCACGAAGCATCGGCTTGATTCTAGGAATCAAACACTCCCGTAGTCACCGGAACTGGAACTGAAACTGAAACCTCCCTCTCCCTGCGTGTGCTGCGGTGCTGCCCGACGATATGATGCACCACCTAGCAGAGCGGTCAACGAGTCCTTCCAAGACCCAAGACTCAAGACTTCAAGAGTCAAGTCCTGAAACCCAGTCAACGCCGCCCAGATGCATGCGTGTGTCGCCAGCCATGCCCATGCGTAGTATAATTATTTCTCTTATGTGCTGTCTCCTCCGTTCTATATGTGAAACGAGTACTTTGGGCATATTTAGATCCCAAATATTTACAAGATTTTTCATCACATCGAATCTTTAAACGCATGCATAAAGTATTAAATGTAGGTAAAAAAATAACTAATTGCACAGTTTGTTTGTAAATGTCGAGATGAATCTTTTGAGTCTAGTTGGTCCATATTTAGACAAAGTTTGTCAAATAACAATGAAAGTGCTACAGGAACTTTACACCCAAAATTCCTCCAACTAAACACACCCTTTGTACTTTGGTTATAGATGAAAATTAATAAGATTCACACGTGTATGCATTAACCACAATAGCGTAACCAATTTACCACAATGTATTTCATGGACTTACCCAAAAAAATCAATTTGCTTCGTTATATTGATTTACCAAAAAGCATTTACAACAATGGCATGATCAAGTTACTATAAATAAGTCTCCTATTAGAGTTGGAAGTAACATACCAGAAAGAAAAGCGCCCATTTTACTTGTAGGTGCTCTTATATCTAATCCCGCACATATTGTTGCAACAGATGGAAATAAAAGAAATGGCTGCTTAATAAATATGTAAATTAGCATGGGTAAGAAATATAACTATAAATCAAATAACTGATATGAAAAAAATAATAAAAGAAGAAAAACATGAAACATTTAATTACATGGAAAATACCATCACCACAGTTCTAGGTATTCACCGGTATACTCACAACATTTCAATTGTTGATTTATAAGGAATTTCTAATTGTTGATTTATGGGGAATTTTAGATCTGTCGTATCTGTATCGTACTATAAAGATTTAGTAGTAAATTTGCATCCAAATTTATTTTGACCTTTCAAATGACATGCACGAAACCCCAAGACACAGGCTATAGAGGAGAAGAGAACCAAAAACCACAGGTGACAGGCCATCGTCAACGTGTCACTGAGCCATTTGCAGACACTGCAGAGGTGCTCATTGGGCGTGAATCCTCCCACAGGTAAGAATTTTAATGTTTGTCGTATATGTACCGTACTATAAAGATTTAGTAGTAAGTTTGCATCCTTTTGACCTTTCAAATAACATGCACGAAACCCCAAGACATAGGCGGTAAAGGAGAAGAGAACCAAAAACCACAGGTGACAAGCCACCGTCAACGTGTCACGCTGAGCCATTTGCAGACACCGCAGAGGTGCCACTGAGCATGAATCCTCCCGCATGTAAGAATTTTAATGTTTGTCGTATTTGTACCGTACTATAAAAATTTAGTAGTAAGTTTGCATCTAAATTTATTTTGACCTTTCAAATGACATGCACGAAACCCCAAGACAAAAACGATAAAGGAGAAGAGAACCAAAAACCACAGGTGACGGGCCACCGTCAACGTGTCACTAAGTCATTTGCAGACATCGTAGAGGTGCTCACTGAGCGTGAATCCTCCCGCAGGTAAGAATTTTAATATTAAGCTAAATACAGTATTTATTATATATAATATACTATAAAAATTTACCAAAACCGGGATAGCTCAATTTCATATAAAAATGAAGTGGAGTGACCGGTTTTTATTTGTTTGAGCGAGTTCATCCGGCAACCAGCAAAAATATTCTTCTTAACTAGGGATGACTCTATTGCAGAGACCTTCTTCTAGATTTGAGCGTACAGGTGATCACGAGGTTGGTGAACCTCTTTTTGATGACGAGAAAGAAGGTGCTGAAGGGATAGATGATCCGACACCACCTCCACCTGCTGTGCCGCTAGGATCGGCTTCTACTACTTCGACTCACGGCCCCAACCCCTCTTCTTCGACTACTTGGGGGGTCGTGGGATCCGCCATCTCGGGTTGTACCATTTGTACCCGAGGAGGCATCAGCTGCTGTTGAGGGGGAGGTTTCATCAGCTCGAGAGGCGCCACGACACGTTCAGCGCCAACACCCGACTCAACAGATGATCGGCAACATCGACGAACGTGTCACTCGGTCAAGGTCACAACAAATCTCTCACTTTTCTCATTCTGCATTTGTTGCTGATTTTGAACCCCGAGATGTTGGACATGCTTTATCTGATCCGGATTGGGTTAATGCCATGCATGAGGAGTTAGTGAATTTTGAGATAAATCGGGTTTGGGTTTTGGTTTCACCTCCTCCAGACTGTAATCCTATTGGGACAAAATGAGTTTTCAAAAACAAACAAGGAGAGGATGGCCATATTGTGAGAAACAAGGCCAGACTTGTAGCTCAGGGGTATAGTCAGAAGGAGGGGATAGACTATGAGGAGACTTCTGCTCCTGTAGCTCGTTTAGAGGCAATTAGGATGCTCTTCGCTTTTGCTGCATCCAAAGGGTTCAAACTTGTTCAAATGGATGTGAAGAGTGCCTTCCTAAACGGCTACATAGAAGAAGAGGTGTATGTGAAACAACCCCCCGGTTTTGAAAATCTCAAGTTTCCAAACCATGTTTTTAAACTTAACAAAGCTTTATATGGTTTGAAACAAGCCCCCAGAGCCTGGTATGATAGATTGAAAACCTTTTTGCTAGCTAAGGGTTTTAAAATGGGATGTGTTGATAAAACGCTCTTTCTCCTCAAGCAAGGCAATGACACTCTCTTGGTCCAGATTTACGTGGATGATATCATTTTCGGTGGTTCTTCTCACGCTTTGGTTGCCAAGTTTGCAGATCTTAAGAGCATGATGGGCGAGTTGACATTCTTCCTCGGGTTACAAATTAAGCAATCTCGAGAAGGGACGTTTGTGCACCAGGGCAAATACACCAAGGACATATTGAAGAAGTTCGATATGGGTGAGGCCAAGCCTCTTCCAACACCCATGTCAACCACGACGGCCCTGGATGCAGACGAGGATGGAGAAGCTGTAGACCAGAAGGAGTACCGAAGCATGATCGGGTCGCTGTTATACCTGACAGCGACACATCCGGACATTCAGTTCGCGGTGTGTCTTTGCGCGCGCTTTCAGGCGTCGCCGTGCACCTCTCACCGTCAAGCGGTCAAGCGCATTATGAGGTACCTTCGTTTCACTCCAAAGTTTGGGATTCGGTATTCTGCTTCTTTCACCCTCTCCCTTTGTGGTTATTCTGATGCCGATTTTGCTGGTTGCCGACTGGATCGCAAGTCCACTTCTAGGACTTGTCAGTTTTTGGGCTCTTCTTTTGTTTCTTAGTCTTCTCGCAAGCAGTCTAGTGTCGCCCAGTCTACCACAGAGGCTGAGTATGTTGCTGCGGCTAGCTGTTGTTCCCAGTTGCTTTGGATGATGGCCACTTTGTGTGATTTTGGTCTGAACTTTTATCGAGTTCCTTTGCTTTGTAACAGCACGAGTGCTATTAGCGTTGCTAAGAACCCCGTGCTGCATTCTAAGACCAAACACATTGATGTGCGCTTTCATTTTCTGTGAGACCATTTTGAGAAGGGTGATATCGACCTTCGCCATGTCGATACTCATCATCAGTTGGCAGATATTTTTTCCAAGCCTTTGGACCAATCAACCTTTGCTAGGTTGAGAGGTGAGCTTGGTGTGTGTTTCCCCTTTTAGATGGGGGAACATTTTGTCTATTGTATTATAGACTGACTCATTTTCTTTTACTTTGTTTTTGTTCTTGGTAGATTAGTCTTTGCATTTCATCATGCATCTTTGCATTTTCGAGCTTCATGGATATAATCTTTAGAATGTGACTATACTCTGTTTAGTGTATGTTCCGATGATACATAATGATGCTTGTAGCTTAGGCTCTTTTTGATCACTGATACATGTTGTGAGCTGAGCTATTTTATGAATGGTGAATATGCTTAATGAACTTAGAATTTGAAATTGTTCACCATTGAGATTGGCAACTAGCATGTGTAGAATGTGTTGAGATCACTTGTGCTTTTCATATATGCTAGGTTGCTATGTCTCTAGTTCTGAGTCATTCACTTGCTTGTATGTTCATACTCTATTTTAAAATTGAACCAAGTTTAAGTGAATTGAAAAGATCGAGATGAGATTGCTTGTCAGCACATCACGGTATCGAGACTGTTTCTCATTGCACATTGAGTTAAACTTGAGCCTGTAACACCTCTGGTGTTTAATAAGTAATTAACCTGACATGTCATCATCATTAGTCTTTAATCATTCTTGCCATGCATTTAAGTTTGCTTAATTTTTGTGTAGATCTTGTTCAGTTAAGTGTTTTGATGCTGTGTTATGAGGACCAAAATTCAAAAATCAAAATAAAATTTAAATTCCTTTTGAAAAACCCCAAATTTCCAAACTCTAGTTTTACCCCTTTTTCTAATTCAAAAGTTGTTCAAAATTTGAAGTTGGTCCTTTTAGCAAAGTTGTAGATCTCAAATTCTAAACAACTTTGGTGTTTGAGTTTTCTTTGTGCAGTTCAAAGTTTAGGAGTAATTTTCAAGGTTTCAAAAGAAGAATAGGTTTTCACTGTGCATAGCTGGAGGACCCCTACCTCATCCTCACCCGGCCCCTACCGTCCTTTTGCCCGGACCCCCACCGTCCTTTTGCCCGGACCCCCACCATCCTTTTGCCCGGACCCCCACCGTCCTTTTGCTCGGACCCCCACCGTCCTTTTGCCCGGACCCCCACCGTCCTTTTGCCCGGACCCCCACCGTCCTCTTGCCCGGACCCCCACCGTCCTCTTCGCCCGGACCCCCACCGTCCTTCGCCCGGACCCCGGCATCACCCCGCGCCTATAAAAGCCACCAAGCTCCCCATTGCCACCACCAACACTTCCTCGCCAACCCAAGCCATCAGGCAGCCCCAGCGCCCGCCAAGGCCGCCACTGCCTTCGCCTTGAGCTTCTCCACCTTCCCAAGCCACCAATTTCACCCCTCCGTCCTTTCCTTCGCCGACGCAGCGACTCCTCTCCAACTCCGGCGAATCGCTCGAGCCTCACCCTCGAGCCAACCTTCGAGCCAACCCTCGAACCGCACACCCTCGAGCGTCCCCTCGAGCCACATCCCTCGAGCCGCATCTCTCGAACATGCCAAGGCCAGCCTCGAGCCTCACCCTCGAGCGTCTCCTCGAGCCTCACCCTCGAGCACGCCTGCGAACCGCGCCCCCTCGAAGCAGCCGAGCCCCACCCTCAGCCTCGGGCGAATCGCAGCCACCCTCGGACTGAGCCTCGAGCACGCCGAGGCTACCCTCGAGAGGTTAGCCGAGCCTTCGCCGAGGCCTCGCCACCATCGAGCTCCCGCCTCCGACCCTTGCACCGCCTCGCCGAGCCTCGTTTCCAACTCCTGGTGAGCCCGCGAAGCTATCCCCACCCTCTGCCTTCCCAGCCGAGACCTCGAGCGACCGGTCCGCTGTCCGCCTTACAGGCAAGCGCGCCGAGCCTCGAGAGAAGCACAGTTTTCCTTTTCTTTTAAAAATATGAATAGTGTTTTATTTTCTTCTTTTTGTGAGGTTTAATCTGTTGTTCTAAAAATCTTGAGATAAATGTTGTGTGTTCCTTGCTCTGTGTAGTATTTTAGAAAAATAAGAAACTCTACTTTTCTGCAAAGTTTAAAATATGAAAAATCCTCCTTTTAATTAATAAATGGATAGTTTTAGGTTTTTAGTAAAACATGTATAGCTCCAAAGGTCATGAAATTTGTTTTGTCATCTATTTACACCATGATGAACCTATGAGATTAATTTGGTAAATTTTGGGACAACTGTATAAAATGATCTTTTAAAATAAATTAGGAAAAACAGAAAAGTAATCATGGTGTGACCTTTTGGATTGTTTGCTGTTCATAGACCCCACCCCTCTGGTCTATGATGATTGTGATGCCTTGCAATGTTTTGTAAATAATGCTTAATAAGTTTGTTTAATCTTGCTTAAAAAGATAAAGATAATTAATCTTTATGTCTATCCTAGAAGTTACTCACATGTTAGAAAGTTGTACTCTAGAATCAGTAGTCTTGTCCTGCACCTTAGCATGCATTCCATGGCATCATGTTAAAGCATACATCATTTATCCACGTGTAGTATCCAAGAGTGTTGAAGTCGTGTTGATCAAGCTCTGGTGTTCACCTTTGTCGAACGAGCCTCGGAGGAGGGTTCTTGTTGGACAGGCTTCGTCGAAAAAGACTTAACTTCCAGCAGCAAACGAACTAACTTGTGTCAATCTTTCTTGGATCTTATCTTCCCTGCAACGAAGGCAAGCCCCGGTGCATTTAACCCTTCCTTGGTTTTATAAAATGTTTTCCTTAAATGCTTTTGAGTTAAACTACTGCATTAGGTTATAGGAGTTGTGTGATGACCTATTACCTGCATTATTTACCTCCACCAGAAGATCCACCAGCCCTGCTTTAAAACTATTTGCAAAATGCTTAGTGATGCTATACTATAGATTTGCAATAAAATGCCATTTTCAAAAGTGTGATCACTGAAAGAATCTTTATGGGAATTTGGCTTTACTTCTCGTTCGATGACTGCTTGCCTAGCTAGCATGTGGTCATTGTCGAGAAGAGGTTGTCCGCGCGTACGGTGCCGTCATGTTGTAGTCCGGGACTCAACAGTTGACACCGACCGGGATAGGGTTGAAAAACTGACAGGACTATTACGCTTGGGTGAGATATGACCAAGGTATAGTTCTGGCTGGAAAATTAGGGACCATCCGTATGGGGGCCTGCTGGCCAAGACTTGCAACTATTCACATACTACGGAAAGCTCTGGCTCCGAGGAATCCTTTATTGGACCGACAACCGCGCACTGGGAGTGGAGAGATGGCGGAAGTAGCATGTACCCACGTGGTCGTCGTACCTGGATAGGAGTGGTGTACTGTACTTCCGAGTGGCGTAGGACCGGGCCCAATCTTGGAGGAATCGTGGTAGACGAGTTGGCATATGCAAGCTTGGGTGCTACATATGCAGTGTGGATAGGGATCCTCAGCTGAGTATTATTTATCCGGATTAACGTTGCTCCTCGGTTATGGAGACTTGGTCACTGACTGTCAACGGAGAGTGGTTCTCAACTAGGTATGTTTTGAAATGTAAAATGAATCATGGACAATGAAGAATTGAGAAATGCTTGAATCTTTCCAAAATAAAACAAGGTTTACAAAATGCTTTTTCTGCAAAATACTTAAGCCTTACCTTGACTACCCTAAGCCTTTCATTCCTGAGTCTTCTCCCTTTTTCTTTAGTCGGGTAAGTCTTGTTGAGTACCCCAGTACTCAGGGTTTGTTAATCCCCTGTTGCAGGTTTCTATTAGGTGGTGTTGATCATGATCATGTCAGTGGGCTTGACGTGATCTGGTTGTTCCTCTTCTCCAACTTAGGTACTCCGCCTAAGTGTGGTTCTGTCATACTACTCTACTTCCGCAATACCAGTTATTTTTATGTAAAAAGTAACATCTTCATAATTTGTAAAGTTTATCTATCTTGCTTCCGCACTCCGATGGTATTTTGTATCAACTGTTGTAACGTTGTAATTATTCCAACCTTCATGATGATGGTCCTGTGGCTCGTGAGTAATTCGGGGTCCTCTCGGGGACACCCGACGGATCTTTCCAGTAACGTGTTTCATTTGCACAGTCATTGGGCTCCCTATGACGATGACGTGTGCAAGTGGGCCACATTATTGGGCGGTTCCGTCACAGAATGGTATCGGAGCAGGATTGTCATCAAGGGAAGACTGGTTACAACATTACTTTTGAAAAACTTCAAAATGGTTTCTTAATCTAAAAGTTTTTTTTTGAAGTAACAAATTAAAAATGATCCTTCCCTAAGTTTCTTGCTTTGCTGGAAGACTTCGTGAAGACTATACTAGTGATTCCGACAGAAGGTACCAAGTCAGTGAAGCTAGTATATAAAGTATAGCCCTATATCTAACTAACAGGTGGAGACAGAGATCTCCTGTCAGTGAGAGGTCGTATAGGACGAGCATGCATCAGATCATGCATAATAATAAAATGTGCTTCTTCTCTAAATTCTAAAAGCAGCTATGATCCCCGATAGTTGATCGTCCCTAGATTCTGTTGCTCTTGCTACTTTCATTCCATAAGTTCCTAATCCTTGGGAATTTTTGGATATCTTTCATACACTCTACCACATAAAGTCAGAATCATGGTAAAGTCCTTGGTTCTTCTGGAAAGCGCGTGTCATGCCTTGAATTGGCATGTGCTGGTTGCTTGGTGTCGTGAAAACGACGAATGGTGGTTGAAAGTTATTGAAATTGTGTTCTTTGAAAGGACCCTGATCTATGGACCGGATAAAAGCGTGGGAACCTGAAGTCGCCTATGGATGGCCACCATAGAGCGTTACGGCCAGGTGCTCGCTAATATCCAGGCCTATAGTCATAATTCCTTCTAGTCCACTATGAAAGTGCTTTCATTTCTGAATGCCCGAAAGGGAGTTCAAAGCCACTTTCCTTGTAGTTATAACCAACCTTTGTTTCTGGTTATAATTTCCTTCTTATTGAAATGAGGGATATAGAAGTTGTGCTCTATTATGGTGCCATGATTGGCGACCACGGTGCCGCGACGGAACCCCAAGAATCCTGTGTGCCGGATTGCACAAGTTTCCATTGGGTGCGCGCAGGTATCGAGGTCTACAGTTATGATCCATTATAACCCACAGCTAATGTACGCTCTCTCTTGGTTCTTGATAATTTTTCTTGCTCCACTCAAATGTCTTCTACCTTGCTACTTGCAACCGCGTTCTGATTCCAGTTGTAATCCCAACCGCAACCCAGTTGCCTTGTGAACTCCTTGCAAGAAACAAGTGTGACACATTTCCTTTTTCATTACTCAACCCCAGCCTTTAAGCACTTCTTAAATCTCGGGACGAGATTTCTTTTAGGGGGGAAGGCTGTAACACCTCTGGTGTTTAATAAGTAATTAACCTGACATGTCATCATCATTAGTCTTTAATCATTCTTGCCATGCATTTAAGTTTGCTTAATTTTTGTGTAGATCTTGTTCAGTTAAGTGTTTTGATGCTGTGTTATGAGGACCAAAATTCAAAAATCAAAATAAAATTTAAATTCCTTTTGAAAAACCCCAAATTTCCAAACTCTAGTTTTACCCCTTTTTCTAATTCAAAAGTTGTTCAAAATTTGAAGTTGGTCCTTTTAGCAAAGTTGTAGATCTCAAATTCTAAACAACTTTGGTGTTTGAGTTTTCTTTGTGCAGTTCAAAGTTTAGGAGTAATTTTCAAGGTTTCAAAAGAAGAATAGGTTTTCACTGTGCATAGCTGGAGGACCCCTACCTCATCCTCACCCGGCCCCTACCGTCCTTTTGCCCGGACCCCCACCGTCCTTTTGCCCGGACCCCCACCATCCTTTTGCCCGGACCCCCACCGTCCTTTTGCTCGGACCCCCACCGTCCTTTTGCCCGGACCCCCACCGTCCTTTTGCCCGGACCCCCACCGTCCTCTTGCCCGGACCCCCACCGTCCTCTTCGCCCGGACCCCCACCGTCCTTCGCCGGGACCCCGGCATCACCCCGCGCCTATAAAAGCCACCAAGCTCCCCATTGCCACCACCAACACTTCCTCGCCAACCCAAGCCATCAGGCAGCCCCAGCGCCCGCCAAGGCCGCCACTGCCTTCGCCTTGAGCTTCTCCACCTTCCTAAGCCACCAATTTCACCCCTCCGTCCTTTCCTTCGCCGACGCAGCGACTCCCCTCCAACTCCGGCGAATCGCTCGAGCCTCACCCTCGAGCCAACCTTCGAGCCAACCCTCGAACCGCACACCCTCGAGCGTCCCCTCGAGCCACATCCCTCGAGCCGCATCTCTCGAACATGCCAAGGCCAGCCTCGAGCCTCACCCTCGAGCGTCTCCTCGAGCCTCACCCTCGAGCACGCCTGCGAACCGCGCCCCCTCGAAGCAGCCGAGCCCCACCCTCAGCCTCGGGCGAATCGCAGCCACCCTCGGACTGAGCCTCGAGCACGCCGAGGCTACCCTCGAGAGGTTAGCCGAGCCTCCGCCGAGGCCTCGCCACCATCGAGCTCCCGCCTCCGACCCTTGCACCGCCTCGCCGAGCCTCGTTTCCAACTCCTGGTGAGCCCGCGAAGCTATCCCCACCCTCTGCCTTCCCAGCCGAGACCTCGAGCGACCGGTCCGCTGTCCGCCTTACAGGCAAGCGCGCCGAGCCTCGAGAGAAGCACAGTTTTCCTTTTCTTTTAAAAATATGAATAGTGTTTTATTTTCTTCTTTTTGTGAGGTTTAATCTGTTGTTCTAAAAATCTTGAGATAAATGTTGTGTGTTCCTTGCTCTGTGTAGTATTTTAGAAAAATAAGAAACTCTACTTTTCTGCAAAGTTTAAAATATGAAAAATCCTCCTTTTAATTAATAAATGGATAGTTTTAGGTTTTTAGTAAAACATGTATAGCTCCAAAGGTCATGAAATTTGTTTTGTCATCTATTTACACCATGATGAACCTATGAGATTAATTTGGTAAATTTTGGGACAACTGTATAAAATGATCTTTTAAAATAAATTAGGAAAAACAGAAAAGTAATCATGGTGTGACCTTTTGGATTGTTTGCTGTTCATAGACCCCACCCCTCTGGTCTATGATGATTGTGATGCCTTGCAATGTTTTGTAAATAATGCTTAATAAGTTTGTTTAATCTTGCTTAAAAAGATAAAGATAATTAATCTTTATGTCTATCCTAGAAGTTACTCACATGTTAGAAAGTTGTACTCTAGAATCAGTAGTCTTGTCCTGCACCTTAGCATGCATTCCATGGCATCATGTTAAAGCATACATCATTTATCCACGTGTAGTATCCAAGAGTGTTGAAGTCGTGTTGATCAAGCTCTGGTGTTCACCTTTGTCGAACGAGCCTCGGAGGAGGGTTCTTGTTGGACAGGCTTCGTCGAAAAAGACTTAACTTCCAGCAGCAAACGAACTAACTTGTGTCAATCTTTCTTGGATCTTATCTTCCCTGCAACGAAGGCAAGCCCCGGTGCATTTAACCCTTCCTTGGTTTTATAAAATGTTTTCCTTAAATGCTTTTGAGTTAAACTACTGCATTAGGTTATAGGAGTTGTGTGATGACCTATTACCTGCATTATTTACCTCCACCAGAAGATCCACCAGCCCTGCTTTAAAACTATTTGCAAAATGCTTAGTGATGCTATACTATAGATTTGCAATAAAATGCCATTTTCAAAAGTGTGATCACTGAAAGAATCTTTATGGGAATTTGGCTTTACTTCTCGTTCGATGACTGCTTGCCTAGCTAGCATGTGGTCATTGTCGAGAAGAGGTTGTCCGCGCGTACGGTGCCGTCATGTTGTAGTCCGGGACTCAACAGTTGACACCGACCGGGATAGGGTTGAAAAACTGACAGGACTATTACGCTTGGGTGAGATATGACCAAGGTATAGTTCTGGCTGGAAAATTAGGGACCATCCGTATGGGGGCCTGCTGGCCAAGACTTGCAACTATTCACATACTACGGAAAGCTCTGGCTCCGAGGAATCCTTTATTGGACCGACAACCGCGCACTGGGAGTGGAGAGATGGCGGAAGTAGCATGTACCCACGTGGTCGTCGTACCTGGATAGGAGTGGTGTACTGTACTTCCGAGTGGCGTAGGACCGGGCCCAATCTTGGAGGAATCGTGGTAGACGAGTTGGCATATGCAAGCTTGGGTGCTACATATGCAGTGTGGATAGGGATCCTCAGCTGAGTATTATTTATCCGGATTAACGTTGCTCCTCGGTTATGGAGACTTGGTCACTGACTGTCAACGGAGAGTGGTTCTCAACTAGGTATGTTTTGAAATGTAAAATGAATCATGGACAATGAAGAATTGAGAAATGCTTGAATCTTTCCAAAATAAAACAAGGTTTACAAAATGCTTTTTCTGCAAAATACTTAAGCCTTACCTTGACTACCCTAAGCCTTTCATTCCTGAGTCTTCTCCCTTTTTCTTTAGTCGGGTAAGTCTTGTTGAGTACCCCAGTACTCAGGGTTTGTTAATCCCCTGTTGCAGGTTTCTATTAGGTGGTGTTGATCATGATCATGTCAGTGGGCTTGACGTGATCTGGTTGTTCCTCTTCTCCAACTTAGGTACTCCGCCTAAGTGTGGTTCTGTCATACTACTCTACTTCCGCAATACCAGTTATTTTTATGTAAAAAGTAACATCTTCATAATTTGTAAAGTTTATCTATCTTGCTTCCGCACTCCGATGGTATTTTGTATCAACTGTTGTAACGTTGTAATTATTCCAACCTTCATGATGATGGTCCTGTGGCTCGTGAGTAATTCGGGGTCCTCTCGGGGACACCCGACGGATCTTTCCAGTAACGTGTTTCATTTGCACAGTCATTGGGCTCCCTATGACGATGACGTGTGCAAGTGGGCCACATTATTGGGCGGTTCCGTCACAGAGCCGTGTAGTGTAAGACCGAAACTGTTGCTTTAAGCTTCTGATTGCTTCTGCATAGGCTTAGCTCGGTTGAAAAGTTAGGCAATGACAAGTTTTCAACCTCTCGCAATGACATGCTAAAATTTGAACTTGTATATTTTCACCGCTGCAACTCCGATAAAATTTGAAAACACAAGTCTGTGCTTCATTCTATAGCATGATGATTGAACCTTGCTAGGGGTAGTTCACCTTGTATACATGTTTAGCACTTGTTTGACTTCCTGTCTATACCTGCTTGGTGCTATTTCGATGGTGAAACCTTTTTTCTGAATGGTTAAAACTGCTCACATTGCTCATATGTTCATATTTCGTATTTACTGATCAGTTTGAGCCTTTCTGGCGTTGATGCTTATTGTTGAGTTGTCGGATCAGCACTCTTTAGAGCATCTTTTCATTCTATCGACTATATTTCTGAAGCTCCTAACTTGCATTTTTGACTCATGCATTTAAAGGGGAGAAATCTACTTGATAGTGCATTATCAACTAAGGGGGAGAATTTTTGACAAATCATATTGATCTTAGTTGTATGCACTACCGAAGGGGAGTTTATGTCTAGGGGGAGTTTAGCTTTGAAACTTTTTCCCAATTGGTTCGGAGCTTTTCTGCTAGTTGTGTTGAGCCTCTGCTTTTCTGCTAGTTGTGTTGAGCCTCTGTGCCTCTATCTTGAGGGACTAGCAGTTTTGCTATCTGATGTGCTTTTCAAATTGATTTTGGTTCAATCGGTATCAAGCTTTCTTGTCTTTTAATTGGTATCGAGCTCTCTTGTCTTTTCAGTTGGTATCGAACTTTCCTGCTAGTGGTGTTGAGCCCGTTTTGCCTCTTCTTGAGGGCTAGTTTTTCAATTGATGATTGAGCTTTCTCAAAATTTCAATTGGTATCAAGTTTTCTTGCTAGCGGTGTTGAGCCTATTCTACCTCTTCTTGAGGGCTAGCTTTGATGTGCTTGGTTGCGTCGAGCCGTTGCCCATGTCTTTGGGAACCAAGTTGTTTTGCTCTTCCACTTGACCTTCATTCGGCTTTGTTTTGCTTCTGAGTCATTTGGACGAGTTCTCTACTTCTCCTTCTTCTACCTTCATATGATTTGTGTTGGTAGTTGACAATGCACTCATCAAGGGGGAGATTGCGGATACATGGGTGTATGCCGGATCTTGAGTGATGAGTGATTGTCAACTGGTTTGATCCGCATGTTCCTTGGCTTGTGTTGTGCAGGTGTCGAGCACGGATACAATGGTCGAAGGCAAGGTGAAGGTCAAGTAGAGACGTGCCGTGCTGATGGACCCGGAGCGGTGAAGGGCGGACGTGAGGCTTGGACTGAGGGACCGGTGGCCTGAGGATCAGCTGTGGTGGCTAACAGCCTAGGACAGCGACGAGCGGAGACTTGCAGGGCACGGTGTGGCTCGGGTCGAGGACCTGAGGACACGTGTCGGTGGACGGGGTGCACGGGCGGTGCATCCCCTCTACGGCGTCGGTTTGGTGGTTGAGCCACAGAAAAACCACCGATGGACGGTTTCCAGGTTTGGGCCACAAAACCTGGGTGCTGCGGGTTTCCGAGTTTGGGCCTCAAAACTCGGGCTGAGGACGGTTTCCAGGTTTGGGCCTCAAAACCTGGGCGCGGGCAGGTTTCTGAGTTTGGGCCACAAAACTCAGGCGATGGACAGTAGGTTTCCCGATTTCGGCCTCAAAACCGGGGGAGGACTTGAAGGCTGGTTTCCCGGTTTCGGCCTCAAAACCGGGGGCGAGGTCCGTGAAAAGGACGAGTAGGGCGGTGGCGACACGTGGCGGCAATCGGTGAGGTCACGTCGAGGCGAAGCTACCAGTTATGCGGGCATGGCCGTCGGATCACCATCTACTTCGAGTTGGTCCAGAATAACCTTAGGGTTTAGCTGGTTCGCTCTGTGTATAATTAGGGGTAGAGTGGGAATAAGGATTAGGATAAGTAGAGGGAGACGCCCAGCTCCCAAACTATCTCAGCCATTTGCTATTTTTACCTAGGGTTTCCTGCTCTCCCACATCCCTGCGGTAGCAACTGAGATCCGCAGAGACGGCTAATCATACCTCTGTGTTCCCGTGATTTTGAGGAAGTGAGACCGTAATCTCACCATTGTCTCGTGTGGTAGCCACACGGTTGCAATTCGTGGTTGTGATTTGCGTTTTGAACTTGTTCTTCGCGGTTTGTTTTTCTCCACGAATTTCCCGTTGGTCGATCTCACTCCTCGCTGCATCTTTCTCGAATCCATTTGAAACAACTTGTTCTTTGTTGTGAGGGAATCATTTCCATCGAAGGAATTCAACCCAAACCTCACGAACAAGTAGATCGATCGGTTTTTCGTTTTGGATCGGTTTTCTCCTCTTTTGCCCCGAATTCTTCCAATTCACCGATTTGGAGTTAGGTTCGAGTCATGATCTCTTAGGAGTAGCTCACTAACCTCCTTGGGACTCCTCGTACCAAGTCTAAGGCTTTGAGCTTTTGATTCGGAGGAGATCGGGTTGAATCCGCGGAAGAACTGTGCTGTTTCGGGGGCATCGTACGCTGAGCACGAGGGCATCAGACGTTGTGTTCATCACATCGGACGCGTCGTTGCCACGTGTCAGAGTCTGTGCTTTTAAAGAGGCATCGGATGCTGACATCGGACGCTACAGTGCAGCGTCCGATGGTCATGCAGTGAGTTTTTGGAAACGCTCTTTTTGCATCGAACGCAACAGGTGTGTTGGCATCGGACGCTCTGTTGTCATCGGACGCTCCGAGGCCTTAGCATCGGACGTTGAATTGTCACTATAGCAGCATCCGATGGCTACACAGTAAGGTTTTGTTTCGGCCTGATTTGCATCGGACGCGTCCGCAGGATCACATCGGACGCAGGCCAGCGTCCGATGCTCTGAATTCTGCGTTGTTTCGTCTGCAGTTTGTTCTCTCGACTTCGGATTTAGCTGTGGGCTTTTGTGTTGGATTCCTGGCCTCCGTGCGTTACAGAAATTGGGCTTCCCGCTTTGAAAAATAGCCTGAATCCCCCTTGCGTTGCTCGGGGAAGGTTGAGGTTACCCAAAGTCCATCCTGTCACTAGTTGACTTGCGTGAACTCGGGCAAAGGGAGCTTTTGTGGTGTCCCGCTGTGTTTCTAGGGAACATCCACTCATTCTCTTGGGTCGTGGACATCACGCGCATCGGTTTTGCTCTTAGGGTTGATTTTCTGGGACAGAGGTCTAAACATTTCGAAAGAAATTTTAAGGCTCACATTCACCCTCCTCTGGTCGCCTTTGTATAGCACTTTCGGTCCTTCAATGGATAAATGGATAGAATAGCTTCATCCTACCTCACCCGTCCAAGCAAACCCATCCTAAACAAAAACAACCATGTACTCTGTATAATGGATCTTGCGAAACAGTTGGATCGAAGCGACTAGAAAAATTTTATAAATGTATAGTTAATGGTCAGGATGCGCGATTTATAATCAAATTTAATTAAATTGAAAAGCATCCATTTCCGAATAAACCATTAGCTGTCGGCACCGATCGATGTGCTTTGCAACCCATCCACCGGCCGCCCGACCGACCGACCGCATTCCATTTCCATCAGCACGGGCACGAGCGCATGAGCAGCGGCTGTCTGCCCTTTCAAGCATACGTACTGCATTACCACACTGACGAAGGATTATTAAGAAATAACAAGTGAAGATCTGCCCTGCCAAGCTGTCAGAGTTGTTTGTATTTTGCCCGTGGTCACTATCAGCAGGCTCATTTAATCTGCAGCCATCTGTATCGATCGCCGGCCGATCACACGGTGTGTGTGTTCGTGGAAACCAGAAACAAAGCTGCATGTTACAATTCATTCCGTTAAATGTCTACGATAGTATCTTCGTTGATCAGCACAATCTCATTTCAAAGTTGAAATAGTATCTTCGATGATGCCTTTCCTGATGACTTCCTCCTTAGCTTGCCGCAAAACCGCTTCGTCCGTTGACAGACGAGACGACACCACACACCACGCCACACTCGGAAGCTTTTCAACACGACAACACCGGGCGGTGTGAACGGCCGGAGATTCGGGCCTTCCGTTTCAAAGTTGAAATAGTATGAACATCTTGTTATTATTCAAACACCTGTGCGGTGATGCACGTAACTAAAACCTGAAAATACGTTTTTAAAAAAAAATAGCACATGTACGTACTACGTACTAGTACTAGCTACACAGCTTGTTCACGTACGACGGCACTTGTACTTAACTTACCGTGCAACTCACATACATACGTACAGCAACGAAAATATTATTGATCCCAACCATACGCCGTGTATGTATGTACCGGTGGGTGGCTCCTCACGCCGCGTGCTCCATCATGGCCCTGAACTCGTGGAAGCTGATCCGGCCGTCGGCGTCGGCGTCGTGCGCGGCGATCATCCTGGCGCAGCAGCCGTGCTGGGCGTCGGGCGGCAGCATCCCGAGGCGGCGCAGCACGTTCCAGAGCTCGCCGGCGCCCACGAAGCCGTCCTCGTCGCGGTCGAACACGTAGAAGGCCTCGCGCAGCTCGTGCTCCGTCGCCTCCTTGCGCTCCAGCAGATCCTCCACCGCCGCCATCGCCGCGCACCCGCCGCACGCCGCCCTGCTGCTGCTGCTAGGATCCTCGTCCGAGGACTCCATCAGCATGCCGTCGTCGTCGTCGTCCAGGCGCAGGCTCGCCGTCACGGCCGCCACGACGTCCGGCCACGACGACGCCGCGCACCGCTCGCAATGCCGGCTGTTCCGCCTCCGCCGCGTCGTCGGAGGAGGCGCCACGTCCAAGCCATCGCCGCGGCCGGACAGGAGGCGCACGAGGACCGCCCGCGACGCGGAGCACACGCCCCTGCTCGCGGCCGTGGCCACGTTGCCCGCGACAGGAGGCAGCAGAGGCTGGAGCGCCGCCAGCATGATCAGGAAAGATGACACCGACACGATGAGGCAGCCGTGGACGAGGAGGTCCAGCACCGTGGCCTCCAACATGCTCGATCGATCTGCAAGCTCTGTCGCTGTGGAACAAACGAGACGAAGAAATTATTGTCCAGCTACGTACACTCCTTAGTCCTTAGTATTAATAAAATAAAAACTGGCTTATTTATATAGCCCCTGTGTTGTGTGCTGTGTGGTTCGGACGGCATGCATCTGCGACGCATATATACACTGCAGCAGGCCGGGAGACGCTGGACGAGCTAGGTGGAGCTGGTGCTGGGCATATGGGCGGCAAACGTAGAGCAAGTTCTCGGCAAATCCACGAGTCCCCGACGAATGTATGCAAACTCGTAGAGCGAGCTTTGTTGCTTTGCGCCTTTTTTTTATTTACTCTGCCTACCGTCGTCTTCTTTCTTGTTTGTAACAATCTGTTGACCCATGTACGTACTGGTCACACATTTCGACTGCGAGATCCGTCTGTAAGGATTAATTGTTCGGCGCCTGGCCTTTAATTACCGCCGGAATTGAATGTCTGGTGTACGCGTTTCATCGATCTGTGCTCAATGCGTAGGGAGCATCGACGGCTGTGATGAGCCGACGGACGACGCGTCTGGTATTGACTAAAGGGTGTGGGTGTGGGTGTGGGTGTGGGTTCAGTTTCAGAGTCCTGCCAGCCCACCTTCTTGCCGGCCGACGCCGACCTGGTCAGTCGCCACATCCACATATACTGACTCCTCAGAGGTTAAGTCGTTAGCGTAGGTGTCGTCGGACAGTGTAATCTCTCCCTAAAGAATTACCGACACGGCCGTTTCTTTAGACGACCTGCTCCGTCAACCATACCAATGAAAATTATTACTTATTTATTTACTACTGTACTGTAGTGTGCTACAAGCTGGAGAGAAATTTCTACTGCGGTTACGAAAAGGAAACGCGAGAATCGATGGGCGAAGGAAAGCACGGAGCTGTTTGCGACGCCAGCCAACTTCTTCAACTTGGGATTGGGATGCGGCGGCAGTCACTATGAAATGAACCCAGGAGTCAGGAGTCAGGACGGACGATGCAGCATGCAGGGGGCGGGGGAGACAACAAGCAGCAGCAGCTCATGCCCGTTGCCCGCCGGATCATCCATCCCTTCCCAGTTTCCCACTTTCCCAGTGGGCGTCAAGACTGGGCAGGCCAGTCCACGACGGGTCTCGCTCGTCTCCGTGAAGACTGAGAAGTGAGAAGACCCACGCTGCCTGGTGCCACAGGGCTCTGCATTGGTGATGCAACTGCAACCGCAATTGCAACTTGCCAGAATAGGAGCTGGAGTGGAGTGGACGCGCGCAAGTACGTAGACAAAGAAAATGTACGCACAACCGATAGGTGATTTTTCTGGAATGACTTGGAATCCAAGCGTCGTTGGCGAATCCTTGTGTCGTTTTCGTTATCCACTGGCAGAGGAAATTGTCAGGTAACTCTCTCCGATTCCCTAGGAAGTTGGACGGATCGAGTCGCCGTTTACTAGTACCCTACATCTACGGCCACGTTCAGTTACAACGGTCACGGAATTGCTGTCTTTATAATACTCCGTTAGTACTTCCGTCCAATTTAATGAAGTGAGAGGGTGTTGCCGTCGTCTCGTGAAGAGACGGCCACGGCTCGTGCTCCGAAGACAAACGCATCCGTAGTAGCCCACTGTATGATCCGCTGCGAGTCTTGACGGTATTCTTTGATCTGCTGCGTACTGGTGCTTGCGTTCCTATCCCTCCTACGCATCTCACAATTGCTCTGGCAGCTAGCAGGCAAGCACTGCATGTGGCATAGGAGATGATGACCACGGCGCCAAAACTATTAGCCTGATCTGAGTATTTATATATATATATATATATATATATCTTATTATATAATCGAATCAATATGTTTAGAAAAAATCTTTTCCATTCAACACTAATACGTATGTTATATTTGATTTATGAGATATATTATGTTATGTTATGTTTTATATATAATATATGATTTACTTGAAGGATTTATTTTGTACCAATTAGCAACACAATAGTGTATAGAAATAGTATTCACGATTGATCATAGTTATTTACAAGTATTAAATAATATGTAGACAGTTAAACAGACAGCGGCTATCTCTGGGTTGTACGAGCTGTCTGTTTAGCTGTCTGTGTTGGAAATTCCAAAAACTCACAGACAATCACTGTCTTTCTGTTGTACATGTCCTCCCAAAAATTTTACACAGTACTCGTCACATCGAATTTTTAGACATACTTTTAGTCTGTTCATATCGAGACGAATCTTTTGAGCCTAGTTAGTTCATATTTGGATAAAGTTTGTCAAATAACAGCGAAAGTGCTACAAGAATTTTTTTCCCAAAAATTTCGCGAACTAAACGAGGCCTACATCTATAAGTCGCTACCGCTTGAGCTGGATAAATGGGTACGGACTTGACTGATGATGATAAAAGAAGAAAGGAAACACAGAGCGAATCCACGAGACTTGCGAATCGGTGGAATCACGAAGCAGAGCAATTCGTGACGCCAAGTTACCACCGCATGCATTGTGCTTGTGCCTCCGACTCCGGGCTTGGCAAATGGACACTGCCTGGGCTGCTTGCATTGCACTTGGCAAATGGACACTGCCGGGGATGAAACTGCAGCTGCAACTATTGGGATTTGACCATTTGGGAGGAATAGACGACGCGTAAGGGCAGCCATAATGATTGACTCTTAAGTTAGCTCTAAGCATTATTTTCATATTTCAACACGAGACAAGAAAAAAAAAGAACTAGCACTTGAGTAAGAGCTAGGTTCATACATACATTCCAAAATGATGTGAGAGTATCATATGAGTCTAACCATATTATAAACTATTGCTAAGAACTAGAATTATTGAAGAAATTAGTTTAAAGTTAGTAGGTGACTTGTAACGTTGCGGGTGACCTGGCGGCAGTCCCAGTCTCCGAGAGCATCAGCGACCCCGATTGACTCCGAGCCGAGGCGTCCCAAACGTTAGCCCTTGTCAAGGCGTTTCAGGCTCAGCTTGCCTAGTTGCAGAGCAGCGAGGAGCGACCAAAGCAAACCAGCCGTCAGAACAAAAGCCATACCATTACCATACATTCTCGTGTAGGAAAAAAGTAGTCAGAAATCAGAACACAAACACCAGCACCGCCATGCTTCAAGCTTCAACACATCCTCGTACACTTGGAACGGCATACCCAAATCGGCATAAAATCCAAAAAAAAGACGAAACTTGCATTACCACATGATCACACCATCAAAATAAACAGCAAGCGGGATTCTTGCTCAGGCAAGTAGCTCCAAGGAACTGATAAGCATGGCAGCAACCTGACTGGTCCAGGCCACCTACCATGGCAAATGCTGTTTCGGCGATCTCCTTAGATCAAAGTACCAACACGAATGCACTTGGACCTGGCTGCATCAGACACCAATTTCATGTTTTTTAAAATTTCAAAAAAAAAATATTGATGAACGAGAAGACGGTGCAATAAAAGGAACCCAAAAAAGAAAAAACACAGCAATAAGATACCAGATATCCTCAAGGGTGACATTCAGGACCATATGAGGCAGCACCTGCAATGCTCCTTCCATTCACTCCACAATGCAATGGAGTGTGGAACGAGAACCGCTGGACAGTATTTGCCTTCACAGAAATTATCCAGCCATCTTCTAAGGAGTTTCTCATAGACAGTTAAAATATAAGACGCAATGTCACTGCATGCATACTGCCAAACAGCTAGTGGAGGAGTTGCCTTACATTGGCCATACTGTCGACCAAACTGGCGTCCACGTGCACGTCTAAGTCTTCCGGAGATGATAAGCACGCTAGAGGATAACATTTATTTGAGGCAAGTAAACATAACAAGCACTAGCAGATTACAAGCCACATAGTTTTAAGGAAAGCGAAGATAATAGTTTGTCTTCTGGGGGGCGACCATTCAGAGATATGTACAGAAACTACAATATAAAGATGCCAGCCTCATTTCAGAACACCTCCACCGTATCGCAAGCCTGCATCCAACGCTGTCTGCAATGCAAGCGCAACTACTGAGGGAGGTTATCAAGCACATAGACATTAGGGTTGGTGTTTTCATTGTTCACTTTCACATCATCTATTACAGTCATAGACTCAGTAGTATTTATCATTACCTTCAGTTCTCAGAAGAGTGCGGAACACTTTCTTCATCATCAGATGAGAATGGATCAGAGAAGAGTGTGCTCAGAGCAGAGAAGATAGGACTATCAGAATGGTTGTCTCCATTGCGGTTAGCACTTCCTGTATCACTATCACTTGCAGCAGTATTGTCTCCATCATCGTTCACAGTCCCTGCAGTGCTGGCTGATTCACATGGGTTCTTTGTCTCCTCAGTAGGCAACTGAAAGCGACAGATTGGGCAAGAACTGTGGAGGTCCAGCCACGGAAGTATGCAGTGGGAGTGGAACTTATGCTGACAGGGCATCTGCTTTGCTTCTGCTCCCATCTCAAAATCCTCAAGACAGACTGAACAGCCCAACACTTCCTCGATGTTCACAGTTGGCAGCGCAGCTACTGCTTCCTTCTTGGCAGGTGGTGTGCCAGAACGACTTAGGTCACTCTCCGCCAAACGCTGCAAGAGAGTATCTAAGGCAGGACCAAGAAAGTAATCCCCAAGTGATACACCAGAACTTGTGTTGCTCGAATCCTCTTGATTGTCATCAGATCCAAATGTTCCTTGCAGAATAATAGCCTCGTTGTTGGAGTTGATCAGTATTAGGCTTTCTGTTCTCTCTCTGCCACGGGCACTCACTCTCTCAACTTGCCTTGTCCTCTCTCTCTGCCTCTCCATCTGCCCCGCAATCCTCTCCCTCTCCCTCTCCCTTCTCATTCTCCCCAGCTCTCTCTCTGTATCACTGTCAGTGTCATCCGAACCCCTTGCATCATCACGGTCACGGATAGTCTGGAGCATCCTCAGAAGCGCTGACGAGCCCCTCCTCCTCCGCCTCCTACTGAAAACTTCAAGCTCATGGTCTGAATCATCCTCTTCGTCATCCTCATCAGCATCATCGTCGTCACGCATGGCCTCCCTCCTGAGCCTTGATCTGCGCGACGAACCCCCCAACATACCAAACAGCAGTGGAGCCAAGAGAGAGAGGGAGCGATCAGACCTCGCGTTCGCAGCTGGTTCGAAGTTGTCAGAGTTCATCTCCTCCACAAACCCATCCTCACAGCTTGGGCACTTCATCTCAGGTAAAGGATCTATCACCTCATGGCACATGTGGCACCAATACCTCACTCCCTGGCCTTCATCCATCTTGAAACAAGCTCTCTTGACACTTTTTGAGTTTCCCTTCAGTATACTATCACCAAGACCTGAACCAGCCCTGAATACATATAGCAGCACAACCCAGCAACCGTCAGAAGCGCTACCGCGTCAAGAAGATGTCTTCCTTCAGTGACCTGAGAAAGCTATCCTTGTCACCCTGAAACAAATTTCCCCATGACTCCATGAGCATCAGTACTTAACTTTTACTAGGGAAAAAAAAGAGCGCACACACGCAAAGATTATTAAGGTACTACTAACAGATCTACCAAAAGAAAGGCAAACCAGTAACTAGTGTAATCAATCCCACTGAGGAAGCAAGAAAGGCAGGACATATTATTTCCAGGACGAGGAAACTTCGTAGCAGGAGCGGACCCAGCAAAGGACATGGGTGTACACATCTACGCCCGATAATTTTTTTGCGAAACAATCGAAGTTAGTAGGCATAACACACGCATAGAGACACTTGTAGTTAGATCAGATCCGAAAACAAATAGTTAAGTTAGGGTTTGGATCGCACAGCAGGCAAGTGAGGACAAGGGGTAGGCGTACCTGTGGTGCTCTTCGCCGGAGAAGGGGGCCGATGAAGACCTTGGAACCTGGCGTAGGGCGGCGGCGACGGTCGGTCGGCCGCCCAGTCGTCGCCACGGGGAGAGACCGAGAGGGGGGAGAGAGTCCGCACACTGGACACTGGAGGGAGGGGGAGAGAAGAATCAGAAGAGGGGCAGCAAAGCTGGCTGCTGGCTTGCAGCGTAGTATACGGAAGACCGGTGTGGGTCCGTCGGTCAGTGACTGTGTGTCCGCCTGGAGGGTGGAGCAGAGCTGGACCCCATTTGTCATCCGTATCTGATCTTTTGAGATGCAAGAGTACTTTGAAGGTGGATTCTTGTTTACTTTGGAGGTGGATGATGTGTCTGTGATATACTCCGTATATAGTAATAATAGGTAGGATTAATATATCATTTTTTGTTTTTTTTCTTTCTTTTATATATTCCGGTTATGTTTAGTTCCCCAAAAGATCTAAAATTTTTCTATATTTCTCGTCACATTGAATCTTTAAACGCATGCATGGAGTATTAAACGTAGATAGAAAATAATTAATTATATTTTTAATATGTACATGTCGAGACGAATCTTTTGAGCCTATTTAGTTCATGTTTGAACAAAAATTGTTAAATAACAGTGAAAATGCTACATAAACTCTTTCCAAAATTTTTGAGAAACTAAATAAAGCCTCTGTTTTCCTCTCCTTATCCTTGTTATGCAATTAGGCAGGCCAGTTCAGCGGTCACCGCTTTCTTCTAGCCTGGCCTGTGCGGCTGTGCTACTGCCACCGCCTGTCCGGCTGTCCTCACCGTCGTCCGATCCTCAAGCTCGACGCACGCTTAGCTTGTTGTAAGATGTTTTTTTTTTGACCAAAGATTGTTGCACGATGTTGTCTATTGTCTTGCCACTGCGCTTAGACTATGGATGTGTTGCACTCGAGCTCGATCTATGATCCATTTCAATATAATTATTAGTATTAGTTTTTTAATATATTTGGTTCACTAAGATTAATCGATTTTTTTAAAAAAATGCATAAGTTTATGAATAGAAGTCAAGTCTTTTTCGTATAGCTTAGACGCGTACTGCGATCTCTCTCTTTAGCCGTGCGGCAATCGTTGGTGGGTATGGTCGCTGATTGGTTGTTGAGGTATAAAAATTCCTCCGTCTGTCAGATGCCGCCATGCCGCTGGCCCGGTGCTGTAGCGACGTGTCAGTTCCTGCTTTCGTCTCAAGAAAAAAAAAGTTCCTGGCTCACCCGCGCACCGTGTGTGGGTTCGGCTTGGAAGAGGCCGATGAGATGGCGAGACGGAAATCTGGCTTTGCAGGTGCAGTCAGGGGTGGTAAAGAGTCCTCTAATTTAGCCTAGCAAATTTAAGGATCAGACTCAATAAGGATCAGACCGTAATACTATATGATTTTATACTAAAATTGAAAAGTGCTAAGTTGGATTGTGAAGAATGGATAAGGGTCATGATCTGTTACTACCTCTACGTGCAGTACAACACGCGGCTGAGGGTAGCTCCAACAATTTGTTTTCAAACTAGCTCTAAGTATTTTTCTTATATTTTAATAGAGAAGAGAATAACTAGCTCTTAATCAAAAGTTAGGCTCTTATATATATTTTAAAATTATGTGAGAGTGTTATGTAGGATTATCTATGTTAAGGACATCTCCAACAATTGAATTTTAAGTTTCTTATATTTTAATAGAGGAAAGAGAAAAGCTAGCTCTTAGTTAAAAGCTAAGCTCTTACACATATCTCAATGTCATGTGAGATTGTTATATAGAGTCATACATGTTAAAAGTTATGTATTAAGAGCTATTACTGTTGAAGAAGTTAGCTTGAACTAGCAGCTGACTCTAACCATTGCGGGTGCCCTAAAAGCTATGTGTTAAAGTTAGAGCTATTGGAGAAGTTAGCTTAAAGTCAGCAGTTGACTCTAACCATTGCGGGTGCCTTGAGAATCTCTTGTCACGTTCCATTGCCCAACTTGTCTATAGTGCTCTACAAGTAACTAAATGAATTTTCCAGCTTATAATAAAAAGTAAATGGATTTTCCGTGAACGTGCGCTTGGAAAGTGGAAATGAAAGCGTAAGCGTAAAACATGACAGATAGCAGGAGTTGAAGGTTTTGCACAGTACAGCCATGTCGAGTCCCCCAGTGTTGGAGAGGTAAAAGAGGAGGTTAATCGATTTGTTGGGAAAGTTGAGAAGAGGTTAGAAACCTGGAAATGTAACCAGTTATCTTATGGAGGCGGAGCTATACTTATCAACTCCAGTCTCACAAGTCTTCCTGTGTATAGTATGGATTTCTATTCGCTGCATGAGGGCACACACAAGAGGTTTGATTCAATTAGAGGGAGATTTTTCTAGGAAGGGGTTGGTAATAAAAAAATATATCATATGATCAAGTGGGAGGCATTGACTACCCCTAAGGATTTTGGTGGTCTAGGCTTTATTGATACAAGAGCTATGTATACTATCATGCTAGCTAAGTGGTGTTATAAGTTTGATAGAGATGATTCCAATATATCTCTAGAGGTGCCGAGGAAAAAGTATTTGAGGGAGCAGAGCATATGTCAACGTAATGTAAGAGGTGGGGTCACAGTTTTGGCAGGGCATGATGAAAGCTAGAGAATGGTATGAAAAAGGGACAAAATGGAAAGTTGGCAATGATTCTAGAGTCGGATTTTGACACAATGTGTGGTTGGATATATGCCCTCTAAAAGTTAGTTTTCCCAATCTGTGCAATATTATTAGGCAACAAAAATGTTGTCTCAAAGATGTTTGAGAGGGAATGGAGCATGGAATTTAGAAGGAATTTGGGTCAAATCGAGAGGAATGAGCTTGATGAGCTTTCAGAAGCCTTGGAATTAGTTGAGATTACACAGATCGAGGACTGCTTGGTTTGGGGCTTGAAATCATATGGGAAGTTTTCTACTAGATTTGTATACATGTTTATGACAAACTCTAAAGAGGTGGATATTAGAATGAGGGATATTTGGGAAGTGAAGCTACCCTTGAAGATCAAGATTTTCTTATGGATATCGTGACATGACAGGGTGAAAACATGAAAACAACACAAGAGAAGGAAAGAGAAAGGCTCAATATTTGTAAATATCATGGAAAGCTCGAGAACCTAGACCACTTTTTTTTTTAATTGCAACGTGACTCAAATTATTTGGGTTTGGGTTAGGGTCAAATTAAGATGGGCTCAGAGATAGGGAGAATTATTTATTTGGCCCTCAAAAAAACTCTGGTTACTTATGTGGCCCTTTTTCTTTTGAAGTTGTGTATATGGCCTCAAAACGAAACTTTGTTACTTATTTGGCCTTCTGTTAGATTTGAGGGCATAACGGTGTTAAGTATTGGGTAAAAAGACCATTTTGCCCCTGCACCTAAAAAAATAAAAATTTTAGGTGCAGGGATATGCCCTCAAATCTAACGGAAGGCCAAATAAGTAACAAAGTTTCGTTTTGAGGCCATATACACAACTTCAAAAGAAAAAGAGCCACATAAGTAACTAGAGTTTTTTTGAGGGCCAAATAAATAATTCTCCCTTAGAGATATGTTTCCTTAACCAATTTTCAGGATTTGATAAATGCTGGAGAGGTGGAGAGATCTAAGAGTGTTAATCTTTTTGTTATTGTCTGTATTACTTGGAGCGTGTGGAAACTTACGAATGACTGAGATCTTAACAATAATTTGATCAAATCACCCAAATCTATTGCTTATAGGTTGTTGGCTTCTTAAAACAGTGGAAGTTTTCGCCCATGGAGAAGGATCAACAATTGATGGAAGACACTATTTAGAAGCTACAGGAGGGGCTCAAGGCGTGGTGATCTGAAGCTTCAAGTTTTTCTTTGGTCTGAGGCAATACTGCCTAGTGCTTTGTACTGCTGTCTGTGGCTTTGCCTTTGGTCTAAAGATGAAGGAGCTAGAACCTCAAGAGTTTGGCAGATCGGTTTCTCTGAAGTGTGAACGAACATTTTTTTTTTTTGATAAACCGTGTGAACAAACAACTGAGGCCTCGTTCAGTTCGCGAAAAATGTGGCGAAATGTTATCGTAGCACTTTCGTTGTTATTTGACAAACTTTGTCCAAACATGGCCTGACTAGACTCAAAAGATTCGTCTCGACATGAGCAGACCAAAAGTATAATTAGTTATTTCTTTCACCTATATTTAATACTTCATGCATGCGTCTAAAATAGTTACTGCGCAAAATATTTGGGGAGATTTTGGAATCTGAACGGCCTGGACAAACCATTCTGATGCATAGCATCCAAAATCTTGGCCCAGAGGGATTCAGCCCAGATTGTTAAGAAGCCCGGCCCAACCCGGACACGTCGGCGACCCTGGCGTTCAAGCGAGCATCTTGAGCCGTCAGATCCAACATCCACGCCTGTCACGCACCAGCCGCCGCGTTCCTCTATCCCGTGCTCCGCGCCTCCGTGTCCCTTTCCCCAAAAAACACTACGCCGTCTCCCTCGCGCTTCAGCTCCACGCTCCACGCTCCAGACCCCAGCCAGCCGTCCCCTACTATCCCCATCCAAAACCCTCGCAAAACCCCACCTCCGCCATTCTCTTCCCCCACCATGCGGCAGTAGCCTCCCCGCGGCGCCCGTCGAAGCGATGGCCCTCTCCGCCGCGCTCCGCCTCCCGCTACCGCGCCTCCTCGGCCCCTCCGCCTCCATCCTCGGCGCCACCTCCCGCCGTCGCGCCGCCACCACGCCCGCGGCCGCTCTCCGCCTCCTCGCGGCCTCGTCCCCCAGTCCCGCGTCCTTCTCCTCGCGGCCCTCGCGCCCGCTCCGCTCGCGCCGCCGCAACCGTGGCGACGATGGGCGCGCGGCGGCGGCCGGCGGCGGGGAGGGCGACGGAGCTGGAGTGGCGGTCAAGGAGCGGATTCTGCCCGTAGAACTGCACAAGGAGGCCACGCAGGCCTACATGTCGTACGCCATGTCCGTGCTGCTCGGCCGTGCGCTCCCCGACGTCCGTGACGGCCTCAAGCCGGTGCACCGCAGGATACTGTGAGCTCTCGCCTTCTTGTCTCCGCGTTCCTAGTTCCATGTGTTTTTTTTGGGAGTAGGAAATACATGCGGCAGATAAGCTATTGAGCTGTACAGACCACAACATTGTGTTTGCTTGAGAATGGAAAAGTGGTGACATGGATTTGGAATAGGGGGCCAAGTAGTGTGAGTACATTACAGTTACAGCCCATGCTATTGCTTGTTGGATGGTTATGAAATATCTTAGTTGTTCAAGGTAATTACTAGTTATTATACATGGATACTGCTCATTTTGTATAAGAGATGCCCTTTTGGCGGATGTAGCAGTGTCAACTTGCCTATTCCTCATTTGGAGTGTGGGAATTCCATGAGAACAATATATTTATCCTGAAAAAAATCCTTATTTCCAAAATGCCTATTTGCACGATCTGTTTTAAGCTTGGCAAATAATTACTCCATATGAAGTTTGTCTGGAAAGTCTTACCTGGTCCTACACTGCCCTTCTCAGTAAAGCAGAGTAGTTGTTATGACCTTTATTTGTTTCTGGATGTAACCTTATCTGAAATATTTTCATGTTTATTTACCATCTGCGTGTCTTCCCCTATTACTTATCATTGTTATATAAAGGACTTATTGTCAAAAAACTTCCAATTTTGAAGAATTTTTTGGGGCATATACAACTCTATCCATATAATTGTCTATGTACATTTGGGTGATTTCTAAAATCTGTCTGCAGCTATGCCATGCATGAGATGGGCCTTGCGTCTCGTAGGCCATTCAGAAAATGTGCCAGAGTTGTTGGGGAGGTATGCAAGCAGGAACTTGTTTTAGTTGGCTATATTTTTGTTCAATGATACTGCCGCTTTGGGTGATACTATTCTTCCTATTTGGTATTTCATTGCCAATTCCCCCTTAATTTTTCAGGTACTAGGTAAGTTTCATCCACATGGAGATGCTGCTGTATATGATAGCTTGGTTAGAATGGCTCAGGTAAAAATATTATGTGTTATTTGATTAATGAGTCAGTACATTGTTATCTGGTTGTAAGAGAGACATCTAGCAAGGTCTGAACTGAATAAAAGTTGTACACTGCAGTCAGCTCTTTGCATCAAGGCTCTTAATATGCTTGTTGTCACCATATCAGTTAATTTGAACATAACATTAACTCTTATTCCATGCTCGACAGAGATTTACATGTGACAGTTGTACT
The DNA here is from genome assembly GCA_009763385.1 of Coix lacryma-jobi var. lacryma-jobi. Classification (NCBI taxonomy): domain Eukaryota; kingdom Viridiplantae; phylum Streptophyta; class Magnoliopsida; order Poales; family Poaceae; genus Coix; species Coix lacryma-jobi. The sequence continues at coordinate 179,526,938 of CM019823.1, read as the reverse complement.
AAAATATAACATTTATATTTTTGGTAATCATTATTATTGCGGCAAACTGTTGTTTACTACATTTGCATCCCAGCTTTCCCTAATGTTTGTTTATGCTCAATTATTGTAAAATGTTCCTGCTTGGGTCTTCACATATTCATTCTGCAGTTAAAGTTATGTCTGTTTTGCACATTTTCTGTAAACTACAAGTTTTTTTTTGTTTTGTTCTTTCAGGATTTTTCTATGAGATATCCGCTTGTTCAAGGACATGGAAACTTTGGCTCAGTAGATGCAGACCCTCCTGCTGCTATGCGATACACAGAGTGCCGCTTGGATGTAGGTTTGGTTCAATCAAATTTTATTAACTCTTATACATCCTAAATATTTTTTTTTTGCACAAAAAATGTTTGGAATATTTTGTTACACCTTAATTAGGTAACTGCTAAGTTTGTTCATTATGTACATTGATCCCTACTAAACTCCATGTTGTGAAAGACACCCAAACCATTTATTGATTTCGTACCACATTCATCCCTACTGAGCACAGTTTTTTGGAAGTCACGCTAAGCACTAAAGTTTTTTATTGGAATAAACACTATTCATTGTTCTTACTAAGCACCATAGTCTTTTAACCACTTGTCATAAATGAATCTCAATATATAAAAAATGATATCTACACTGCTTATCTGTGAACTACAAATGCTTTACTGTTGAATGACATTCTTGTTGTGTTGCAGTCATTAGCAGAAGCCATGTTCTTGACTGATCTGGAGCTGAACACAGTATGTCTTTTCACTCACTTCTCTGATGTCATTCTCTTAACGTGGTTGTTGCACGAGCGCGATGTTCCTTTTTCTTATCCTTTCCATGCTGCTGCTTGTTATTTGGCAGGTTGACTTCGTACCAAACTTTGATAACTCACAGAAGGAGCCATCTCTGCTGCCAGCTCGTGTCCCATCTTTGTTGTTAAATGGCTCTTCCGGGATTGCAGTATGAGCTCTTATTTATTTAATTAGTTTCTTACACTAGTGATAATATTGGGGCCATTTGGAACAGCTGGCAGCCGCTGCGGGCCTGCGGCTGTGGCTGCCCCAGCACAATGAACAGTGCTCGGCAGATTTTAAAAGCAGCAAAAGCTGCAGCCACAGCGGCTTATAAGCTAAGCGAACAGGGCCACTAATCTGGTATTTACTTATGTACAAAATTGAAATTCTTTCTAATGTTTAAATTGTTCAGGTCGGAATGGCAACAAATATTCCTCCTCATAATCTGGGGGAGCTTGTTGATGTGCTTTCTGTTATTATTCAAAACCCTGAAGCTACAGTGAGTAACATACCACTCCCTCCGTTCAGTTATCTACATATAATTATCTACCCCTTTTTGTTTGCATGTGTTGTATGTGTGTCAAAATGTCTAAGCGCTCAGCTGATAATTTTTCCCAAATCCTATATGAAGCAAGGAAGAACAACTGCTTAGCATGTGCAAATGATCACTAGGAATTTGATGCTCCGTTGCAGAATCCTCGGAATTATTTCGTTAACTGTTAAAGTAGGTAGCAGAACAATAATCTCATTGTGTGATTTGCTAGCTCCCTAGACGAGTGTCACCTGTCGAGATGAGTAGGGGCCATATGGAATATGATTAACGCTTGAGCTGAGCTCATCCACTCATCCAGTTGTGTTCCTTAAAATAAATGAATTAGACATTGTCACTGTTAAGTTGTTTTTTTCTTTGAGTCTGTAGATATCTCATAATCTTAACTTCACTTTTGTGTTCTGTTGCTTGCATTTGAAAGCTCCAAGAACTACTGGAATGCATGCCTGGTCCTGACTTCCCTACAGGAGGGACAATCCTAGGAAATCAAGGGTATTTAATCCTTGTTTTCTTTGGTCTTGTTGTTGTCTCTGATACCTGCGCTAACTTGTGTACCGACCTCCACCTCACTACCTTTCCCTCCTCTTAAATAGTATTTTGGAAGCATATAAATCTGGACGTGGCCGCATTGTTGTGAGGGGAAAGACTGACATCGAAACAATTGACGAGAAAAGCAAGCGCACAGCTATTATTATTAAAGAGGTATGAGTTACAGATTTTATTTTTGGAGTAGTGTCTGACATCTCTACTGTTGATTGTTCGATGGCATGGAATTACTAATTCATACCATGGAATTACTAATTTATACATTTCTGCGCAGATTCCATACCAAACTAACAAAGCCACTCTTGTACAAAAGATAGCTGAGCTTGCTGAAGATAAGGTAAGTTTATTTGGAGCTGACTTAGTTGTCTGGTTGGTCTTAACCTGAGTCTATTTTGTGATGAGTTTGATATTTTGCTAGCGCAATGATGGAGAATTCATACAATTGTTGTGTTCTTATGTGCAGGTATTGGAAGGTATAAGTGATATTAGGGATGAAAGTGACCGCACTGGAATGCGTGTAGTAATTGAGGTTCGCACCACCATCTTTTGTTTCTATCTGGAGTCTAGGGATTTTTAACTTTTGTTTTTTATGTGGAATACTTATTTTCCCTGTACGCTTCTCCAGCTGAAAAGAGGCGCAGATCCTGCCATTGTTCTGAACAACCTGTATCGTCATACAGCTCTGCAATCTAGCTTTAGCTGCAACATGGTGGCGTAAGTACGCTTAAATCCTTAAACATTTCTGTGTACAAGTACTGTTGAGTAATCTGCTGCTGGTTCCTTGTACACCAAGTAGTATAGCTTAGTCCTTAAGTTTCTTAGGATATGAGATAAGGACAGCTAGTAGTAGCAGTAGTCAATTTAGATTTTGCTGTTAGTATTTACCAGCCAGGTAGAGGTAGAAGTAGGCAAGTTAGTATTTGCTTGTATACAGCTGCTACACAGCTACTAGGAGATGCAAGTTGGGCAGCAGAACCGACTATGCAGACCTATATATATGTACCTAATGCAATAGAGAAGGCAGTTCATTTTTTGGCCACCACATAGTGAAGCAGCAGCAGCTCTCAGTTTCAGCCAACGCTGAAACTGAAATTGCAGTGTGTGTTTGTGTGTGTTCAGAGAGCTCAAGGCTCTTCTTCCACCTTGGTTCAAGGGAGAGGGAGAGGGAAGGTGAGCAGGGTCTGCTCACCCTGGGCTGCTGGTACAGCAGCTAACAAGTGGTATCGGAGCTTGTACACGTCGCTGCGCTTAACCGCCGGCGATGGATACGAGCGGTGGGAAGCCTGGCGTCGGCGACGGCAAGAAGCCGCAGGAGTCCCCAGAGTCCCCAGTCGTCCAGCCGCAGATGGAGATACGCACGGTGCGGGAGTTCGGCGGAGCCAGCTCCTGGCCGATGCTCACCCGCACCAACTACGGCGAGTGGGCTGTCCACATGAAGTGGAAGCTGCGCGCACGCAAGTGGTGGGCGGCTGTGGAGACCGGGAACGCCGGTGAGGAGGCGGAGGTGGGCGTCATGGAGGCGCTCATGGCATCTACACCCAGCGAGTACCATGAGGCACTTGGCCGGAAGGACACAGCCAAGGAGGCGTGGGAGATGCTTGCATCGCTCCGCGTTGGCTCGGATCGAGCCAAGAAGGCTAAGGCGCAGCAGCTGCGGAGAGAGTTCGACGATCTCCGGTTCAAGCCCGGGGAGACGGTGGAGGACTTCGCGCTGCGTCTGCAGTCGTTGGCGGGTCAGCTGGCCACGTATGGCAAGCCGATCGACGACGAGGACGTCGTGGCCAAGCTGCTGCGCGTCGTGCCAGCCAAGTACGCCCAGCTTGCCTTGTCCATCGAGACGATGCTGGACTTGTCCACTTTGTCGCTCGAGGATGTGACTGGGCGGCTGCGCGCGGTGGAGGACCGCGCACCGGCGGAGAAGGTGAAGTCCCAGCTGCTGCTGACGGAGGAGGAGTGGACAGCGCGGATGAAAGAGAAGCGCAGGTCCAGGGAAGGTTCCTCCAGCCGGGGCGGTGGTGACCGCAGCGGCGAGGGCAGCAAGCAGCGTGGCAAGGCGCCGGCGGACAAGAAGAAGAAGAAGCGCTACACCGACCCGAACGCCTGCCGACGTTGCGGGAAGGTGGGACACTGGGCGCGGGAGTGCCCAGAGAAGAAGCCGGAGAAGAAGGAGGAGGCACACCTTGCTCAAGACGACAGCGATGACGAGCACGCGCTCTTGATGGGTGAGTACTGCGCGCTGCAGGATGGCGAAGCAGAGGAGGCGGAAGCGGAGCAGAGGACTGCGACGCAGGCCGTCCACCTTGACGAGCCGCGTGCGCAGGTCCAACTTGGCGCTGTCGGGGATGAGCTGGAGCAGAGGTGGTACCTTGACTCAGGGGCCAGCAACCACATGACGGGGAGCAGGGCCGTCTTCTCCAACCTCGATGAGAGCAAGACCGGGACGGTCAAGTTCGGAGATGGCTCGCGGGTTCACATCCGCGGCCAAGGCACCGTTGTCTTCCGATGCCGGAACGGGGAGCATCGCGCGCTGACGGATGTTTACTTCATCCCGCAGCTGCGCTCAAGCATCGTCAGCTTAGGGCAGCTGGACGAACATGGTGCGGAGGTCCTGATCCGCCATGGCGTGCTGCGGATCAAGGACAAGGAGCGGCGTCTTCTCGCCAAAGTAACGCGCTCCCGGAACCGCCTCTACTTGCTGGATTTGAAGGTGGAGCAGCCCGTGTGCCTGGCGGCAGCGTGCACGGAGGAGCCCTGGCTGTGGCATGGCCGGTTCGGCCACCTGAGCTTCGACGCTCTAGGCCGCCTCGGCAAGATGGTGGTCGGGCTGCCGGAGATCAAGCACGCCGGCGAGCTCTGCGACAGCTGCCTAGCAGGGAAGCAGAAGCGACTGCCGTTTCCAAAGGCGGCAAAGTACCGGGCGGCTGATCCACTCGCACTGGTCCATGGGGACTTGTGCGGGCCAATCACGCCGGCCACACATGGAGGACGCCGGTACTTCCTCCTGCTCGTGGATGACTGCAGCCGGTACATGTGGCTGCAGCTCCTGACGAGCAAGAGCGACGCCGCGGACGCGATCAAGGCATTCAAGGCCCGGGCGGAGGCGGAATCGGGGAAGCGGCTGCGGGTGCTGCGGACAGATCGTGGCGGCGAGTTCACGGCGGTGGAATTCGCCGAGTACTGCGCCGAGGAAGGAGTGGGCCGCCATCTCACGGCTCCCTACTCACCGCATCAGAACGGCGTGGTGGAGCGCCGGAACCAGACCATTGTGGGCATGGCGAGGTCCATGATGAAGGCGAAAAGGATGCCGGCGGCGTTCTGGGGTGAGGCAGTCACCACCGCCGTGTTCATCCTCAACCGATCACCGACCAAAGCTCTGAAGGGGATGACACCGTACGAGGCGTGGCACGGGCACAAGCCCAATGTCTCGTACCTGCGCACTTTCGGCTGCATCGGCCATGTGAAGGCCACCAAGCCGGGCCTCGGCAAGCTGGAGGACAGGAGCACTCGCATGGTGTTCCTGGGCTACGAGGATGGATCCAAGGCGTATCGCCTCTATGATCCGGTCGGCGGCAAGGTGGTGGTGTCCCGGGACGTCATCTTCGACGAGGCGGCGTCGTGGAGCTGGGATAGGCCGGAAGCAGGGGTGGAGCAAGGCGGCGGGCTTTGCGACTCGTTCGTCGTGGAGCAGCTGGTGGTCCGTCGACACGGCGATGTTGTGGAGGCACCGGTGACCGGGGAAGCGGAAGCAGAGGAACCTGCGACGGCAGAGGTGGTGGAGCCACCTAGTCCGCTCGGAGCAGGGTCCCATGGCTCGCCAGGGCAAATGGCAGAGCAGTCCCCTGCTTCGCCGCAACAAGGGACACCGGCAACGGCGACGACGATCGAATATGCCACCCCTCCGTCCAACATCTCGGAGTTTGTGGACGCGTTCCATGAAGGGGAGGAGGTGCGGTTCCGCCGCATAGACAACGTCGTGGGTGATGCGGCGGTGCCCGGACTGGCGGCGCGGGTGCTCGATGACGACCCTACTCTGCTTCTGACGAGTGCAGAGGAGCCGGCCACGTTTGCCGTTGCGGAGCGCGACGCAGCGTGGCGGAAGGCGATGCTGGAGGAGATGAAGGCAATCGAGGACAACGGGACCTGGGACTTGGTCGATCTACCGGCAGGTTGTCGGCCGATCGGACTCAAGTGGGTTTTCAAGGTGAAGCGGGACGAGCGCGGCGCCGTGGTGAAGCACAAAGCGAGGCTCGTTGCCCGTGGGTACGTACAGCGTGAAGGGGTCGACTTCGAGGAGGTCTTCGCGCCAGTGGCGCGCATGGAGTCGGTGCGGCTCCTCCTCGCGCTTGCAGCGGCCAAGGACTGGCAGGTCCATCACCTCGACGTCAAGTCTGCCTTCCTCAACGGCGACTTGGCGGAGACAGTCTTCGTCAAGCAGCCGCCGGGCTTCGTCGTCAAGGGAGCGGAGCACAAGGTGTTGCGGCTAAGGAAGGCGCTCTACGGGCTACGCCAGGCCCCGCGAGCGTGGAACGTGAAGCTCGACGCCACCATGGCGGAGCTCGGCTTCACGCGGTGTGCCACGGAGCACGCCCTGTACACCCGCCGACGGGGGAAGGAGCATCTCATCGTCGGGGTGTACGTGGATGACCTCATCGTCACCGGCGCGCGTGCACAGGACATCGCCGGCTTCAAGGAAGAGATGGCCGCCAGGTTCAGGATGAGCGACCTGGGAGCGCTATCCTACTACCTCGGCATCGAGATGAAGCAGGGGGCGGACGCCATCAAGCTCGGGCAGCGCGCCTACGCGCAGAAGCTGCTGGAGCGGGCAGGCATGGCGGGCTGCAAGGCTGTGGCCACGCCAATGGAGGAGCGCATCAAGCTCTCCAAGGAGAGCACGGCGGCGAAGGTGGATGCTACGCTCTACCGGAGTATCGTCGGCGGGCTGCGCTGGCTCACGCACACGCGACCGGACATAGCGTTCGCGGTGGGCTACGTGAGCAGATTCATGGAGGATCCAAGGGAGGATCACTGGACGGCGGTCAAGCGGTTGCTTCGCTATGTCCAGGGCTCGATGGAGTTGGGGATCGTCTTCCCCAAGCACGGCAGCCTACAGCTGACGGTGTTCAGCGAGGCTCCGCCCAAGACCAAGGAGGGTGCGCCGGGGATCACGGCGTTCAGCGACGCGGACATGGCGGGCGATGTGGACGGGAGGCGGAGCACTTCTGGTGTGCTTGTCTTCCTCGGCGGTGCGCCGATCGCCTGGCAGTCGCTGAAGCAGAAGATGGTTGCTCTGTCTACGTGCGAGGCAGAGTATGTGGCAGCAGCCACTGCGGCGTGCCAGGTGGTCTGGCTGCGCCGGTTGCTGACAGAGCTCACCGGAGTTCAAGCTCAGCCGCCGGCACTCAAGGTGGACAACCAGCCGGCGATTGCGCTGGCAAAGAACCCCGTCCTCCACGACAGGAGCAAGCACATCGACGTGAAGTTCCATTTCCTTCGGGATTGCGTCGATGGAGGACAGCTTGTCATCGAGTTCGTCGAAACCGGTCGGCAGCTCGCTGACATTCTCACCAAGTCACTCGGGCGTCTCAGGTTCCTGGAGCTGAGGCAGATGATTGGCATGGCTGAGGTTAAGGGCTAGCAGCAGGATTAGGGGAAGAATTGTTGATTAATCTGCTGCTGGTTCCTTGTACACCAAGTAGTATAGCTTAGTCCTTAAGTTTCTTAGGATATGAGATAAGGACAGCTAGTAGTAGCAGTAGTCAATTTAGATTTTGCTGTTAGTATTTACCAGCCAGGTAGAGGTAGAAGTAGGCAAGTTAGTATTTGCTTGTATACAGCTGCTACACAGCTACTAGGAGATGCAAGTTGGGCAGCAGAACCGACTATGCAGACCTATATATATGTACCTAATGCAATAGAGAAGGCAGTTCATTTTTTGGCCACCACATAGTGAAGCAGCAGCAGCTCTCAGTTTCAGCCAACGCTGAAACTGAAATTGCAGTGTGTGTTTGTGTGTGTTCAGAGAGCTCAAGGCTCTTCTTCCACCTTGGTTCAAGGGAGAGGGAGAGGGAAGGTGAGCAGGGTCTGCTCACCCTGGGCTGCTGGTACAGCAGCTAACAAGTACTACAATAACAACAAAGCCTTTACAACCAAAGAAAACAACAAAGCGCCCTAAGCAAGTCGAGGTAGTCTCGAATGCTTAAGACATTTCTACAATTTAGTAATTTCACTGCATTTAGTTGTGTCTTACAGCAAATAGGAAACTCATTTTCTTGATTCTTGATGTTGCTCTTTTCCTCCCAAAAAGATATGGCAATGAACATAGAACTCTTCTTATTTCATTTGGACATGGTCTTTGATTTTGTTATCCTCTTTTCTATGAGATTAATATTATCACGCATGCTAGTTAAAGCTGTAGTTCTTGAGTCAGTGTAAAACTATAAATCTCTTCTCTATTTCTTCCTTCATCTTGTTTCTGAATTTGGAAGTGAGATTACTGTCCTAATGTAGAATGCTTGAAATAATACGGGCTGAGGAACAATTAAATTTAGGTTGTGTTTGGATGGTGATGCTATAGCTGGCTACCACTTTCGTGAAGGTGTAGCTTGGCTGGCCAAACTTCCGCCATAACAAAATAGTTACCAAATTTTCAGGGCATGGCCAAATTTTGGCTTGGCTAGGTAGTCACAATCCTACATGTGTTCAATACAATTTGAAATGGTGCTCTCTCTACAAAATAAAATTTTGGAGTTTAGTTGTTCGGAAATCTATCATGTTTCAATGCTTTTATTTTGACTTATTAAGCGTTGGGAATACCATAACCTTGATCAGATATGCATCCCTGATGACACATGCAAATCGTCTTAGATGCTGATCTGCATCTTTGAGCTACTCATGATCTTGTAGTTGAAGTGATTGCATTAGTAAGTGAGAGCGAATAGGTCTCGGGAAAGTATTGATTGATTGATGGGAGTACATGGTGTACATAATATATAGGCAAGGATTGTGAAGGGGTTTATAGACACCCAATCAATGGAGATCCTTGCCTGTTCTAGTGATCATCTACCAAACAATCCTTAGAAGCAACCCAGCCAATAGGTGAGGGCACCGAGGCCCATATAGCCAGCCCGTAGGGTCTATTCTAACAGTTAGATCTTACTTCCTACATCCCAAAGTGAATGTGAATCTCGTTTCCCTAGGAGTTAAACAATCCTGAGTTTGACTAGATTTTAGGGAATATTATCAATATAATCTTTAGATTGGTTTATTATGAGCATAATTAATCTAGTGGTACTCCCTCCGTATAGGAAATAGATGACGTTTTGGACATCAACACAGTGTCCAAAGTACAACTGACTCTCTTTATAATAAAAAATATTTATCAAAAAGTGCTATATATATATATTTATGAAAGTATTTTTCAAGACATGTCCATTCGTATGGTTTTTATATTTTCATACTCAACAACTTAAAAGTTATTCATGATTTATATTCCCAATGTTTGACCGAAACCATGTCCAAAACGTCATCTATTTCATGTACGGAGGGAGTACTTATTTGACATCATAAATATTAGTAATTTTTTTTTATATTTGGTCAAACCTTGCAATTGTTTGGCTCCTCTGGAAGCAAGACTTCCATTATTTTCTGGACGGAGGGAGTATATTGTTAGCAATATAGGACAAGAAAAAATTTGCATTTTCGAATCTCATGTGTGTTTTATTCTTCTTGATCTGTTCAGTATACTTGATGGACAGCCAAAATTGATGGGACTGAAAGAAATTCTTCAGGTGCGCATTATATATTTATTCTTATAATGTTTTGCACACGCAAAATGTTGATTTTATGACTTACAAGCTGCATGCTAATATGCTATATCTGATATGATGCTTGTTTATAACTTACTAAAGGACATAGAACATAAGACACTTAAAACTAACTAGCATTTTTGTCGAGGGCTCAAATTAGATGTTCAGGATTCTTCTTTTATAAAGAAAATATTAGATTTTGCTAGCTATCACCAGTCTGTCGAGGTGCTACCATCTTGCTACTAAAATGTCTAGAAGTAATAGGTGTTTATGCCACTTCTTTTGGATGCATTTGTGGAGGGATCAAGAAGCCATTTCCAATATTAATTACATTCTTAGATACCAGGCTTTCCGCTGGGTATTAACTGTAAGGGATGTTTATTTGTCACCACTATCCCATTTCCAATATTAATTACATTCTTAGATACCACACTTTCAGCTGGGTATTAACTGCAAGGGATGTTTATTTGTCACCAGTATACTTAATAGCAAGGGCCACAGTACTGATGGAATCACGCTGAGCCTCTATCAATATATAATTTCATGTTGCTAACAAGAGTGTACTTTGGTATATAATTTATGTTGACATCTGCACACTAATATCATAGCCCTTACCACTTATGTGTGCATTTAATATTTTGTATCCTTAAGTTACATTTCATTTTTAATGTCTATGATTACTTGCATAATGATGTTGTCTCTTTATGAACGTGAGATTTAATTTCCCATTTTAAACTCTGATTCTGCTTCAGGCATTCCTTGACTTCCGATGCTCTGTCATTGAAAGACGTGCAAGATATAAGCTTTCACAAGCTCTAGAAAGGAAACATATCGTGGAGGTAAATTGATTTAGGTTGGTTAGCTTCTTTGGGTGTTGAAAGGTCAATGATTAATTTACTTCTTGCAGGGAATTGTTATTGGCCTCGACAATTTGGATGTCGTGATTCAAATAATACGAGAAACATCAAACCACACTGCAGCGATAGGAGCTCTAGTCAAGGGTAACATTTTGCAGTTCTATTATGACATGTTTTGTCTGATTTAGCTACTATTCTGATCATTACATGTGACAAGTGTAGACACTTTATGCTGTAATTTGGACCACCTTAATTTTCTATGCTTCTTACCCTAGTCCTAAACTTCTGGTTCAGCTCCTCCTAAAACACATTGACTTAGCATGTGAGTGACTTAGTGCTATGGTACTTATCGTAAACTTTGCTCCAGTGAAGGTAATTATTTAAACATTCCTAAATCCTCGATATTCCATGATGGACTCGAGCAATGATTTCTTATAACTATGGATAATCTAAAGACGCAATTTGCCATACAATGTGCCTTGGACATTAGATCTTGCTTCCCTAAACAAAAACACAAACTTGATGAAAGGGAGATTATAAAACTATTATTGTAAAACAGAATTGTTTCAAATGTTTAACCTGTTCATGTGCAGAATTTAATCTATCTGAGAAACAAGCTGAAGCTATGTTGGATATCACACTAAGGAAGCTTACTTCCCTTGAGGTTTCTACATTCGAACTTTATCCTGTTGACAACTTTTGATTAAACCTGATTCCTCTCTCTTACCCGAAGGAGCTGAACGGATCTCTGCTTTTTGCAGCGGAAGAAATTTGTGGATGAAGCTAAAACCTTGTCAGAGGAAATTTCTAAGTTAAATGAGCTTCTGTCAAGCAATGAACTTATCTTCCAGGTTCGACATTTCTTCATATTTGCAGAATCTGCTGTATGTTCATAATTCGTGTGACACTAGTTTAAGTTACGGTGCATATGGCATGTTATGTTCTTATCTGTATGAGCTCCTTTCCTAAGAATTGGAGCATTGCAAATGATTTTACATGGGTCTATAATTTGTGCATTGTTGGTAAAGAATTGCTATAACTTGACAGGGTACTTGCCTACTTGGCAATAAAATTGGTGGTTTTCCTATTATCTCTTACTGTAGACTGTAACCACAAGGCTCTGGATATATGGCAAATCATGTTTGTCCCATCAAATTTTGTCCAAACTTTTAGCTTTCTCCTATTAGAATTCCTCTTCTGCACAAGGAGCATGTGACATTTGGGAAATGGGAATTAAATGAATTAAATAATTGTACAGTTTGTTTCATTAAACTGTGTTACTTGCAACCGTTCATTATTTTTGTATGAGATAATGCAGTCAATGTTATTAGTGCTTATTTCCTTTGCAATCCATTTTATGGTAGTATCTTTCTTTGTCGCTTGATATCACTGCAGTGATTTTATATAGAAAAATTGGTGATGAACCAATGTTTTTGCTGTTATGTCTTGAGTGTACATTTTTTTTTCTTATTGAATATAGTTGCAGCACATCCGAGGATCTTGATGTCAGCAATACCTTCCTAGTTTTTATGTTTAAGTGCTTGAAATCTCACACTTGTGATTAAAAGTTCTATGAGTATATCCGTGTTAGCTTTCTTTGCATTTCTTATCTTATTGCGTTGCCAGTTACTAATTGTTCCTTCTGACGTTTTAGCTTATACAACAAGAAGCTGCCGATTTGAAAAACAAGTTTTCTACACCGCGGCGTTCTTTGATAGATGATTCAGTAAGCAGTGAAGTTGATGATATCGATATTATCCCTAACGAGGAAATGCTTTTGGTGCGAGCAAATGTCTATTCCTACCTTCTAATTATCCAATATAGTTTTATCCTCACTCAGTTAACCTGTTTTTCTCTGCCTCTCTTCACATGCCTAAACATCTAGAAGATTCTTAGTGAGAAAGGCTATGCTAAGCGAATGAACCCCAACACATTCAGTTTACAACACCGGGGAACCATAGGAAAGTCTGTTGGAAAGATGCGAATTAATGACAGCGCGTCAGATTTCATTGTTTGCCAGACGCATGACCATGTTCTTTATTTCAGGTGTGTGAAGTGTGAACCAGGAATGAGCAAATCTTTTACCATTGTTAGAAGTTCTTTGCTTTTAAGGACTACATAAGCTACATTAATCTGTCAACTTCTTCCGTCACAGATATAAGTCCATCTAAGTTTATCATAAGTCAAAATTTGACTTGCAATATTTATAAAAGTATATCATCTTAAATTTAAAAGATTATATTATGAAAGTATTATTCATAAGGAATCTAATTTCAATCTCATGTTGTCATTATATATAAATTTTAATATGCTAATGTCAAAGTGACTTAGGACAACCTAGATGACTTATATTTACTATTAAAGGAAGTAGCAAGCATGTTTGAACCTACACAAATACTCCTGGAATTTTCTTGTTGCATTGAAGCTGCCCGCTTGGACTTGTACTTACAGTGGGCATGTATCCACTATTCTATTCTCTTATACAATGTAATGTAATGTAATGGTGTTTACTTTCAGTGATAAGGGAATTGTATACTCAGCACGTGCTTATAAGATACCAGAATGTACTAGAACTGCTACTGGGACTCCGTTGGTACAGGTGCAGTGATAAATGTTAACTTGGACTAATGAAGCGTAGCAGGCGGTGTGCTGACATCTGCTGCTTTGTTCTTATTTTAGCTGTTATCTTTATCTGATGGAGAGCGGATAACCTCTATCATTCCTGTGAGTGAATTTGGCGAGGACCAATGTCTAGTGATGCTCACTGTTAATGGCTATATCAAGAAAGTACCTCTTAATGCCTTTTCATCAATCAGATCCACTGGAATCATATCAATTCAACTGGTATACCATCTCATTTGCTTTTGTTTCTTACACATACCATATGATCATTAAAATGTGAGATACATCTTTTATTCAATATAACTACTAAATGTTAGGTTCCTGGTGATGAGCTTAAGTGGGTCCGTCGTTGTGGCAATGATGACCTGGTTGCATTGGCTTCGCAGAAAGGAAGGGTTATAGTCAACTCATGCGATAAGGTATGCTGCAAACACACATCTTGGTGTTGATATATTGATTGGTATGTGTACCCTGCTCAATGGGAACTGCTAGCAGATTTTATATCTCAGTGTAGCTCCAGACTTCCTGAGAATAAAACCATTGTCACAGAAGTACAATTTTGTCTTCATTTTACGAATGGTTTTGATATAAATATTTGAACTATGTAGTTTCTTTAAGTTCAGTTTTTTTATACCATTCAAGTTTTGTTTGGTTGACTATATGTGTGATGAAAGAGCTTGCCATTTTGGGTTGCAATACTTGCTAACATATATTTCCTTATTCTTATATTCATGTTTCATCCAGCTTCGTGCCCTTGGAAGGAATACCCGGGGTGTCTGTGCGATGAATCTTAAAGAGGGCGATAAGATGGCAGCCATGGATATAATTCCAGCGACGATGCACAAAATGCCTGAAAGATATAACCACAGGTAATTTCATCTATAGTTGGGAAAGCTGGTTATTAATTGGCACTGTGTAGGTTGGATTTGTAAAAAAAAGGCCCTGTTTGGATACGAGGTATTTTTTTGTAGTACTGGAAATATACTACAGTGAGTCTCTGCTGCACCCTCCAGCAATCCACATCTAAGAGATTGCGAAGATGAGCTCCTCCATAGTATTGCTCTGTTTGTTGTAGCAACTTGTCTTTGCTGTTTGCTCCTCCATCTTCTTGCTATGTGAAGATTACACCAAATCTATTGATAAACTATGTACCTCCCAAATTCAGTGGTGCATCATAAAGGTCCTCTATACCAACTTGTCTTTATGCTGGCTTTACAGTGCTTATATACTCCATACTACATAGTATATATAGTATTAAGAATCTGATATATGCAGGATGACTAGGACTGACTAGGGTCGACTGATCGACCTGGTCAGCCACTAATCATGATTAATTGGCTGGCCGATCCTAAAGCAACTAGGGTTGATTAGATGATTTGATAACATGACCATAGTTTTCTAAATCTGTGGTATCCATACACACCCTTAGTAGCTTTAGAACATGTGATAAGAATTTGAGTATTTGAGTATATTCTAAATACTGAAAATTCAGTATAATAGATATGGGGCTGAAGTATAGGCACTGTATCCTACTTATAAACAACTTTCTTTCATATACTAATCCTGAATTGGTTTGGTGTCCATTAAACTTCGTTTGCACTATCCTGTTTCCAAGTCATGTTAGTTCATGTATATCTTCTTAGTATGGGTAGTCCCTGTACTCCAGTGCTAACTAATTTGTCTTGATATTATGGACATGGATCCAGGGACAGAGATTTGAGTCCTCCATGGTTGCTTTTCATCGCTGAAAACGGTATTGGGAAACGGGTGCCCTTAAATGCTTTCCGGCAATCAAATTTCAATCTTGTAGGCTTGCAAGGCTACAAGGTATGATCAGCTTTAGGTCATCAGTTTCTGCTACCAGACATTTATATATTCTTCAGAAGTATTCTAAAATTCAGTGCTTTTGGCTTTGAAACTGAATTCTTATAATGATGAGTCTAGGAACATGTACTTTGAAACTTTGGGTGCATTTAACCTGTTTGATTTTTTGTATTCTGTTTTGTTTTGCAGCTTCCAGAAGATTGTCGTTTAGCCGCTGTATTTGTTGCTGGTCTTTCACTCACTGGTACCATTTCCGAACTTGTTTCTCCAATTTTTTTTTATTTGTATTCCATCATATTTTATGCTGTTGCCTGTGAATCCAATGACAGATGATGGTGAAAGTGACGAACAGGTTGTTTTAGTAAGCCAAAGTGGCACTGTAAACAGAATCAAAGTTAAAGATATACCTATCCACCAGACTCGATTCTCGAGGTAAGCCAGGCTTCTGTGCTTTAATAAAAGCGTGTAGCTGGTTCCAATTCATTACCTTCTCGTTTTCCTTCCCCAATTTTTTCAACCATTCTGTACCTCTGTTGGCAACCAGGGGAGTAATTCTGATGAGGCTGGAGCATGCCGGAAAGATCCAGTCAGCGTCACTGATATCCGCAGCGGCAGCAGAAGTAACTGAAGATTAGTCTTGCACCCGAGATGCAAGTAGTTTAGTCTGAATTTAATTCCTGGTGTACGCTGCATGCCAACTGCACATTGAGCATGCATTTTTGGCTGGATTCCTGTTGCTAGTAAGCGTCAGGAATCACGTAAAATCCCACGCCAAAGAATAGGCACTAACTGATCATTTAGTGGATAGATTTCCGGTCGTCATTGTTCTGTGAAGTTGTGCCCGCTGAACTCAGCATAATGAAGCTGTGTACTGTTCGTGTCCGAACTCCGTAGTAATGGATGTAAAATGGCACTCTTAATGATTGGGGGGTTTCGTCTTTGATTGGCTCGGCCCCTTTTTTTTTTCCTGAGACTTAAGAAGAATTGTATTAAAATATAGTTGGGTACATCATCACATTACAAGTACTCTGGAAAAAACATATATCCAGAAACTGATATTCATCTATATTGCACCCATACTGTGAATAGCTCAAACTCTCAAATCTAAACCTATTTGACGCTTCATATGGATGACCGCACAGGCAAATACTCGGCAACAATTGTTTTAGGCCAGACAATAGATGTCCAACGGACGACCAACATTCTTGCAGGTAGAGTCAGGTAGAGTTGAGAAACTTCTTCTTTCTTGTGTCTTTCTTCATCTTCTTTCTGCCACCGAAGAGTGAGGAAGACTGATCTGAAACTTATTCTCCTTAGTCCTTCATTGTGGCCAGATCTATCCACAACAAAACGAAGAAGGGACCGGAGAAAATTATTCCATGGCAGCGAGATCATCTCCGTCTTGATGCCGCTGTCCGGAAACGAAAGTCTCCATATCGTCATGTCGGTGAAGATACTGACGCCGTAGTTGTCGTTCTCATCTTCAACGGAGCCGCCATGGAGAAGACAATTCCATCCTTCTCCTTCACCGTCGCCGAAGAGGAGAAGGAGATAAATCTCCAATACCACAATACTTGGCATGAAGAAACTCAAACCCTGAGAACTTGATCTATTGAGGAAAAACTATTAAAAACGATGGATCCCCACTCTCTCTGGCCTCCGGCGATATACGGAAGAGAGGCGGTGGCGGCGCTCGGAGTGGCGGCGGCGGCAGCTGCCTTTTTTCTGTTTGGCAGCGGCTCCTGTTGATTGGCTCGGCCCCTGAGGCAGGCATCTAATGATTGTCTGCTTCTATTTTTTAGCGTGTTCGCTGTAACTAAATATTCACTCAAATCAGGCTCCGTTGTAAAGACCGAAATTCCAGACAAGAGCTCGACAGTGAGATTCAAGTACGTCGACGTGGCTTTTGGCCTGAAGTGTTTGCTTCATATAGACGGCTGAAAGCAGTGGCAAGGAGCCATGCATTTTTTTTTTCTATCGCTCACCCATGTGGCTATGTGAGAAACCTGCACGGTTCATCTTCTCCTTGCGCCGCCTGCCGCTGTCACCGCCACCGTGCCGCGGCGGCTTCCCTCTTCTCTTCCCCCTCCCTCTTGCCACCGCCATGGCCATCCTCGCCCCTGTCCTGGCCCGGCCATCATCCCTAATGAGAAGATGGAGAGACCTGTACCGTCCAATTTGGAGAAGCTGAGGGAGAGGAGCCGGATTTGGACATAAGAAAATTCAAGTGATGAAACTTGCTAAATCAGACGGGAGCGTGGGTTAGCTTTTACCAAAAGGTAGCATTTCATTCATTGAACTGGTCGTTACATAGGAGCACAGATAATATCTGGTTTTTCATGAAACCAAACCGAGTCAGAGAGCTGATCGGCCGACCTAGCAAGCATATGCATATATTACAACATCTACTGACATGGATGGGAGAAAAAGTAATAGTAAGATCCTCGGATCATCTGTTTGATATCTTGGACAAGAACACCAGTTTCAGAGCAGTCCATGACATTTGATTGGAGCTTTTGTACACCATGACATTTGATCGGAACCGTGCATTTTCAAAACACCAGAAGTGCAAAACCCATGCCATTGGCAAAAACGCTATCATTCTGATGTGATGGTGTTTACATATGGACCATGAAAGGATCTCATAATATGATGGCAACCAATTAACTCAACTCAACTCTTTTTAGCTGTTTGGAAGAATCTAGTAATGTAATGGCAGCCAATTAACTCAACTTAACTCTTTTTAGCTGTTTTGTTCAGAAACATCTCAAGGCCCAAAATTACATAAAACAATTTAACTGTGAAATCTTAAGCAGAGCTCAATAACTGTTGAGCTCAGGGCATACATCTTACATACGGAAATATCACCCAAACCTAAATATTCAGCACCATCATCATCCAAAAGCTCCTAGATGATCCAAACCTCGCTTGAAAAATTAGGACTGCAAGGGTCATCAAGCAGACAAGGTGAGTAAAGCAACCAACAATTTCCATGAAATTGAGGTCATAGTCTAGTGGAAATGTTTGCAGTCATCATCTTTTTAAAAATAGTGTAGCAAGAAGGTGAAATCATAGCATTGGTGTGCGTACCTTGCTTGCAATGTTGCTGGACAGCCAGTCCAGGCCTTCGTACAATCCCTCACCAGTTGTAGCACAAGTGCTTTGAATGTACCTGTCACCAACATTTAATGACACGTTAAGTCTCTGGCTGAATGCTAGCTAAGTACTACAAGGAAAGAAGAAATCTGTTGATAGTGTATTTACCAATGACGCTGGCGAAGTGAATGCAGTCCAAGCTTATCAGTAATCTCAGCAGCATTCATAGCATTTGGAAGATCTTGCTTGTTAGCAAACACAAGCAACACAGCATCACGTAACTCATCCTACAACCATTAACAACTCCATAGCTGTGAGCACAGCACAGAAAATTAAACACCAGGGAAAGGATTCTCAACCACACAAGAACTTGCCTCATTCAGCATTCGGTGAAGCTCATCCCTCGCTTCAACAACACGGTCTCTATCATTGCTGTCCACAACGAAGATAAGACCCTGTGTGTTCTGGAAGTAGTGCCTCCACAGCGGCCTGATCTGTTTTCAGACAATGGAGGGAGAAAATCACGGCACCGTTTGAAATAAAGACAACAAGTAAATTTGAAAACTGAACAGGACGTAGAATAATATCTTTCTAAGTGTACAAGAGAAGCACTAAGCAATATAAAATCATCTATTGGGGAAGTGAGAAGCAGAACGTAGAAGAACCAATGCCATATAATATTAAAATGTTTGGACACAGAATTTGATGATCGATCTTACCTTGTCCTGACCCCCGACATCCCAGACAGTAAAGCTGATGTTCTTGTACTCCACAGTTTCAACATTGAATCCTGTATTTGAATGTAAGTCAACGCCGAGAAAGAAAGAACACGATGTCGCAACTCGCAGGTAAAGGCAGAGGCATGTTTGCGCAAACCTACCTTGTAAACGAAGCAGTTTGATTTTAAGTGAACAATTTTAAAATGGAATGTGGTGTTCATGCTGCTTTGGCAAAATCCTATATGCTGTGTCAAGCAAGTATTCTTTTGGCAGTTACTAACTCACTATCATTCTTCACTTCATTGTATTTGACAATTTGAGTAAATTTGCTGCTCCATCTGATTGCTAAAGAATAAAGAGGCTTTAATCTGCTCATTAGATGTTTGATTAATTGAGCATTCACAGCAGCCTTCTTGTGCACTAATAAATTCAGTGGAAGAGGCTGCACATCCTATGAAGTATTAACATAAATGCATTACGCTAGTTCGCCGGTCTTGTTGCACCCAGGTATTTTTGTTTTTAATTGAAAAAAAAAAGAATGACCAAAATGATGGATATTCGTATTCACGGGGCCCTGCAGCCAAAATTTTCAATTAAACTAGGTGGCTGTGCGATTTTCCAATAACTATTTGCAAGGCTTGTCCTAAATTCTGGTACCTCGAGCAAAACTTAACCCACGTAATTAATTATTCACAACGTGATTCTTCATGTAGGCAGGTGCGCTTACCGATGGTGGGGATTGTGGTGACGATCTCGCCGAGCTTGAGCTTGTAGAGGATGGTGGTCTTTCCGGCGGCGTCGAGCCCCACCATGAGGATCCGCATCTCCTTCTTGGCGAACAGCCGGCTGAACAGCTTGGTGAACGTGAGCCCCATCTCTCTCCCTCTCGCCTGCAACAGAGGCACCAAACCCAGGTCATCAGAACGCTGATCCGTCCCACTCCCACGCCCGTTCCTCCGGCAGCCACAGGCCGCTAGATCTACGCGCGCCCAGCACCCAGATCCACCGCGGGAGTCGGGATCGAGCTCCCACCGCGGCGCGTGGAACCGAAGGCCGGGACACGAGATCCGCAGGCGATGGCAAGCGCCAAGCGGATCGATCCACACGCAGCCCACGCGCACGCGCAAACGGTCGACGAGACTAGATCCCGGGCGCGGAGGAGCGATCCCGCACGGGGGGATAGGGGGGGTGGCTCTCACCTTGTCGGCGGATCCGGTTCGCGGTGGTGGGTTCGCCGGCGACGCAGCCGGGGACGAAGAAGGCAACGGGCGGAGACCGGAAAAGGAGAGGCTCTGGGGTGATGGTGCTTCTGGCGGTGGAGCGCGTCCTCGCCTGTTTTATACCGAGTCGGAGACGGAGCCCACAGGAGGGAGGCGAGCTGTGCTGCGAGGTCGCGTCAACCGAACGCGTCTCACCTCCACCGCATGTGTATTCGAAATTCGACTGCAGGCAAAGCCAAGGGAGGGGGGGATCGCCTTTCGTTGTGTGATGCAGGTAGGGTGACAATTTGGCAAAATCCTCGTACAGTACAGTACGGTAACGTTCTCATACAGCTATGTTCGCATGCTTGCGTGGATCCATTCTAACCGATTAAGGCCTTGTTTAGTTCCCTCAATTTCCCAAAATTTTCCATCACATCAAAATTCGGACGTATGCATGGAGTATTAAATGTAGGTAAAAAAATAATTAATTGTACTTTTAGTATGTACATATCGAGACGAATCTTTGGAGTCTACGTAGTCCATATTTGGACAAAGTTTGTCAAATAACAACGAAAACGCTACAGGAAAAATTTTGCAAAATTTTTCCATGTAAACAAGGCCTAAGGTCATGTTCAGTAACCAAAAAGTTTCTAAAATTCCACGTCACATCGAATCTTTAGACGCATACATGAAGCATTAAATGTAGGTAAAAAAATAATTAATTGTAATTGTATTTTTAGTCTGTTCATGTCGAGACGAATCTTTTGAGCTTAGTTAGACCATGTTTGGACAAAGTTTGTTAAATAACAATGAAAGCGCTACAGTATCACTGTGCAAATTTTTTCCTCAACTGAACAAGGCCTAAAATTAGTTTGACATTGAAATGTAGTATGTATTCACTCTATCTATAAAAATATACAACTATGGATTCCGTACCAGAAAAAAATACTTCATATTTGGCCATGTTTCTAGTGAATAGTATTAACATTTATTAATCCAAATAAATTTATTATGAAAATATATTTCGTAACTAATCTAATGATGTTTATTTGATATCATAAATATTAATATATTTTTATTTATAATTGCTTAAACTTAAGGTATTAAAATGTGACATTGTGCTAGAATTGTATGTTTTCTTAGACAGAGGGAGTATATATACTCTCTTTGGTAGTCTGGTCCAAAATGTTTGTTATATCTAGGTTAGTAGGTTTCAAAAAATATATGAATAAGGTTTGTAAGTATTTTTGCATATAAATCTACACATAAAATATATATACTTTCAAATTCGACAGTTTGGAGCCATGCTCGTTTGCCTTATCAACTGTACTTTGGTTTATTCTCTCTCAAAGAATACTATTGCAACAGTCAATATCAGTCGTAAAAACGACCAAACGAACAACACCACTAATGTTTTGTATTAAGGGTCTGTTTGGATCTCACCCACTAAACTTTAGTCAGTAAACTTTAGTCACTTTTAGTGGCTAAAATGTCAAACACCCCCACTAAAAGGGACTAAAAAGTCTTTTTAGTTCCTTTTAGCCCCTTTTAGTAAGGGTGTTGCTACTAAAAATGACTAAAGTTTAGTGGTGAGATCCAAACAGACCCTAAATCAATCTTGTTCTGACAGTGTTTTTTTTTTTGCATAGGCAGAACTTAATTTAAATTTTCTCGACATATTAATAGTAATTTGCAATTTGTGTGAAACCAATCTCCTTTGCCATCGCTCTCCTCCTCCCAACTCCATAGAGTGTTGTGTTTGGCGATGAGGGCTTCATGATTCCTCGTTATAGGACACTATCATCGAATTTTTAGAACAAAAGCATGGCTACCGGTCCCGCGTAGCTGATGATGTGGGAATTTTCTAGCCGCGACAAGTTGTACATTATCTTTGATCACAACTAACAAATTTCTCACCATGGCAATGATGAGTTAAGGGATTTTTTCTCAAAATTGTGAATAAACCTCTATCTCGGCGAGAAATGTAAAAATTGTCCTACCAGGAAAAGTTTAAGATAGAACACAATGGGTGTCACGTATAATTGCAAATAGAGTTTTTGAAAAGAATAAAGTAGGTAAGAGAGCATTTGCAATATATAATAGATGGTAAGAACCAATAGAAACTCTCTAAGATAGATACAAGAACAATATTTACAACATTTGAAACAGTGGATTCAAGGTGTAGAGCAGTAAATCATATTTTATGGTACTATATGACTCAATAGAATTCATGGGAGAACGATATTTACAAAATTTTGATAACATTAAATGCATGGCGTGAACCAATATTATGTTCTATAAGAGAGAATAAGTCGAATACGGCTAATAAAGCAGGTTGATAAGTTCAAACGAACATAATTTTAGATATAGTATAGTAAGATTTATATTCCCTCCCTCGACAGGGGACGTTATGCGATTCAAATAAAGTATGACAAAGAAGGTCGTTTTAGCTTATAGGGTGAGTCTAACTCTAGTCCAATCAAGACATCAATACTAGTTAGCTACTAGTATTGTCTCCGTACTTTTCTTCCACTAACTTGGATGTTAATTGGTGGAGGTAAGCAAGATCGGTGCCAGGCGTGCAAGTTGGGCAATTAATATGCATGTCATTTTAAATTTTCACCATCTGTAATGATTGTTTTGTAGGAGTACCAGAGTCTTTTAACTCAGACATTGGTTACCGGTTTCAATCATAGAACGTCCACAATTCCAGGACAGAGGGGGTATAAGTGTGAAGGAATAAAATCATACTCACCAGATTCAATAGAACGAGGTTGTTTTTTTTAGTCCTAGATTAAAAATTGGTGAGGACAGATGACCCTCATCTATCAAGCTATTTTTTTTTGCAAAATTTGGTATGTCGTGGGCTCTAACAAATTTGGATATGGAGGAAAGTCGGCTCGGTATAGCAAGTTAGATCAGTATCTGTCGCGCAGGTACATTACAAATTAGTGAGGGTAGATAACCCTCATCTATCAAGTTACTTTTTTCGAAGTTTTGATATGTTATGGACTCCAACACATTTAGGTATACATAGAAGGACGTCGGCTTGGATATAGTGAGCCGGATCAGTATTATATGTACATTAAAAATTGACAAGGACAGATAACCCTCATCTATCAAGTTATTATTATTATTTGTTTATCCGAAGCTTTGGTATACCATGGGCTCCAATAATTCTACGTAGGTATGAAGTGACGTCGGCTCAGGTTAAAGATTAGTAGAAAGACCGAGGCCCGATGACACGGATCAGAGCCCGGTTTTTTGGCTTGGCCCGAAGCCCGCAACGGACCGGACCTGGGCCGCATCCCTCGCCCGGCGAGCCGGCCCGGCCCGATATATATACATAGAAATATAAATATATATAAATAAATAAAAATATAGTTTTAAATATAAATATATATATATATATTTCACTGGCGGGTCTGTTGGGCCCAGTGACCCTGCGGGCCTTCGGGCCGACCTGAGGCCTGATCGGACTGTGCCTGGGGCCGACGGCGCGACCTGACCCGATGGGACCGTGCCTAGCCCGGTTGCTCACCTTTAGCTCAGGTATAGCGATTCGGACAGGTGTCACGTGTATCCGTAGGTCAACGCAAGTCTTGTCCGGCTGTCCCAATACGCTCGGGCCTTGGAGTTTTTCTCTCGCACGGTTTGTGGCAGCAGAGCAGAGTTTTAGGACAGGCACGATAGCTCGCTGGAGGATAATACTAGCATCGTAGCGTAGCAGCGCTGATCTCTTTCCGCGCGGCGGGCATGCATATATGGCGCTCTCGCCCGGACCCGGCCTCTTCAACCCAAGCAACTCATGCTGTCCCGCGCGCGACACGACACGACACGATATAGATCGTGGGCTGCTCGAATTCTTGGAGCATCGGGACACCCGCGCGCGCCATGGTGATCATCAGCACGACCGTCGACGAAGCCGATCTCCTGGCGGCGGCCAATGGCGGCGCGCCAGCTCCTGGACCGCCGGCGGCAACGACCGACGACCCTGCTGCTGCATTGTCGCTCTTCGACGTCGTCCACGGGACGGCGGCGGCAGACACTACTATGGCCTGGTGGAGCTCTGAGCCGCCGAATCATGCGGCGGCGGCGTCGACGACGGCCACCAGCTCCGGCGCGTACGCGTCCTCGTCGTCGTTTCCGCCCCCGCCGCCGCTCCAAAGCCATGGCGACAACAATCTCGGCTGCTACGGCGCCGGGTCCATTATGGACACCTTGTTCCCGCAGCCGCAGGTGCCGCCGGTGCACATGCATCAGATGCAGCCGCCGTCGATGGCCGAGCTGTCCTACTTGTACTATCATCATCCGCAGCCGCAGCCATGCTTCGCCGCCGCACCCTTCGCTCTCGAACCTGCTACTACCAACACCGTACGGCCGGAGCTACAGCTGCTGCCGGCAACGATGACGCAGCAGCCGGTCGTGAGCGCGGCGCCGTGGTCGTCGTACCCGGAAACCCCAGGGACGACGACGACGACGACAACGACCGCACCTGCACTTGCACTTGCAGACACGCAGCAGGCGGCTCAAGAAGACAACGACGACACTAGCAGCAGGCCCACTCCTCCTCCTCGGCGCCGTGGCCGGCCTTCCAAATCCAAACGCGCCCCCATGGTGTCCGTGCCCGTGTCCGAGCCGCCTGTCTCTATCTTGAAGACGTTGTCTGCCGCCACCGGCTCATCGGCAGCAATGTCGTCGTGTGCCGCCACCGGCTGGACAACAATGTCGTCGTCTGACGCCGGTCAAGTAGTCCCAGACGATCAGGTTCAGGCTGGAGCTAGCAGTAGCACCGGAAGCACCTCCGGCGTGATGGTGACGAGACCACCACCACGATTTCGATACGCGGACACTTCGGCGGCCGGCGTGAGGTTTCAGCCGACGGACGAGCAGCTGATCGAGTACCTGAGGATGAAGTACGCCGGGCAAGAGTTGCCCGTGGACTACTTGAAGGAGTTCGACGTGTACCAGGCGCACCCCATGGCGATCAGAGGCGCCTGCGGCGGGGAGAGCCACAACGGGTGCTGGTACGCCTTCTCGCCGAGGGACCGCAAGTACAGGAACGGGCAGCGGCCGGCGAGGAGCGTCGTCTTCGCGGAGGGCGGCCGGAAAGAGCAGGTGGGCTTCTGGAAGTCCAACAGCAAGCTGGGCGCGGTACGTGAGGGCGGCGGGAAACATGGCGCCGTCATAGGGAGGATGACGTCGCTCACGTTCCATCTGGGCCGGCAGCCCAGGGGCACGAAGACGGGGTGGAAGATGAAGGAGTACACCATCCCGGAGAACCAGCACCAGCCGGACGGCTCAGCCATGCTGGTAATTACATATATTAAGCAACTAACGCCCGGCCAGCACACTCACTCACTAGCTACATAATATAGTAGCTACTTCCTTCATCCTAAATTATAAGTCGTTTATTAACTTTTTTGGTGTTAAATTTGACCACTTATCTTATTAAAAAAAACGTGCAAACATAGTTAAACTTAAGACATTCTTGGAAAACTTTTATTAATAAAGCAAATCATGACAAAAAAAAAGTGATATTTTATACAAATTTTTGAATAAGATGAGTGGTCAAAGTTGAGTTCAAAAAAGTCAAACAACTTACAATTCAGGATGAAGTGTGTGTGTATATATATTTGATATTTGAGAGGAAGAGGAGTTGTGATATGTTTTTTTTATCTGTTTCCCATGCATGCTATATATATACAGCTCAATAGCTGGGTGGTTTGCAAGCTATTTTACAAAGAGCTACGATCAAGCAGATGTACAAATACAAAGAGCGAGAAGGATAGGAATACCACCTCTGTTGGGCAGAAGCGGCCAAGACGTGGTACTAGAAAGAACAAAAATGACAAGAATGCCATCACTGTTGCTGTTGGGCAGGAAGATGGACCGGGCGAGGCCGCCGGCGAGAGCGTGCAGCAAGGTGGAGAAGAAGATATGCCGCAGATGCAGGTGCAGGTGCCTGCTGCTCACCACCAGGCCTCAGATTACTCTGAGCAAGACCTCTGTGTAGAGGACTACCTTGTATGTGATGTAGCATTTGCACAGCAGACCGATGTGCAAACTGTAGCATTTGACACACCGGCAAACGTAAACCAGCCCCCGGCCCCTGTGAACATGAATATCTCTAGCTTCTAGGTTCGTGTAAGTATTAATTTAGGTACTGAACTGACACTGTATCTGAGTTATCCGTCTCGGGGTGATCCTGTAATAATAATAAATTAATAATAAGGAACTGTCTAGTTATTTATCGATAAATTTTCAATTTTGTTGGATTTTATAGTGTGATTGTGCTTTTAACTCACTTAATGCCCAGAGATGTGACTGTGCTTTTAACTCACTTAATGCCTCCATTGTCAATTATTTGAATGACACTTAGAAAAATATCGATGATATCTCGTGGTCTCTCTTCTGCTTGCATATGAATCATAGCAAGTTGATAAATGGAGCAGGACCAGGGAAGATAAAATTACTATAATGTTTGTTGGTAATGTTTATGGATAGGCTCATATTATTGTTTATGAACCATCTGGTGTATATGATCTTTGCTTCTCAAACAACAAATTGAAACTATTATGTGAGTATACTATATGCTTCAAAGAAATTCAGATATGGGGATTTATGATGACATTTGTCCTAATACACAAATTGAGACAACAAAAAAATGTTATCCTGGTTAGATTTTTTTTTTCCATAAACGTGGCTATCACAGTCCTCCTCGAAGGCACTTGAGGGGCTAGGGCAGGGGTGGCGGCGGCGTTGCAGCTGGTGGCCATATCAACTTCGAAAATTCAATTTAAGACATAAAGTTTCGATATAAGATAGAAACAATATAATCATGAATTTAATAAGTTGTACCTATGTTGAATTGTTTGATAAATAAAGGTGTCATGGGCATTAATTAATACTAATTGAATTCCCCACGCGTGTTGCCATGGAAATTTTTAGTTGAATAATGACATATGAAGCTGAACATCAATGATGTAACATAGTATTTAATAAGAGTGGCATGCTCAACGTGTTGTGAGTAAGATGACAATTTAAAACACTTAAATTAATTGGTATTGTTAGTATTAATAAGTGTCATAGCTGTATTTTTATACTATTTAATTTAACATGGTATAAGTAGGATAAGAAAACATGGTAACTAATGCCAAAAAAAAGTCCACTTCAAACACTGAAAAAAACTAGAATAATTGCTATGCATGTTTAGTATTACCGAAGACCATGCGATGATGTTGGTGGATGTTGAGGGAGAGCCAAAGAGTTGGTAACTGCATGAGAGAATTGGACGGTTATATGAAGAAATTAATGCTGATCTAACAATTGCAACTCTAGATGACATGGCTTAACGTGGAGCAAGATTCGAAGGGAGTAAATGTTTTGTGGGTATGAACTATATAGTATATAACTCTAGATGACGTGGCTTAACACGGAGCAATATTTGAAGGGAGTAAACATTTAGTGGATATGAACTATATAGTATATAAATATACCAGTGCTGAGAAGGTGGCACTATTAGTCTATTGTTCTTTGTAGGAAAACATGTGACCCTAATACCCCATAAATTAAGAAATCACTTGATCTTTAGTTTTTATAATACAATAGTTATTTTTGACGATAGAGAAGTATTTGCACTTCCGAGTGATTGTGAGCTCGAGCCGTGGATCTGCTCATCAATTCTATTGGCAGATTCGCAAGACAGATCCAGCTCAAAATGAAGGCGAACACGATCTCATCAATCGTTTCAGAACCATCAAAGTCCACCATTACAAAGAGTTCATTCGACACCATCCAAGGGTCTTCCTCTCCCCCGCCGCTTGACCAAAAGCGACGAAAAAGTAATTGTCCCACAAATCCTTGCATTCAACTCTTCTCATTGAGCACTAGATCCACCCAAAAGCTTGCTCAATCACCTCTACTCGAACTCCCCTTCCAAACAACAACTTTATCAACGTCTTATGTGGATCAACCCTAGTTTTTCCTTTTGAATTAGAACCTCTCCCAAAGCGCACCTTCTTTCTCTACGCTTGTGATAGATTCACACCCTTCATCAGGTCCGCTACCTTCTCCATGGCTTCCATCCTAGGGGACAACAAGGCGCCGCCGCCTACTCTCACCAGACGACCACACCTAAGGTTAGCATGACTTAGGTTAGGCTCTGAAATGGAGAATTCATCGTGGATACAAGTAGAAGATGAGATTGTGTGGACTCACACCCTGAAATCAGGATGAGATTAGGACATGAATGAGAAAATCAAAAAGAGGAAGGCGAAGAACCCTAAAATTATTTGGGAACCGACTCAAGTAGCCTGGAGCACAGGCACCGAGACTCAGTGTTGTGGGTTCCGCTATTTGCAATACTAAATACTCCTTCCGTTCCAAAAAGAACGCAATTTTAGTTACGAAGTTCATAGCTAGAATTGCACTCTTTTTTTTTGGGATGGAGGAGTATATGCCTATTGTATATATTTTTTTTAGAGAAGAGAAGACAAATGATAAATCCTGTTCTGCCGCTCCACCACGAAACACTATTTATTACTAAATGGGCGCCCAATCCTTTATGGGCCGAGCTTCCTCTGATCCTGATAGCCTGGCCCATGTGTTCCACCACCAAACCCTAACCAAGAATCCGACTCGGCGCTAGACTAATCGGACGGAAGGAAGACGAGAAGCGGAGAAGGCCCCGAGCCCCCGAGGGCCGAGGCAGGAGGCGAGCGGGGAACGAAGAGGATGAAGCGCCTGTGCGGGTTCTGCAAGGTGGTGAAGCGCCAGGACATCGTCTTCATCCACTGCACCGCCAACCCCAAGCACAGGCAGCGCCAGGGCTTCTCCACCATCGCCGAAGCCGCCGCCTCGTGCGTCCACCTGCCGCCGCCGCCCGCTAGCGGTTCCGCCTCCGCCACAGCGTTCGCGGAGTAAGACGAGCCTCCACTCTCCTGTCCGGATTGTCCTTATTCACTGTTAGTTGCTAATCTTCCCCAATCGTTAACGTCAAGTGGCGGACCCAACCAAAAGTATGAGGTAGGGCGGACCGCTATATACTCCCTCTGTCCATAAAAACATGCAACTATGAGTTTTGTGTCCATAAAAGTACACGTTTGATCATATTTCTAGTGAATAGTATTAATATTTATTAATCCAAATAAATTGACTATGAAAGTATATTTCACAATTAATCTAATGATGTTTATTTGATATCATAAATATTAATATATTTTTATCTATAATTGTCTAAATTTGAGATACTAGAACATGTCACCGTTATAGAATTGCATGATTTCTTGGACGGAGGCAGTACAAAACTTGGACCGATATATGAATCTAACTATGCATGTGTACCATGTCTATATAACTATACTGGTATCACATAACGAACTATGATCTAATATGTCATTTAGCAAATAAATTATCCATAAGAAGTTTGAACATGATTAGAAAATGCATAAAGGAGAATTTTTGTTCCATAGTCCGGATAATTTACCATACATCAAATGATCAAAACAAAAAAAGCATAATTAAAATAAATTGAGTAAGTGAATGGTAAATTTCTCAGGCCCAGCCATTGGTCGCACTGGGGCAGGCAGGCAACAGAGAGAGCCGCCGCCGAGCGACCGAGACAACGCGTGCGTGGTTCCCTTCCCTCCTGCTTACCGGCTGTCCTTAAAGGGCCAAAACCAAGAGTGCATGCTGCTGGGCCTAACAGGCTAGAAAATGGACCATTGGGGACTTTGGGTTGGGGTGGACCTTGTTGGCCAGAAGGCCCAGGCGTCTAGCAGCGCTGCTGGCTGCTGCTTCTTCAATCTCAGGAGTTAGGACGCTCAGACCTAGAGCTTGGTGGACGCCATTGTCGGCCGGAGGACTGAGAGATAGGGGTGGTACTCGCCGGAGGGGATCTAGGGCGGCCACCCTTGCTCGCCCTATAGGTAGGTCCGCCTATAACTTAACGAGAAAGCGGTTCTGGGTCACTAATGCGCCACCTATTACTGGCCGAATTAGGGTTCTCATTAGAGTTCAAAGTCAGATTTGCGCTGGATCTTTGCTTCTAGCTACCCATTAGTGATGCCCATAGTTACGCTAGATATCGAGACGACTAAGATTAAAAAATTTGTTTTTGAAGTAATCTGTCATCGGAATCATGTACTGTACCTTGCAATCTAGGATGCTTAAATGCCCTCCAGAAGTCGTTTGATATTTGTTATTTGAACTTGTATTACTAAGTTTTAGTCTCTTTTTCAAAGTAAAAGGAACCTGACTGGCAGTTTCAGCGCTTTTCCAGTCGCCGGGACGGCGCTCGCATCGGCTTGTGCTCTGGTCGTGCCTCACGCGCCTGCCTGCCTACTAGCCCCTCTCCTCCGCCTCCGCGGCTCCTCCCCGACCCCGACCACCACGCGTTGCACACTCTTTTTGTCTGCTCCGTCGTCGCCCGCTCCTCCCCTTGCAGTCTGAAAAAATGCACTAGTTTATGACACAAAGGCAGGTTACGTAAAACGCTTGGTCCATCTTTAATTCTTTTCCATTGTATTCCATGTGGACAGTATCAGAAAATTGTCTGTTTTTTAGTTAACCACCACTGGTTGCTGTGTACTGCCTGCAGGCCACCAGCATCATCATCCTGTCTACGTGTATTATGAAAAAATGGTTATTTCAAGTGTTCATCATTAGCTGAATAATGTACTTGAAGCTCATAATTTGTTCTGTTTCATGTTAGCATTGACACTGCCCCACCCCCTGTTTTGATTTTGAAACAGGCTTCTGGATGGAGCTGGTACCATGCCACTATTTATTTATTTTTTAAAAAATACTTATCAGAGTTTATATGTGCTTTGATCAGCAATTAATAGAAAAAAAGGCATAAACTCATTGTGGATCCAATTTTAACTTAATGCTAGTTGCTCAAATTATTGATTTGTTTGGTTTAGGGAGATTATGCATGTTTATAGCATCAGTTCTCAGGTTCAGGCTATTGAATTGGAGTGAATATGTATGGTACTGTGGACTGTGGAGGAGCTGTGCATGCCTTCACTATCTTTTAATTTCAATTTTATCATATGCCAAAAGTGTTGGTTTCCTTGTTTAGTCTTTAATCTTTTATTGGCAATTGGAATCTCTGTCTGTAGCACACCTTTTTTCCAGGTAAAATAACTCTATATTAGTGCACCTGTCTGTAGCACACCTTTTTTCCAGGTAAAATAACTCTATATTGGTGCACCTTCTTCAGGTGATAACATGGATTACAACCTTGGTGACACCTCCCCTGACCCCTATGGTGGCGGTGGTGGAAGGCACCTAGTGTGTGATCATTGCGGCACCAGTGACCATTACAGCACCGACGACGCTGATGATGGCCAATTCACGTGTCGTACGTGCTCTGCTGTGCACACCACACAGGCAACTGCTGCTGACCCTCATGACTTCCCTGCTACTGGCAACATCTCTGTCCGCCGTGTTGCAACCCAGCCCACCCCCAAGCTTGGTGCCCGCACACCTGCGCCCTATCCGAGGACCCCTCAGGCTGCTCCTGTGCCTGCTGCTGCCGCTTTTGACAACTTCACGGAGCTGAGTGAGCCGCGGGACTTTGCGCCTGGATCTGGCACGTGGGGGGAGCCCGAGGATTTGGCAGTGCGGGTCCGCTGGTGCTACGTACGGGGTCTCCAGGTGATCCTGCAGCGGCAGCTGGAGGTGCTGGTGGAGCGTCACCAGGTAGGCGCGTTTGTGTGTGCTGTCGCCGGCATTGTCTGGGTGCGGTGGGTTGCTGCATCCAGGGTGTTTGACGGAATCTGGGCCCGCCAGGTGCTCGAGGATCACAAGGCTGTGGGGAGAGAGAATTGTTTTGGCAGCGGAGGTGAGCTGTTTTTATGCTCGCTATTGTTAGTCATTGCCATCGGAAGAACTGAACAGACTCTAACATTATTCTATCTCTTGTTTTAGATAACAAGAAACCTGATGAGGTGAAGTATGAATGGGATGATGATATGTTGCTGCAAGGAAAAGACAGGCGCAAGGTGGAGTTTGCCTTTTTGCGCTCATTGAGGATGATGCTGCCGGTTTACTCAACGTTGGCTGTTTGTTTCTTGGCCTGTCATATTGCCCGTGAAGCCATCCTGCCAAGCGACATATACAGGTGGGCAATGGAGGGGAATATCCCTTATGTGGCTGCATTTACTGAAGTAGACAGGTTCCTTGGGAGCTCTTTCCACGAATGCCCTTTGGATGCGAGGCAGCTGTTCAGGCCGGTGCGAGTTATCGGAGCATGGCAACTGGAAGCTGCAGCTGGGTCCATAGCACAAAGAGTAGGCTTGAGGCTTCCTTCAGTTAACTTCTATGCAATTGCTCGACGTTGTTTGAAGGACTTGTTACTGCCTATAGATAGAATCCTGCCCCACGCATGCCGAATTTATGAGTGGGCAATGCCTGCAGAATTATGGTTGTCTAGTAATCCTGCTAGAGTCCCTACACGGGTTTGTGTGATGGCTATCCTAATTGTGGCCCTACGACTTCTTTATAGCATCAACGGTCAAGGGATGTGGGAGGTGTGTTTGTTACATTGATTACCTTTCTTCAAAACATCTTAGGTCCTTGATAAATGCATATGACCTGAAGCAACCTTTCTTTGCAGAGGATTTGTGAGGAAGGAAGAAACCCAAGTGAATCTCACCATGATGAAAATCCATCAACTTCCAGGAAGCTTGATGCCAGTAACAGTGAGGAGTTTGGCACGAGAGAACTATTGTGTACTATTGCAGCTGCCTATGATAAAATCAATACAGCACATGGTAAATTTGAATTTCATTGCCTTGTCTACCATTGTGTTTATCTTGTAGTACACATGGTAGTTTGTGGCATGCTTATGCTGACTGTCGGTAGTTTATATTCAACATGCTATACACTATACTAAGTGTAAAAGTGGCCGATTGCATATTTCACATCTGTTAAAGCCAAGACTGTAACATATGTCGTTTTCTGTCAATCATTCTGTGTTTCAAAACTTAACAAAATATGCAACTGTCTTACACTACATGATTATTACTCTAGTAATACCCTAACATAGAGCAATTAGCATCAACTTTTGCCATGCACAAGCACAAATAGGGCAAACTGATGGAGAATAAACCACTTTGCCATGTTCAATTAAGACAGTTTTGCACTTAGTATAGTCCTGTGTGAGGGTAGTTGTTCAGTTCTGAAACTTTTTGCAAGCTGTAAGGCAGCTTAGACTCTGGTCGTGAAATGTTTTGGTTCAGTGGTCGTGAAGTGACTCCCTGTGTGAGCACTAGCTTGGAGCTGGGTAATTTTTGTCTTGAACAGGTTTCGGTGTGCGGTTAAACTCTGATCTCTTGTAATTTCGTTGCTTCGGTAATGAAATTCGGCTATGCCGTTGTGGAAAAAAAATTAAGACATTTTTACTTTTGTCCTTTTTTTTTCTTTCTAAAGATATTGAGTAACTTTGTTTCAGCATTGGAATGGGAAGTGCCAGAATCTTTCTGTAGTTTCTTTGAGTTACAGAAAGTAGAACTTTGCAAAGTCAATAAGATGCTATTTCATGAATAAAATAATATGGGATTTTTTTGGGAACGATTACTATGAATAAATTACTTCATTGTATTCTAGTCTATATTTGAATTGATATCTTTGATAAAGTTATCAAAAGTTGACTGGAGATATTTTTGATCTTGGTTGACATTTTGTGTCTGGTGGAAATACTTCTTAATGGTAGGGCACTGACTTGAAGTTTTCTTATTTTGCAGACTATTCAAGTGATCTCCGCTCTTATCTCAAATACTGCAAGGAAGTTATTTTTACTGGGATTACATTTTCAGATGAAGAGAATCATCTAATAGAGATCTTTTGGGATATGTACAAATCCAGAGAGGTATTGCACTTTGATTGGCAATGTTGTTAATTCTTACCTATTTTCCTTTTGCATGAGGTGGATAAAATATCATTTATGTAACTGTTAAATTGTGCCCATTATGGGTCAATTGCTTTCTCTTATCATACTCTTGTGCATTTCTTCCTGTCCTGGCTATGTAACTATGCAAGCTTTAAATGATTTGATAAGCAGGTGTAGCACATCAGCTAAGTTCTATGGTAAACTAGCTATCATAAAATTTTCTGTAAAAATCTATAGAATGCAAATTTAATCTCCATATTTGAAAAAAGGGAAAAATAACCAGAGAGGAATGGGGTGGGGACTTCTATTTGCAGAACTTTTGCGGCACTTGGTTATAAGCACAAATTGAGCTAGACCTTGAACCTTGAAATTTGTTTGGTGTAGGATCCTGGTTAGATTTTGTTATGATAGCACCATTGGCTTGCACAAACTTTCTTTTCGAGCTGTAAATTGTTTCGATCCTTATGGTGTTTCATTGCAGGATGATAATCCAAAAGATCATGTAAAATCGAAATCTCATTCAATTGAAGACATTCCTATTACAAATGGAATCAAGAAGCGCTACCGAGATGGAGCTTTTGTTGAAGCAAGTTCCTTTTCTGCATCTTCAGGTCATGATGCAATGCAAATGCTCAAGTCAGAGATGCAAGATCATGGATTTCATTATATGGCACCTAGGAAACCAAGGAAGTCAGATGGTTATCTTCGTTATAGGAGGCGGCGGCTAAGCGGTGGCTTTATTTATGTTGCACATGCTGATTATTACATGTTGCTACGTGCTTTTGCAAAGCTTGCAGAAATTGATATTCGTATCATGCATATTAGTGTGTTGAAACTTGAGAAGAGACTCGCATGTATTGAGGAGCGAATTGAAAGAAGCTTGAACACCTTACAGATCAACTCTACTGGGACAGGAGATGAGCTAAGATCTGTATCTGACTGAAGTTCCTAGTGTAGTCTCATACTCTGCCAACATGGTAAGTTTCGGTATCTTGAGAAACATAATTGTCCTTGAGCATTATGGCTCCCAGTACTTCTGTTTTACGTAGTATATACATAAGCATTTATTTTCATGTACTTTCTCAATCCAGGTATACAATGTGATCTGGGCTGCTGCAGCCTCTTGCTGACAACATCTGTTTTGTTACAACAAGACATTGGACAGAGCTGCGGAGTACTTGAGATATAGGGCCCTCCTGCAACTAGAGCTGACCGTTGGACATCTGTGTTGTTAAAGTATGAAATGTAAATGAGATAATAGAAAGGAAGAACTTGTGCTTAGCATTGATATGAGAGCCGTTTCACTCGAGCAAGAAGCCGTTTCGGCTGATTCGTATGACTGATTTTTTATGAGTTAAAAATACTGTTCAACGATTGATTTGTATGGATTAAAGCCAGCAGAGTAGCTCAAACGAACCGAGCCTGAATATATACAAGGTGAATTAGTACGACAAAAGGGTGTCTTATCATAAAAGGATAAGACAATCATTTCCACTAGGATATGCCCCTCTGGTGGCCATTTATTAAACTAATGCCTACTATGGTGCTGTTTGGTTCGGCATTTTAGGCCCGTAATCAATTCACAGCGTTACCTATTACCGTCACTTTACCACTTCCGCTCCTCTCAGCTCCGTGAAGTACGTCATCAGCAACCTAACAAAAAAATGTTTTCCTTTGTTAAGAGACGGTTGATCTCATCCGCTCTCTTCCTCTCTCGATCTCTCTCGGATGGTGGCAGTTGCTACTCATCTACATGTATATATATGTACAACCATGGATCAATGAAATAGACAGTTCTCACTCTCATTTTGTCTCCCGAGTCTCTTGTTTTACATCAAAGATACTCTACGCTTAACACGTTATCAGCACGAGATGCTTTTTCTCTGTTCACCGGAAACGGCCGAACAGAAAACATTCGAGATGGAGGAAAAATTCGAGAAGATCGAAGGAGGAAAACCAAGCAGTTCCTCATGGTGATCAAGATGTGATCTTCATCTTCTACTGGAAATCTTCCACGGCAATATCGATTGCAATTTTGTGAAGAAACCAGATTGAGATTGAACGCATCTTGGCCCCTAATGGGTTTCGGTGATTGGATGAAACACAAGATTACTGTGACTAACGTGTGTTTTGCAGAAACAGGGATGAGTTAGGTCACGGTAATGGCGACGATACGGGCATATGGAGTTCATGTCCCTTGGCGATGGAAATCGTTTCGGTTTTCAAAGGACGGACGACGAAGACGGTGGTAGGCTAGGCTAAGTGTCGCATGGTGTTGGAGGATACTTAGGTAGTCTTAGGTCTTTGTTTTTCCTTTGGCCGTACTATAAAAAGGGGTGTGAATCAGTAGCTTGACCTAGATGAGTCTATTGAGGTAGGTGTGGTGCACACTTGTTATTTCATAGCCCTAGGTAGCTCAGAGAGATGCCTTATGTCGAGAGGAACAAAAGTCGTTAAGACCGCGTCGCGATCCGAGTTGATCTTGCCCTTGGTATGGGCATCGGATGCGCGTTGAGTGACCATCGGATGCTCCGATGACCATCGGATGCTCCGATGGTGCCACATCGGATCGTCCGGTGTCACTGTTCACTTGGGAGTGAACTGTGCAGTGCATCGGACGCTGGCATCGGACGCTGAGGGCCAGCGTCCGATGGCCATGCAGAGAGGTTCCAGAGAGGTCTTTTCGGCATCGGACGCGTCTGATGCAGGGGCATCGGACGCTCCCCAGCGTCCGATGCTCCATAAACATGTCTGACAAACTGGTACAGTCGACCGTTGGCCGAGGTCATCGGCGCGTCCGATGCTAGGCATCGGAGCGTCCGATGACCCCGCATGAACCCAGTTTTGTCCTGTTTTTGGATGACCGGGTGGGGGAGTATATATACTTTCTTCCCTCCATCCTTTTGGGTGTTCTTGCCACTTCCATCAGCTGAGAAACACCTTGTGAGTGTGAGTGAGTGCAAGAGCCCTAGTAAGGTTGAGTAATTGCTAATTGTGAGAATTAGACACCTCCTAGTGAGAATTGAGTAGCAAGTGTGCATCCATCCATCTCTTTGGCCTTGTCTTGGTCAAGTGAGAGTTCTAGCTTGTTACTCTTGGTGATCGGCATCACCTAGACGGCTTGGTGGCGATCGGAGAGCTTGGTGATCATCCGGAGGCTTTGTGGATGACCCAAGTCAAGTTGTGACCGGTAGCGAGCGATTCACCGGGCCGGAGTGGCGAAGAATCAGCTCGTAGTGAGCACTTGATCCTTGCGCGGATCAAGGGGGAGCGATACCCTTGCGCGGGTGCTCCAACGAGGACTAGGGGGGTGTGCCGACACCTCGATACCTCGGCAAAAAGATCGTCGTGTCATCTCTACTCTCTTCTCTACGCATTTACCTTTGAGCAATTCAATTCCGCATTTACTTGTTGTTCTTTCATAAGTTGAATTGCAATGCTAGAGTAGAAATGGTTTAGCGATAGTCTTTTGTGCAATTGATTCTTGTCAAACACTCTTCTAGGCACTAGGGGGTTAATTGGGGCTTGATAAGTTTTATTATCGCAAGAAGTTTTAGAAAAGCCCAATTCACCCCCCCTCTTGGGCATCTTGATCCTTTCAATTGGTATCGGAGCCTCGTGCTCTCGATTTAGGCTTAACCGCCTAGAGTTAAGATGTCCGGAGGTGATGGACCACCTCCCATGTTTGAGGGTGACGACTTTCCATATTGGAAAATCCGTATGGAGTCGTACCTAGAAGCGGTTGATGTGAAATGTCGTGATGCCGCCATAACCGGCTTTGCCAAGCCCAAGGTAGGCACAAGCCTCACTCCTAATGAGGAGGAAAATGATAAATGGAATGCAAAGGCCAAAAACATTCTTTTTAGAGGCATTTGCAAAGATGTGTTCAACCGTGTTCGGAACCACAAAAATGCCCATGATCTATGGGAAAACATTTGTGCGCTCCATGAGGGAACCAAGAGTGAGCGTGAGGAACGCTATCATTTAGTTATGCAAAAACTTCACTCTTTTGATATGCATGCTAATGAAAGTGCAAATGAAATGTACTCACGGTTGAATGTTCTTGTAGAAGAGCTAAATGGACTTGGCCTCACGCAAATGCAACCATCCGATGTTGTGAGGAAGATTCTTTGTGTCCTTCCAATTGAGAAGTATGGACACATCGTGACGGTGCTACATCAAGGTGATCTTTCCACCGCTACACCAACTCAAATCTTGGGAAAGATCAATGCGCATGAGATGTACATGCACATCACACCAAGTGGTGGCTCCTCCACCGACAAGAAGAAGGACTTGGCCTTCAAAGCTAGCCATGACAAGAAGGGCAAGTCCAAGGCTATTGAGGTGCATCATGAGAGCACAAGCGATGATGAAGATGATTCCAACATTGCTCTCATGGTGAGAAGGACCACCAAGATGTTGAAGAAGCTTCACAAGAATGGAGTCAACTTTGACTCAAGAAAGAAGAAGTTCTTCACAAGTAGCAAGAGGAGGCCAATCTCCGAAATGGATTGCTACAATTGCGGTGAGCTTGGCCATCTTGCTCATCAATGCACCAAGCCCAAGAAAGATAGCTACAAGAACAAGAACAAGAGCAAGAAGTATGACTCATCAAGCGAAGATGAGAAGAAGAATGACAAGTCATACAAGAAGAAAGATGGCAAGAAGAAGCAATACCACAAGAAAGGTGGGAAGGCTTACATTGTTGGTGATTGGCTCACCGACATTGACTCCTCCGGTGGCTCATCAAATGAAGATAGTGATGATGAGAAGGAGAAGGTGGCCGCTCTAGTCATTGGCTCCTCTACACCACCACCACCACCACCATCGCCATCATCATCTACACACCTATGCCTTATGGCCAAGGGTGACCGGAAGGTACAAAACGATGATGACTCTAGTGATAGTGATAGTGATGGTGAATTTGAGGCTCCTACTTATGATGAACTTGTCAAATTGCTAAATGACTACTCTAAAATCATAAGAAAGACTAGAGCTAAAAATGAGAAGCTTGTTGATGAAAATGAATCTCTTGTTGAAAAATGTGATCATGCTATTCATGCTAGTGATGAACTAAAAGATGAACTTGCAACTATGTCATCCACTATCAAGGAGCTCAAGTCCTCTAACAAGGAGCTCAAAGCTAAAAATGAAAAACTTGATAAGATGCATAGTGACCTTTCCACTAGTCATGCTTTGCTTAAGGAACAATATACTCAAGTGAAAGTAGATTATGATACTCTCACCATTGCTTATGATATGCTTTCACATGAGACACATGATGCTCCTAACCTTGTTGTTAAGTGTGACATAGCAACATCTTGTGAGGACTTGGTTAGTGAGCATGTTGAGCAAAGTGCTAGTGGCAAGGGCAAGAAAGTGGTTGAGGCCGATCACTATGATGACTATGTCAAGATCAAGAATGAGAATGCAAAGCTCAAAGTTGATCTAGAAAAGCTTTCAACTACCAAGCAAGTTATCATTCAATCTCATGACGATGACTATAGCATGACACTTGAGCTAGACATGCTAAAAGAAGAGAACAAGAGATTAAAGATGGAGAGGGACTACAAAATGACACCATCTCAATTGGAACTCCAACAAGAGAATGACAAGCTCAAGAAGGAGAAAGAGCACCTCACCACCGGTTTGAGGAACTTCACCAAGGGTCAATGTCTTCAAAGTGAGCTTCTCATGAACACCGTCATGAAAACCAATAGAAATGGCATTGGCTTTCTTGAAGAGAAGATGAAGCAACGCAAGAGCATCACTAAGCCAAAGAAGAAGAAGATTGGGAGATGCTATGAGTGTGGAAAGGAAGGACACTTTGCTCATGCTTGTGAGGAGCCAAAGCCCACACCCTTGCCCAAGCATGCTAGGCCCTTTGCTTTCAATGCTCACTACATGCTTAGACAAGATTCTAGTGGCAAAGTGAAGGTTATGTTTATGGGGCCACCTAACAAGAATAGGCCAAGGCAAATTTGGGTTGCTAAGTCACTAGTTGAGAAAGTTAAGGGACCGCAACAAGTTTGGGTCCCGAAAGCTCAAGCTTGATTTCTTGTGTGTGTAGGTGAACTACAAGACCGGTGGATCACATTGGGTAATTGATAGTGGATGCACACAACATATGACCGGAGATCCCCGGATGTTCACCTCACTAGAAGAGAATGCCGATGACCAAGAAAAGATAACATTTGGTGACAACTCAAAGGGCAATGTCAAAGGATTGGGCAAAGTGGCTATATCAAACGATCATACCATCTCCAATGTGCTTCTAGTTGCATCATTAAGCTTCAACTTGCTATCCGTTGGACAACTATGTGATCTTGGCTTTCAATGCTTGTTCACCGACAAGGAAGTGGTTGTAACTAAGAAAGATGATACACAAGTGATATTCAAAGGCTTTAGATACAACAATCTCTATCTAGTGGATTTCACCTCCGAAGATGCCAACTTGAAGACATGTTTGTTCACTAAGCAATCACTTGGTTGGCTTTGGCATAGAAGATTAGCACATGTTGGAATGAACACTCTCAACAAGCTATTGAAGAAGGATTTGGTTAGGGGCTTGAAGGATGTCAAATTTGAGAAGGACAAATTGTGTAGTGCATGTCAAGCCGGCAAGCAAGTTGCAAATACACATCCAACCAAAGCCTTTGTGTCAACATCAAGAGAGTTAGAGCTACTTCACATGGATCTATTTGGACCAACAACATATGCTAGCTTGGGTGGAAATCTCTATTGTCTAGTGATTGTTGATGACTACTCTAGATACACTTGGGTATTCTTTCTTCATGACAAATCCGAAGCAACCCCTTCATTCAAGAAGTTTGCCAAGAGAGCCCAAAATGAGTTTGACTTGAAGATCAAAAAGATAAGAAGTGACAATGGAAGAGAGTTCGACAACACCCATATTGAGCAATATTGTGATGAAGTTGGGATCAAGCATGAAGTCTCCGCAACCTACACACCACAACAAAATGGGGTAGTTGAGAGGAAGAACCGAACACTAATCACCCTAGCAAGTACTATGTTAGATGAGTACACTACACCGGAAAGATTTTGGGCGGAAGCAATCAACACCGCTTGCTATGCATCAAACCGGTTGTTCCCCCATCGTCTCCTTGGCAAGACCCCCTATGAGCTACTCAACAACAAGAAGCCGGATGTATCCTTCTTTAGAGTGTTTGGGTGCAAATGCTACATCTACAAGAAGCGCCAACACCTAGGGAAGTTTCAACGCCGATGTGATATTGGTTTTCTTGTTGGTTACTCATTGAAGTCCAAAGCATATCGAGTATTCAACCATGCCACCGGGATGGTAGAAGAAACATATGATGTGGAATTCGATGAATCTAATGGCTCTCAAGGAGAGCATGGAAATCTTGATGATGTAGGTGATGAACCATTGAGGGAAGCCATGAAGAACATGCCGGTTGGAGCTATCAAGCCTAAAGATGATGATGATGATGTGCAAGTCATTGACAAGCCATCCTCATCCAATGTACCACTTGATGATGACAAAGATGGAAGGGATCCAAATGAAGATACTCATGTCTCCCATGATCAAATGGTGGTACAAGCTCAAGATGTTGGTGCTCCACAAGCGGCCCCTCAAGTGGTTGATCAAAGGACTACTCCTCTACTACAAGCTCATCCTCAAGATCTCATCATAGGGAGTCCTACAAGGGGTGTAATGACTCGATCTCAAAAACTTGCTTTATTTATTGAACATCACTCCTTTGTGTCTCTTGTTGAGCCTACCATTGTAGATGAAGCTCTAGGTGATCCGGATTGGGTGAATGCTATGCATGAAGAATTGAACAACTTCACCCGCAACCAAGTTTGGACACTTGAAGAGCGACCTAAAGGCGCAAGAGTCATTGGGACAAAATGGGTGTTTAGGAACAAGCAAGATGATCAAGGCAA
Source organism: Coix lacryma-jobi var. lacryma-jobi (assembly GCA_009763385.1). Classification (NCBI taxonomy): domain Eukaryota; kingdom Viridiplantae; phylum Streptophyta; class Magnoliopsida; order Poales; family Poaceae; genus Coix; species Coix lacryma-jobi. Next base: position 179,485,088 of record CM019823.1, on the reverse strand, counting down.
GGTTGTTAGAAACAAGGCAAGGCTAGTGGCAAAGGGGTTCTCTCAAGTTGAAGGTTTGGATTTTGGAGAGACCTTTGCACCGGTTGCAAGACTTGAAGCCATCCGTATCCTCCTTGCATATGCATCACATCATGACATTAAACTATATCAAATGGATGTGAAAAGTGCATTTTTAAATGGCTTTATAAATGAACTAGTCTATGTTGATCAACCTCCCGGGTTTGAAGACCCTAGATATCCTAATCATGTTTATAGGTTGTCCAAGGCGCTATATGGGCTCAAGCAAGCCCCAAGAGCATGGTACGAGCGCCTCCGGGACTTCCTCATTGAGAAGGGCTTCACCATTGGGATGGTCGACACCACACTATTCACCAAGAAGCTTGATGGAGAGATCTTCATTTGTCAAGTCTACGTTGATGATATCATCTTCGGGTCAACTAATGAAGCATATTGCAAGGAATTTGGTGACTTGATGTCGAAGGAGTTCGAAATGTCCATGATTGGAGAGCTCACATTCTTCCTAGGCTTCCAAGTCAAGCAATTGAAAGAGGGGACTTTCATATCTCAAGAGAAGTATACAAAAGACCTCCTCAAGCGCTTCAACATGGATGATTGCAAGCCTATAAAGACTCCAATGCCAACAAATGGACATCTCGACCTAGATGTGGGAGGTAACCCGGTTGACCAAACTCTCTACCGCTCTATGATTGGTAGTTTGTTATATTTGACCGCATCTAGGCCCGACATCATGTTTAGTGTGTGCATGTGTGCTCGGTTTCAAGCCGACCCTAGGGAATCACATCTTGTAGCGGTGAAAAGAATCCTTAGGTACCTAAAGCACACCCCAAGCTTTGGCCTTTGGTATCCCAAAGGAGCTAACTTCCAACTCGTTGGGTATTCCGATTCGGATTACGCGGGTTGCAAAGTAGATAGAAAAAGCACATCCGGAGGGTGCCATTTGCTTGGGAGATCACTAGTGTCATGGAGTTCAAAGAAGCAAAATAGTGTGGCCTTGTCCACCGCCGAGGCGGAATACATAGCCGCGGGTGCTTGTTGTGCACAAATCCTTTACATGAAGCAAACCCTTTTAGACTATGGTGTAGTTCTAGAAAGGGTACCTTTATTGTGTGACAATGAGAGCGCGGTTAAGCTTGCTAACAACCCAGTTCAACACTCTCGCACAAAGCACATAGATATTCGCCATCACTTCCTTAGAGATCATGTTTCCAAGAAAGATATATCCTTAGAGGGAGTTAGAACCGAAGATCAATTGGCGGATATCTTCACAAAACCCCTAGATGAAAACACTCTTTGTAGATTGCGAGGTGAGCTAAATGTGCTTGATCTAAGTAACTTTGTCAAAAGGTGAAAGGGAGTTGTCTTTGCATTACATTGTAACATATGCCATGTTTAAATTATGCTATGCACATAGGCTTGTCAGACGTGGTTAAGATAACCGCCCTAAAAAGCGTGTGAAGAAGCTTACCCATGAGCAAACTTGACAAGCAACCTAGATTCAAAATTCCGTATTGCATTGCATATGCATGTTTGTTGCTTTGCCGTTTCTTTTTGGTTATGTTTTGAGCAACCGTTGTGTTCGTCCACCGCTAGGGGGAGCATTTGAGGCTCCTAATGGTTGAGACCCCTAGTTTTGGTGGCCACATGTTGTCTCCTCGAGATTTATCGCCTATTTTACCTAAAAATGATATGTAGCCTATGGCAAAATATTTATAAAATAGAGGGTTTATGCGAGGATGCTCATACTAGGTTCCAACTGGTGTTTATTTGCTTCTTCTTTGAGTTGGAACTTGGTTGGGAAAGGGAGCCGCAACGGAGATCTTCGAAACTGCTCAAATAGAGCATCGGATGCAGCATCGGACTCTGCATCGGACGCTGGTCCAGCATCCGATGCCTGCACTGTAGGTAGCCCCGGCTGAAACAGTAGCGGAGGAGCGTCCGATGTGTCACCATCGGATCCTCCGATGGTCCATCGGACGCTCCCCAGCGTCCGATGCTGAGGCGCCGGAAGCTTCCGATGTGATCTCGGCGGTTTTGGAGCTCTCTGGACAGGCATCGGAGCGTCCGATGCGTTATCATCGGCGCGTCCGATGCTCCTTTAAGCGGCGCGTTCAGTTCTTCTACTGACGGTTGGGTCCCACGCGTCATCTTCCTCGTCCAGTCACGCCGTCGCTCTCGCCCACGATCCTGCCGCCGAGCCCGTGCCCTACTCACCGCCGGCCACCCACCCACGCCCGAGCCTTCGCCGCCGGCCGCTCGACCTCCGCCGCGCCCGTGCTTCTCCTCGCCGGACCGCCATCTCCTCGCCCCCCCGCGCGCGCCCTCGTCAGGATCCGCCGGCGCGTCTCCTCCACCAACGCCGGAGCTCGCCGCCGTTCCGGGCCTCTTCACCGGAGACCGCCTTCCTCGCGTCTCCTCTCCTCTCCGGCGTTCTTCTCGGCCGGCCGTCCCAACCAGTGAGCACCTCCCCACCCTACTTCTATCCCATGTCCGTAAGGTGCTCGATGAATTGCCGACATGCATGATCTATCACTTTGTGACCCCGTTTTATCTCCAATCTTGTGCAGTCCCTGTTGGTGTCACGTGTGGGTGCTCGACCGTCATTCCTCATCTCTTGCTCAGGGTCGTTTCGTCGCTCGACAGGTAGCAAAGCCAATTCCCTTCTTATCTCCTCTGCATTGCTTCTTTAGGGCCTTCTTCTCCCTAGCCTATATGTGTGCTTATATATCCTCCCTCCTCTCGCAGCGAGTCAGTGGTTTGCAGCTCGACAGTTGGGCAGTGTCAGTTAACCCGGGGCCAAGCCCGCGGGTAAGGATCGAGGCCAAGCCTCGCGAGTGACAGCGGCAGAGTTTCTCCGTGTCAGGGGGAGTTTGAGTCAGTGGTTTGCTTCTCAGCTGGTTGTCAGTGCTTCTCAGCGTCAGTTGCTCTTTCAGAGGCAGTCCCAGGTTCCTGTTCTTGTCAGCTATGCCACGCTGCAAGAACGTCGGTGGTGGCCCTGGAGACTCTCCTCCACGTCGCCCGCCTTCCGGTCAGCGACCCGGGAAGGCGAAGCTTATCACTCACAGGAAGCGCTCCAGGGAAGAGCGAGAGGCAGCTCAGGCTCAGGCAGTGGCAGACGCCGCCGAGCGTGCAGAGCAAGGTGGCAGTGCGGGCGGACTTAGGATTGCAGATCAGCTGTCCCCCGAGCAGCGCAAAGCGATCGAGGAGGTCGAGCGTCGACACGGTTCGCCGACTGGCACGCTCATGGCTGCCGGTCGTCGGACGACGTTCACCTCGCCCGGAGTTGAGCCCGAGAGCTCAGGGCAGGGCCACGCAGAGGCCGAGGCAGCAGAGGCACCTGAGGCAGAGGCTCCAGAGGCAGAGGCAGAGGAGGAGGTTCCTGAGGAGGTTCCACGACGCCGATCGACCCGTCGCAGGACTGCGGTGCCACCCCGGCCCGACGTCCCTCTGCGGGAAGCCCGTCCTCCGTCGCGGCGTGCACCTCCGCCGATACCGCGCCTGGACCTCAGGGGCGCCACTTGCTCACAGATCCAGACACTCCGACTCGTCCCAGTGGAGCAGTGGTTTCCCAGGGTGCGGCAGGAGCAGGCTGGTCCGTCGTTCTACACTGTGCTGCAGGAGGATTTCTACCAGGTTTACAGGAACGCCGGGATTTCTTTGCGGCCCCAGCGTGTCTGTTCTCTAGAGGCAGTTGTGGACGCAGCAGGAGAGCAGATTCGCCCCATCCTCACCTTCCTACCAGGTCTGGCAGATCTACTGGGGCGGTCTGGCTCCTATATTGAGGACTGGGTATTTCAGTTTTATGCTTCGTTGTGGGTACACCCAGACCGAGAGACTATTGAGTTCGCACTTGAGGGAGACCACTACAGACTGTTCTCGTCTGAGATCCGGGATTGGTTTGGTTTGACACGATCACAGACCCGGATCCACGACTTGTGTTACGACCGGACGGAGCCACCCCGCCGCCCTCACGGTGGTGCCCAGCCCTCGACCGACCTGGTTCGCCCGTGCTTCACAGAGCCGTTCGGCGAGGGTTCGAGCCGCACTCCTAGGGACCTTACCCCTACGGCTCGGATCCTCAACGCGATCCTCAGGCGGACCTTGCTTCCCAGGGTGGGCTTCGGAGAGGGTCTCTCCAGGCTGCAGCTATGGTTACTTGCATATATGATCAGGCAGCAGGAGTTTGACGTTTGGGACGTGATCCTGTGTGAGATAGAGGACACTGTAGCAGAGGGCATCAAGGCCCGCAGGCAGCTTCCGTATGCCCATTGGATTTCATACATACTTTGGAAGGTAGCTGCCACCACTGGTACACAGCTCAGTCAGTCACTCACCGGGTCAGCGACCGTATTCCCTGAGTATAACATGAGTCAGCTATTGGGATACGGTCGGGACCGCAGGCAGCCAGAGCAGCAGGCACAGACTAGCACACGTCAGAGACCTGAGGTGCCAGAGTCAGCTCAGCAGCAGGACGAGGCCGTTCAGGCGCTCGCGGAGCAGGAGCTTGCCGATCTCGAGGGTGGTGACCCACACGTGGCCTCGGATCCCACGGACAGTTCCGATGAGGACTACCAGCTCCCGCCTCGCTACCAGCCGCGTCCACATGATCACCAGGCAGGGTCCAGCGGTACTGCTTCCTCCGATCCAGCGCTCCTTGCTATTCTAGTACGGATGGAGGAGCAGCAGAGGACTGTCACTCAGGACGTCCAGCGGCTTGCACAGGAGCAGCAGCGGTTGGCCCAGCAGCAGGCACTTGCACAGCAGCAGGCTCAGGAGCGTTCAGACGCCCTGCAGCGACAGATGATGGCCCTCCAGCAGCAGACTTTGAGCTTCATGGAGAGACTGGCCAGCGGACCTCCCCAGTGGCAGTGGCAGCAGCCACCACCGCAGCAGCAGCTCCAGTGGCAGCCACCAGTCCCTCCTCAGCCGTTTGGTCAGCCACCGCAGTCTGGTCAGCAGCACCAGCAGCCTCTCTCGGGCCCCAGCTCTTCTCAGTTCACCAGCTTCACCACTCCTCCAGGCGGGGCCCCGCTCTTCAGTCCGCTGCAGACAGGCTTCACTCCCAGGCCGACTGAGCCCCTTTACACGACGACTACCTCAGTTACACGGGACTTATCGGCCAGCTTCAGTGAGCTCACTGGGTTCCCCACGCCAGATCTACAGGACCTAGTCCGGACGTCTACAGCTCCAGTCACTTCCACTACCGAGACTCTTCCGAGTTCTGTAGCGTCTTCAGAGCAGACAGAGCCCGTCCAGTCTGAGACCACGACGACCGTGCAGGCTGAGTTACCTCCGATTCATGAGCGTACGCACTCCTCTACTCAGCTTGACACTGCTACAGAGCCTGTGACAGCTTCAGAGCAGGCACAGCAGTCCGCGCCGACCCCGACCGCTTCTCCGCAGCTTCCAGCTACAGAGGGTCAGCAGGCTATCGGCGACTCGTCCTCCGACTCCGAGGCCCTCCTTCAGCAGTTCGAGTTCACTCAGAGGACTCCGGAGACGGCACCTGACTCGTCTGCACCACCTCCGCCCTCTGACGCTTAGTTTGGCGCTTGATGCCAAAGGGGGAGAGTGGCCGAGTATAGCGATAGGGGGAGTGTTGTGAGAGGGCTTTGTGTCTTTTGATGTGTTATATTCACATACGCTCTTTACTTATCGCATCTTTTGTGCATATTTATGTTATATACTTATGCTATGGATCTCATGACATGTTTGTGCTCACTATGATTTCATATATGACATGTCATTTCGCTTCGCTCATTACTTGTGCTTAATTCTCACTTGTTTATGTATATGAGCTCTTTACTCTTGCACTTGCTATTCACTCTAACTTGTTGAGTGCAGGATGATGGCATGACATGTTTGAACTTGCCCCTAATCATTTTCTCTTATTTATTGCAAGTTCATACATGTCATGATTTGAAAACCTCTTCTCTCTATACTCGATCTCGTGTTGTCATCAATCACCAAAAAGGGGGAGATTGAACGCATCTTGGCCCCTAATGGGTTTCGGTGATTGGATGAAACACAAGATTACTGTGACTAACGTGTGTTTTGCAGAAACAGGGATGAGTTAGGTCACGGTAATGGCGACGATACGGGCATATGGAGTTCATGTCCCTTGGCGATGGAAATCGTTTCGGTTTTCAAAGGACGGACGACGAAGACGGTGGTAGGCTAGGCTAAGTGTCGCATGGTGTTGGAGGATACTTAGGTAGTCTTAGGTCTTTGTTTTTCCTTTGGCCGTACTATAAAGAGGGGTGTGAATCAGTAGCTTGACCTAGATGAGTCTATTGAGGTAGGTGTGGTGCACACTTGTTATTTCATAGCCCTAGGTAGCTCAGAGAGATGCCTTATGTCGAGAGGAACAAAAGTCGTTAAGACCGCGTCGCGATCCGAGTTGATCTTGCCCTTGGTATGGGCATCGGATGCGCGTTGAGTGACCATCGGATGCTCCGATGACCATCGGATGCTCCGATGGTGCCACATCGGATCGTCCGGTGTCACTGTTCACTTGGGAGTGAACTGTGCAGTGCATCGGACGCTGGCATCGGACACTGAGGGCCAGCGTCCGATGGCCATGCAGAGAGGTTCCAGAGAGGTCTTTTCGGCATCGGACGCGTCTGATGCAGGGGCATCGGACGCTCCCCAGCGTCCGATGCTCCATAAACATGTCTGACAAACTGGTACAGTCGACCGTTGGCCGAGGTCATCGGCGCGTCCGATGCTAGGCATCGGAGCGTCCGATGACCCCGCAGGAACCCAGTTTTGTCCTGTTTTTGGATGACCGGGTGGGGGAGTATATATACTTTCTTCCCTCCATCCTTTTGGGTGTTCTTGCCACTTCCATCAGCTGAGAAACACCTTGTGAGTGTGAGTGAGTGCAAGAGCCCTAGTGAGGTTGAGTAATTGCTAATTGTGAGAATTAGACACCTCCTAGTGAGAATTGAGTAGCAAGTGTGCATCCATCCATCTCTTTGGCCTTGTCTTGGTCAAGTGAGAGTTCTAGCTTGTTACTCTTGGTGATCGGCATCACCTAGACGGCTTGGTGGCGATCGGAGAGCTTGGTGATCATCCGGAGGCTTTGTGGATGACCCAAGTCAAGTTGTGACCGGTAGCGAGCGATTCACCGGGCCGGAGTGGCGAAGAATCAGCTCGTAGTGAGCACTTGATCCTTGCGCGGATCAAGGGGGAGCGATACCCTTGCGCGGGTGCTCCAACGAGGACTAGGGGGGTGTGCCGACACCTCGATACCTCGGCAAAAAGATCGTCGTGTCATCTCTACTCTCTTCTCTACGCATTTACCTTTGAGCAATTCAATTCCGCATTTACTTGTTGTTCTTTCATAAGTTGAATTGCAATGCTAGAGTAGAAATGGTTTAGCGATAGTCTTTTGTGCAATTGATTCTTGTCAAACACTCTTCTAGGCACTAGGGGGTTAATTGGGGCTTGATAAGTTTTATTATCGCAAGAAGTTTTAGAAAAGCCCAATTCACCCCCCCTCTTGGGCATCTTGATCCTTTCAACCGGGTTTAGGATAAATGGCCGTACTATCAAGAGGAGCAAACTTGTTTGCATATCGGTCATCTAGTGCCACTTGAGCGATCTAACTTTGCGATGTTACTAGGATCAAGTGGCGTGGTGAGAGCAAGTGAAAATCCTTTGAAAACTAATTGAGAAAATGCTAACACACATGCACATGTTGATGTACACTTGGTGGTGTTGGCACATTTGCAAAGGAGAAGTTGTTGGAAAAGAAGTCGTGTTGAAAGGAGGTGTGGAGAAGTGGGAGAAACTAGTGTATAGTCCCTCTCCCCTCCTGCCGAGCTTGCGAGGCAGGATTCAGCGGTTTTCGGAGGTGAAGTGCTATGCTCGGGGAGCATCGGACGCTGGGCCGAGGGTCCGATGGCAAACCCTAGTTGAAGTCTGTTGCAGAGGATGCATCGGACGCTGCATCGGACGCTGGTCCGAGCGTCCGATGGCAATGACGTGGCGTAAGCTTTCTGTGCTGGGAGCATCGGACGCACCCTAGCGTCCGATGTGGACCCATCTGACGCGTCCGATGTAGAATGGAGCTCTCGGGGAGCTCTCTGCATAGACATCGGACGCTGGCCCTTAGCGTCCGATGCTGAGGGTCCGGCGCGTCCGATGTGAGGGTGTTTTCGTGCAGAATCGAGCAGAGGCATCGGAGCGTCCGATGCTAGGCATCGGCGCGTCCGATGCCACTTTAACTGGCGCGGGAAGGAATATAGCCGTTGGGATCGCTCGGCCAAAGTTGAACGTGGGGGACACGTGGCGAGCATCCAAGCATCGGACGCTGGCCTCAGCGTCCGATGGTCCCGATCCGGAGCGTCCGATGGTGGCGCAGTTTGCCCAGTGAAGGGGCAACGGCTAGTTAGCCCTTGGGGCTATAAATAGCGTTGGTAACCGGCCTTGGGCTGGCTGTTGAGCACTCCAAAGCCTTGGTGGCTTGTGTGGATGTGCTTGGGAGCCCTCTAACTCGCTTGTGCTTGCTAGTGTGCGAATCGATAGCGAGTGAGTGATCGCTAGTGCGTTGCATTGAGAGATTGCTTCGAGTGGCACTAGGTGATCGTGTTGCAAGCCGGTGGTGCTTGTTACTCTTGGAGGTTGCCACCTCCTAGATGGCTTGGTGGTTGTGTCTCCGTCGTGAAGCCCGCAAGAAGATTGTGCGTGGCTCCGGAGAAGGCTTTGTGAGGGGCATTGTGCTCGCCCCGCGGGGATCGCGAAGAGCAACTCTAGTGGATTGCGCGTGTCATTGAGTTACCCTCACTTGTGGGTGAGTTCTTGCGGCGCTCGAGTGTCGAGCTAGGTGTGGTGCCTATTAGCCGCCGAACTACCAAAGTGTGTGGTCGACACACCAATGACCGGTGAAATGAAATGCCCTACAATTATACCTTTGCCTTGCGCATTCCATTCCATCTCCTTCGGTGTTGATGCAACACATGCACCAACCTATATCAAATGATATGATCCACTTCATATCATCACATGACCTCCATGGTCCATCGATCTTGACCTCACTTGCTCTTCATCATTGCTTCGGTCCTTCGGCGCCAAGTCTTTGCTCAAGCCTCCCGACACTCGGTACCAACGGCTTCAAAGCCTCCAACTTGCCCTTCACCTTCGCAACCGGTCCATCAAGCCAAGTCTTGCCTTGATCTTCACCATCTTAGCCACATGACCACATGTCATGTCACATATGCAATAAGCTCATTCTTCATCACATGCATGAGCATTGCGACATCCTTCAAGCCATTTCACCCCTATGGCATATGTTGCTCATACATGATCACCTGTGGACTTAACACCTGTGTATCTCACATAAACATCGTTAGTCCACCTAAAGTTGTCACTCAATTACCAAAACCAAACTAGGACCTTTCAATCTCCCCCTTTTTGGTAATTGATGACAACTCTACAAAGATATGGAAATTAAGCTTATTCCAAGCTAGCACTTCACAAGAATGTAAATTGCTAACTTGGTTTGGATTCTATGTTACTTATCCAACATTAAGACCATATGAAAAGATTTGGATAAGCACCATACAACCCGACTTTGTAGTGTTAACTCCCCCTACATGTGTGCTCAAATGGTTTGGTTTCAAGCTTGCACCCATGCATAAATAAGAAATTTATGGGAGTGTTAGCACTACTAAGTGATGCTAAGGTATACATGATGAAATTTTACCTTTGAAGCGTGCATACCACATTTTGATTCATCCTTAGCATCAACCTTGCTAGAAACAAGTCAAACTAGATACCACGTGAGATCAACATTATAATCAAGGTTCTAGTTACCACTTGTTATACTAAGACTATGCTCTAGATACCAAATAAAGGAAAACAATCATCATCCAAGTCTTAGCTCTAGCAAATATTGCACACAAGCATGTAGGAATGTAAAACATATGCAATGTGAGCAAGCAAATGTAATGCACAAACAAATGCATCAATCATGTATTCATGAGCTTGCTCCCCCTACTTGTGTGCTCTCTTTTGTCCAAGAATTTTGATCCTTTTCCATTGTTCAATCTTGCTCCCTCTTGATCCATGTCCATCTTTTATTTTTCTCCCCTTTGTCCTTGACATATTTTTGCCACAAATTCTTCCCCTATCATATCATATCTTTGGCACTATCATATCTTCTCCCCCTTTGTCATCAATGACCATAAAAGGTATGCTCTTTTCTCACAAAGGGTGACACTAGGGTAGATAGTTGAGACTTGAATCTTGCATTTTTTATGGACACCACCATATGTGTTGGAGTGACACCATGTGTAGGATCTTTGACCTTGATACCAATAGGTGGGGCACCTTCTCTTATGTAGCATGGGTCATTCACTTGATAAACTTGAGCTCTTGTTGGTGAGGGATACTCTGGTTGATTTGATCACTTAAAGTTGAGGATCACTTGACATCGTGTAGGATACCACTTGTGAGCTTGATCTAGACACCACTTGGTAAATATCACTTGAAAGATCATATACTATCTTGAATAGATACCATGTGAAGAAATGATGAGTCTAGATACCACTTGAATGATAGTTTATACTTGATATCCATTTGCATTATTGTCTTCTTCTTGAACTCTTGTCATGAGCCTCTCATTTGTGACTTGAACTATTAAACTTGCACAAGATATCTAACTCGGTTTGCTCTAGAGTAAGCTTCTTCACACATCTTTCAATGGTTATCTTACTCACGTTGAATTAGACACTTGAATGCTCATCTTCTAGATCAAGTACTTGGGTTCACTAGCTCATGAACAAATTCATATACTAACCACTAGATCATATAATCAATCAAGCAATAGTGGTAGGCTACGAATTTAAACTTTTCATTTGTTATGCATGATCCTATTAAACATGTACTATATGCACTAACCGCATACTAGTAAGGGATGAAATGATCATGCACATTACAATGATACCTTCGCTATCTTGGAGTAGAGGATAGTCATTTTGATTCCAATTAAGCTCCAAATAGCAATGTGAAGTCCATGGTGAAGATCAATAGATACCAATTGATAGACCAATTCTTCACTCATATGATCAAGTGCACTATCTTGTTGTGGTTGGCTTGCTTCTTTATTTGATCATAGCTTGCATATATGAATATCACTTGTTTATATCAATAGTGAATACAACTTGAATGGTTCAAGATTTTGCTCTCTTTTGGGTGTTGCTTGCTTTCTTGATCAATCCTTTTGATTTCTTCAACTAAGCATCTCCAATGTCCCTTTAGATCACCACTTCCATGTTAGCCTTCCAAGCCAAGCTTGGTTAACCTACCAAAGGCGGCAAGCCCCTACAAAAGGGAGAAGTGACCTCTCTCCAAAGAACCATCCTTGATACTCACTTGAATTGACCTTGTTTGATTGATCCTTTTGAACTCTTCTTGAAATGTAACTTTGAATTCATTTTTGATTCCTTTTCTTTCTTCCAAATGATCTTCAATTTGATACTAGAATTTGATCTTTATCTTCATCTTGATGTTGGTCTTGATCTTCAATTTGAGTACCAAATTATGGGCAAAATGCACTTCTCAATTGAATGGCCTTGTACTCATTTTTGTCATCACTTCTAGATCATCTCAAAACCAAACATAGGTCCCTCAACCACTTATAAACATGATTCCAACTTGAGGGCCTTTCAATCAAAGTGACTTGAGATCTATCCAATATTTGTCACTTTTATGGCAGATTCTGTCTTTCTCAAAGAAACATGCATATCTCCAAAAATATAAATCCAATGACCATGAAATTTGGTGGAGATGTGCTTCTATAAGTGTTCTAGCAGCCATAAAAATTTGAGCTTTATTGGCTTTCTAGATTGCTATCAGATTTCAATTCTTTCACTTGCTGTCCATGCTGAAAACTGCTGCACTAGAGTTGACAAGATCCACTACCACATGGAGTTTTACTTATCCAATGAATTCCAATTTTCTACAGCAACTAATACTATAAGTGTAGAGCATGCACACCAAATTTCAAGCCAATCCAATTAGATTTGATCATCCAAACATGACTATCTTCTCAGCTCACTCAGATTTTGCAATATTGAACAACTTTGAGCAATTGAGCTATACTCTAGCAATTTGAATCAAACTTGAAGCTAACTTGTTTGAACACTCTCACAAGACATATATCCATTCAATTCACTTACTAAAAGTCATCTTGTGAACATATTCATTCAAACTAACTCAAACTTGATTACTAAGCAATATATCCATTCAATCATCTTATAGCAAGCAACATATGCATATATATATCCAATTCAAGCAACTCATATGCATCTAAAAGTCTAAAAGAATGTGATCAACTAGAAATATACCTTAGTAGCATATGATCATCCAATAGCAAGCTTCTTCATCTATCATTTGCAAGCCTTCAAATATTTCCAATCAACTACCACAACTTGATCTTTTGCACTTGTATGTTTTGCACTTGGACTTCACTTCACTTGGCATTGGGTTTGGATGTGCACTAAGCTTCATTACTTGACTCAATCACATGATGAATAATATGAAGTCAATTGAATCAAGTCTCCAATGCCATGGTACCTACACACATTCATCCACTTTTTGATGGTACCCAAACTTGTTTGGGTCCTCTCAAGTTAGGTGCAACATACTTTGGCATAGCCTTAGTATGAGTAGCGAGATGAGTTGCAATAGTAGCCTTAGAGGTACCATTTTCATCCTTTCTAAGCACAATATTATCATCAATTGAAATAGGCTTAGAAGTTTTACCTAGGGGACATGAATTTGCCATGTGTCCCCTTTCCCGGCATGAGTAGCAAATTCTCTTTGATTGAGCCTTCTCTTCCTTGCTCATTTGTTGCTTCTCATTGCCTTGCCTCTCATGAGTTGCTTGATCCTTCTTGTCAAGCTTGTTAGGACACTTCGAGGCAAAGTGTCCCATATCATCACATTTGTAGCACTTGATGTGAGCCAAATCTTTCTTCTTTTCTTCATTCTTGCTCATCATCATCTTGGCATCTTGAATGTGAGTTGGATGCCTTGCTCTTCCACCCCTTCTTGTTTTCTTCTTCTTCTTTATCAAGTCACCACCATCACGGTTGATCTTGACTTGATCTTGGGGCTTCTTTTCTTGCTCAACTTGTGGCTTTGGTTGAGGCTCATCTTGTTGCTTCACCAATTGCTTGTTTGGGCACATAGAGGTGAGATGTCCTCTAGTGCGACACTTGAAGCATTTGACATGCTTGAGCCTCTCTTCTTCCTTCTTCAACTTGAGCTTCTCCTTATTGGGGCAAGCATTTGCAAGATGTCCCATCTCATGGCACCGATAGCACATGAAATGAGATAGCTTCTCTTGTTCTTGCTTCTTCATTTCTCTTTCATATTTCTTCTTACCCCATCTTTTGCCTTTGATCTTGCTCTTGTTGAAGCCAATGCCACTCCTGTCACCATAGCTCCTTTTATTCTTCAACATGTGCTCAAAGGTGACTTTGGAGTTGTAGCACCTCTCTAACTTGTTGCTCAAATTCTTCACTTCATTTTTGAGCTCATTGTTCTCCTTCAAAATGTTAGTCTCACAAGACATAGAAGTAGAACAAGCATCTATATGTGAAGAACATGGCATAGATAATAGATCATCACAAGAGGTGGATACATGCTTCTTCTCTACATCACATGGGTTAGCACAAATATGTGATTGATCATTTGACCCAAATGATGAGCTCTCACTAGTTTTAGTTTCTTCATTAGAAAGCTTCTTAGTGAGAAAAGCATGGTCTTGTACCAAGTTATCATGAGCAACACTAAGTTCCTCATGAGTCAATTTTAGCTCATCATGTGAACAAGTAGTAACATAAAGTAGATGCTTTTGTTGTTCACATGCATTCTTTAGAAATGAGTTTTCTATTGTCAATTTCATTGTTTTAGCCATCTCATTTTCTAAAGCTTTGGTGAGTCTACACACAAGCTCAAGGTTTGGATCATCACAATCAACAACCACATTTGCAATTGATACCTTAGTGTCACCGTGTGACATGAAGCAATGTGGTGTAGAGGAAGAGCTTGTAGAGACATCACTCTCATAGCCGTCATCATCATCATCATCAAGTGTGCATGAGGTAGCATCATCTTTTGCATCACTTGAGCTTCGGCTATGGTCACCATCATCCTTGTCAAGTGATCTTGTGGATTGATCATCATCATTATCACTTGACCATGAGGTGGAGCAATCTTCCACAATCACCAAGTTGTGGTCATGCTCATCATCCTCATGTGCCTCTTCCTTGGGCTCACTAACATCATCATCATTTGGAGCACTCCCATACTTGTCATTGAGATATTTCCACATGTGATGGGAGGACTCCATATCCATGATCTCACTAAAGATATCATCATGCAAAGATCTAAAAATGTTGTTAGTAGCTTGACACTCGAGATCTAGGCATTTCTCTTGTGCTTGAGTTAGATTCTTTTCATCCAACACATGAGAAAAACCTACATCTACGATCCACCACATTTGAGGGCAAATAAACTTGAAATTGCATAACATCCAATTTTTCCACCGTGCAAAGTGTGTGCCATCAAAAATGTGTGGACACTCAACATCTAGCCCATAAGTCGCCATCCTCTCGGGTCGGTGAAGACCACAAATGAGAGACCTAGCTCCGATACCACTTGAAGGGTCGAGATGGCAGACTAGAGGGGGGGGGTGAATAGTCCTTTTCTAAAACTTAAACATAATCGGAGCGGCTAACCGAAACAAATGCGGAATTAAAACTATCGGTCTAGCCAAGACTACACCCCTCTACTTATACTCTATGACACCTTACAAAAGAACCTAAACAAAGCAAATAAGGTGTCGGGCTAGCTAGAGCTCACCTAAACAATTCTAGCTTGCAAGGTTACACAAACCTAAGCAACTAGTACTCAATCAACCGGGGAGCTCCTACACATGCCACTAAGCAAAAAGCACAATGCCTAAGCTCACTAGCAATGCTCAATAACAAGGCTACACAAGCCAAATTAGAGAGCTCAACTTAGCTACACAAACTAAGCAATGTGACTAGCAAGACTACAAGTCAACTAGTCACTCACGGGATCAACTTCTATGCTACACAAGCAAGGAAGATAACTAGCAAGCTACACAAGCTAACTAATTACAAGAGCAACTACACAAGCACAATATATATGAAAGTAAATACAAGCTTGTGTATGGAGATAGCAAACCACCGAGAAGATGTAGACAATGTTGACACGGTGATTTTATCCCGAGGTTCACTTGGTTGCCACCAAGCTAGTCCCCGTTGTGTCGACCACACACTTTGGTAGTTCGGCGGCTAATAGGCACCACACCTAGCTCGACACTCGAGCGCCGCAAGAACTCACCCACAAGTGAGGGTAACTCAATGACACGCGCAATCCACTAGAGTTGCTCTTCGCGATCCCCGCGGGGCGAGCACAATGCCCCTCACAAAGCCTTCTCCGGAGCCACGCACAATCTTCTTGCGGGCTTCACGACGGAGACACAACCACCAAGCCATCTAGGAGGTGGCAACCTCCAAGAGTAACAAGCACCACCGGCTTGCAACACGATCACCTAGTGCCACTCGAAGCAATCTCTCAATGCAACGCACTAGCGATCACTCACTCGCTATCGATTCGCACACTAGCAAGCACAAGCGAGTTAGAGGGCTCCCAAGCACATCCACACAAGCCACCAAGGCTTTGGAGTGCTCAACAGCCAGCCCAAGGCCGGTTACCAACGCTATTTATAGCCCCAAGGGCTAACTAGCCGTTGCCCCTTCACTGGGCAAACTGCGCCACCATCGGACGCTCCGGATCGGGACCATCGGACGCTGAGGCCAGCGTCCGATGCTTGGATGCTCGCCACGTGTCCCCCACGTTCAACTTTGGCCGAGCGATCCCAACGGCTATATTCCTTCCCGCGCCAGTTAAAGTGGCATCGGACGCGCCGATGCCTAGCATCGGACGCTCCGATGCCTCTGCTCGATTCTGCACGAAAACACCCTCACATCGGACGCGCCGGACCCTCAGCATCGGACGCTAAGGGCCAGCGTCCGATGTCTATGCAGAGAGCTCCCCGAGAGCTCCATTCTACATCGGACGCGTCAGATGGGTCCACATCAGACGCTAGGGTGCGTCCGATGCTCCCAGCACAGAAAGCTTACGCCACGTCATTGCCATCGGACGCTCGGACCAGCGTCCGATGCAGCGTCCGATGCATCCTCTGCAACAGACTTCAACTAGGGTTTGCCATCGGACCCTCGGCCCAGCGTCCGATGCTCCCCGAGCATAGCACTTCACCTCCGAAAACCGCTGAATCCTGCCTCGCAAGCTCGGCAGGAGGGGAGAGGGACTATACACTAGTTTCTCCCACTTCTCCACACCTCCTTTCAACACGACTTCTTTTCCAACAACTTCTCCTTTGCAAATGTGCCAACACCACCAAGTGTACATCAACATGTGCATGTGTGTTAGCATTTTCTCAATTAGTTTTCAAAGGATTTTCACTTGCTCTCACCACGCCACTTGATCCTAGTAACATCGCAAAGTTAGATCGCTCAAGTGGCACTAGATGACCGATATGCAAACAAGTTTGCTCCTCTTGATAGTACGGCCATTTATCCTAAACCCGGTCATAAACTTCTCTACACACCAATGACCGGTGAAATGAAATGCCCTACAATTATACCTTTGCCTTGCGCATTCCATTCCATCTCCTTCGGTGTTGATGCAACACATGCACCAACCTATATCAAATGATATGATCCACTTCATATCATCACATGACCTCCATGGTCCATCGATCTTGACCTCACTTGCTCTTCACCATTGCTTCGGTCCTTCGGCGCCAAGTCTTTGCTCAAGCCTCCCGACACTCGGTACCAACGGCTTCAAAGCCTCCAACTTGCCCTTCACCTTCGCAACCGGTCCATCAAGCCAAGTCTTGCCTTGATCTTCACCATCTTAGCCACATGACCACATGTCATGTCACATATGCAATAAGCTCATTCTTCATCACATGCATGAGCATTGCAACATCCTTCAAGCCATTTCACCCCTATGGCATATGTTGCTCATACATGATCACCTGTGGACTTAACACCTGTGTATCTCACATAAACATCGTTAGTCCACCTAAAGTTGTCACTCAATTACCAAAACCAAACTAGGACCTTTCAGGACTGCAAGCGACGACGACGGTGGCTCTGACGGCAGCAGCGACGGTTTCGAGCGTGAGGGTTTCCAGCCACTCGTTCTTATCCAATCGGCTTCTGTGTTGGGCTGCTAGCAGGCCGGCTTGCATGTTGCCTGTGCTGTTCATCAGTATTAGTCTAAGTTGTTTTCACTGTCTTAGATTTCTGATGTATCCATGTATTATACATACGTGTTTATTTCATGCAACGTATTATACATGAATATTTTGTGCTGAGTATATTATTCATAGTGTTGCCCTCAGGCATTCCCAATAACAATATATTCCACATTATTTATTGTATTTTACTCTATGCAATTTATATATTAAGTTTTCAGCTTTCCATACAAGCACTTAATATACATACATGCAAATGCTCTAGATTGATTTCTCATTTTTCCGAATAACACTATGTTTCTCAATTTTGATATTGGCCATACACAAGGTAGTACTCTAGTACTACTGTGGGATTTCATCCTCAACGTGCGTACCCAATATTAAAATTTTGAAACATTTGGTCTACACTTTGGAGTGCCTACCTTTATTTATTTTCAAATTGGCCATACACAAGGTAGTACCCTAGTACTACTGCGGGATTTTTATCCTCAACGTGCGTACCCAATTTGATAAATAAATTATACAAGAGACACTTGAGTGATTACCATGGTTCTTTTTCACATTGGCTATACACAAGGTAGTACCATAATACTACTGTGAGATTTTATCCTCAACGTGCGTGCCCAATGTTGAAAAATGAGTCCAAAGTTAAAACCATCAGGTGCTTAACAGTGTTATTCAACTTGAGAATATCCCTCTTATTCAAGTTTACCTTGATTATTTATGTGATTACCTCATCATCTGTGTAAAATATTTTGAAACTTTGTATATTGGTCATACACAAGGTAGCACAAAATGCTACTGTGGGATCTATATTATGTCATACATAGTGACTATCCTCGATGTGTGTATCCAATATTAAGTTTCAAAACAAATGATCTCCACCTCTACGGTGACAACTTTTGTTCATTTTTTCAAAAATTGGTTATGCACAAGGTGTACCACAGTACTACCATGGGATTTTCATCCTCCGTGTGCATATTGACTTTGAATATGAACTACAAAGGGGGTCTACACCTACAGGTGATTGCCAAAAATTCATCTCTTAGATTGACCATGCACAAGCTAGTATTTCAATACTACTGCAAGATCTACACTATGTTATCACATAGTGACTATCTGCATGTGCGTATCCAATCTAAATATGAATTGCATAAGGTTTACACCGTTAACGGTGTTTACTTTTAAGCAATGGTCTCACCATCTGAGGTCTACACCGTGTTTCTATAAACACGGTGACTACCTTTGAGTTGAATCACCCAATAAGGTCTGTCATGTTCATAACATTTGACTACCTTCAAAGTGTGATCAACCTATATTATTATTAGCAACGCACAAGTAGTGGGATGACATCTGCTGCATATAGACATATTTGCAGACTATGCTCCCCTACTACAAGGTCACCAATTTGGTTTGCACCTTCAATGTGCCAATATGCTAATACATAATAATTGAGACTATTTTTTGGCAATAATTATTGTACACAGTGATGTTAGCAGTGATTTTCTATCACCTATACAATATGAGGTAAACACTACATGTGATTCAAGATTCATCTTGACTTCACCATATTTGCATATACCAATTCAAGACACATCTTGAATCTGAAGTTATTTAAGTAATAATTTACTTAAATAAATAGCAATATTTAAAGTGCATTACTTTGAGTGACTCCATTCTATCACATAAAGAGTCTATGTTTTGGTAAGATTTTACATCATCTATTCCCACAGGAATAGATTCTAAAACACTAGCAACAACTCTGAAGCATGTTCTTTATAGAATGGTTAGTCTATAATCAAGTTTCACCTTGAACCCAAAATTTTGCCTTTATTGCTATACAGTTTACTATCAAGTAAATTGATACATAATCAACTCATGTTGGACATGGCTAATATTTCCAATTCAGAATATTTCCAACCTCGTATTGGATGGAATTTATTTTCATACCATGAGCATTAAGATATCAATGATATAAGTGGGGACATAGGGCATCACAGCTATGGCTGCTCAACCCCAACCATTCTGGGTATTGCCACACTTTGCGTTGATGCATTTTGTATGCAGCTCATGCACTTGGATTTTTTTAAAAAATTCTGAGTGTTCAATGAGTGAGATCCATCTACCTTTTGCAAATCTCTCATCGGGATTTTAACAAAGGATGTAACATTTCCCAAATATAAATGATTGTTCAATCATTCATTTATCAAAGATCTTTGATCCATGGCAATGCAACATAATGGATTCTCATGAACGCAATATCATTTTTCATCTAGAAAAGTGATCTTGTGTGACAAGCCTCACATTTTTTTACAAAAATGTGATTGTACAGTTCATGTATACAGAAATGTCAAATCAAATATTTGGCTCAACTATACTACCTCATGTAGTATGTTGTCCATTTTCAAAAATATCATGTACCCCATACATGGTATACATATTCTATATGAGTGCAAATTCATACTTGAATATTGCCAAAATCTATATAGAATGATATGGGATTCAACCAGTTGTTTAGTGGACCATCGTACCGCTACCACTATTATGAGAGATTACAATCTCTCCATGGGTATTCAAATTAATCGTGGATGCATCGATGTATCCTGATTCTATAAATACCACATGATATTTTTTTGTATTAAGTTGCATGGTTTCCAAACGGGAATCCAATACTAATGAGCGATGATGAAATTCTTCACTCGCCTTAGATGCAACATATATGAAAAACTATAATTGTGTATATTCCTTCCACATCAACTGGAGTGTATTATACATACATCAATCTCATATCACTTGTTGCGTACAAAATAATTTTCTCTTTTGATTCCATCAAGATTGGGCATATTAGCCTTGGATCATTCTATATTTAGAATGATGAGAAAATTATTATCAGTTCTATTGGTCACAAAATCAATATGAGTCACATAATTTCTTGGAGTAATTCAAGATCATATATGTGATTCTGTTTGTCATTTTATGTGGACCATAAAGATACTATGTAATGCACATCTATGCATCTACAATGTTGTCCTAAGTGTGCGCCTTACTCATAAGGTACCACAAATTTACCAAACACATTGCTCAAATTCTTCAATTTAGAGCAAACGATCCTGGACGCGGGATCCAATCCATATAAATGGAATTTTTGGTTCTTAGGACTACATCATTAAGTATCCTATGTTCATACACATAATGGTCAAACTAAATCTCTCATTGAGAGAATTAAGTTTGTCGTTTGATGGCCCAAAATAGAATTGCAATTTACCAACATCTAGTTGGTGACATGCGGATTTACACAACGCATAATAAATCCAAATTCATAACGCTGCAAAATACGGCTCCCTCCGTTGCATTTCGTACGTGGAAATTTGACCTAGTAGTCAAAATATTTCTCATCTGCGAATCGGTAACGTTTCTGCACGTACCGATATCACCACCGCAGCATACATCAATGGGCATTTTGGAGATCATAAGGTACTATTATCCGTCATTAAATAATACCTCAGATCTCTAAATTGGGGATTCATTCAATGCTTGTATGTTGAGTACATCTTTGAGGAAAATTCCAGGCATTAGGGGGAGACACTTACCACACATGGAATGCCAGGAATCAAAAAGAGAATATCATTACTGATGTTCGATCCTCATATCCACGTACCAAAGAATCTGAACCAACAGTTCAGAATATCTTATATTTGCAACACATTGCAAATAGTCTGCCAAATGCATTTACTTGTCATAATGTTGTCACCCAATCCGATTCTCGTTCAATGTGCCAAAAAGAGTGGAGGTACCTAACAAAACCACTCAACTCCCGAATCTAGATAAGAGGGGGAGAAGTATGGCCACATGGGAATATAGCTTCTTGCAAGCATTATCGGATTAGGGGGAGAGAATTCTCCAAGACAGTACATGCATATCAACATCAAGTTGATAGACACATTATGGATATTTACGATCCAAAGCCTATGGATGTTAAACATCCAAAAGCCCAGCACAACTTGTGCACAACTTTAGGCGCTGGGTCATTGGAACGCCCTAACTCTGTTATTATGGGAAATGACATAGAGTTCAAAGGGTAAACATTTCCACATGCTTAAATTGGTTCCATTGAATCAATCATTCAAAAGACTACAACTTGTCGACATACTCCTCAAAGTTGCCATATACCTTATCTGGATCCAGACCACAAGTCCTAGGCAGAGTGTTCACACACTCACATTGGGTCAACCAAATATGGCAATTAAGGAGATATGCTTTCACTCAAAAGTGAGAAGTCATTACATTCTTAATGATTTCTCCTCACAATGCATTCCCTATGGAAGCATTATGGATTTTTCAAATCCATAAGGTGGTGAAATAGTGAGAGCTTGTAGCACATGGTTTCACGCAGAAACCTAGCATAGCATGCCCATTGGTATGTGTGAAAATTATGTTCCTATACTGATAATTGGCAGATCAAAATTGATTTGGATAGATTTGGATTATAAGTCCCAATGGACTTTATATTCTGAATCAAAACATAAATCGCAACATATATTGTGTATAGATCAAGTCACTCCATGACTTGAAATAGTTAAGTTGTTTGTGGTACAAATGAATAGGTGAGTTCCTTCCATAGAAGGATTTCTCCCATCTTGATAATATCACCTGTGTGTTCATAATGAAATCTCAATTGGATTTTATACATCTCATATGAACATATCAAAACAGGAAGTCATCGTATAAGACGGAATTTGAGATGAGAAATTTGGTTAACACCAAATTATGCTTAACTCTATATCTTAAGCAAACACCAGTCTTCCAATGTTCAATTGATATTGTATATCAATATCCAAATAATATTGGACAATCATACTACCAACACTGATGATCGTTCAATCCCTAAATATGGATCAATATCCATTCTGACCCTGGGATGATAACTTTAGTGCCATCAAAGCGCTTATGTATCTTGCATATCGCAACAGGCCTGATATTGCATTTGCACATACTTGCTATAGCTCGAAAAAAGCGCAACTTCTATACAACGAAAGGTGGGAGTTAATGAGGATATCCACAGATATCTATATGGCACAAAGCATCTTGATTTATCATTATATAAATTAAGATATGATCATTTGGAGTATGAAAGTACTGGCTATTTAATCCCTATAATACCAGATCATATGTTGATGTTAGTGGTAAAGTTCTCATAGAGGTCATTAAACTCGACTCTAGTGACTACTTCCACTCCTCGTTCTGAAGTATTACATGAATATGTATAACTTCGTTGAATGGTCACTTTGATTCCATCGAATCGCCAGCCATTATCTCCAAAGATAACGCAACTTGTGTTGCTTGGATGTCAACAGGTTACATAAGAGCAATATCACTATATTGCCTTCTAGAAATGTTTTATTCTCACGAAAGTGAGGAGATAAACACCTTGTAAACTAAATCATGTGATAACTCCACAAGATTTATTCACAAAGTCCCTACCAATTTCTATATTTCACAATGTGTTGTTGAGTTTGGTATGCGATGACTTTGAGAATTGCAAGGTTCAGGGGGAGACTCCTCTTGAAAACTAGAACCTGTTCAAAACATCATATTGTACTCTTTTCCTCTATGAGTTTTTCCTCACACAGGTTTCTCATAGAAGGTTTTTAATGAGGCAATATCAATACAAATAATATGTCATATCTCTTATTTTCCCCACCGGGGTTTTTGTATGGGGTATCTAAGACATAACCTATGTCATATCTTCTGTTTTCCTCCACAGAGGTTTTTAAGAGGGTATCAAAGACATATAATTCCAATTATGATCATCAGATCATATTTATTGTTCTCTAAACTTGGTTACGGGGTTTTTCCTTTCGAGGTTTCCCGTATAGGTTTACAATGAAACAATAATCAACATATATGTCGTATCTTCTATTTTTCCCCATAGGGGTTTTTAAGGAGATACCAATGACATATATATTATCCTCTAAACTATCTATGAGTTTTCTCCTGCAAAGGTTTTCTCATATGAGTTTACAATGAAGTAATATCATTATATGCTGTATCACTTTCTCCTTATTTTCCCATTAGGTTTAAAGGAGTTTTTAACAACATATCTATCAAGTATTTTCCTCGTTTTTATCCTACAGGACTTTTTGAAGGATTAATACTATTCATTGATCTCAAAGATGGATTCGATCAAAGAGGGAGTGTTAAGAGACGGTTGATCTCATCCGCTCTCTTCCTCTCTCGATCTCTCTCGGATGGTGGCAGTTGCTACTCATCTACATGTATATATATGTACAACCATGGATCAATGAAATAGACAGTTCTCACTCTCATTTTGTCTCCCGAGTCTCTTGCTTTACATCAAACATACTCTACGCTTAACATCCTTTACGGTGTACAGTAACAGGTATTTACCGCTCCTCTCAGCTCCCTGAAGTACGTTAGCAACCAAACAAAACAAAAAAAAAAAACGTTTTCCTTACGGGCCGGGCTTCCTCCGATCCTGATTGCCTGGCCCATGTGTTCCACCACCAAACCCTAACCAAGAATCAGGACCCGGCGCTAGACTAATCGGAGCAAGACGAGAAGGCCCCGAGCCCCCGAGGTAGGAGGCGAGCGGGGAACGGAGAGGATGAAGGTCCGCGCGTCGGTGAAGCGCCTGTGCGGGTTCTGCAAGGTGGTGAAGCGCCGGGGCATCGTCTTCATCCACTGCACCGCCAACAAGAAGCACAAGCAGCGCCAGGGCTTCTCCACCATCGCCGAAGCCGCCGCCTCGTGCGTCCACCTGCCGCCGACGCCCGCCAGCGGTTCCGCCTCCGCCGCAGCGTTCGCGGAGTAAGACGAGCCTCCACTCTCCTGTCCGGATTGTTCTTATTCATTGTTAGTTGCTAATCTTCCCCTATCGTTAACGAGCAAGCGGTTCCGGAGTCACTAATGCGATGCGCCACCGATCACTGGCCGAATTAGGGATCTAATTAGAGTCGAAAGTCAGATTTGCGCTGGATCTTTGCTCCTAGCTACCCATACATGCCCGTAGTTACGCTAGATATCGAGACGACTAAGATTAAAAGATTTGTTTTTGAAGTAATCTGTCATCTGAATCATGTACTGTACCTTGCAATCTAGGATGCTTAAATGCCTTCCAGAAGTCATTTGCTATTTGTTATTTGAACTTGTATTACTAAGTTTTAGTCTCTTTTTCAAAGACATCAAGTAAAAAGAACCTGACTGGCAGTTTGCGTTTGAAGACAATCTAACTAACTATATATTTGTTAAAGAGGCCACCGGTGTGTTCCATTTGATCCTGTGGGTTCTATGAGAAGTCAACTTATTACCACCATTGGCAAGGCTATGGACACTGATACAGGCTTCCTTGGCTTGTTGAATATCTTAATTTTTCCTCAGCTGTTTCAGCTCGATTTTGAGCAAAAGTAGGCATTCTTAGGTCTCATTTGCCACCTTACTGATTTCACTGAGCTACAGCCATGCGGTGGGGCATCAGTCTTTTTTTGTATGTTTCTCTTCATTTTGCATGACTTTGTAATTTTGTATTGTAAACTGAATTACTTGGATATAGACCTATTTTCTTGGATAATCAGCTACATGTTATGCTTGCCCTTTGGAGCTACCAGGATTTTGACTGTGTACCTGCAGTAACTGCCTCGACTATTCTAGTTTGGTATATGATGCTCGCCATTTTCAGATAGATAGAGTACTTGGAATGTAGTACTGATACTTTTGTCAAGATGACATGATAGCTTGGTGTATTTGGCTTGGGGCATGTTTCTGTTTGAATGAGCGAACTAATGTGCCACTCTGTATGATCTGATGTCGGGTTCTTGGTCAACAACTTCTGGACAATAACACAATGCCAAATTTGACATTAGCTGCTCTGATCTATGTTTTTCAGGGCTTCGAAGGTGGCGAGGCAAGAGATGTCTATGAAGTTTAGTTGGCCACTGGGTTTAGCTGCCCTGCTCAAGAATGGGGAAAAATAATGCATCAGGTCTACCATACGCTGGCATTTTTAAGCAGATGTTTGAATAGAGTTCTTTGGTATCATGATATCAAGAGAAGCATGTAGCAAAAACTCGAAACTGTACCATCAACGTGTATTTGCAGTTACTACACATCATTTGAACTCATGCTGCGGTGGAATAATATCAGCACATATTGGTTCTTTCTCTTAAAATGTTGGATTCTTGAATGTTTCAATGTAATAGCACTTGCAGAAAGCTGCTATGCTCAACTCTGTTATTAATCTTGCTGGGTGGCCATTTATCTTGTTTGGTGGCACAGAAATCTGCTGCAATTGCATGACATGTTGTGCCTTTTCAAGGAAGAGAGCTGGACTCACAAGGCAGGGTTTAGCGTTTGTGAAATTGCTGGAACCAAAGGAATGCACTCGTTTTTTACAGTATGCAATTAACAAGAATTAAAAAGGTATAGGACTGAGGAGAACGCCACCTTTAGAATTTAGGATGATACTAGTGGCCTAAGATTTAAATATTGTACAATTTTGCTGTGGTATATCATTTCTAATAATTTCAAACTCAGCAAAATCGAATTCTGAAAGCGGGTAGTCACATCGATTGCCATCGCGCAATCTTACAGTATTACAAAATTACAGAGATATAATCGACTGTGATAACACAATAGAGTATATAACGGTGAATGTAACCTCCGCATCACACATGATGTGTGCTGTTAGGAAATCGAGAAGTGAAGCCTGATAGTGATCCATAATCACCACAGCAAAAGCAGGATCGAATGGTCTGAGCTATACATCAATTATAATACACCCTACAATCTACTTAGCTGACTGATGAAATCCATCATCAACACAATCATCATGTTTGCACTGGAATGATGAAATCCACAAATTCTAACTAACCCTCAAATGATGAAATCCACAGAAGTTGATTAAGTGCACAGAAACACACTTTGACCTTGCAAAGGCACCTGAAATGTATGTTTAATAAGAACACATAGTTTTGATATGGAAAACATACCTGAACATTTTTCAGTCACTCATCCTGAAATGTATGTTTAATAAGAACACACAGTTTTGATATGGAAAACATATCTGTCAACATTCAATTGAACAACAATATAATGAACTAACAAAGGTATATCATTCCAACCCAAACTAATAAGTACAAATGCTCAACGTCACAAAGGAGTTCAAGAAAACATCACAAAGTAGAACCCAAGTAGGAGCCTCTAAAAATTCATTTAATTTGGCATAGAGAACACCAACTTCATTCTACTTGAACTTTTAGCGTACACAAATTTAACAGCCTAACCATGCTACTCTGAGTCTCACTACAGAATACAGATAAACAATTGAAACATAACCACAGATATACACTAACTCATTCCTCTTGTTTTCGGTAGAAGCAAAACATTCCCACTGGTGATTAGAAAAACACAAAAGGAATGTAATGGTTCATGATAAGCACATATCTATTCAATTGTGATGGTCACTGAATAACAACACAGGGTAATTAGCAACGCTGGATGAAACACAGCATAACACTACCAATTTGTTCCCTCTGATTACTCTTCATCATACAAGAGGCTGCAGAGGCACCTGGCCGCTCAGTCGCTGGAGCCAGGGCCTGGCGTCTTGGACCCGACTCCGTACTTCTCCTGGAGCCTGGTGATCTCGTCCTCCTTCTTCTTGATATCCGACTTCTTGGACATCTTGGCGGGCTGGTAGTAGAGCACGATGAGGTAGCGGTTGGCGACGTTGAAGCCGGAGAGGTGGTCGACGGCGTTCTTGGCGTCGTAGATGTCCTCGTAGACGACGTAGGCGGTGCCGCGCGTGTCCTTGGCGTTGCCCAGCCGGATCTGCCGGATCGCGCCGTACTTGCCGAAGATGTCGTACATCTCCTCGCTCGAGATGTTGAACGGCAGGTTGCGCACGTACAGCACCCGGTTCACCTCCGGAGGGAGGCGAGCGTTCCCCTTCCGCAGGCCCGCCGCCGCCATCGCCGCCGCGCCGAGCTCGCCTAGGGTTTGGGGACTGGGGGATTTTTGGGGGTTGCTTTGCTTGCTGCTTGTGGCCGCCTCTTTTCCTCGCGCTTCGTTTGCCTTATTGGAGCCGACTCAGGGAGAGTTCCCACCGACATGTGGCCCTCTGTTTTCAAGTGGGGCCCATATGTCGGCGTCTACTCTCGAAGCTTCGGTGGCGAATCTTTGGCGCATACTGTAAACGCGAGCTGAGCCGCCTCGAGCCTCGGCTGCGAATCCCCGGCGACCTCCCTCCCCGTTCTTCCGGTCGCCGGCTGGGCCTCAGACCTGCGAGAAGCTTCCGGCGCCAGCGCCCCGAGCACCGCAATGGCGTCCGGTGGAGCGGCCATCTCGGCAGGGCCGACGCCACCGTCGGCGACGGCGACGGCGGTGGAGTGGCACCAGCGGCCGCCGAACCCGAAGAATCCCGTGGTGTTCTTCGACGTGACCATCGGGTCCATCCCCGCCGGCCGCATCAAGATGGAGCTCTTCGCCGACATCGCCCCCAAGACCGCGGAGAACTTCCGGTGATGGCCTAAACCCTCCACTTGCCATAAACCCTAGGTTCCATCGGTCTCGTTATTCTGCCGCTGATGTGTTTGACACTTGATGTATCTCTAATCGTGATGCTTTGTTGGTTTCAGGCAGTTCTGCACTGGGGAGCATAGGTAAGAGACTTCCAAAGATTGGTTATCTCCTCGCCGTGGGTTTGTTCTGACGCTAATTGTGCTAATCTGGCTCCATCTCCATCCTGATGTGAAACCATTTAGCCTACTTCGAGAAGTTTGCTTTAGATTTGCTATTTTACTGATGCCTTTAATGGTTAGCATTGGTCTTTTGCTTGGGAGACTAACTGATGTGAAAAGGAAAGAACAATATCAAATTATAGGCTTTCTTAAAAGCAGGGTTTATCTTCGTTCAAAAAGGAAAGGCAGAATGAATCAAGGAAGTGCAATTTTTTTTCTGTACTTCTGTTGCTTGTTATGATACTTGAGCTTATAGGGGATGCTTTCTGGAACTTACAGACCTACTAGCTGATGTAAAGAGTATTGTTGTGTTGTTTGGTATAATAATAAGCTGCTCCTTGCTTCACCTCTATGTTTAATTTTACTTAAACCGATGTTGGGAGTATGCAAGGATATGAATTTGGGTATTTAGGATAATGTGCATAATTGTGGCATGGCAACATAGCACTGCTTTGAGACTTGGAAGGGTATTTTTCCTATGGGTACAATGTATTGCATTTCGAACCTGTAGGTGGGCAGTGGATCGTGTGAATGACCATGACACGGGAGTGTGAATCGTTGTAGGAGGAAGTTGCGTTCTTTCTTCTTTTACTAGCTGGTGGTGGTGGTGGTTATTTGGTTAGCGACTTGATGAGGATTTGAGGAAAAAGTTGCTCCAGCAGTTATGAAATTACTTTGCAGACAGCGGTCTGATATATGATTTCTGATGCTCACTTTTGATGTTTGATTGCAGAAAGAATGCTTTGCCACAGGGTTATAAGGGCTGTCAATTCCATAGAGTAATCAAAGATTTCATGATTCAGGGTGGTGACTTCATGAAGGTTTGTCTGCCACACACTAGTAGCTTCAACCATTAATTTTATAACATAGCATAGATTTTAACCAAGTGCTATCCTAGAACTAAATTTGTGTATATATGCTTATCTATAATAGGCAATATAAATCGAGGGAGAATCTGATATACTGTTTAACTCTTTGGACCCTCCTGGTGATTTTGTTTCTGGAGTGATTAACTGCTTGTATGCTTATCTATAATAGGCAATATAAATCGAGGGAGAATCTGATATACTGTTTAACTCTTTGGACCCTCCTGGTGATTTTGTTTCTGGAGTGATTAACTGCTTTTAGTAATCTCCAAGCGGAAATTGGAACTGCTTCATAAGTTCATATAATATTCAGTATATAAACTAAAGCCTCCTGTTTTGTGTCCTGCAGAATGATGGTACTGGATTCACATCAATCTATGGTACCAAATTTGACGATGAAAATTTTATTGCAAAGCATACAGGGCCTGGACTGCTCTCAATGGTACTCTTTCTTTCCACCTTGATGTTTTTTCAATTGAAATGTTGTCAGAAGATACTTCTTTTATAATTTCTCTTTGTTTGCACTGGATCTTTTGCTTGGACCCAGTGTAGTTAGATTTGTATTTCTGGGAAGGAGACCATCTTGGCCCTCCCTATTGCTGCACTCATCTTAGTAATATATTTACTAGTATGGCAATTGCTGCGCCCTCTATAGTAGGATCCTACATAAGAGATTGAAACAGGCAGTACAGCTACAAGCCTTAGAGGAACGAAACGTTGGCAAATAAAGATGCAATGGCTAGAGAAGGATTCCCTTGCTTTTTCATTCCCAAGCATTTTACAAGAATCCCCTGTGGGTTTCCTAGATATGCCTTTGAATTCCGAGAATTTATAGAGTCTAATTTATTGATTTAGCTAGAGCACTTTCTATCATAGAGAAGCCACTCTTTTTGAATCCGAGGCGCGCAGCGACACTTCGTGCCTTCAGGTTTGTTTTCTCCTAGAGTAACTTTTATCCGTTGAGCGACGGCCCTTCCACTCGGCACCGTCGGATCACCAAGGCCGACTTTCGTCTCTGCTCGACGGGTGAGTCTTGCAGTCAAGCTCCCTTCTGCCTTTGCACTCGAGGACCAATGTCTGTCTGGCCCGAGGAAACCTTTGCACGCCTCCGTTACCTTTTGGGAGGCCTACGCCCCATAGAAACTGTCTACCTGAGACTGTCCCTTGGCCCGCAGGTCTGACACAAGGTTAGAATCCGAGCTCTTCCAGAGTGGTATCTCACTGATGGCTCGCCCCCCCCCCCCCCCCGGAAGGGGGCCTTCTTCGCCTTCCACCTAAGCTGCATAGGAAAAGCCCAAAGCCAATCCCAGGGAACAGTAAAGCTTCATAGGGTCTTTCTGTCCAGGTGCAGTTAGTCCGCATCTTCACATACATGTCTATTTCACCGTGTCTCTCTCCGAGACGGTGCCCAGATCGTTACGCCTTTCGTGCGGGTCGGAACTTACCCGACTTCTATAGTTACACACATAACAAACACTTCTTTGGAATGGGGATCATCATATGAGCATAACAAATTATTAGCCCTCCTGCCCCTTTATCATGTATGCGCTTAATTTATAGGATCTTGCACAAATGTGCTATATGTTGCCTTAAGATACTAGAGGTATACACCAGTGTCTCTCTCCGAGACGGTGCCCAGATCGTTACGCCTTTCGTGCGGGTCGGAACTTACCCGACTTCTATAGTTACACACATAACAAACACTTCTTTGGAATGGGGATCATCATATGAGCATAACAAATTATTAGCCCTCCTGCCCCTTTATCATGTATGCGCTTAATTTATAGGATCTTGCACAAATGTGCTATATGTTGCCTTAAGATACTAGAGGTATACACCATGCGTTGCTGCGGAAACTACTAATTTGGAATAAAATTAAACCTCCTTGTTGTCACGGAAATTGCTGATGATTTGGAATAAAATTACTTATAGAAAGTGATACACATTATAAGTTAATGTCAGTGAATGACGTGGTACGTTGATGTGGATAGCTAAATACATGTTAGTGGATGATGTGTCTTGCTAACATGTAGATCATAATTGTAAACGCTAGTTGATTATAAATACATTCAATAGTGGACTGATGAGGTGGATAGTTTGCATGTTGAGAGAAATAGCCAGTGAGGTTTAGCTTTATAGAGTTTATAGATCGTAATCTGTCCATAGTATCAGCCAATTTCGATGTTTCTTGTTTTATCTATCATTCTTTCTTCATGTTCTACATGATTTGCAGCGGTTTAGGGTACTGTCTGTCCCAGATCTTATTTTCATCAATGATCATCAGCTGCCTGTTTTAATTTAAAAAATTTCTTTTAAGCATTTAACTGGTTAATATCACTTCGTGTTTTCTTCAAAGCATGTTTGATGCTCCAACAATGCGCTAGCTTCTGTTTTATGATATCAACATTTGGTCTTTGTCCCCCCTTTTTTTGCAGGCAAACAGTGGAATTAACTCTAATGGATCTCAGGTACATTTGCCTTCTCTAAAATTGCACATAGCCTTAATGCCTGACTCAGATTTATCCCGCAATAAGTTTGAAGTACTATTATTTATTACTGCACTACTGTAAGTAAAACTCAGTTGGGCAACGCCTTTAAGCTCATTTTTAAGAACAAAAAACAGACTAGATATTTTCTTGTACATCCTGTTAAAGTACCTGATGAAAACCTTACTTTCTTGTGCTTGCAGTTCTTTATAACATGTGCAAAGTGTGACTGGCTTGACAACAAACATGTGGTATTTGGGGTAAGCTTACTTGATTCAAATGCTTCCTTTTTTGTGACCATTCCTCAGGATATTTGGTTTTATTGCAAGTATGTGTATGCATATCTACAGTATTAGGGTTTGATGGTTAACATGATACATTATAATTGGTTTAGTCTGAGCAAGATAAATCAAATGTGAGGATTCAAAGGTTCGTGATATAGAATTGTAGACTGCAAGGCAATGTCGTATTGTGGCGGCCTTTGTGTTTTCCTTTTCCTTTTCAGCTATCACTATGTGAGTTTAATGCCAAGAATTGTCATGTTTATTCAATTCAGAGAGTGCTTGGAGACGGTTTGCTCGTCGTGAGGAAGATTGAAAATGTTGCAACTGGAGCAAATAATAAACCAAAGCTTGCCTGCGTTATCAGTGAGTGTGGTGAGATGTAGCTTGATCCTTGAATGCGGCTAATCGTGGGCTCTTGGACGCTGCTGATGTAGACCCTGTTTGGTTGATGACAGTACTTAAGCTGTGGAGACAATATAGAGCATGTAATGAAGTAGTACTGAAGCATATCAAAATTTACATTGATTGAAGCGTATTGTGTCCGTGCAACCTGTAGAATAATACTCCAAAAAAAAAATGTTCTTGTTAGACTTGGGACTTGGGAGTTGGGTCTACTGTTGTGCTGAACATGTTTGATCCTATTGTTCCTGGTTTAGTTGTCAAGAAGTTTTCGGCTCTACTATTATGTGCTTCGATGATTCAGGAAGCAAAGCAAGCAATTTTTAGATTCAGCTCTGGCCCAAGGAATTGAGAATATTTTGGTCTCTGTCCATGGGTACCAGCAAGCAATGTACTTGCGTGCTTGTGCCATTTTATTTCTGGTGATGTATCCTGGAAGTGGGCTGCCATGAACAAACAGGTCGCCATTACGAGTCGAGGAATCCACAGGTGTCGTATGTTCCATATGATTAGGCTCTGACAGAGCATTTTTCACGAGGATAACATACTAGTACTCTGGAATGTCAAGCCTGCCGTCGGCTTGCACGGTTGCACCTGACGCGTTTAACCGATGTTACAGAAGTCGCAGCATTTTGCACTCGATACTCGTACGTGCGTGCCATTAACCATCATGCCAGCAGCTCCCTTTTTAAGGCCCCAAGGATTCTCTTGATCCCTGCACGTCGTCACTCCTTCCCGCCCTGGCCCCTAGGTTGCCAACCATGTCGCGCACGACGCCGTCGAGCCCGTTGCCGCGCGCCGCGCCCCCGCTCTCCCCGACGGCCGGCGGCACTCCGAGCCGCCTGGCCGTCGCGCCGGCCTCCCCGTCCACCCCGCAGTGCGCCATCCCGTCGTCGCCCCACACGCCAGGCAGGGCGGCGGGCGCCCCCACCCCGCCGCCGGCCACGCCGCGCACGCCGCGCCCGGAGATCACGCTCCGGCAGCCGTCGTCGAAGGCGTCGCAGAAGCGCGCGCCCGCCACCGTCCGGAAGCCGTCGCGGGCGTTCCGCGCGATCCGCGCGCTGATCCGGTCTCTGCCCATCGTCGCGCCCGCGGCGTGCCGCCCGGCGTCCGCGCTCCCGAGGCGCTACAACCAAGCCGCACGACGGGCACGGCGGCAGCGGAGGCGCGCGCGTCACCTGCACCTTCTACGGGCACCGCCGCGCGCGCATCACCCTCGCCGTCCAGGAGCGCCCCGGCAGCCTCCCGTCGCTCGTGCTCGAGATCGGCGTGCCCACGGGGAAGCTCATGCAGGAGCTGTCCGCCGGTGGCCACGTCCGCATCGCCCTCGAGTGCGAGAAGAAGTCCAAGAAGTCGACGCCGCCGGAAGCTGGCGGCGGCAACGTGAGCCTGCTGGAGGAGGCGATGTGGACGGCGTACGTGAACGGGCGGCGCGTGGGGTACGCGGTGAGGCGGGAGGCCTCGGAGGGCGACCTCGCCGTGATGCAGCTCCTGAGTACGGTCTCGGTGGGCGCCGGCGTGCTGCCCGGGGACGTGGTGGACGCGCCAGCCGGGGCGGAGGCCGACGGCGAGGTGGCGTACATGCGCGCCGGGTTCGACAGGGTGGTCGGAAGCAAGGACTCGGAGTCGTTCTACATGATTAACCCGGAGGGGGGCGCCGGCGGTGGCACGGAGCTCAGCATATTTCTTGTCAGGGTGTAGACGTCTAATGTTAATTTACGGTGGCGTTTGGATGTAGATTTGGAATGGTAAAAGGATTGACACTGGATGTGTTCGTTTTCCGTTCCTAACATTTGAGAATGGGGCATGTCTGTTCGAAAGTTTGGATGAAGTGGAAAATGCATGCAATTGAGTTTTGGCCATTTCCCGTATGCAAGATTTCCTTTATTATTATAATAGCTGTAGTTTTAATAATTTACACCATAGAGTAACCTTATATCCCTTAGGTCTTATTTGGGTCTATATTTTCACTTCAATTCATATGTGTTGGAGTGTTTTGGTGTGAAATTTGCTAACATACCTTGTTAGGGTCTATGTATTCACCTAAATCCATGTGTGTCGGAGTGGTTTGGTATGAAATTTAAACTAAATTTCACATCAAATCACACTAGCATGCATAGATTAAAGGTCAATACATGAGCATCCAAACGAACACTTATGTGGTTTTTAGATTGTTTCACAGGGGGACAACCCTAGTCCCGGGTTTCCGGAACATGGAGGCTTGAGCCAAACTAATTAAAACTTGCCCTCCTTTATGATAACTAAGCAATAAGCACTCAATCTTGCAAAATTTAATGACTAATGGGACTGAGCATAGAGTACTAACTGATGATTAGTATTTACACCCTTGGTGAACGATATGTTAGACAATTTACAAAAACCACGATTTAGACTGATTCATGTATGATCATGTGATCTATTCACTAACGGATGGATTCTCATTTTAAAATTTAGATATTACAGTCAGAAAGGGAAGGAGACCTATATTGTTTGCTAAAATCTTGTGTGAACTAACAGTCTGATATCATTGAGCCACTTGTATGTAGTAGTTGTCGGCGAATCAAGATGGTCGGTGAGTCATGCTTATAGCATAATCGGAGCCTTCAAAAAAGCTACAAGTTGTGACTTATTTCACACGATATGATTCAAATGACATAATTGAGATTTTGTTTCAGTGTTTGGATCTGTTCTAGCTATCGACTCAAGTAAGGATGAGGTGTAACAACGAGATGATGTGAGAAACTTGACCTAAGATGACACCAAACGGATCCAGACCAAAGAAGGGCAAGGGCACAACAACGATGATGAGGTGGCAACGGTGAGATGCGTCAATAGACCCCCTATAAACTCAAACTTTATGATAATGATAGTGAGGAGTGGTCCACTAAATCCATGCACGAGGTCGGGTGGATATAATACAACAGGGTGGAGGAGAGTAGGGGATTTATTTTATTGTCGCTCACGTCACAAATTGCGATGAAACTGGTGACGACAACAACAATGAGGCGAGAATGACGAAAGGAAAGCAACGAAATGCATAACTTAATTAGCTAAGGGGCCATGTTAATGCGCGTTAGGTCACACGACCCGTATTCAACATCAGGGTGCGCAACGCTTTGAACGCATCTTAGCCCCTAGTGGGTTTCGGTGATTGGATGAAACACAAGATTACTATGACTAACGTGTGTTTTACAGAAACATGAATGAGTTAGGTCATGGTAATGGCGACGATACGGGCATATGGAGTTCATGTCCCCTGGCGATGGAAATTGTTTCGGTTTTCAAAGGACGGACGACGAAGACGGTGGTAGACTAGGCTAAGTGTCATATGGTGTTGGAGGACACTTAGGTAGTCTTAGGTCTTTGTTTTTCCTCTGGCCGTACTATAAAGGGGAGCTTGAATCAATAGCTTGACCTAGATGAGTCTATTGAGGTAGATGTGGTGCACACTTTGTTATTTCATAGCCCTAGGTAGCTTTGAGAGAGCCCTTATGCCGTGAGGATGAAAAGTCGTTAAGGTCGCGTCGCGATCCGAGTTGGTTTGCCCTTGAAAAGGGCATCAGACGCTGGCCTGGTGGGCATCGGACGCGCGTCCGATGCTCACTAGACTTGAGTGAATCTGATGCGTGGCATCGGACGCACCGATGGTGTCACATTGGACGCGCCTGTGCCACTGTTCACTTGCGAGTGAACTTGAGGGTGCATCGGACGCTGGCATCGGACGCTGAGGTCCAGCGTCCGATGTCCATGCAGAGAGGTTCCAGAGAGGTCAGATTCGCATCGGACGCGTCCTATGCGAGGGCATCGAACGCTGCCCCAACGTCTGATGCTCATTTAAACAGTCTGACAGAAAGTACAGTTGACTGTTGGGTCGAGGGCATCGGCGCGTCCGATGCCCTCAAAAAATGACTTGTTCAGTGCGCTTTTGGATGGCCGATTGGGGGGAGTATTTATACTCCTCCCCCTCCTCCATTAGAGTGTTCTTGCCATTCTATTCTGCTGAGAAACACCTTGAGAGAGCAAGGGAGAGCAAGAGCCCTAGTGAGGTTGAGTGAATTGCTAATCGCGAGAATTAGTGACCTCCTAGTAAGAATTGAGTAGCAAATGTGCATCCATCCATCTCTTTGGCCTTGGCTTGGTCAAGTGAGAGTTCTAGCTTGTTACTCTTAGTGATCGGCATCACCTAGACGGCTTGGTGGTGATCGTGAAGCTTGAAGAGCATCCAGAGGCATTGTGGATGACCCAAGCAAGCTTGTGACCGGTAGTGAGCGATTCACCGGGCCGGAGTGGCGAAGAATCAGCTCATAGTGAGCACTTGATCCTTGCACGAATCAAGGGGGAGCGATACCCTCGCGCGGGTGCTCCAACGAGGACTAGGGGGTGTGCCGACACCTCGATACCTCAGCAAAAAGATCGTCATGTCATCTCTACTCCTTTACATACGCATTTACTTTTGAGCAATTCAATTCCGCAATATACTTGTTGTTCATACCTTATTGAATTATCTTGCTAGAGTAGGAGTGGCATAGACATTGTCTTTTGTGCGGTAGAATAGAGAGAAACACACTTCTAAGCACAAGAGGTTAATTGGGCTTAATAGGTTTTAATTCAAGTTAAAGTTTTAGAAAGGCCTAATTCACCCCCCTCTTGGGCATCTTGATCCTTTCAGCCTTGCCTCCTCCCCCGCCCCTTTATCGCTCCCCGCACCGTGCACCTCCACTGTCGCCCCTTACTTGTCGTTGTGGCAGAACCTCCTGAATAAAGTGGCCCACATGCACCCATCATTGTCCTAAAGACTTCTGATTGGCGTGCATGAGTTCCAAATGACTCAAGAGATCTGTCGGGTGTCCTCGGGAAACCCGAATCATCCACGTTACATTCTTTTCAGGATTTCCCTCATCAAGCATCACAGTATTACGACAGTTTTATAGATAAGATAAATCAGAGTAAAGCGGAAAGAGTATATAACATAGATTGAAACTTAAGTTTAAAAGTTTACAACCCATAAGTACTTATTACATAAAAGGTTCGGAACTTTATATTACATATACCACACAATTTTTTGTTACTTGCCCAAGGTCAAACATCAGAGTCATTATCACTTTCCTCCACAAGAGTGAAGAAACATTGACCACCAAAAGGATGATCAATGAACTCACCTGCAACAAAGGTTGACAAACCCTGAGTACAAAAGTACTCAACAAGACTTAACCGACTAGAAAAGAGGAGAAGACTCAGGTATGAAGGCTATAGGAATTCAAGGTAAGGCTTTAGCAAGATCAAAACATTTCTTTTGCATAAAAGCTTACTAATAGTAAAACCTAGTTTCAAGTTTTAACTCAAGATTAAACTTTATAACTATCCAAAGATTCTCAAACTTTCATAAGCATACCACATCTTTCGTTCTCATCTCATCAAGATTCCATTCATTACTACGGTGCGGGTCAGTGGATTGAGGCTCCATATCCGAGGAAACACGGCGATTCGAATCGTTTAAACCCAGCTGGGGATTCAGTACCACACGACATATGTAGATCTTAATCTTGCATATGTCAACCCTATCTATAGATCCTCCCATACAAGAACGGGTCCAGCGTCACCCGAGAGTACAGTACACCTCGAACCCGACTATCTCATAGCCCCGAGGGTACACGCTACTCCCGCCATCTCTCCACTCCCAGTACGCGGTTGGCCGTTCTCAGTATCGGAATAGCTATAGACGAGGCTTACCACCGCATGTGGGCTGTACTCAAAGGTCTCAATCACAGCAGGCCAACAACGATAAGGTCCTATGTTGAGTAACCTTACAACAAGACTCCATTCTTGATGTAAGTTACTATCGTTATCATGTTATCTCAAGATTCATGATTTCCAAAACATAGCAACCATTTTTAAAAGCACCTACTATATTGAAGTAGTGAAGCATGGCTAAGCATACTAAGTATTTTCATAAAACGGTATCAAGGTTAAGTGTTGGAATCATCAAGGTTGATAATGCATCAAATAGGGTTCACTCAACTCCTATTCACTTAATGCATCATATTAACTCAAGTGATATCAATAACTTTATAAAGTACAAGGATAGGTTTAATGTCCGGGGCTTGCCTTGTTGATCAGCGAAGTCCGGAGATTCTGAAAAGCTAGAAGGATCCACACACTCAGGAGAAACCCACTGAGGATCCGGTTCTTCCGAAACGAGCTCTACACGTAGAAGTGCATATGCATGATCAATGGAATGCTTATGACATGATCATGGTAAAGATGGAAATTTCTAAGCTGTAGACATTTATTCAAACAATATTTCATCACGGTAAAGTTGCAAACCAACAAAAATAACTTAGCTATTAAACCATAGATTATTCCTAAACAAATTTTATTATCTTTATTAAGCAAGGTTATGTAACCAACAAGCAACAAAAGATCATTTATATAAAGGAATCCATAACCAGGGAGCAAATCATGCTAGTGTTTCCTTGGTTGTCAAACAAATCCAAAAATGCACACAAACCTAAAGGGATTAACAATTTCTATTTATTTCATAAATCCTTTTAAATAGCCCTATACTTATAAACAAATTATGCTTATTCCAACAGAGCTGAAATTAATCATGAAGGTAGATATTAGTGACATAAACTCACATGTCAAATTTCATGATTTTTGGAGAAACACAGAAAATCACATAATTCATCAAAGTTGCATTTATTAATTAAAGTACAGATTTAATTGGTATAGTAAAAGTGCTCCAAATACAAGTTTCATAATTTTTATATTAGCACAGACATGCTATCATCTAACATGTCAAAATTCATAAATAACAGAGCTATAGAAAAATTATAGCAAAAATAACAAAACTAGCTACTGTGCATAAAGCCATAAAAGGAAAAACACAAAACTAGCCCAAACTGGGCTTTCGGCCCAATCCAACGCGGCCCAACGCGCGTGGAAACCGGCCCGGCCTGGCTCTCGCCCGCGTGCCTTGGCAACTTTGCAGAAAAGCCCTTTGGCTTAAACGAAACTAACCCGCAGTCCACAGCGCTATTCACATGAGTCACGGGCTTTGTAACCAGCACCCCGCACTTTCTCGTCTTTACAACAGCGAGGTCCTCGACCCTGGCCAGAACGGACGGCGGCGTACCGAGCGCCGGCGAGCCTTACGCCGGCCCACTCCGGCCAGTAGAGACCTAACGGACGCGAGCACAAGCACCGGCGAGTCATCCGCGGCCGATAGAGCCTCTAACCCTAAACGCTACTGCTCCGGTGAGGTCTGGCCACGCACGGCGGCGGACCGAACCGCGGCGGAGCTGTTCCGGCGAACCTAGGCTAGCAACAGAAGAACGGAGGGGCTAGGAAGCTCCAGTAGCTCACCCTGATGCTGGCCACGTAGTTGGTTCAAGCGGAGGATGCACGGAGAGAAGGAGTCCACGGAGCAGTGGCTTGCGGCGGCGAGCTCCGGCGAAGAAAGTGTTGTTCCGGCGAGACCTGAGCACCAAATGGAAAACCACCAAGCCGATAAGTAACCTGGGGTCAAGGTGAAACAGAAACATGAATCAGGGAGAGTAGAGGAGTGCCCGGTTGGGCTGACCACGGTGAGGTCGAGCTCGGCGGCGATTTTGCCCGGCGGGAAGAAAAACGGCGAGCTCGAGCTCTCTGAGGCAGTAGAGGTCGAAGGGATGGACTCTGGAGATGCGCAAGGAGGTAGGGAGGTTATAACCGCGGGCAATCTTGGATGAGGATGAGCAGAGACGGTGAATTTGGGATTGGGTTGGGATTGTTCCCGTCGGTGCCCTAGGTGGCCAAACGGCGACGGCGAGGTCCAGAGAAGGCGCCACGACGCGAGGGAGAGCGCCAGCAGCTGCTTGACTTCGCCACGGACTCAGTTGCGCGCGCATTCGAGAGAAGTCGACGCCCTACGCGCGAGTAGCAGCGATCAAACGTCGGTCGTCCACCGCCATGCACAGGGAAAGAAACTTATCCCCCCCTTCTCCTTAATACCCTTACTGAAAATTTGAAATTACATCAGATTTTTGAATATAAGTTGAAAATTTGTTAAAATATCAAATGTTCAGAATTCAATACTGAACATCTTTTATTTTTGCAACATATGCAGAATATGCTTAGATTTTGAATTAGGGTTTGCAAATCAAAAGGGGACAATTAGGGCAAAAGGGTATTTCACCATTACTTTTGATTTTGCATAAGAACTTGAAAAACTTTATACATCAAAGTTGATCCTTATCAAAAATGGAGCAACTTTGCTTTTTGAAACATACTCAAATTCTTTTTAGATTTTGATTAAAAAGAAAGGGGATAAAATAGGGTTTTTAAATTAATTAAACTATTTAATTGGATTCCGACCAAAATTGAATTATACCTCAATGGTGACTTGAAACATGTTCCAAATACACCTTTGAGACATAATACAAAAGTTTGGTCCAAAATTCCATTACTATATAAGAAATTACCATAATACCCTTATATAGCATAAAAGCATTAAACACCACAAAGAAAACATAAACTAGGGTTTCAACTTAAACACTCCTTATCAACTAAGCACAAGCATGATGACTTAAACTTGTTTTTAGTGAATGCATAATTAGGTTATCAACTCAAATAAAATGGCAGTGCTTATGATGACATGTCAAGTTTTAGTCTGCTTAACACCAGAGTGTTACAGTCGTCGAGCACCATGCGCTCGTCCTCGACCCTGCCCTTCTTCTCCTCCTCACCCCCACTAGTGGTCATCAGTGCCCTGTCGCGTGCACGTTAGGGTTCGCCAGACCTGTTGTAGCCGCCTATTCCCCTCTCCCTCTCGCGACGACAAGCTCCGGCAGCTGTGACCTCCATCCGGGCATGGCACCCCTTGCCCTCCCTGACCCGACCTTCTTTGTCGTCATCGCTAGGGCTCCTAAGCCACTCAGCCTCCTTCGATCATTCCCCATTGCCTGGCACCTGCCTTCCGCCGGCTGGCCCCTTCTAGGTCTGCGTAGATGGAGGTCACCGAAACTCTAGCACCGTCGTCTTCTTCCTCTCTTGCATGGGCGCGAACGCAGGTGCAGTCGGTACAGACGTGGGAGGGAGATGGGAAGTGCGAGACTTAAAGGGAGATGCACGAGAGGAAGAGGAACCGGGGTACTAGCACAACTATAATTAGAGAAGGTATGACCATCTCTCTCGATTCTGACAAGCTCATCAGTGACAGGGAAGGGGGAGACCGACATGATACGAGCATAGGAACTATAGCATAATAAGAAAGTTGAATGACTTCGTTGCACGCTTTCTTAGCCTTCTGCTACCGACTAGGATGCATTGAGACATGCACGTATATTGAAGAATGAGGCCAAAGGTTTTGCAATGAAGTTGCCGTAAACTTAACTTATATTTGGTGTCTAAACTAGAAGATGTTAGATAGTTTTACAATTCGTGTTTTTTTGAGAAATATTACAATTCGTGTTTTTTTTTGAGATTTTTTTTTTGAGAAATATTACAATTCGTGTTTAAGTCCCAACAGCCTCTTTGACGGCTCTCCAAAATTCATTGACACCCCAGGGACGTCAACGCAAAACATCCCGGAAAGAACCGAAGCGGGAGGGGGGCGCCATCCAGGCAGCGAAAGGGGGGCGAGGAGGGAGAAGGCAACGGGAAGGGATAGCAGCCTGTGGCGGGGCGCGTGGGCGTGGTGGGATTGACGGCAAAGCAAGCGGGGGCGCGAGCTGAGCGTGAGGAGAGAGAGGGAGAGATGGGAGAAATTACGCGTCGCCCAGCAGCAGCAGCCAGCAGCGCGAGCCGCCTGCCCACCCCCACCCGCGCGCTCCTCCCCCTCCCCGTCCTCACCCGCGTCATCCACCCGGCACCCCCCTTCTCGTCTTCCCCTCCACCTCGTCACGCCGCACGGGCCCGGCCCAAATACCCTCGCCCTCGCGCTCCCACCTCCCGTGCTCTCGCCACAAACCCTAACCCTACCTCCCGACCGGCTCGCCGCCGCCGCCGGTTCGTCGCCGTCAGTCGACTCCGTCCGAGGTAAAGTCCCCCCGTGCGTCGCTCACCGTGTCCCGTCCTCGGTCTTCCTAGGGCCCGTGCTCGCCGCGGCGGTTGCTGGTCGGGCTTTTCGTTTGCTCTTCTGTGCTTGCGCTGCTTGATTTCGCTCGGTTTGTGTTTGTGTGGGGTGGTGGCGGTGGGAACTCGAGGGGTTTTGGGTTCGAGGTTCATTCTTTGCGCTGCGGATCGAAGCTGCTCGTCGGCGTTCGCTGCAGCCCCCGTGCCGCGCTCTCGCTTTCTCTCGGGGGCTGCGTGATGCTTCATTTTTTCAGGCTCTCAGTCGGTGCTCTGGCTTTCATGGTCGGCCGGCGGTTTGTTGGGCGAATATTTATCTCGGTTCATTCGTGAGGGATTTGATTATTATCCCACATACTGTTTCCCTATGTTAGAGTGTCTGTCTGGCTTATCGTCTGTCTGGTGGTTGCAACTTGATTCAGTGACATATATTAGTTTTTTTTTTTTGCATAAGGAATGTCATATATACTAGCTGTAATGCCGCAGTGGATACATGCAGGCAGTGGAGTTGGCCGGCGCGAAGGTCACTTGGTCTGGAGTTAAGCGCGTGTTGTAATGGAGGGGTGTGGGAACCCTCCTCCGCTCAACACCTCTGATGCTGTGATCAAGAAGCCACGGAGTGTTGCATCCAGGAAGCCAAGGTCCACCGAGCAGCTCACCTCTGAGTACAATGGCATTTGCCCGCCGTCTCGGAGCGCTCCCCATGACGATGACACTGGCATTGAAGCCGGTGGGCATAGGAGGAAAGAGCTATGCCTAAATAGCCCTGAAATGAAGGGCTCCATGGCTCATAGGAGTGACGTGCCCAGGAAGATAAGAAGGGATGATAGATCTGGAGGCGACCATGATGGCCATGGTCGGAGCAGCCAACCGAAAGATGCCGCCAAACATGGAAGTGATGGTGTTCTTGCCCTAGAGTGCACAGCAAGAAACAATGGATTCCCTGAGAACCCACAGTTGCTCCTAAGGGATGATTCCGTGCCTGTTGAAAATAGGTTGAGAAAAGTAAAGCTCAAAGTTGTCGGGATTAAACGAACCCTACATACCAAAAATGGCCAGGATGCTGGTGTCAGTGGCATTCCTGCCATGTCGGATGGCTCTATTCATCAGTACAAGCAAAAGGTGTGTTCTATGTGTTTGAGATCATAATGTACTTTCGTATCTTCACTTCGCTTCTAGTTTTGTCTAGCACTTCGTTTACTCTACAATTCTGACTGGATAGGCATCTCACTTATACGCTTAGATACTTTAGAGAATGCATTCACCCCTTAGTTAATACTGACATATTATTTTGGTTGGAGATTGGGGACATACCAGAATGCCAACAAAACTTTCCAGTTTTTTACATGTACGGCCAAAGCTTTCTGGCTCAGTTTAATGCCGTTAAACTTTC
This sequence comes from Coix lacryma-jobi var. lacryma-jobi, assembly GCA_009763385.1. Taxonomy (NCBI): domain Eukaryota; kingdom Viridiplantae; phylum Streptophyta; class Magnoliopsida; order Poales; family Poaceae; genus Coix; species Coix lacryma-jobi. The sequence goes on along the minus strand of CM019823.1, from coordinate 179,441,506 downwards.
CCAAACTTGTTCGATACACTTCCTCCTCCCCTTTCCTTCTGTCAAAAACAGTATACAGCCCCTGTCCATTTCATAATCGATACTGTCCCTATCAGTGCAACAATTCATCATTCCCTCGTGCGCCGTAAAGCTTACATCCTTCCTCTGGCTTGCTCCATCTCTAGTCCCGTGCTAGTTAACTTTGTGCATAGGGTCCTTGCTGCACCCTTTCTAGGGTTCACTTGCAAGTCTGCCGTGGCCTCCGCCCTGCTGCCACCACCACTAGGAGAGATGCCACGAGGCTCGTCGAGCAGGGGCGCAAGAGGGGGCCGCGGAAGGAATCAGGGAAGAGGCGCTAGGGGAAAGGTGTGCACCCTGGCCTGTTCAGATCTGGTATTCCACATCCGCCTCTTTTTTCCCCTTGTAGAAATTGATCTTCGCTAGCAATCTATGGTGACTCGCATATTGAGGATCTGAAATTTTGGTAGTCAGATCTGGTATTCCGCATCCGCCTCCTTTTCCCCCTTTGTAGAAATTGATCTTCGCTAGCAATCTATGGTGACTCGCATATTGAGGATCTGAAACTTTGGTAGTCAGATCTGGTATTTTGCACCCGCCTCTTATTTTTCCTGTTCGTAGAAATTGATCTTCGCTAGCAATCTATGGGACTCGCATATTGAGGATCTGAAACTTTGGTAGTCAGATCTGGCTAACACAGTTTCTATGTTTCAGATTTTAGTTATCTTTTCTCAGTATGTATTGTCTGTAGGAGTCCATGTGATTTTAATTTTGGTTCCATACTCATCATGGCTTTGTGATTGAGTGGGTTTTGTATGGGGTCCAATCCTCTTATCCTTTTCTTCTTAATATAAGGATACACAACTCCCCTCTTGTATGTTTGGTAAAAAATTCTTGCTTTGCAATGTCAGCTTACTGTTCATACTATGATCTTGCTGACATAAACAGGAATTGTAAGTTGGGATTCTTATTTCTACCATTAATCGAATATATATGTTCATCATTTTGCTGTTTATGTTTTCTCTTGTCATTACATAAGTGTTCATTACTTGCCCACTCTTTTTTTAAAGGATTCTAGTGGTCACACAAACAAAGATACCCATGGTAATCGTGTTGAAGGAAAACATGGCAACAGGCATGAAATTTCTCCGTCTTCTGACCTTGTTCGCAAGAGCAAAAGGATATCTAAGAAGAAAACACTTGACGGAGATTCTGATGATGAAGATGGTGAATTGCGCTATCTGGAAAAACTCAAAGGGGCTAAAGTTGCACCAGATCCTGTGAACACTGGCCATGAAGCTTATGGTTTTGGTGGTGACGCTCTCAAGAAAAAGAAGCTATTCAAGCTCTCTAAAAATAAGAGCACCCCATATGAAATGGACGAGGACTTCAGAATGTCTCGATCTGGCAGGGATGGTAGGAAGAAGTTGAATTTAGGGGATGACGACAATGAGTTTATAGAAGAGGGGGAATCTGAGATGGATGAAAAGAATGGGCTAAAGGAAGCTTATTCACCTCAAGATGTGAAGATTGAGACCCCTGGTCTTACAACAAGACAGCGAGCCCTTCAAGGCAGGGGTGGGAATGGTGAAAGCTTTATTGAATTTCCTGACGGATTACCAGCAGCTTCATCAAGAAGTAAATTCTTAGCTTATGTTTTGAGTTTTTTTGTTGCGTTTAACATTTCTGCTTCTGACAAATACCATCACTAATTATGTCACAGAGCAAAAGGAGAAGCTATCAGACGTGGAGATACAAGCTAAAAAAGCAGAAGCTGCGCAGAGGCGTAAGATGCAAGTCGAGAAGGCAGAGAAAGAACAACAGGTTTTCTTCTGCACATCTAGTTCAGAGCATTATATGCCAGTTCTTTTCTGTTGGGTGAGGCTGATGCAATTTTACAACCTTAAACTGTACAGGCTGAAGCAATCAGGAAGATACTGGGTATAGATTCTGAGAAGAAAAAGGAAGAGAAGAAGCTGAAAGAACGGGAAGAGAGGGTACAACTTCCTGAAGCAATACAGTTGTTGCATTTCCATATTTGCTATTGCTGTCATGGACTTATCTTGTCTCTTCTCCAGGAAAAACAAGCAAGATTGGAAGAATACAGGAAAAACTGTGTCCGGACTGTCATGGGCCCAACTGGAACTGTGATTACTTTCCCTGAGGGTATGGGGCTTCCAAGCATATTTAACTCCAAACCTGTCAGGTTACGTTGAGCACTAACACTTATCTCTGTTCATTTAGTCATTTCAAATGCAGCTCTGCAGGTTTATTCCCCTTTTGCAGTCTTACTGTTACCGGTGATTGATTCCCCTCTACCCGCTTGTTTTCATTTCACCAGCTATCCGCCTCCAAGGGAGAAGTGTGCAGGCCCATCATGCACAAACCCATACAAGTACCGCGACTCCAAGACTCTGCTCCCGCTCTGCAGCCTGGCGTGCTACAAGGCTGTCCAGGGCCGTCCTCCTGCCCAGGGAAGCGAAGCTGGTCAGGGAAGCAGTGCTACCATGGGGAGTGAAGCTGCCCAGGGAAGTGGTGGGAAGCAAGCATGATGAATCTAGTTACCTGACGCGATTAAACCGTGACCGTCAGTTGGCTGGACAAGTGTATGTCGACATGGCCAGCTCGCTGGTGTGTTGTTTTCTCGGTTTCCTCTGGTAGTAGTCTAACAATCAATCAACCTGACAAAAGGATGGGGGTGATGACTGCCGGTTTCCTTCTGCCCGTCGCGAACCAAAGGCGGGCTTCGTAATGGTGGATCTAGTTTAAACTTGGTGTGGTGTGTTGTCGGATTGGTGTATTGGAGTAGCCGAGAAATATTATTAAGAAAAAAAAAGTTGTACAGGAGAAATCTTGTGCTTGCGCGGCTGGTTGGGAGCCCGGCCTTGGTCGTGGGAGACCTCGAGCTGTGGCCGTTATTTCATTTCTTGGCTGGTGTTTCTATGGTGTACGATGCTTGTGGTAGAGCGGCCATGGGCGCCGCCGGGCTTCTCTCCTGGTTCAAAATTGGTTTGGTTGTAGGCCTGTGATGTTGATGCTGCAATTGGTTGCAAGGTTCTGCGGTCTTCCACTCTCCCCTGTTGCCGCCGTTGCTGCTAGTAGCCTAGTACTGTACGCTATTCCTGCCAGGTAGCCAAGCTGTTTCTCGGTATTGGTATCAGAGATCAGACACAGCAGCGGTATGGCTGACCCAACGGGAAAGCAGCCTGTGCACTATTGTTTGTATGCAGGACGAGTAGCCAACGACGCGAAGCCCTGGGACAAGGAATGCCGATGGAGTGATCGGGTGGAATTGGCGTAAAAAAATCTGTTTGTGTTACTACGACATGGGCCGGTTGTCATGGGCTAGTATTCTTACATGGGCTGCCTGGCATGAGCAGCTTTGAGAAATGGGCCAGGCCGTAAGATCAACTGGGCCGAGCAAACAATAGGAAGGAAAGCTGCAAGGTGTATTTTTCCTTTTCCTTTTTCATTCCACAGGTTGGGCTTGGGCTGTGCACAGTCAGTCTCCTGTCTGCCGGCGACGGCGTGGGGAATGGCAATGGCAATGGGCAAAAGGCACAGCACAACAGTGCCTGAGTGCCTGACGCGGCGGGGCTACTCGTCGATGAGCTGATGATGGCGCGTCACGCTCGGCGGCCGCTGACCCACCCCGGGCTGTCTGTCACTCAGTGGCAGTGCATGTCCTCCGAGCTCCGAGCAACAGCCGTGGACAGCGTGGACCAGCAGCGACCCGAGTCCGATCCGACCGAGGATCCACAGTGGCAGCAAACAGGATTCGGACGGGCCGGGGGCTCTGGCTGGCCGGCTGTACGCAGCAGACACGCAGTACGTACGTGTTGACCTCGAAAGCTCCTCTCCTCTCCTCTGACTTTTTCCTGGCCGGTCCCGCTGCTGCGTGCGGCAGCAATCAGTGCCACGACCACGACCAAAAGCGACCCGGTGGCCGGCCGGATGGACGCCGGCCGGCACGCCCCCCGCTGCTCGCCGGCCCGCCGGCCGCCCCCGGCCACCACCATCCATGACCATGAGTGCCTGCGCACACGCACAGCTGCACAGCCGCGCGCACAGGGCACGGCTTTGCTTTCCGCGAAAGCTGAGTGGCACTTGCTGCCGGCCTGGGCTGAAAAGATCGGAACGGCATCTCTGTCTGCCTGTCTATCTGTTTCGTCACTCTCGATCTATGCGTGAGCTGCGAGTGCAATACTCCGATCCTATTCCTAATTAAGCAGAGTGAGTGAGGGAGGGAGGGATCGATGATGCCTCGTCTCGTTGTTTGCATTGCATCGCAATTCGCAGTGCATGCTGGGACTGGGAGGACAAGCAGCTTGCTAGGAACGGTCGCCATCGTCTTTTCTTTTCTCGCCCGGCCCATTCGTTCGTTCACTCACTCATAGTAAGTCATAACTGAATGTCTGAATCTGAATCCCCCGCGGGACAAGTGCCCGTAACTGTGTCACGGTATGTAGCCGTACTACTGCTACCAGCATTGTAGCTGCCTCTGCCTGTATGTATATATGCACAAAAGCTGCTCTCACATTTCAGCTACTGTACCTGGAGCCCTGGAGGATCGGATCGGACACCAAGACATACTCCCCTCCGTCCTTAAATAAATAACTGTCTCTAGAAATCCGTGTTTTCCTCACAGACACGCTTTCCGGACGACACTTAAAAAGGGACTAGAGCTAGCTATACGGTCGTCGTCGTATACTCGTATGTGCTACACCTATATGGTTTTATTTGCATTGTTCAGCTCAGCATTATTCTCATCAGAGGATAACACTAACAGCGTTCATGGATCATTCGGCTAATTAAGCAGTTTCTCAGAGCTGATGCTGCATGCATGCGTGCGTGTGATGCGCGCGCTTTCCTTTCTGTAAGCTAAGTAAGCCCGAACTAGAGAAGACACAGAGCATGCATGTACTTGCTTCCATCGCGTCCCAGAGAAAGGACGAAGCTGTAGATCGAGTCCTGTGTGTGGGCCCTGGCGCTGGCCTGTGGGCCGGGAGGCCCGAGGGGAAAGTAGCTTTTGGGGCCGGCCGGCGGGCCTTTTTTTTTTCTCTGCCCTTTTTTCATTCCATGCCCTGCTTGCAGTTGCAGCAACATGCGTGCTGCTTCTCACTGGCGACAGAGTGACAGACAGTGCATAGTAACACAAACTGATGATGGGTGTGCAGTGGTGCACACAGACACACACACGGGCATGGCGACCCTAGGTGAGAGCCCATCGATCGATCGATCGAGAGCCACAGCCCACACAGCCCACGGCCACACGATGATCGATCTCAGGACCAGCAATCCGGCAGGCAGGCATGCAGCTGCTTTATGGTTTTGGACATTTCATTCACATTCACTCGCTCATTGCAAAGATCCCTGGGCTTTTGCCTGCTGCTTGCAATTGCATACAATAATATTGCCCACGACTACTTATTTTATGGCTGATTTGCATGGACTAAAGCTAACAGAGTAACTCACTCTATTTGCTTGAGCTATTTTACTGATTTTAATCTGTATAAATCAGCTGTAAAACAGTATTTTTCTTTCAGATAAAATCAGGTATATAAACGAGCTGAACCGGCTTCTAGCTCGACTTGAGTACTTCACACTGTTGCATTATTGTTTTAACTAGTACTCCCTCCGTCTAACAAAACATGCAATTCTCACTTATCGAGAAGTCAAACAATTCAAACTTTGACCAAAATTATATAAAAAAATACTAACATTCTTGATTCCAAAAAGGTGCCATTAGATTAGTAATAGAATATATTTTCATAATAATTTTGTTTAACAACATAAATACTAATACTTTTTATTATAATCTTGGTCAAACTTGAGCTCATTTGACCGGCACGGATCCCATAATTGCATGTTTTTATGGACGGAGGGAGTACTGCTGCATCTGCTGATGTGCATGGTGCTGCGTGGAGAGGCTGACTGACTGACAGGAGACATGGAAACATTGCACAGGTGACGACAGTTCTGAATCCATCTCGTCTTTTCATTCGATTCCTCCTGCGCGCGCTGCAAGCAGAGAGCAAGCATTCTCTGACTCTGCTGGTTTGCCCCATCTTTTGCCGCCCGCGCCCATGATCGCCCATGCATCTCCACGGTTAATCATGGCCTCTGAAGCGCGCATGTCAAAAGCCACGTACACCCGTACTTATTGCCCCTCATCGCCTTTTCACTTTCAACCCGGAGTAATCGAGTGGTAACTCAAAAACACTGCTGGCTAGCTAGCTGTGTCGTCGTCGTCGTCGTTTCCCACTTCACCTTTGAGCTTAGGCCCCGGCACTAGTGAAGCTGTTTTTTTTTTTTAGAAAATAGCTTCATGAACAACTTGCTAGGTGAAGCTGAGCTGTTTTGAAAAAAGTATTTGACAAAACAGCTTCACCAACAACTTCATGCATGGTTCGGAGAGAGAAATAGAGGTGTAAGTTGTGAAAAGCTACTTTTTTCAGCTTCATGAGTGAAGCTGTTTTTGTGAGAGGGGGGATAAAACAGCTTCATGGGTGAAGCTGTTTTGTAAAATGGTGTTTGGCAAAAAAAAAAACAACTCACAACAGCTCATGAAGCTGTTGTGAGCTGTACCAAACAGGCCCTTATTCAGTAGTACAGTTAGTGTACTAGCTACGGAGTCGTAGTACTTCTGTAGTCCATGCCATTTGTAAAAGAAACGAAATATTGGATTGGCCATTTCAAAAACTTAATTTTGTCAATCAGGTAGTAGTACGTAGCTACTGGTAGCAAGGGGAAGCTGGCTGCGATCTATACATCTTGACCAAATTAAATGTACACACTGTTTGGTTGGCTTCCAAAATTTGCTAAGACAAAAAGGTTTTGCAGCCTAAAGTTGGGCAAAAATATTTGTCACAGATTTGGCAAGTTAAATGTGAGATGTTGGTAAATTTTGGCAACAAACCAAATAGAGGCCACAAAATAACCTTTTAATGCCTTTCTAGTTTTTTTTAAAAAATAGCGTGGATGAAATTTGTATTTCCTAGCAACAATATATAGTGCCTAAATAACACCAGACTGAAACTAAGTGAAAGAAAATAAGTTTATCTTAGAGGCTCTAAATGAAGCTTGTTTATCTGTAGAAAGCGTTTTTATTTTCTCTCTTTTTTTTTCACGGTGTCCTCTACCAAACAATCATGGTTTAGTGGTGTGGTTCATTAGTAAATAAAAAACAAAGTGTGTAAATGTGTAAGCAAACAAACAAACATGATTTTGAGCTAAATATATATTTATATGCAGTGTCAGTGAGCAGCAAATACCACACATTAATTAGAATGCCGTGCACATATATATATATATATATGTTTCCTTTAGACTAGTCAAGAGCTAAAGCCATGTCAAGGTTGTCCCAAAATATAAATGAATTCTTAGAATCAGTCTCAATCGAACTATCTTAAGTTTAACCAACTTTATAAAAAAAGTATATCATCTCTAATACTAAATAAGTATGATGTAATGATATATTATAAAAAATTCAGGTGATATGCAAAATTGGTGTCATAAATATTGGTACGTATTATTTGCTCTAAAATATAATGTTGTCAAACTTAAAATAGTTTGATTTAGGACACCTCTATAAATTAGTTTAATTTAGGTCGAAAGGGCTTGATAGTGGAATATAGCCACGTGTGTTTTGACCTTCGCATTAGCTATATACTAGTATTATCATCATTACAAAAAGTTTAGGAGAAACAAAGATGGCTTTTCATTTTGCAATGCAATGCAAAGGAGAGAGTGTGGCCAGCTATAAAGAGATGATATGGATGGAATGGAGAAGTCATTAGCTGGTTCCTGATGGATATATGAAGATGTGTGCATGCATCATTTGGAAAGCTAGATGCCTTTGCACGTTACATGGGTAGAACGATGTTGTGGCGTGTGAAAGGCAAACATGGGCAAAAGGAATGGAAGGGGCAAGAAAAGAAAGCGGTAAAGTGGTTAATTCGATGGTGGCTAGCTAGCTTGGCCGTGATTACTACTGATTACTGATTAGAGAGAGAGAGAGAGGGGGGGCCGGGCGAGGTACAGTATGTAGCAATACTCCTTTCATTTTTTTTACATGTCAGATTTGTTTTTTTTTTAATTTAAATCAAATATTACTAACTTTGACCATTATATTTTCAAAAATATATACCGTGACAACGTGTTAACTTATACATTATGAAAATATTTCTTATAATAAATGTGAAAACCATAAATCTTACATTATTATTTTTTAGTAAAAAATTGAAGGTGGTACTAGATGACATGTAAACAAAAAAGAAAATGAAGATAGTAGGAGTAGTACAGTACGTGGTGTGCTGATGATGAGTTGGGCAGGTTTTGCGGGGGCATGACGGCATGAGCGTCACGTGCGTGTGCGTGCCTTGGGGCGGCGGCCATGAATGAGTAGCTGCTTTTATTTGTGCGCTAGCTAGCTGCGGTGCAGGGCGGCCGGCCGGCCGGCCGGACCGGAGCTGAGGTCGCCGCCCCTGCTGCAGCCTGCAGGGCAGCCCACGCACTGCGCCCATGGGTTGAAGACGACGACGAGGAGAGAGAGAGAGGAGGAGGCGAATGAAGAAGAAAAGCGACGGGAGAGGAAAGAGACAGAGCGGCGGGCGTTCCGTTTGTTGGTTGGGCAAAGGGAATGATTGCCAGCGGGGCCCACCTCCTCGTCTTCCTTGCGTTATTGCTGACACTGCCCGCAGCACGCGTGCCCCGGATCTTCTACATCTTCCCTTCATGGTGGCCGCTTGTTTTTGTGCTCAGCCCTAACGACCGCAGCACCCACAGCGTACACATGCATTCCCTTCCTTCATTGACAGTTGACACTACTGTTGCATGCTCCTCCTGTTTTTTTTTAACTTTACTACTGTAGCATTTTTCGTTTGTATTTGACAAATATTGCTCAATTATACGTTAACTAGGCTCAAAAGATCCGTCCCGTGATTTACAACTAATCTGTGTAATTAGTTATTTATTTTACTAACATTTAATGCTACATGCACGCGTCCAAATATTAATGTGATTGAGAGAGACTGAAAAAGTTAGAAGTCGAAAGGAATCTAAACAAGACCTTATTACTATATTGTGTGAGACAGTGACACACAGAGAATTGTGTGTTCAGCATGCGCCTAGCTAGCACGTGTTCGTATTGTGACTAGAGTAGTAGAAGCTAAAAAAATTGCATTCGTGTTTACTACTTGTACAACGTACATGCAGGGGTGAGGATATATACACAGTAGCTAGCTAGGAGTATACTACAAGCAAGGCCTGCATGCATGTCCCTGTGACCCTGTGCCGTACTGTGACCTTGGACCTTGGTTCGTCCACTGTGCACGCGTTGCCGCTTTGTTTCACGGATCGATCTGCAGATGGAGCAGAGAGACGGCCTTGCTGCATGCTGGCATGGCTGCTACTCCTACATTCCATGCTACAACGGGCACATGAAATGAAGGCGCGCGTACGTCGTCGTCGTCGTCGTCGGTAGGCGTGCATGCGTGTGTGTTGTAGTAGTAGCTATAGGCTGGTACAGGGATCACCACCAAACTGAAGATCGTCGATCAGAGAGAGAGAGGGAGCTGCATGCACGCACGGAAGAGATCGATCGAGCAAGAGGAGGCCGGATCGAGAAGCAGGAAGAAATAAAGCAAGGGAGATCGGTCGATCGAGCTAGAGACGTACTGTACGCATGGACATGGTCCCCGGCCTCTCCGATCCGGCCTGTGTGTGGTGTGGTGTGGTGTGGTGTGGGGTTGGCGCGGCGCCGAGCTCGAGCTCGAGGTCGAGAGGGTGAGGACGACCCTCGCCATGGTAGGCCTGTCCACACTCCATCTCCATCTCCGCCCCCCGCACGCTTCCTTTGTACCTACGCGGCCGCCCACAACCATCTATCTGCTCCCTCGCTCATCCTCCTCCGTCGTCCCAGAAATAAATCAACTTTTAAAGTTTTTATTATACACAAAAGTCAGATTATTTTAGGTTTACTCTGCCTCATATGTTCCAAATAATTGTGTAAGCTGGATGGTACACACCGCTTTTCTAAATACACAGATTTTTCTATGCTCCTAGATATACAGTACATTATATATTTAAATATATATATGCATGCACACATATATAAAAAAAAGTCATATATAACTAAGAAAGTCAGAATGACTTACAATTTGAAACTATGGAAGTAGAAAAGAGTCCCGATCGATATCTGTTACATTAAATTAGTATCACTAAATATATATATCATCATTAATTTTATTTCACAATAAAAAACAACTGTGCGCAATTGTAGCCTTTCCCCTCTCTGAAATCAGAGAGTGCAGCAGTGGTGCCTTTTTCTTTTGCAGACAAACAACTTTATTATTAATATATATATCTTAAAAACGTCAAAATATTTTATAATTTAGAATAGAGCCATAAGCTAGCTTCACATCCATATGCAATGTGCATGCTTGCCAGCAAAGGGATTGTTTGCAAGTTCAAAGTGCTGGGTAGTTCGTTGTTGCTTGTTTTGGCGTGTGGTTACCTCAACTGATCCATATATCCTCTCCCCAATTCAAGTACTATATATCACATATACATATATGGTCCATGCATGCATATATATAGTAGTGACGGCAGCAATATATATGACCACACAACAAACAGTCAGTAGTACGTACTAGTCGTCACTGCTTGCTGCATGCTGCATGCTGCATGCTGCTGGGGACTGTGTAGTGACAAGTACGTGACGTACTCGATCTGTACGTGCCTAATAATAAGCAAGCAAGCTCGATCATATCGATCACAGAGATCGACGACGATGTCGTACGCAGCAAATAAAGGGCTGGAGAGCATGCCACAAACAGACAGTCGCGTGATCTGATCGGTTGTACCAATAGTCCTAGCTAGCCGGCGTTGTTTGATACCACATGCATGCACTTGAAGTGGCTAGGCTGGGGTTCCCTTCCCTGTTGCCTGTTGGAGAAGGAAACAGATACAGACGCAAGTGACTGACCAATAATACCCCATCAAATGCACATGCTATAATTCAGACCACACTACAATACATAGGGACTATACTTAGCACACATACTAGATCATACAGTAGTATGGAACTAGCTACTTGTGTGCAGTGGCCCTACCGCCCTTTTTATTTTCCTTGCTATATACTCCCTCGTCTACGAATGATGTTCGTATTAGACTAGTCAAAAAGTCAAACTTTATAAATTTTAGCACAAGTGGGCTAAGTCAAACTTTATAAAGTCAAACTATGCAAACTCTAATCAAGACCACAAGAATCTAATCTGATGGCCGGTAATTTTAGCACTTAAACCCCTCCACTCATGGGGGTGTTTTGCAACAGCCGGATAGGATGAGTGGGGGTTTGAGTGCTAAAATTACCAGCCATCAGATTAGTTTCTTGTGGTCTTGATTAGAGTTTGCATAGTTTGCACATGAGTCTAGTTTGTATAGGATACGTTCCCATATATATATACTCCCTCCGTATCACAAATATAAGTCGTTTAGGACAGCGACACGGTCTCCAAAGTATAACTTTGATTACTTATTTTTTAAAAAATATTTGTTGTAAAGTGCTATATATATACTTTTATGAAAGTACTTTTCAAGATAAATCTATTTATATGATTTTTACATTTCTAAACCCAATAATTCAAAAGTTATTCATGATTTATATTCCCAATGTTTGACCGAAACCTTTTCTAAAACGACTTCTATTTGCGATACGGAGGGAGTATATATATATAGGGTAAATTTTATAAACTCCCGGGAGTAGTTACTCCCATATTCAATAATCAACATTGTGTATGGATGTATACTCATTTATCACCTTGAGTATGTTTACATACTTATTTTAAGATACTCGAAATCTTACTGCCTGAAAAAATTTAACATAGCCTATATTTTTTAATATATTACTATAAATGTCATTACAGTACTATATAAAATAAGTATAACCATATACTCTATGTATACATACATACTCAACATAAATATTGTTGTAAATATTTTAGTATGATTATATACTTGACGGACCAGGATGTCTGAGATAGCATCAGTTGATGATTACTCCGACTAATCCCGGACGGCACGGGAGATCCGGGACTACAATACATATAGGGACTATACTTAGCACACATACTAGATCATAGTATGGAATAGTACTTGTGTGTAGTGGCCCTTAGGCCAATCTCAATGGTAAGTTTCATTTTGTTGTTTCCAAGACTGCCATGTCATATGAAATAAAATGAAATTTGAATGAAACTCTCCATTGAGAGTGAGAGTTTCATTCTATAGTTTCATATGCATTTAATATCATGACTCATAGAGAGTTGGTAATCGTGTCAAGAGACTCTCACTTATTAAATACAGCGCCATGTCATCAAATATGCCTATGTGACAACCTATTTAATGCAAATGAAACTCATATGAAACTCACATTGAAATTGGCCTTACTACCCTTTTTATTTTCCTTGCTATATATGTGGCAAAAATGTATATATACTTCTCCTGATATATCTTCTTGCTTAGAAAACATAATTTATGTCTCCTCTCTTAATGATCAAAACGCATGCATAAAGAACGTTTGTAGGAAAAAAAAGTGCAGCATTTTAATCTATTTTTCCTTGACCAAGGGAAAATACTCCCCGCTGGCATATTTTTTTCTAGTTTCAAGTACAGTTGGTACTAGTCGTTGAAATCAATTTTCTCGGGGAACTATTGCTCGTTCTCAAAAACTAAACTAATCCAGATCAAGGGACTAGTTTCTTTATATACTCTCTCCGTCCAACAAAACATGCAATTCTCGCTTATCGAGGACTCAAACAATTCAAACTTTGACCAAAGTTATATAAAAAATACTAACATTCTTGGTAAAAAGAAGTACCGTTAGATTAGTAATAGAATATATTTTCATAATAATTTTATTTAACAATATAAATACTAATAGTTTTTATTATAACCTTAGTCAAACTTGAACCAATTTGACCGGTACGGATCCCATAATTGTATATTTTTGTGGACAGAGGGAGTATTATATACTAAGGAAAGGTAAGCAACATTTACACTCGACATATAAATGGAAAATTAAATAGTTTAGAATAAAATGCAACATGGATGTCTAAACTATAGCCTCATCCTTAACTAGATCCATAAACTCTTAAAGTCATCAACTAGGTCTTTACCTTTCACGTATTACTAGAGAATAGACTTTTGAACCGCATCCAAATTTGAATTTAGTCTCGGATAGAATTGGATCTGAGACTAACTGAGCATTAATCCTGGTTGGTGTGACCAACCCGGACAAAAGGGTCTGCACTAGTCTCTGATGTTGTTTCTAACCTGGACTAGAGGCCCCTCACGGGTGAATTAAAAAAGAGAGCGTCCAGAATTATGTCAAATGTGTTGTGTAGCTGAGTTGGTAAGTAAGTTACACGCGAGACGAGAGATCATAGGTTCGAATTTCATGAAGCACATTGAAAGGGTTTAAATAGTTTTTTTGTCTTGAGGGTGGGCTTAAGTGTCTCAGGACTAAAAGTCTGGGACCTTTAACCCCGCATTGATAGTCCCGGTTCTGGTTTAAATAATTTTGTCTTGAGGATGGTGTTTCAAAATTATTTGGTCTAAGCATGAATTTAGGTCCATGATTATTAGACCTAGAGTGAACTTATTAGAATGAATGATTTGAAAAGTTGAGGGATCCCGATGGTCATTTTAAGAGTTCATAAAACCAGGTGAGAAATGAAAAAAAGTTAAAGATCCCGATGGTCATCATATATACCCCTATAAAGCAAACCCCCACTAGAGATTTTTCTCAATCCACAGCCGTCCACGTCATCATTCTATAGCCCACGTATAACAAATTCATTCCTTAATTATCCACCAGCGCCGCTATTCAGAATCTAGAAACTGAAATAGAAACGCTATGCCCACTCGTGGAGCGCTCCCAACCGAGCGTCTTCCACTATTTCTAGAACTGATCTCCCACGCCAAAGTCTGTTAAACACTAGGTGCCTAGGCATGTAACTGCAGCACGACCATACCTGCATGTTGGTAGTTGAGCGGTTTTGAGTTTCCTATATATCTCCTCACATCCCTTGAGGCTTCTGCAGTAGCGAGAGGTCGAATCATCATCATCGTGAATACAAGCCTCCAAGGAATCTCGCAGACATGTCTCACTATCATGTAGATGTAGCCTTGCTTGCATGTGTACTTCACTCAGGTAATCACAAGATGAACACAGAAAGCTTCTCTTGGTTTGCTCCGTTAGAGTCAGAATACTACTACTAGATAAGGTTAATATATTTGGGACCATGGAGTATTTCTTTTTTTGAAATCTCGGTTAGTCCAGCTGGTACACAGTTTAATACTTTATTTGATAATAAAGTTTTGTTACATGTAACTCTTTTTTTTCCAGACATGTGCCTATGGCCTACTGCATGCAAGGACTATCAAATTGGTATAGTATTGCATAATTCAGTGGGTACACAAATATTTTTTTTAAAAAAACATGTCATCATTTTTTAATATATATATAATGAAGCAATTTAGATTCACTTAATTATTTCTATTGACTTTCTTTGTTGCATTATCTAATTGTGTTTCATTTTTCTATGTGTTCGATTTAGCTTTTTCAAACTTGATTCTTGGTGAATTCATCCAAAACTACTCTTTAAATTTCCGCAGCAACGCGCGGAGAATCACCTAGTTTTAAGAGTTCATAAAACCAGGTGAGAAATGAAAAAAAGTTAAAGATCCACGATGCATTTAACTCGATCAGCAGTCGTTAATGTACCATCATCTTAAGTACCAGTTCTATCAATTCAAGTAATTCTCCTTTCTTTCCATGTAGATTTGACTGCAGGATCATAGATTCCACGTTATATATACCAGCAGGGCTGGTTTACAATATATAACGATGTCATTTTTCTATAACATAATAAGCTATATCTAGCTTTATAGGGTACGATGTGAGTAAAGATGGCAATTTGTACGCACAATCCGAAACCCGATGGGTAAAAACCATATTAGGGTAAGGGTATGACTAATTTTTGTATCCATTGGTAATTTAATGGGAAAGAAGTCTTACCCAGCGGGTAATGCGGGTAAGGGTGTAAAACTGCATTACCCATACCTGTTAACCCATGGGTAAATTGAACCCGATTCAATTTATAGAAATCCCGAGTCCAAAGTCACCGTACAACTCAAGCTCAATAATACTTAAAATGTATGTGAACTTTGTTGATGTAGTTGGTTTGTTTGATGAATTTACTATTGATTTTGTAAATTGTGATATTTTAGTTGGAATTGAGAGCCTAATATATTGATATATGTAATTTTGACTTGCAAATATTCTTGCCCATGGATAACCCACGGGTACCCGTTACCCGTATGGGTAAGGGTATGAGAAAAAACTCCTACCCGAACATGGGTATGGGTAATTAATGGGTAAAATATTTCTTCGTAGGTAAGAGTATGGACATCACATACCCAACGGGCATCTACTTTGAAAAGGTGAGTTTATTAGTGAGCACCACCAATCACTAGTCAACAATATATAACCATATGCTAGTACATGCATGTAAAGCTAGCTAGTGAACTACTAATAAGTCAAATGCAAAGATTTGACTTAAACTCCAAATGATGTTGTTACCACTTACTGCATGCCTGCTTCCTAGCTATATATAGAGTGCTGGCCTTTTATATCTCTAAATAATATCTCCAAATGAATAAATGATGATGATGATGCTGTTACCATCAACTTACTCCCTAGCTAGCTAGAGTGCCTTTTATGTCATCTCTAAATATCAGCACGACTATTTCGTTATCTCTCTAGCTACTTGCTGTAGGTCACATCAACAATTTGGATACTTTTGAATTGGACTACACCACAACACTTTTCAGCGTCAGACATGTGACGCTAAATATTTTTTTTCGCGATGGGCGATCTGACGCTAAAGATGACTCACAGATCATCTGACGCTAAATCCGCATTTAGCGATCCATTATCTGTCGCTAAAGGTATCCATATTTAGCGTTGAACTATCTGACGCTAAAAACAGATATAGTATTGCTCTGTCCATCGCTAAAAAAAATTGGCCCCACACCAGCTCACACGCCCAAGCTCGTGCGCAAATTTTTACATGGCCCACCAATACAGTGATAAACCCTAGACTTTTTTCTCTCCAAATCCCCCAAATCCATTGCAGCCGCCGCCAATATTTTCCTCTCCCGCCGCACTCCGCTCTCTCTCCATCGCCGCCGCCGCCAATATTTTCGTGCGTCCCGGGCAACACCCCAAATCCCCCACGCCTTCACCTCCCTCAGAGCTCCCCGCGCCGCCTGCCCTCACAGGTCCCGGCGCCGACCGCTGCACGCAACAGCACCACCTGTCGACCCTCCGCCCGATACCACACCTCGCCAGCGCCAAAGCTCTTGGACGCCCAACCCCCCAAGACCGGTGTGCCTGGGATTTGCGAAAGGGAGCTGCAGTGTCCGAGGGTGGAGTTCGTAGGTGCCGCACCCGAGGTGAGATAAGATTTCTGCTCAGCTCCCCTTCTTCGTATCCTAGGTCGCCGTACACTGATCTGTTCGTTCCAAGTAGAAGGGCTCAAGAACAGGGGCGGATGGGTGAAATAAACAAGCATTGTTGTCACCTGACAGCAACACCTAGAAGCCTGGGCCAAGTACGACATCAGTGCTCCTTTAAAATTAGTGTATATGTCCTCTCCGATTGATAATTCAACACACAACATTTATACCCAAAAGATTGACTTCCCTGCTTGCACGGTCTCTCGTTCCCTCTCCTGCTTTTAATAATTTCTATAGATATAGTATTCAGTTTGGTGCAAAGGACAGTAATAAAATCTCCCAAGATTCTGCCGTTGGAATTTGTAGGTTCGTGGCCGTTGTTGCTAGCTTGGCTTCTATACTGTGTTCCCAACGGTGTGTGTATAGTTGTTTGTAGTAGTATAATATGATTGATGATATATTAGATTAAGAACGGTGACAGTTTATGTCTTTATCTTTGTTCAGAGAACTAATTTTGTTTCTATTCATTAATTGTAGCTTACCTGTGTGTCGTGATGTGTGGGGCTTCTGTTTCTGTGCTATTGGCACAAGCAGAGCCTTCGTTGTTGATGGGCACAATATTGCTGTTACTTGCCAACGCAGATGTGAATTTGCTTCCTCTAGAGCTATCATGCCTTATAAAATTCCCTCAAACAAATTAGTAGCCAAAACTGTGCCATCCCATTTTAGCTGTGCTCATTACCACAGGGAATCAATTTTGTTAACTAAATTCTATGTTTGCTTCTCTGATTTATCAATTAGAATTCGCCATGGTCTGGGTTCATATCACTGTACTATTTCACACCATTATTACTAGCTCACTATACTGTTCGATACAATTGCTTAAGTTGTGTACTTGGGTGCTTCAAACTCAGCAGGGCTAGGCAACGTGTGACTGCTTCACTGACCCCAGTAAGGATGTGTTGCACCGAACCATGATGAGGCTGACATAAGACAAGGCTGCCCGTGGAGACCCCTCACAAACCCTAATAAGTTGCAAATCTACTCCGCTCACAGTGCTCTCAGTATGAATATTGCATGGCCATTCAATAAAGTAATAAACTAGACTTGACATAATTCTTATTTTGGTTTGATCTATGATGCATAACCAATAATGTTCCTAATTAAACCTAACTGTAATAGGTAAGGGAGTGCAGGAAGAGGGAATACACGAAGGCATCCAGTACACCTCTCAAGGGCCCTGTAGGTATGTTCCTAATTTTTCTTTCATCAGACTACATACAAAACTAGTGACCACTTAAAAGTATATCTCTCAGGATAATCCTAGATGACTTAGATCATGATTAAGATTGTTTCATGCTTGCTGCTAGTTTCTTGGATCCTGACTATGAATACAGTTTCCAGTTTATTTGTCAAATTTCTCTAGCACTGGTAGCAGCTTACTGTCAGTTTACTATAAATGCAGTTTCAAGTAAAAGTGCTAATATATAAAGGTTACTAGTACACAAGTTACTAGGTAGTTAAAACTACAACAGCTTACTGATCACTCATGGTCTCATTGATTAGCTAGGAGTTATTAATCTTTTTTATCAATATAGTGACAACATTATGTACAGCTAGGACATGTTGAATTCCAGGAATAACTTTCTTCTCTAGTGTGTGACCAACTTTTGCTCTCAATTTGTTCTAGTGCAGCAGGCTAGCCTATTGTTAGCTAGCTATTCCACTTATAATATATCCTCAATTTACTTAACATGTTTTTTCCTAACTGGTGCATGCTCATATTGTACAACAACTTTATATTTTTCTCCATTTGGCTAATTACATGTTACATTTTTCAGGAAGTGTTGTCCACAAGTCTTAGGCTTGAGTTCATGGAAAATGGTTCTCCACATAACCTGGTGGATGTGCTTTTGGTTTTTAAATATGATTGTCTACACAAACCTTAGCGTAGCAAACACAAACTATTATATTGCTTGCTGGTGTGTATTCATGAAAGCTTTTGGTAGGCTTGACTATATTGGATGATGTAATGTGAAGACAAGATTGTATGTTTGACTTTGTTGGTTCATGTAGTGTGCAAGACAAGATTAATATATGTATGTGTTGACCTCCATGTCATGTATGTGCTTCTAAATATCTGTGTGATGGACAGTAAGCTTGAATGTGGATTTGATATGTGCCAAATGGTTTCTAATTGATATTTTTATTTTTTTTAATATTTAAATTGTCCTGTTGAACAATCTGACGCTATAAATATAGTGACTATCGGATGATCTGACGATATATGTTTGGCAAAGGAGTATCTGACGCTAAATATTTCTAGGAGGATATCTGACGCTAAAAATATTCGCAGTAGCAGACTATCTGACGCTAAAAGTCCGGTCTGACGCTATATGTTTTTTGCGTCAGGACTTACAGCGTCAGCAGAGAACTGACGCTATAAGTTTTTAGCGTCAGATCGTCTGCCTCTACAACCGTTTTCAGCGTCAGATCATCCGACGCCAATTCTGTTGTTGTGGTGTAGTGAAATGAATAAATGATGATGATGATGCTGTTACCATCAACTTACTCCCTAGCTAGCTAGAGTGCCTTTTATGTCATCTCTAAATATCAGCACGACTATTTCGTTATCTCTCTAGCTACTTGCTGTAGGTCACATCAACAATTTGGATACTTTTGAATTGGACTAAAGACAAATATACACCGGATCTTAAGATGCACGCACCGTAACCAACGCCTTCTGCTCCTCAAAAAATGGTCAGAGATAGGGGCGGATCACAGACAGCAACATGTACTACTACCACACGATGCAAGCCACTCACAGATAGACCCATGCATATATCTGCATGCAGATGCAATGCAAGACAATTAATATAATTTTGAGTTCCTTACTTCACTACTAGAGAATAGGCCTTTGAACGATTTGCAAAATCAGCATTAGTCACGGAAAAATTTACACCCGGGACTAGAAAGGTCTTTAGCCCCGGTTGGTAAAGTTCCCCAGCCCAACGACTCATTTGTCAGAGGGGCCTTTAGTCCCGGTTGGTGTTACCAACCGGGGCTAAAGATTGGTGAAAGGTTTTGCCCCGGTTGCTGTATCCAGCCGGGGCTAAATGTTGGCATTTAGCCCCGACTAGGAACAAGGGCCGGGACTAAATGTCCCTCCCTATATTTGAACTGTTCTTCCACCTTCTTCAGCCCCTGCCCGAGCTCTCTCAGTCTTCATTTTTTTTCATTGAGTTCTTGCTTTGCTGCTTGTTTGCTCTCTTCTGCGGTGATTTTTGTTTGTTAACATATCTCCGGCGATTGATCTATTTCATCACATCTACGTCGACATCGACTCGTTCAAAGGTTACTGGCTTCAGTTTTTCATACTTTTAGCTGCCATATATATATTATGAGTTCATTCACTTGATAGTTTAAATTAGTATCCTAAAAACAAAATGTGACCAGTTTAATTAGTTTATTTTAATTTTTTAGATAAATAGAGATCATTTAAATCATTTGCTTACAAAAAATAGAAATATATAGTACTTTAGTTTACAAAATGTGACCGGTTTAATTTTTTGGAGAAATAGAAATCAGTTAAATCATTTGTTTATAGAAATTAGAAATATATAATACTTTAGTTTACATAATGTGACCGGTTTAATTAGTTTATTTTTATTTTTTGGAGAAATAGAAATCAGTTAAATTATTTGTTTACAGAAAATAGAAATATATAATACTTTATTTTACAAAATGTGACCGGTTTAATTAGTTTATTTTAATTTTTTTAGAAATAGAGATCATTTAAATCATTTGTTTACAAAAAGTAGAAATATATAATACTTTAGTTTACTGCTCAACTACAAATACAGAAGGATGCCTGCTTGGTATGTTGTTTTCGAGGGCACCAAGCCAGGTATTTACACCAGCTGGGCCGAGTGCAGTCAGTATGTCCTCAAAGTTAAGGGAGCTGTGCATAAAAAGTACAAGTCTTTTGAGGAAGCTTATGCAGCTCTAGAGGCTTTCAACTCAAGAATCAACTCAATTTCTACTGCACCTACACCTACTTTACCTTCCTATCAGGTTGGAGTGACAGGCAGTCCATCTTGTTGGACTGTGATGTGGACAAAATGTGCAGGTGTTGTTAGTTGCTTTGGTTGTGGCCAAGTGGATGAGGTTGCACTGTTATCTTGATGTAATAATTAATTAGACAAGTTCAACTGCTACTACTTATATGCCACCAATGATGCTTACTAAATTTGGGTGTCATGAACTTGTTTATAAATTTGAGCTAGAAAATTAAATTTGTTGATAAGAATGAGAGATATAATTATGTTATATGTCATTTTATAATTTTATTTGTTTATAAGAATGAGAGATATAATTATGTGATATTTTTACTATGCAATTAACAACATTACAATATATTTATATAATGAAAACTTATTACAAAACCCAAAATACTGCAAACCCTTAACATTGGCGGGACAAACCCCTTCAGCCCCGGGCGGTGACACCACCCGGGACTAAAGGTCCACCTTTAGTCCTTACGCCTCGGGACTAAAGGTCTTTTAGTCCGACCTTTAGTCCCGGGTGGTGTCACTGCCCGGGGCTGAAGCCTATCCATTCATCCACCCGTAGCGCTCCTACCCCCGGTCTCTCCACCGTAGCGCTCTGTCCCCGCCGCCGCCGCTCCTGGTGTCTCTCCTACCCCCGCCGCCGCAGCTCCCAGGCGCTCCCCGCCTCCGCTTGTCCTCCACGGCGATGGACGGGTACCACGGCGACATCAATGAAGACGGCGAGTTCGACGCCAGCTCGTTCCCCAACGAAACCAGGGACTTCATGTCGCAGCCACCGCCGTTTTCCGGCTACGGCTACGGCTTCGGCAACCCCTCCGGCCTGGCCAACACCTCCGGCTACCACTTGGGCAACACCTCGGGTGACGGCTTCGCCAACACCTCCAGATTTAGCTTCGGCAACAACGCGCCATCCCCTAGCACCGAACAGGTTCGGCAACACCCCCGGTTCGGTTCGCTCGACCTCAACGCCGGCGCGTCGTGGCCGGGCATGACTGGGTATCAGGACACCCTGCAGTCCCCGGAGGAAGACGGCGGAAGCGGCCGGACTCGCAGCCCCCATCCCGTGCGCGGGCCTTCCATTGGCGGCAGGGGTTCCCTCGGCCTCCGAAATCCTCGCCGCGTCGTAGGAGGCAGTGGAGGAAACGCCCGTGCTAGCCGTGCTGCTGTCCCTGTGCCTCCCTGAGGTCGTCAGGGTGCCCAGGCAGCCGCCACCGACGACGTCCCTCGCACTGAAGTGCCGGTATACACAAAGTTTCTTTGTCCATGAACTGCAAATGTTGTTCATTCTTTATTTATTGTTCTTTACTTGTTGTTCTTTGCTTGCTGCATGAATCATTAAGTAATGAAATGACATGCAACCTGCTATTGGTTACTTTATTGACTAATGAAATGACATGCAAGACTCAGAGATTCTGCATAATTTCAGAACAGCCTAAGTAGGGCCCAATGGAGTATGAAAAACACCCGTATCTTCTGTGAGTTGTACATTGAAGAGATGTGCAAGGGCAACTGCCCAAGGGGTCAAATGAACAGGTGGGGTTGGCAGAACCTGTCAGAGGCTTTCTTCAAAGCAACCGAATTAGTTCACGATAACGTCACCTTTGGCTACAAGTACCGTAAGCTGAGGACTGTCTGGAATAGCCTACGAAACCTCCAGAACAAAGAAACGGGATTGGAGCGCATTCCAGATGGCTCCGTCAACGCTACAGATGAATGGTGGGAGGAGAACGACGACAAGGTACACCTAAATCGGTTCTGTTTTCATGCTTCAGTGCATGCTTTCGAGAGTTTATAACATGTTGATCTCTATTTTTGTTTTCCAGGAGCAGTTGAAAGGTGCAATGCCACCATACATGGATCTTTTGGATATCATGTTCGGGGGCGTAGCTGTCACTGGGGAGATGGCTTATGTTCCTGGTCGTAAGAATGCACCACTATATGTTAGTACTGATGATGAAGAAGACGTGCGCACCCCTCAGAGCAGTGGCAGCAAGAGGAGCTACAGCAGTCTCAGCAACCACAGCACAATTGGTAGTCCAAGCAAGAGGTCCAGGAGTCTAGCAGTCAGGATGAATGAGAACATGAGGAACTTGACCTTAAGTTTGGACAACAGGACTGCAGTGATGCAGGAGATGTGGGGTCAGAGGAAGCAGGCTGACAAGGCCAAGAAGAATGAAGAACTGGAAACCGTTGACCTAGTTGCAAAGCTGGCTAGAGAGGCAGGGGTAACAGAGGAGGATCCTGAGCTGTGGGTTGGTGTGTCCAGGATCTGTAGAAATACAAAAGATACAAGATTTTTCCTCCAGTCAGCTCCAAAAGGAAGGCTGGCCCTCATTAAAGACCATGCGGAATCGATGGTCATTAACTAGACCCTTTTATCCATGCATTTGTCGTGTCTTTTGTATCGTGAACTAAGTCTGTCATGTATATGGTGGTGTTTGAATTATTTATGTGATTTGTATGTTCGAACAAAGTCTGTTATTCACATTAATTGCTGATGTTCATTCGTGGATGAATTGCGAAGTAATTTGTTTTATGCGGTTGTGAATCATTGATGGTGTTTCTTTCTGGGTATAAGTGATCTTTCAGGTACTACTGCATGGGTATATAGGCTTTTGTAAAATGATACTAATTTGTGTTCATTTGTTTTTTATCATGTGTGCAGATGGCTGGGCAACCTGGAGCTTCGGTAACTACAGATGACGACGACGATGATGAACAGTGGGAGGATGAATTTTTTAGCATGTTCTTTGATGATGCTGATGAAGAAGCTGCAATACAGCTTGGTATGAACTGTATGCCTTGCATTTCGAAAAGCATTACAATAGGTCAGACTATAGGGTGCCAACAATGACTGGCCTGGAGTGGGTACAACAGAAACTAGCAGATGAAACTAGATGTTACAACATGTTTAGAATTTCCCCAGCTATGTTCTATAGACTGCATAAGATCTTAATAGATGAGCATGGCCTCAAAGACACTAAAAAGTCCACATCTATTGAGGCTTTAGGTATGTTCCTATGGATGCTTGGTGCTCCACAACCGTATAGGCAAGCTGAGGACAGATTTGAGAGATCTCTAGGCACTGTCCACAACATGTTCTATAGAGTGTTGTCCTGTGTGCTTAAACTTGCAGACAACATCATTAAACCTCGGGACCCAGAATTTAGGACAATGCATCCTAGGTTGAGAAACCATAGATTCTATCCTGAATTCAAGAGGTGCATAGGAGCTATAGATGGCAGTCACTTCCCTGTTGTCGTACCACAAGATAAGTTTGTGCAGCACTTGTGTCGCAAGGGCATCAACACTCAAAATGTGATGGTTGTATGTGATTTTGACATGGTCTTCACATTTCCCCTTGCGGGATGGCCGGGGTCTGCCCATGACACAAGAGTGTTTCAGGATGTCATATCAACATTCAAGGATGACTTTCCTCACCCTCCTCAAGGTAGAAACCTAGCTGCTAATTGTTTTGATATTTCTAATTGAAGCATGTAACAATGACAGGTACTTGGTGCTGTAGGGATGTTCTACTTGGTGGATGGCGGCTACCCAAACCGTCCCGGGTACCTTGCTCCTTACAAGGGAACGAAGTACCACATTCAAGACTTTCAAAACGCCGGAGAACCTCAAGGTGTACATGAGATATTCAATTGTGCACACTCATCTCTTAGAAACGTCATTGAGAGGGCCTTTGGCGTTTTGAAGATGAAGTGGCGCTTACTGTTGAAAATCCCTTGCTACCCTCCTCAAACTCAAACGCACATTATTACTGCTGCTGTTGCGTTGCATAACTTCATAAGGTTGAGTGGGGAATTAGATGACGACTTTCAGATTTTAGATCGTCATTCTAAGTTTGTGCCTCCTGAAGCCTCGTTTCATCAGCCAGAAACTGTTCCTGCACCTGATAATGCAGACCGTGCACAAATGAATGCCTTTCGTGACAGCATTGCAGAATCGCTGTTTAATAGGTACTGATACATGTGTATGGTTGAGTATTTGTGAGTTGTTATATTGCGGCATGTACTTGTCATTTATTTGTAGCTTGAGAACAGTTTTGTCTGAGGACTTGTGATTTATTTGTTGCTTGAGGACTGTAATAATATTTGGTTACATGAGTTGTAATATTTGAGGACTGTAATAAATTTTCTGTTAGAATAATATTTAAACATTCTGTAATATTTGAGTTGTAATATTTGAGGACTGTAATATATTTTCTGTTAGAAAAATTCTGTTGGAATAATATATGTTTATACCATGCATTAAAGGACATCCACGCATTTGAAGAGAAAAAAAGAGGACAGCCCCCGAGGGTCTTTAGCCCCGGTTGGCAATACCAACCGGGACTAAAGAGGCCAGCCATCGGGGCCCGGCTCGGGACCTCTTTAGTCCCGGTTGGTATTACCAACCGGGGCTAAAGGTCCCCCCTTTACCCCGGGGCAGGGAACCGGTTCAAAAGGTCGGGCCTTTAGTCCCGATTCCTTAGCCCCGGCTCCATGTCCGGGGCTAAAGGCCATTTTAGACCGGGACTAAAGGCCCATCGTGCAGTAGTGCTTTATCCATCTGTTATTTTATAACAAAACTAGCTATTTATTTATATTATAACATTCACTCAGCAAGTGAGCATGCATGCATTCCCTGTTGGGAGGGTATAGGATCAAATCATGAAAAACTTCTGCCATGCCCTGGCCATCCTGTCCCTGACGGTAGTTACATACTCCCTCCGTCCCTAAATAACTGTCTCTAAAAATCCGTGTTTCCCTCACAGACACGCTTTTCAGACGACAATTAAAAAGGGACAGAGGGAGTACGTATGTAGTAGTAGTGTCGTACAAGCTTTTTTTTGTTTGCTGGCTAGTATCTCGATGTAGAAACCTGTGCTCCTGCTGCTCTGAAAAGATTGGAACTACCAACATGCTGGTACTCCACTATAATATTCAGATATGATGCAGCAGCTTTCTGTACATTTTCTTGTGAGTGCCTGCTGCAGTGTCCTCATGAGTCATGAAGATCCATATATACATTATGCACCATCAATGCCAACTTATAGCTAGCGAGGAGTACTACTGAATACTGAAACTCCAACAATGAATGTATGCATGCATAACGCATTGGTAATTGATTTTATTCTCTAATGCATCAGAGTTGCTATATATTTCAGGTGTCTGAATTTTTAAGAATTTTGGTATATCAATCTTACACAATCAACTAGAGCTAGTACGATTAAAATGATGAAAACTCATAAAAAACACTTCACAACCTTTTTCTATAGCCAAACAATAATAAAATTGCATGTGTTGAGAAAAAAATTCTAACATGTAGAGAAATTTGTTGCAGACATTTTCATATATATGCTTACAATATGCAATACTAGATCTCCAGCAGAATCTATTTGAAAAACGTACTGAAAGCCAGTATAGCAATATATGCATGGTATACTACTCCATTGCACTACTAGAGAACAGGCCTTTGGACGATTTGCAAAATCAGCTTTAGTCACGAAAAAATTTGCGTCCGGGACTAGAAAGGTCTTTAGCCCTGGTTGGTAACACCAACCGGGGCTAAAGTTCCCCTGCCCAACGGCTCATATGTCAGAGGGACCTTTAGTCCCGGTTGGTGTCACCAACCGGGGCTGGGCCTAAAGGTTTTGCCCCGGTTGCTGTATCCAGCCGGGGCTAAATGCCAACATTTAGCCCCGGCTAGGAACAAGGCCCGGGACTAAATGTGTCTCCCTATATTTGAACTGTTCTTCCACCTTCTTCAGCTGCCCGAGCTCTCTCAGTCTTCATTTTTTTCATTGAGTTCTTGCTTTGCTCCTTGTTTGCTCTCTTCTCCGGTGATTTTTGTTTGTTAACGTATCTTCGGCGATTGATCTATTTCATCACATCTACGTCGACATCGACTCGTTCAAAGGTTACTAGCTTCAGTTTTTCATACTTTTAGCTGCTATATATATATATATGTGGTTTTTTAAGCTATTTTGAGTTCATTCACTTGATAGTTTAAATTAGTACCCTAAAAACAAAATGTCACCAGTTTAATTAGTTTATTTTAATTTTTTAGAGAAATAGAGATCATTTAAATCATTTGTTTACAGAAAATAGAAATATATAATACTTTAGTTTACAAAATGTGACCAGTTTAATTAGTTTATTTTAATTTTTTAGAGAAATAGAGAACATTTAAATCATTTGTTTACAGAAAATAGAAATATATAATACTTTAGTTTACAAAATGTGACCAGTTTAATTAGTTTTTTTTAATTTTTTATAGAAATAGGGAACATTTAAATCATTTGTTTACAGAAAATAGAAATATATAATACTTTAGTTTACAAAATGTGACCGATTTAATTAGTTTATTTTATTTTTTGGGAGAAATAGAGAACATTTAAGTCATTTGTTTACAGAAAATAGAAATATATAATACTTTAGTTTACAAAATGTGACCGATTTAATTAGTTTATTTTAACTTTTTGGAGAAATAGAGATCAGTTAAATCATTTGTTTACAGAAATGAGAAATATATAATACTTTAGTTTACAAAATGTGACCGATTTAATTAGTTTATTTTAACTTTTTGGAGAAATAGAGATCATTTAAATCATTTGTTTACAGAAATTAGAAATATATAATACTTTAGTTTACAAAATGTGACCGGTTTAATTAGTTTATTTTAATTTTTTTTGGAGAAATAGAGATCAGTTAAATCATTTGTTTACAGAAAATAGAAATATATAATACTTTAGTTTACTGCTCAACTAAAATGCAGAAGGATGCCTGCTTGGTATGTCGTTTTCGAGGGCACCAAGCCAGGTATTTACACCAGCTGGGCCGAGTGCAGTCAGTATGTCCTCAAAGTTAAGGGAGCTGTGCATAAAAAGTACAAGTCTTTTGAGGAAGCTTCTGCAGCTCTAGAGGCTTTCAACTCAAGAATCAACTCAATTCCTATTGCACCTACCCCTACCTTACCTTCCTATCAGGTTGGAGTGGCAGGCAGTCCATCTTGTTGGACTGTGATGTGGAAAAAAATGTGCAGGTGTTGTTAGTTGCTTTGGTTGTGGCCAAGTGGATGAGGCTGCACTGTTATCTTGATGTAATAATTAATTAGACAAGTTCAACTGCTACTACTTATATGCCACCAGTGATGCTTACTAAATTTGGGTGTCATGAACATGTTTATAAATTTGAGCTAGAAAATTAAATTTGTTGATAAGAATGAGAGATATAATTATGTGATATGTCATATAATGCAGACGATGACACGTCACTAGATGTACAATGCCAATCGTCGCTCAAAAGAGTTCATTGATGGCGTGCATTATTTTTTAAGAGTGGCCGAGGCAAACAAGCGGAATGGTTTTATGTGCTGCTCATGTGCCCTTTGTAATAATTCGAAGGAATATTCTAGCTCAAGGAGTCTTCACTCACACTTGTTCAAGTCAGGTTTCATGCCAAACTATAGTTGTTGGACGAAGCATGGAGAAATTGGTGTTATGATGGAAGAAGGTGAAGAAGAACAAGTAGACTTATATGTGTTGACTTATAAATATATAAATGCAGTTTTCACTGGATACTAATTGTGATCGATCTCCACGAAAGTCGTTTGCTAATCTATGACTCTCTGAGAAAACCACAAGATGATTACCAAGATATAATAGATATTATCGGAGGGTAAATGTGATCTTTAAATATTGATTCCTACTCTTTAACTCTGCAATAGTTAATTAACGATCCAATTATATATATTGTGCAGGGTTTGGGCTTGGTTTGTTCAGAAACACCGTCCGGATCTGAAAGCGCAACTTCCTGATCCTCTACGACTAAATGTAAGTTGTACTACCTCTCCGCCTCTTTACCTTCATTAGCATCACTCAGCAGACGCACGCTCAGCCGAGAGTAATCTTTTTATATCTTGTACAGTGGGTTCTACGGCAGTCACCGGGAAACAATTTATGTGCGTACTATGTTTGCGAGTTCCTGACGGTGTATGAAAAAAGAACTCCTCTACAGAGTCAGCAAGTACGTAACATGTAAATGAATTTATTTCATTTTTTTGCTTTTACATAAATATTATGTATGTTAATACTTTCTTTTTCTTTTAATCCAAATTGAAGGAGACATGGTTGAAGAACTAGGTGATCGATAAGGTCCGCCTCAAAGCAATTCAAGAGACCATCGCGGGCTTCATTAACGACCATGTCCTTAAGTCTGGCACCGAGTATTGGTTTAACAAAGATGAACCAATGAAGCCAAACCAAGACAAACACTTGTATGACCTCTAAGTCAGGAACAATATTTGTGTTGTAAATATCAAGTTAAGGATGCATGATGGATCATATATTTTATGTACATATGTATAGCTCGATCTATAATATATATAGTTTCATATTTTATTTGTGTGTAATTGTAAATTTTATGTGTTTATATATATTTATTAGCAGCGAAGAATACGAATTTGAAACCCTAATGAAATATATTAGCAGCGAAGAATACGTATTAGAAACCCTAATGTAATTGTAAAACCGAAAACAATAACCAATTGAAAAGAAAAGAAAGGAAAAAAGAAAAAAGAGGCGGCCTCTTTAGCCCCGGTTGGTAATACCAACCGGGACTAAAGAAGCCAGCAACCGTGGCTTGGCTGGAGACCTCTTTAGTCCCGGTTGGTATTACCAACCGGGGCTAAAGGTCCCCCCTTTAACCCCGGGGCGGGGAACCGGGGCTAAAGGTCGGGCCTTTAGTCCCGATTCCTTAGCCCCGGCTCCATGCCCGGGGCTAAAGGTCAAAATGGCCCGGGGCTAAAGGCCTGTTCTCCAGTAGTGTTGTATGCCAGTCTCACGCTCTATGTTCGCTTGAGCTATAAACTGACTTTAATCCATATGAATTAGCCGTGAAACAATGTTTTTCTCTCACAGCAAATCAGTCGTTTCAGCTTATCGGCCGGCTTATAAGTTTTGTCGAACAATATTATCTGTTGTCGATCTCTTCTATAACCTATAAGGTATATAGTACTATCTATGGTTAATAAAATGTTTATCACCTGATCCTACTGTCCAAGCTAGCGAAACTAACAGTGTGCATGCAAGCAGTACAAGTTATTCCAAGCAGCAAATGAATATGCACACAGCACACATGTGAGTATATATGTGACATGTGAAGGAGCTAGGAAACCAAAATTGCCATTGCAAGCCACAGCAACCAGCTAGTGTGGGCAGAAAGCACGTCACAGCAGTGCCCGGCCTCTTGTTCAAAGCTGATCAGTTACACCCCTCGCTCCTTTTGTCCCCACCAAGTGCCATCCTGGCTTTTGCTTTTGCCTCCGAGGGAGGCAAGACGACGACGACGACCATATGCATATGCATGAGAGGGCATGGAGCACAGCACAGTTCCATAGCCTGACATGGAGATCTCCTTGCGATCCATCTCCAAAAGCAATGCAACAATGCGATGCAATGCAGGGTTTGAAAAAGGAAACCAACAAGAAACAAAAGCTCATCACCTTCAATTCCCCCTTTCCCCAGACATGCACACAGCGGCAGCAGCATACATATACACACCAAGAAGTAGTCTCCTCCACATCATCCATCTCTCGCTCCTAGCATTAGCATGCAAGTCACCATGCATGAGAGCTATACTAGCTCACTGCATGCATGCCTCACTGTGCTGTGTGCTCTGCACCCACACAACAAGCAATCATTGGCTGTTCCTGGCTCCTCCCATCTTCCCCTTTCAGACATGCATTTCCCAGATCATTCACTCCAAGTTCCAGTCACTCACAAGTCACAAGCTAGCTAGTCACGAGAGTAGTACAGGCATGCATGGGGCTATCTGAGGTCTGAGCTTGTAGTAGTATGCATTTAATTTGGTACAAATAAACATCTAGAATGATGCCATTCTTATAACCTTATTGGATATATAGATAGATGATATTGATACAACCTGATCCAGAATGCAAAAATGGACATGTGCACATGTTGTTGCTTCTTGTTGATGATCAACTTGCTTGTCAGAGATAGAAAAGAAAAACTTGACATCTTATTAGAATACCAATATTAACTAGATATACAGGAGTAGTTGGGTAACACAAGTCTGCAGCCTTGCATTTTGCTGCCTGACTCTAGTTATTCTAGAGCTCAAAGGTAGGATTGCGGTGGCTTTGGAACAACATTTGGTTCAAGCTCAAGCAAACCCTAATAGCAATACCATACTAGGAATATACTTTTTTTCCCTAATGGCATGGCATCTCAAGGAGAATTAAGGAGAACCATGCATGAGGATGGGAGATATGATGAAGACATCTAGCTAGCAACTCATTATATTAGCACACAAAAACTAAACATGGAGATGGAGGTAGTACCATATATATATGTTTGACATGATGAGCATGCAATTAGGTATTCGAGCTACGACGACCGAGAGTTGATCAGCCCGCCGCCGCGCTAGCTATGCTGCCGCTTGCATGTTCATGTCCGAGACCCGTCGCCTCTTTGGCCGGTCTCCGGCGGCGCCCGGCCTCTCAACCAGAGCCCTCAGGGCTTCCTTGAGGAAGTCGCCGCCGCCGCCGCCGTTGGCGCCGTCGACCACCGTGGCGCCACCCGCCGAGTCGTCAGCGCGGCCGCCGTAGCCGTCATCACCTCCCGCGACGACACCGCCGCCGTCGCGCGCCAGGACGAGCACGTTGCGGACGCGGCCGCCGAGCGTGGCCATCTCGGCGCGGAGCGTGCGGAGGCGGAGCGCGCGCAGCGTCTCGATGAGGTCCGGGAGGAGGTCGGAGCGGTCGTCGCAGCAGACGGAGGCCTCGAACACGGCTCCGCCCGACGCGAGCACCACGATCTCGTCGTGCTCCGTCGGGAACAGGTGCGCCGGCGCCGCCTCCCCGACGCCCGCCGCCCGCTGCTTCAGGTCCCGCACCCTCTCCACCGCCTTCGCCAGCAGCGACGCCTTGTCTATCTGAACGCACGCAGAAAGCAGGCAACCAAAAAACAGACAGCATCAGAAAAACCAACCCGGCCTTTTTGTCTGTTTTTGTCACGATTTATAAGCACGCAAACCCTAGACAAGACATGGATCGCCGCCGGATATATAATCGTATGCAAAGCAGAAGCAGACTGTGTGCAAGCACCAAGCAGTGTAATAGAACACATGCATAGCACTATGTTTAATTGGAAAGAAATTTAAAACAAGAAGAAGCATGCTCCAATCAAAATCATAAGAGGAACTGTCAAGCAAAAGAGAGAAGAGAGCCCTAGCCACTAGCCTAGCTAATAGGATAGGAATAGGAATAGGAAAGCCTCCATTCTAGTTCTCCAAACCCATCAGCTTTAATCACACCATTAGCTGCTCATGTACGGCTACGTCTAGTAGCCTGTAGTAGCAAGCTAGCTACTGCAAGCTAGATGCCAATTCGATCAATTCTGCAGAGAAGTCGATCATGAGATAGACTATGAGATAATATACCTCATGCAGAAATTGAACATGTACTGTATCTAATAAATATAGTAAAGGTAGGATTTTTTTTTTCCAATTTCAGTTAACAAGCAACACTGGCAGATCGGAATGAGGAGCTAGTAGTAGAGCGCAGTATGTATAGTATAGTATGCCTTGGGGTCGCAGGCGAGGACGTTGCGGAGGCGGTCGAGGTGCGACTTGATGCGCTCGCGCCGGCGCTTCTCGGCCTCGCGGTGGTTGCGCGACGCGGCGAGCGCGCGGTCGTGGGCGGCGGCCGCCGCCGCGGCCTCGTCCTCCTCGGATCCAGCGCCGGTGGCCGCGGGCCAGATGGAGCCCATGAAGAAGGGCGGCAGCATCGGGACGACGCCGCCGCCGGCGGCCTCGCCCGCAGCCTGACGCCCCGCGCCGACGCCGCCCGCCGCCGCCGCGAGCGCCGACACCTCGGCCGGGAACATGATGTCTGCGAACGAGCTGTGTGGTTCAGTTCGGTAGCTGACGACCCGATCGATCTATCCCCTTGTCGCCGCGCCGAGCTTCTTCGCGCCGCGCTCACGAGCAGCTGTGGAAGGGTAGCTCCTCGAGTGAGTACGCGTGGCAGGAAGAGGCGCACGCACTACTGACTTAGTACTGAGCACTGACCCGGCCGCCGGACGGCCGCCCGCCCGCCCGGCGAAGCTAGCACTGAACTGAGCAGCTGGTAGTGGTGGTGGTGCGAGTTGTTGCGCTGTGTTATTCCTAGGACTTGTTGGTTGGACTGCAAGAGAGAACAGAGAAGCCGAAGCGGATTTGATGGATGGGGAGAGATGGGATGGTGGATGGATGGATGGATGGATGGCCGGGGAGAAGGAATAAATAAACAAGCAAAGGCGAGGAGAGAGATGGAGATGGAGATGGAGATGGAGTGAGTGCTCCATCCATCCATCCAGCGGAGAGAGACAGGCAGAGACAGAGAGTGAGGAAGCTGAGTGTTCCAGAGAGAGAAAGGGCGAGAGAGAGAGAGTGGTGGCATTTGTTGGTATGGTTACGGCGAGTGGTGGCCCGCGCGCGGACGTGTTGACCCGTCACGCGGAGCCTTGGAGCCGGAGAGAGAGGAGAGACGACGAGTCCTGCTTGTCCTGCGAGCCAGGGATGCTCGTACGTCGCATGCAGCTAGCCTATCTAGCCAGCCTAGCCGTCCGTGGGAGCGGCGGACGGCCGGGATGGTGGTGCCGACCTGGTGCCGGGTCGCCGTCGGGGGAGATTGCGGTGGTGGCGGTGCTGGACGGGTCGGGATTGCTTTCTTGTTGACTCCGGTTGCGACTTTGGGGAATGTTTTTTTTTCAGCGTGCCTTGCTTGGGTTTAATAATGGAGCAAGGCAAAAAAAAAAAAAAAAGATACAGTAAAAAAGTCGTGTTGTTCGGCTAATCATTTCCACGACGATAGATTAGTACATTTCTTTACTTATATTTACTAATTTACGAAAATGTGACTGTGTCACAGCGGTGTGGTTGAGTGTTCACCTCTTGTATACGCGACACGTGTTGCAGGTCCATGTAGCCCTATTAATTAAACACTTTTGGGGACATACCTTTTGATGGGTCATGCTGATGCCATGTATGTTCCCTTTTTAAGTTTTACTTCCACATACAGAACAAGACCCATACTACTCCGTCCGCGAATAGATGACGTTTTCGGTGTTCGTGCCACAAGTTTGACTGGATTTGTAGAAAATATGTGTAATATTTATATCTCCAAATAATTTTGTTAAAAAACTAGATTCAAAGATCTTTCCAATGATACCAATTATGAGACTAATAGATGATACTTGTTATTTATAAAAAATAAAAATTGCCGGTAGTTGTTTCTCGGCAAGCGAAAACGTCATCTATTTAGGGACGGAGGGAGTAGCCCATAGCGCAGAGAGTTGGGCAACTAAATGGAACGGAACCAAAACTTTTATTCCACAATATACAACATTGTGCAACAAAACACTGCATAAAAAAGAGCTGCTGTGTGTATGTGGCAGCAAAACACAACAAAACTTTTATGCCATATATATAATTGGGAACCAAAACACTGCATTATTTTTATTCCACAATATACAACATTGTGCAAAAGAGCAGAAACAACACATTCCCTCGAAACTGGTGGTACAGTGCGAAAACAGAAAAAAAAAATAGAGAGACAGAGAAAAAGACAGAACAGAACAGATCTCTGAACAAAATGCAGAGATAGATGGAACAGTAATGAAAAATTAAGGGTGAAAGCTGCTGCCGTATGGTAGTGATTAAGTTACTATCATGCCGTTGGGTGTGAGTAATCATTGTACAAGACACAAGTGCTCTACTTGGTAGCCTGTGCAATTATGTTCCTCAATGAGCCTGCCTCCTCCTTTGCGGCTTCCACCAAAGCGTCCTGCAAAAACACACACGCTTATTCCACAATGCCATGATAGACCATCACCGGCCCAATCCTTAGTGCATTTCACATGAGCACATGAACATGCATGCTGTCAGCTTAATTACCCTTTCCATTGTACTGACAAGCTAGAAATTGGGACAGTCCAACCGGTGTATTAAGGACTATATATATAATACAGTACGCCTTTTTGTTAAAAGTTTGTCTCTTGTGCATCCACATGGTCGCTATGTCAACAAAGGAAAAGCAGAGCACTCATGTGCAGTTAGAAATGCTCATAGTTTTATACTACTCGGATCGCTTCTGAATTCATAGATAATAATAAGCTACCTGTGTAGTTACTAGACGTAGCACCGATTTCTTGTTTGATTCTTGAAGTTCACCAGCAATCAAAATCTCGTCCAATATAAAGTAGGCCTGCAAATCCAGAAAGAAAGAAAAAAAAAGAGTGAGAGGAGGTCGAAGTGCTCTGGTATTGTAGCAAATATATGGTCGGCAGAAAGAGACACGCCTAATAATATATCAAACTTTTCGCACCTTATGAAAATTGTATATCAGATCGAGCTCACAGACCTGCATGCAGCATGACAAAGATAGCAGCCATCAGGAAAAATAAGTCTTAGAACTGGGGGGAATAATTAAGCAAATGGTTTTGGAGGCCTCACATTGCCAAAGTACCGGTCCAATATCTCAACATAGTGATGGATGATTTGAAGGGTTTCCAGTTCATTGTCAGCGGGGTCAATGCACATGCAGAAGTAAAGGCTAGCATACCTGCAGGATGGAGGATGGTGCATTATTTGTAGTAGGAACAGACTATATATGCTATCAGGGACTCAGGGTATGGTATTATAAGTGTTTGTGTTACGTTCCAGCTGATTACTACTCCCTCCATCCCAAATTATAAGACATTCCAAGAATCTTGGAGAGTCAAAGTTTTTCAACTTTGACCAAAATTATAGAGAAAAATACAAAGATTTATAGCATCAAGTATGTATATTATGAAAATATAACTAATGAAGAATCTAATTGTGCTTAGTTGGAATCATAAATATTATTATCTTATCATATAAATTTGGTCAAATTTGAAAAACTTTGACTCTCCAAGATTCTTGGAATGCCTTATAATTTGGGATGGAGGGAGTAATTTGCAAGCGCTTCGCCTTTTACAGGTCGTTATTAGTAACAATAAAGAATAAAAACATTCATACAGATCATCGTTCATCAGGCATTACAATTCCTCACCTCTTGTACACAACTCTGTAACCTTGCCAGTCAACAAAATTGCACAGCTTGGGGCCTCTTGTCAGGACGAGCGTACTTATCTCTTTGATGATCTTGTGAATGAAAAGCAAGCGATAAACCATGGAATGCGATTGTGTGCAAATTACTGTATAGGTCCCAGCCAAAAAAAAAATGGTAAAACTGCAGTGGAAAACCTGCCGGTGTATACCTTGGATCTCTGCTTCTGTGGGTATGGAGTGTACCATTTCGTCAGCCTCACCTTCCCCTGCCTGCTGATGAGGAGCACATAATGTATCTGACACCAAAGCAAAAAAAAAATGTTATGCTGCTACATGAAAATGGAATTATCCTCTCTTCTCTTCTCTTCAGCCTGAAAGAAAAGAAAAAACACAAGGAAATTAAGCTGATGAACACTCGAGATCTGGCTTTGGAGGTCGTGATGAGCTCAATTTCCCAGGTTCGTTCTGTAGCACTGATCATATTGGGAGAAGCGTGTGATTTCGTTCCCTGACATACGGGTCAGTTCCTAGCTAGTCTCCCTCCGGTTCGCGATACCGATCCCGGCGGGAGGAGTGGAGGACGACGGCAGCGAGCCGGCGGCCGGCGACCGGCGACCGGCGGGGCGTTTTGCTAGATATCCCGGCGGGGCGGGGCGGACCGGATCCGAACCAGGCAAACTAGGCTTCACGCCCGAGAAACCCTACGCACGCCGCAACCCGCAGACGGCTGCTGCTCCTCCCTCTGAATTTGCTCTTGAAATACGTTCTCGAAAACAACAGGTTCAAGGTTCAGCAATAAACGGTTACAGACCCCGATCGACATTTCGGGGAAGATTAGAGAGCCATCAACGACACCTTCATGCATTTCGAGTTCGAGTGTGGGGGAATGCGGGATTGATCGAGGGCGACGGATTACCATGATTCGCGCTTTGAAGGAGATCGTGGACCGTCGTCGACGTTGATCGCCGCGCCGCCGCCGGACTGGAGACGATCGCCCACGAGACGAGAGGAGTTGAGGCCTTCACGAACGGTTTAATTTGTTGCTTGATCCCTCATCCCACTGTGCGGCAACCGGCAACCCTCGCAGTTCTACGCATGTGGGACCTATGGCTGGCATATATCCGCGCGAAGGAGAGGCCACATGGCCACCTCTCGGCCACTACGCGCATCAAATATTCAAATTGCTTCAGAGGTTTCTTTAAAAAAAACAAAAAAAAACATTATGCCCCTTTTGTAATTGTTGTGCTGTTCCTAGCTCATCGCTAAAATTTGCTATACCCGTTTTAGAAACTACAAGAATTCAAAGTTGAAGAAGATGCGCTCGATGCTCTTGGCTGAAGGGCAAATCCCCAAGCCAAGAGCGCCATGGCGGTGAAGGAAGTACAATTCAAAGGACAACAATGCTTTATTGCTTTTACACCATCAAATAGCTCAGTTTTTTAGAAGAAACTAGGCCAAGAGAACCACACGGCTAGGAAGCAACCAAAAACAACTTGGTCGCAAAACACCAACCCAAATCACTGACCTCATTAACTCCACAAAGTTATTTAAACAGATGGATCCTAAAACCATCGTTTTTTAAAAGAAATCCGTAAACCATCTTACAATCCAGTCAGTTGACAGTACAAACACTCATCAATCCTTTTCCATTGCGTGTTTTTCGTGCCATGCAACACCTAACAGGCAGCTCATCACAGTTTAGTGATTACAAACTGGGTGATGAGGATGGGGATTATCCCTGGTATTTCTATTTACAATTTACAGGTTACAATTTACAACATACAAGGAACTGCTTACAGTTGATTCTGGACTGTACAATTCTTGATCTGATGCCATTACTAAGGTGTGGAAATCCTCCGGTAAGTATCATGCTGTTGAGAAATCAAGTCTCCAGAATGACAATGGACAATGTAGTTGGAAGGTGAATACTTTGCTCACCTCGAGAGCAGTAACTAACCCTTTCTTAGCTATAGCCTGGCAGTAGGACGCACTGTCGTAAATCCATGATTGAAGAATGCTGTATTTCCTAGCTCCCCCTTCAATTGTTTAGTGACAAAAGAATACGAATTAGCTTTGGTGCTGAACACAGGAACTTGAGTGAGAAAAATGTGCTGTGGCGAACTCTTCTGTCAAAAGAGGTCCATCACAGTGAATGCACAACAGTCATGTTTCAGTGAGAACTATTTGAGATTCC
The DNA here is from genome assembly GCA_009763385.1 of Coix lacryma-jobi var. lacryma-jobi. Taxonomy (NCBI): domain Eukaryota; kingdom Viridiplantae; phylum Streptophyta; class Magnoliopsida; order Poales; family Poaceae; genus Coix; species Coix lacryma-jobi. The sequence goes on along the minus strand of CM019823.1, from coordinate 179,403,632 downwards.
CATGGTATTATAGATATCTGATGTAGCAGAGATCATATCTCTTGACTCATGTCAAATACATGTTGCTTTTGCTGGAACAATGGCATCTTGATTCGGCGAAATGAAGCACAGCGATCTTTCTTCAATGGAAGCAGTTTACCAGAAAATAAACTACCTATGATCCAGCTTGCTGTCTGCAAGAAAAAAATGAGGATTATATTCACCAAAAAGGCTAAATTGTGTATTAAAACATTACTCTGCTTTGTAGAGTGTACAGCATTTGTTTTTTTATTCTGGCGGTAGTAGATCAGTGCGTTTCAGATTATGACCACTGAATATTTCTTCATAAAAGGCCAAGAAGAACAATGCGAATAATTAACAGATTAAGATGTTTGTGATAAGTCACAGAAAAATTAAGTTTACACATTCGAGCGACAGTGGTTCTATGTTCAATTCTAACAGATATACTGTGTTAATCAACTAACCGCTGTCTTTATGTCATGCTCCAAACCGCAATGACTTAGATGACGAGACGCACTAGCTGCGCTTGCAACAAGAATGATTCCATGCGATGTACTTCCATCCTTCAAGCTTTGAACTAATCCATGAAGAGATTGAAAGACTTGGCCACCTCCATGCTGTGGAAAAAAAATGATATTAGACAAGGGAACAAGCTGGCCATCTCCATACTGTCAAAAAGAAATGGTACATAAGGGAACGGGCTTCAAGCTATACCACCCAAATGTTCACGGGAACAGGAATTAGGTTTTACTAATCCAAGTAAAATTCCCCCAAAAAATGAAGTAAAAATATAACAAGAGTCTAATAAGATGGTCTATAACATCTCACACAATAACCTATGGGGATATTGTTTAACTGTCAGGCCTTCCATAATCACTAAGATCTACAGCAGCTCACGCCAGAACACCACAATAGGATGTAGCAAAGGGTGCCCAGGCAGCTCTAGTAGGGTTTCAATTCGCTGGCAACATAGCAGCAACTAGTTGCATGGTGGCTTTGGAAACACTGTAATAGATGCTTATTTGAAGGGGCATTTCCACGTGCGCAGGTGTGGCACACAGCTCTCATATGTATTCAAGAAAGAAACATATAATTTTCAGTGTTTTATTATGCATGCAACATACCTTGACAATGTTGGAAAATTTCGAACAGAAGCTGATTTTGCCGTGGATCAAGAATCCTACTCCATCAAATATCAATGTATTACATTTTGGGTGAAGTGGGCGGTCAGATGCCGAATTATGCTTCCGGGTATTCCTTTGACGAATTAAATACCTAGCAAAAGGATATAACAAAATAATGATGAGCATCAAGGACGAACATTCTTACTTTATAAACATGGGCAGCATAGTAAAATTTTCCTGCCAACATATCAGATTCTCAAAATAAGCAACACAACAGCCTAGTGTCAATGTGTCATTGCCATGTTTAAGAAGAAAATGAGCAGCTTTCAGTATACTGACCTAAAAGCATCTAGTCTAGACTTGAATATGGTGTAAGTTTTCCATATTTACAGTGAAAATTAAACAAGTGCTAAACTGTGCCGCTATTAGGAAACTGTCCAGAACATAACTGTTAGGTAGCCTATGATGGTTGACAGTCACATGCAGTTAGAATGGTCAAGACCATTAAACATGTAGGTGTCTTTCACTTGGAACAGCTTAGCTTGAAATTAAAAGAAAGGAAAAGAAACCATGTAAGCCTGAGTTGAGGTACTACACAGAACTACTACTGAATGACAAATCTTATGAAAGGCCATAACCATAGTATAAATGGTAATTTGCCTTGATTACTCCAAGAAAGGTATGGAACAATGAATGTTCATGAATAAATATGCTCAAAATATCAAAAGATTATTTTCCAAAGGGTAGGCATTTTGCAACGTGTATACAGAAGCTTCCAACGACATGCAGTGATGCTAGGGGCTTGCCTTACTTTCCAGGTGGCAGCATGACGCCGGCTTGAAGACAATCGAATATCCAATTGGGATTCAATATCCAGGCATCGATAGCACAGCCATATAAGAACTTAGTTGTTGACACCTGATACAACAAAAATCTGGAATCATTAATACGATAGAGTACAAATATAAATTGACAATTTTCAATTGAGACCTGTGATCTACAGCATGTAATTATCAAAGAAACAAGATAACGAATAGATGGACCAAAAGACTGAAAGGTAATAAAATAGCAAACCTTCTTAGGGGAAAGTACTATGGGAGGCTTCCAGCTTGGAAATTCAGCCATGTTCTTCCTTTTATCAAGTGGAAAGGGTGGCAGTTTAGAAAGTACATAGCCACCAGATTTTCGTATCAGGGACTCAATTTCTTTTTCTTTCTGATTAGGAAATCCAGTCAACAGAAACTCTACTCCTTGAAATGTGGCTTCTTTATTATCAGTGTACTCTCTGGTCTCAAGCTTCTCTGCAAGAATTCACAAGTGAACCAGAATAAACTAATGTTTTTTGTGGATGTATCAGAGTATATATATACCTCAAAAGACTGAACACTAATACTAAAAAGAAAAACTTACGACTGAATCTTGATTTAGTCAGCGTCCTTCTATTGCTCTTGGTTCTTCTGCTACTAAGCTTTGCTTCTGAAAATTGGACCCTTTTTCTTTTAAGGTGCTGTTTACAAACCAAATTCTCTGTTGATGGAAATACTTCCCGTGGGACCTGTATCTCCCTGATTTGATCCTCACTGTCATCCTGAGAATGGTATGTCTGCTTCTGAACTGCAGAGAAATCTTGCAAATTTTCAGCTCCAGCACTATTTTCTGTGAATTCCTTAGCAGCTTGCACACGCTGTACATTCTTATTTAGAATAACGGGTGTGAATCTCTCCAGCTGACAAACTGGAACACCAGCATTACAATTTGAAGGACTTCCCAATGTATTTGACTTAGTTGCTATTGTGCTAAAAGGCCTTAGTGAACTGTATTTCCTTTGCCTCGATGAAACATTAGAATATGCTGGCTTAACTAAAGGCACACGAGATGGTCCAGCCTCCCCATCCAGGTATTGCATCATAGGAAATTCTTTGGTATGCATAAATTCTTTCTCCTCTCCTTTACTATGTCCGCGTTCAGGTGTCAGACAAGTGGGACCTTCACTCTTTTTGCACAAAGGAGCCTGGCTACTGGGACCTTCATGGCCTTCTCTCTGTTTGCACACAGGAGCCTGGCTACTGGGACCTTCATCGCAAGATATGCTACACGGAACAAAGGAACATAAAGGATCCACCTGTGACAAGCTCGAACATACTATTTGGCAACACAACTCTTCAGTTTCAGCACAATGATTTACTTCAAGGAAACCTTCAGCTTTTTTGCAATAAAAAGATTCCCTTGAAGAGGCGATAATTTCCATGGATGATGCTCTAGAAGTAGGACAACATTTATCCATGCTAATTGACTCAGAAATGTAGCTATTTTCTTCCTCAAACAAACCCTTTACACGCTTCTTTATACCAATATTCATCTGTGCAGCAACTCCTGCAACTTCCTGGAAAGAAATTTATGTAGTAATGAGAATATGAAGAATGCAGATGGGAACGGTTCATGACTTGATAAAGTTTACTATGATACTTTGCATTCATACCACACGATACCAAAAAAGAAAAGATTGGTTACAGAGTTACCTTATGAACATTTTGGTATGTTGCTGGAGCTCCCAAGGTTCCATGCAAAGCAGCATTGTTTTGAGTTGATGCCTGGAGGCCAGTTTCCTTCTTTCTTGAGCATGAAATTGTTTTGCATAGAGTTGCTTGCTTTATAGAATCAGAGCATGGAGTTGGTTCATTTGGTAGCACATCTGCTGACTGATTATTTGGAAAAGAATCAGATACATGGTCATCACTATCAGCATTTTGGCTATTCCATTTTTTATTTTGCCTCTCAGAAGAAGAATCCCATAATATGTGTGTGTCTGCATCACATGGGGGACTAGGATGGGAATTTTGTTGCTTCAAATTGCCTGTGTTCTGATCTTGATATGAACAAGCAATATGGACAAGAGACACACCAACATCTTGGTATACATCAATCATTTCAGACTCATCCAATTCTGCAAGCCAATCAGTCTCATCAAGACCATCTTTTGAGGATCCCCAAGCATGTTCTGGCTCCTCAAAGTAAAATTGTTTCCGGGCTTCTTTCACATGTAGAGCAGCTTCTATAGCAGCTGCAGCCGATTTATCAGACTGAGAATCAAGAATCGCCTCTGCAATAACCATTGCCTCAGATGCAGCAATAGATAGTTCAATCGCATCATTTACATCAGCATTACGGAGTTTTCGAACATCAACCTTTCCACCATAGACATCATGCCTTTTATGTCTGTTTGAATCAAGTTGTTTACTGATCTCCTTGCAAGTCATTTCTGTCAGCATATAAGCTTGAGGTTTGTTAGCCTCAAACTGATTCTGGGAGACAACATTGACCTCTTGTTCTTGAGCATCTGCACAAAGGCCCTCAGATGGACCTTTGCACGTACCAGAGTTTGGCATCTGAGGATTATCATTGCCTTCAGCAAGGGAGGGCTGTGCAACACTTTCTGAAGAGAGACGCAAAGAGAAAGGTAGTACCTGTAGAGGGGAAACAACTAAGGCATTATAGCAATGCAACATGGATCTGTTTGTGCTGTAGAAAGAAATAGTCAGCATAATTCGGCTACAGCAACCCAAATTTGTATGCTAAAAAACCCAAATTTGCTACTATGAAATAACTTCAGAACACAGTATGCAATCCACCAAGGTAAACAACAATCAGTCAGTATGAGATCAAAACACAGAAGTCAACATCATGAAAAATTGAAAATAATATAAGCCATCAAGCTAAAGAAAAGTTATATGCACATTTTGAAATGAAGAGATTAATGTCAGTAGTAGAGATGACAATGGAGGACACCAAAAAGAATTCCTAGTCCTTCCTTCACAATATGATAACCGGGCAAAAGAGAGATAAGAAGACTGTCAAAGTGTGCACTTGGTTACAAACCACTGTATTATCTCAGAAGAAAAAGGATGTTATTTATGCAGGATTGGGATTGAAGGTTACGTGTAATTTTCTGGGAGCAGTACCGAAGCTGAATATGATCAAAGTAAAGAACAATGTCATCCTATTCTTACATTGCTGCTGACTGGTGAACTTGCAGCCGTGTCCTCATCACCTGACAAATGCAAGGTGAACCCGCTATAACCACCAGTGGCATTCTGACAATCCTGACGCTCCTGCGAAGGGTGTCCAACAAACGCACAATTCTGCAACTCGAGGAAGAGACCAAGGCATCAGATCACAAATGGCAGTGGTATTCAGAATGGATCTCAGTATGTTGTTTGCAATCAAATGAAACACATCTGGCTTTGATTAAGATCTTCGGTAATAAAAATAGTAGCTCAGAGTCAACAGATTCAGAGCCAATTAGTGCAGAAAATAAGAAGAGCACCTGACAAGAAGGCGACGAAGCGGCGGTAGCGTTATTCCGGTGGTCGCCAACCGTCGGCGTGCCGTACGGCTGAAGCCATTGCGGTAGCCAAGCAATGTCCTGAAGAACTCGGTACCGAGAGGTTATTAGAAAAAGAAGCATTCCCCGGTTCCCATCTTGCGCGAGAGGGAAAAACTACAAGCACTCAACCGTTCGACCGAGCGAGAGAGAAGGGAAGCAAGGAGGGAGGACGGGCGGTTTACCTCGGAGAAGCGCGGGGAGTGGTATCCGCAGATCGACATGGCGGCTGCCGGCCGGGCCGAGCCCCGAGCAGTCGCCGCCGCCACGGGAGGAAGCAAGGGGTGGCCGGGCCGGAGGGTCTTCTCGTCTCCTTCGGTTTTCTTTTTAATTTTCTTCGTTTTTAATCAATTCGCATATCTGCCTCCGGTCTCCCCGCCACCTGATCTATCTATGTTTCGCGCCAGAAATCCAGAGCGCGGGTGATTCCGGCGGGGCAAAGGAACCAAGGTCCAAGGCCCTACGTGCTGACAAGTGGGGCCGACCCTAACCCTAAGAAGTGTTTTTTTAAAAAAAAAAAAGCTATATACGTAAATCTATATAGGTACATACTTCCTCTCAACATAACGTCCTCTCACTTGTCATCATTTTCTAATTTAACTAGATTTGTAAAAAAAATTATTAACATTTATATCTACTAATATATTTATATGAAAATATTTCTACTATTATTAATCCTGTAATATCCAGTGATACAACTCATAAATATTAGTATGATTTTTTATATATTTGGCTAAATGTTAAAAGGAAATTGACTATTCGGAAAATGATTATAGAACTAGGAAGTACTCCCTCCGTTCATAAAAACATACAATTATGGGATCCGTGTCAATCAAATTGATTCAAGTTTGACCAAGATTATAATAAAACATATTAGTATTTATATCATTAAATAAAATTATTATGAAAATATATTCTACTATTAATCTAATGGTATATTTTCTGTATCAAGAATGTTAGTACTTTTTTATATAATTTTAGTTAAAATTTGAATTATCTGACTCCTCGATAAGCGAGAATTGTATGTTTTGTTGGACAGAGGGGGTATATATGAAGGATTGAAGGGGAAAATAGTTTATTTTCCATTCTAATAACCCACATACATCATGTCAACCCAGACAAGCTCTATACGTTTTCCTTTTGGGACATTTTGGGCAGAAGCTCTAAACGTTTTCGTCTTTATAGTGCAGCACTAGACTGAAAACAGTTCTAAGTTTTGCCTGCACGCACCGCGACTGGTTCAAAGCCACACGATGCCCCTAGTTTAGCATCGGGTCTGCCATTTTTAACCATGCCCATATCACTTAGAGGGTACAAATTCTTAGAAGAATAATCCATGCTAAAACTTCTAAACATGGCATTGTATGACGCTCACACAACGCCAAACATTAGGAGGACATTCGACCTTTACACTTTATACACTTTACACGATGTCATGCTCGGAAATTTTTTCTCTCATGGTCGAGACCTACACCAAAATTGATCAAACGAGCCAAAACGCCCTCTACACAAGCCTTGAACACAAAAATTACTGCACGAACAAAGGTTCACCACCCATATCAGAAGGTACAGAAAACGGGTGCCGCCGCTCCAAAATCATAAGCTCTTCAGGTCTGTCAAAGCAGTCTTGGTGGCAGCAGAAACCACAGCATCTGAAGCATTGGGCAGATAATAATATTTCCCTGTGCATAGCAAGACAAAAAAAAAGATGCATTCAGGACAGTTCAACAGGGAAAAACTGGATTGCAGTAGAAAAAGTGTCAAAAGCATTAGATGGATTTGCCATTACAGACATACCTTGGGCAACCCTTGCAATTTCCTTGGCAAATCCTGTTGATACAAATTTGTTCTCAGTGTCGATGACAAGAAGGGACATTCCTGCCTTGTATATTTTGCCAGCCACCTCAAGTATCTCGTCCTTGGAGAAGACAATTAAATCACATTAGCCAGCAAATAGTTAATATAAACAGCCACAGTGGAGAAGTTTGGAAGGGCTGTTACACTGTTCCATCATCATACCACTTTGTAGATATCAGCGGATGAATAGTACTTAGTACCTTTAGTTCTTGAGAAGAAGGTCTTGGTGCATCTGAAGCAGCAGCAGCTTCTGGATCAGTGGATCTCTTCAGTGATACATTCGCTCTTCCATCGGTGATTGCAACAATCATGATACGCCCAACATCGCCACTCTTTTCAGCATTCAAACCCACTCTGACAGCCTTGAAGAATAAACCTCTATGTAATCAGATCGTACATAGCTTATTGCATAACTCAAAGCAATGTTTAGTTCTTACTGTACTGAGGCCATGAGCTAAAGGAGAACCACCACCACATGGTAGCTTCTCGAGACGTTTCCGGGCCATTGCTATAGATCTTGATGGTGGAAGCAAAACCTCAGCATAATCTCCACGAAAAGGAATAATTGAAACCTGAGAGAGATGCCAAGACACAAAGCTAAGGCAGATCAATAAGCATTGATGATATACGAACTATCCACATGACCACACACAGAAAAAAAAATGATGTATATCTCCAATGGGAGGCACAATTCAAGATGACCTTCAGCATGGTAGGATATGCAACATAAAGTAAATGTTTACCTGATCTCTGCTGGTGTAGCTTTCTGCAAGCAACTTCAACGCCGCACCTTTCGCGTTCTGCATACGATTCAGAGCCATGCTACCACTAGCGTCCACAACAAATATGACCTGTCAAGTAATTCCAACCAGGGAAGCGGTAAGTATCATGAATAAGCTAACACTGGACAGACGTTTTTGCACCATAATCATAGCGCACACAAGCAGACAGATAGTAAAATGCATTGTATTTACCACACCAAAACACGCAAGCAACATAAACTACACAAGCAATCATGTGGAGAATAAGAGACATACTAGAGCACCTGCTTTTCGAGCCATTCTTTTGGCTCTCATGTCAGTCTTTTCAACAAAAACCTTTCTTGCCTTATCACGTTCTTTCTCTCTGCGCAGTTTTTGATATGGTGCAGCTGCTCTAAGCGTGGCATCAACAGCTAACCTCCTTACTGGACCCTACAACACAAATAATTGTTTAGAGTGGGGGCCATTTTGTGAAAGGGAACCAATCAAAAGGTCAATTAGGTATACAAGGGAAGAATGCAGTAGAATTAAATAACAAAAACGTACTAACCCAGCCCTTTAGGGCTTGTATGAGTCTCTTGGACTCCTTTTTCTTAACATAATGATACACAGCTCTCTTGCGTGCTTGAGAAAAAAAAAACATACTAACAGGGTACCTTAGGAAGCATAGGCTTTATGTAACGGCCCCTATCTTCTGAGAAGATGACATTCTTTGCTCGCCCAGCTTTTCCACGTCGTCTTTGTGCTTGCTGAGCAAAGAAAAGGAGTTTATCATCTACTAAACCACCTTCAGCATCAAATATGAACTCCTCAGGTATCTGTTGATCTTGTTGTTCATTTTCTTCATCATCATCCTGTCCAGCAAAACAGCTATGAGCTATGAGAAAACAAACGAAAAAGGTATTTTCTTGGAATATATGAGGGCTTCCTTCCATGGTCCTGAAAATTTTAGCCTCCATTATGTGGCACTAAGTTTGTCTTTCATGCCTTATATGACACTACCATTAGCTTTCCTGTTCGAAGGCCGTTAAATGCCACATGAAAAGACAAAATTGTCCCTGTGTTTATCTTCTGCACCTGCATATTTTGCAACAGTGATCTTCTCCAGCTGTTAAATGCATCACTCCGGCACAAACACTCTAATATCTGTGTTCACCGAGACATAGTTATAGTATGTGTTGTAGAGCCATAGGCCTAGGGGTGGTAATGGATCATGGCCCTTATGCTTCTTTCACAATCCAACTTGACTCTTTCTAATTTTAGCTTAAAATCATATAATATTATGGTCCGATCCTTAAATTTGCTAGGCTAAATTAGAGGGCTCTTTACCACCCCTAGCCACAGCTGTACTTTATACATGTGCATAGTCCTACATCTAGATTGAAAGACGTCATCTTGCCAGGGTACATGTACATACATACACCCTATACTTTATAGGTAAAGTTCCATGCATATATGTATTTGCTTTCTTTCTCCGGTTAGATCATCTCCAATAGTTGACAAAAAAGGAGTCCAATACTTGTTTGGGGGCTTGGTACAGGAAAAATGTCATTCATCAGTGCCCAAAACAACGTGGCTATTCCTGATCACTCTATTCCGCCTGCAAATCACCTCATTTTTTCCACTCGGCCGCCACTCGCCCTACCCGGGCCTTTGCTCCTTTTCTCCTCTCCTCCAGGCCCAGATGCCATGTAGCCACCACTGGCCGGCCTCCAGCTACACATGGCCACTCCACCGCCAGCAACCAACCACAAGTGGCTTGATGCCAGCTGGTGGTGGCTGCAGGCGATTTTATACTCCTGTCCTCGTGCAATTTTGATCGGTCCAAGAGATTCACAAGTTTTGGGTACCAAAAATATGGCAATCTTGGAAGGACCTTTTTCCATCCAATATTTTGTTGCAATCCCACCAAACCATGTTTTGGGGCTCCTTTTTCTGTCCACTGTTGGGTATACTCTTATTAATGGACTCATCGCAAGGCCGGGTCCAGCACCAAGTCGGCCAGGGCTGAAGCCCTTTCTACCGCCGCCGGAAGTACCGAGCCCCTCCTAAGCCTCCCCTACAAGTTTGTTGTCATCAAAGCTTAGAAGAAGGGGCTAAATGTAGAAAACAAGGAGTCCCTCCTAGCATATGTTTCTAGATCCAACACTCATGCACGTCTGTGGGTGTAAACTCATGCATGCAATTGTTAGCTTCCTTCTCTTCCTTTCTTGCTTCTTAATTTCTTGTTCATTAACGGCACACATGGCCAAGCCATCGTCATCCTAGGGCGGCACCTCATGTCCCAGCTCACCCTCGTGTGTTAGAAGCAGGCTATACGTCATCCCGAACATGGTGTGGTTAAGCAAGATATGTTGTAGCAGGGGCAACTCTGTCTTTTAACATAGCACTTAACGTCCTTTGGATGGAAAAGCTAACAGGAGTGTCATTATAAGGCATGCAAGATTAACTCTGTGTCAAATAAGAGAGGCTAAAATTCCCATGCCATAGAAGGAAGCCCTCATCATTCCAGTGTCAAATAGGGAACTCTCTTTTTTCAATACAATAAACCAACCTCTTGGTCATCGTCTTCCTCGTCTTGGTCTTCTGAAGTATCTTGATTTTCTGGAGGTGGTGGCGGCGGAGGTGGTGGTGGTTGCTCTTGCTGCTGATCCTGTGGGTTATCAGATAGGATCGAGCGAGGTAGAATGACTAGCTCTACCTGCAAGGAGCCAAGTGTGTCAAGTCAAACTTGCTGATGAAACACTTCCAAGTTGTTTATACCAATGTTGTGCAGCTAATTTGTTTTTCACCCATTTGGTATAGTCAAGTAAAGATATGAACACCTAGCCAAAAAAAAAGGTAAAGTTATGAATGAAACAAATATGTATTGCTTAAATTCCTAGATATATATTACTGCATTGCAAAAATGAGAATTCGTAGGCATAAGTAGACTTAACAGCTTTCTTGAGGTCATCCACAAATACTTTTTCACGTCCTTCAATAGCAGCAAGGCATTTTGCAACTCGAGCAGCATACAACTCCGCACGATGCCCCTGCAGTTAAGTGTTAGAAACATATGCTTTGAATTATAATTATAAGGTTATAAACACATTAATTTCTAGAATTAGTATTAACCTTGCTAAATTGGCATATTCCAAACAAGCATGATTGTTGTAAATTAAAAAGGAAATATGATTTGCACAAATAACATGACAGACACCAGACAAGTTTAGTGTATAGACAACAGTGCAAGGCTACATTGGCTTAAGGATTTGGCATTAAACACCACTGGGAAGACATCAAGGATTACGACAAGTACATAGTTGACTGCACAAGGTAATAACAGATCTAGACTGTGACTACAGGTAACAACAGAGTATGGGGGAGCAACTTTACACAGAGTAATTCATGATATTATTAGAAGAATGCATCCAAGTCCTACAATGTACTTACAGTCAGGTGATTCTAGTATGAAGCATCAAGGACCAACAAGTTAACTAACCTGACAGCCACCTCGTATAGCTTCCATGACAAGATACTTGAGCTGCTCTGTGCTGATATTAACATCCTTCAGATACTCTCTTGCCAAAATTATCTGTTTGACCATGTGTTCCCCTTGTGAGATAAACAGTACACAGCAAAATTTTCAAATTAAACCTACAATCATGATTTTCAACTAGTCTTATAAAATATATTTTAACAGCAATAAAAAATAAAGTATGAAAAAAATAGTGACAATTATAACCATTATTATAGTCTTATCTTATGCAGCATATGGTTTCCAGTTAATAATGGTCAGCAGTCAGCATTAACACATTGCAATACTTTCATTGGTGATCCCAGTCAGACATAGTGGGATAGCTGACAGAGCTAAAATTCTAAGGCACTTGCAAGCTTGCATGCAACACAAGTTCAAATACAGATGGAACAAACTAATGTTATATTTAAGTACATCCTGTTACAGGAAAGCTATGTGTTTACTGTTTTATGTGGAGTGCTAGTCTGCTAGCTTGTTTAGTCAATATAGTGTGGTTAAGAAGAAAAACTACATGCAGACACATTGTTCCATAATAGCAGTCTTGGGTGCCACATTCTTTTCATCCAATCCCTTTCTCTTTATTGTGATTGCGACGTCATGATTATATAACATTTTCTCATGAGGAAATAGGACACGAACAAACATGTCAGGTCTCCACAGTTTAAAGTCCTGTCATGCATTATGTGTAACATACTTTAATGCTTTCATGTGGCCATTTGCTTCTCTGTTGCAATCATGTTTGTTCAGTAGATGCCATTTTAATAAGCACCAAATAATTGCCAGAAATAATTTGCAGAGTATCCAATTTCATGAAGAGAACTGTAGGAGTGTTAAAAAAACAAGAACAAGAGACAAAAATAACCTATGTCCTGATTCAATAAAGGAGGTATATATCACAGTTGTAACTTTAACTATCTTCACACTACTAGTACCTGAGTTTTTGCAGTTTCAGTTTCTTCTTCTACCATTTTGAAAATTTCTTTGCTAGACTCCTGAAACCGTGTTGCAATATCCACTGCTGCAACGCGGTCATCAAAACTCATTGGAAGATCAGCACTGCACCAGCAAATAGTATGGTAATGAGAAAAGTAATGGGTGTAGTAGTTCAAGAATGCCGTAAAAAATTATTATCTTAGATTGCGGTAGTTCATGATAAACAAATAGAAAAACAAAAAAACTTGCAACTGATCTTTCACAGTCTAAAGTACCTTAAATTAATTGCAATACGATCAAGCAAGTGTTCACGTACAGATCCTTCCTCCGGGTTATAAGTAGCAATTAGAAGTGGTTTGCAGGGATGGCGAAAGCTAATGCCCTCTCTTTCCACAATGTTAACTCCTTCCGTCAACACATTCAGAAGTAGATTGCTTATGCCATCATCCAATAGATTTATTTCATCAACATAAAGAACACCTCTATGTGCTTCAGCAAGAAGACCAGGTTGAAATACAGTAGTCCCTGATCTCACAGATGCTTCAACATCAACTGATCCAATGAGCCTATCCTCCGTCACACCAAGTGGAATCTGTCACGAGGAACCAGCAGCGTTGATAAGCTAACCACATTATAGAGAAATGGCACATAACAATTAGTCAGTGTGATATACCTGCACAAAAGGTGTTTTGACAATCTCGGTTTTGACATTACCATCAGTGTCATAGTGTACTCGTTCGGCTAAACCATCCTCCCATCTGCCATAATGAAAACTCAATGAAATGAAATGACACATCCCAGGGACAAAAATAAACGAACCTAAGATTTTTGTGATTCGACTAAAAAAAAACTAAGAATTCGAATAAAAATTAAATAAGTTGAATGGTACAAGAAGGAATCCTTGCAGCATTATTATCATATAAGGTGTTAAAGGGCATTACTCGTCTGGGGAGCTAGGGTCAGCATTTGCAATGGAGCCAACAACCACTTCAATGGGTGGAAGCATAGCATGCAAGCCACGAGCCATCACCGTCTTTGCCGTCCCACGCTTCCCTGAGATGGCAATGCCTCCAATCTCACGATCAATTGCCCCAAGCAGCAGAGCGGTTTTGATAGCATCCTGAACAATGATGTGGACCCAAGGGTTACAACAATACACAGTCTGAAAATGTCCGTACGATGAGGAAACCATGGGCAGAAAACTGTGCTGCCCTGAAATTAATTTTAACTTTCTATTCAGAGAGCGTAGCTATAGATTAAATCGTGATATGTGCTTAATGTTACCACGTACACATACAGACGATTTAAATGCCGTGCGTGTGTTTGGCTGGCGAAATTTGATCTTAAACCTTTGCTACAGCTTACGGCCACAAGTTAAACCAAAGGCCAGTCAACACCAGACCCGAATCCAGCCCAACTCATTATGGGGAACACCAGGAACACTTGAATCGCTCCACGAAATGCCTCTACCAAAATCGGGAAACGCTGCCGCTAGTCCACTACCGGCTACCGCTAGTCCGAACACGCAATCAGCAGTTCAGCAGCGCACAGAGAGAGCACGAAGCGATGACAGCGGCGCCTGAGTTCCTCACCTGTCCGACGACGGCAGCCAGGGGGAAGTACTCCCTCCCGTACCCACGCCCCGCGCCGCCCTTGGCCGCGGTGGGGATGGCGCCGTTGGTGAACTCGAGGACCTCGGAGGCCGCGGGCGCCGCGGCCGCGAGGCGGGATTCCCGCAGCCGGGCGGCGCGGGAGGGGACGGAGAGGGATACGGCGGCGGCGGAGGGGAATGAGGTGGCGCGGCGAGGCGGGAGGTGCGGGAGTGAGGTGGAGAGCGCGGTGGCCGTCGCCATGGTGGTGGCCGCTGTCGTGCGTCAGCGCCCGTGTGTGTGTGGGCGTGCGCGCTATCGTCTCTTATCCTGGTTTCGTAACGGAAATCGCGTCGCACGCATCTCGGCCGTGCGTTTGGCGCCGGCGGTTTGATCCAAAGGGGAGTCCTGTTTGGCTGTTTGGATTGATGCGAGTACACGCAGAAAGGAACATTGAAAGTGATTATGGCCTTGTTTAGTTTCTAAAGTTTTTTAGAAGTTTTCTGTAGCTCTCTCGTTTTTATAGGACAAATTTTATCTAAATATGGACTAATTATGCTTGAAAGATTCATCTCGATATAACATATTAAAAGTATAATTAGTTTTTTTTAATCTATATTTAATGTTCTATACATGCAGCTAAAGATTGATGTAACGGAAAATCTAGAAAATTTTGGGAAATTTAGGGGAAACTAAACAAGACCGTATTCATTCATATGGACAGTGATGTTATTATAGGTAAAAGTGGCTGGTTCCAGTTTTTTTTTTTTTTTGACTAGTGGCTGGTTCCAGTTTGTTCGTGGGGAGCACATGCAGGTGAACCGTGAGCGCTAGTGACGGAATATTATTATCCTCTTATTAACTGGTCACAAGTTAAACCAAATTTCATGACTCCATATTGATCAATTAGCTTTTAAAAGCTTGTTCAGCCTTTGCTTATCATAATTATTTCTTAAAAACTTGTGGGGAAAACATAACATGAAACTTATTTCAAATGGAAAAAGGAAGTAAAGGATGGAACTCCTCATTATAAAGAAAGAATGGAGAGCCAACAACTTGTCTATTGATCTCTGAATGAACGTCAAGACGGGTTGCTAATTAGGCAACTGTATGCCGACGCTAGTGGGCGACGTGGACGCGGTAGCGTCTCGTGACCACGCACTCCTGCTGGTTAGGTCTTCACTGGCTGCTGGTTGCAGTCCAGACACTCGTCCTCGACACTAGGCATGGAACCAGCGTGGGGCAGGGGAAGCTCGAGCCTCCCTATGGGCTATGGCTCCCGCTCCCATGGAATCCGCCAAAGGTTTGTGGTGCCGTCTTCAATCATTCTGACCATCTGCTATTTGCTCTGTTCAATAAAAATCCTCGTACATTCGGAAACCACGGGTTTCTCCAAGGACCGAAACAAACCTCAAACTCATGATAGGTTTTTATTTTTTTTGTCTGTATTGTGAGGTTATAGTGGGTTACAATGTTGTAGCGCTATAGTTCAGCTCCTAAAATTGTTTCTAGCTTCGTACCTGCTCGACGCTCATACCAATCGTATGTTGTCATAAGGATTTCTTGTGCAAGGCATGTTTTAATGGATGCAAGTAGAAAGGAACCTAAAAAAACAAAAGTGGTTTTAAGATTATGGACAACAACTTACATATACATATACCTATAAGGTGATTCTATAGTTTGTTCGTAGGGGAACCCATATCTCTCACAACTAAAAAGACTAAAGATGGGACATCGTTTTGGTGCGAAAAAAAATCGCTTCACCACCCATCGTCCAGCCATGCGATCCTGCGACACGCTCCCTCGTGCGCCGACAAGTGGGACCAATGCATTCTCGAGCGCCTCCGTGGGTGGTGAAGCGAGCATCCTCAATCGCCTCCTCCCCGCATCCTCAATCGCTTGCATCCTCAATCACCTCCTCCCCGTCGGCCGCAGCCAGCAGCTGACCAAGGCTATCACAGCCATCACCTCCTCCACACCCGGGCTCAGAGCTGTAGCGGCTCCACGGTGGCGCCAGCAGCCCCCTTGCAGCGACCACGCATCGTGCGGATCTGAGACCGGGGCGCACCGCCATGGTCGGCACGGAGGTCAACCTCGAGGTGGACAGTCGACCGCACCGGGGTCCCCGCTCCTACCCCACCTCGCCGGCACCTCCCTACCACCGCAATCACGAGGGTGGGGATGAGGACCTGCGGGTGCCGAATATCATTGAGAGTGGCGGCGCCTTCGTGCTGCTACCGCTATAACTATTTTTTAGCACCGCCGCTCGCCACCCTCGTTCTTTTCCCTAGATTCGAATCAGTTGAGTAGCTGTCGGGGTGAAGCATGGGTCAATGGGTCCACGCGCGACGTCCTTGAGTGGCAGCGGTGGGTGCGCTATGGCTCGCGAGGGCAGTGGAGTTGCACTTCCACAGTGTGGTCGCCTGGTACAATCAATGGTGATTCAGTGCTTGTACTCGGTGATTCAGAGATTTTAGATGGCAGTAGACGCAGTGCCTGAAATTACAGCTCGACAAGGTTCTATGATGCAAATCAGTGTCAAATTAGTTGTCTGATGCATACATGGTACCCAGCTAATCTGCTACTAGCATACAGTTCCTTGGTAAGTTCCATTCCCCACTGCCTGTGTTTTTTTTGTGAATCGCAGAGTCGAGTCTAATTATTGTTTGTGTTTTGTCCTAGGTTTGCAATGTGACAGTTTCCTGTTACAGTTAAGTTTGTGTGGTTGGATATTTTAAGGATCTTATTAAATGTGTCCACACTATTCTGGTACATTGCATGAGAATCGGAACAAATAGTAGAACTAGCAGAAATATTGGCATCTCTAGCCTGACAAATTTCTTCTCCTACTCTCTTAGAGTGAGTAATATGTTTTATTTTCCACCAACATATCTATATTATTTCTTCTTTATGGTGTGTACGGAGTATAGTTAACCTTTGTGTAATGTTTTTTTACCAGTGAACTGTTTATCAGAAAACTCAAATTGATTGTTTCATCTCTATGTAGAAGATGTTGCCAATACATGTATTACTGCGTTGAAATTAATTTGTTGATTTATCACTTCTTTTGTTCTTTGGAAGCTAAAACAAAATTATGTTGTTTTTGAAAACCAAGATGATAGTGAAGAGGGTTTCCCAATGGTGGAGTAAAAATCCTAAATGAAAGGTGACTGGTTCTACCCAGTTATTGTATTGGTAAGTTTGGCTTGTGCATCTTGGTTAGTATACTTAATTAGCTCAAGAATAGACTGTGAAAGGTGCCTTGTGTGCCTTGTGCATTGATAAAAATAGAGAGTGAAAGGTGCCTTGTGCCTTGTGCATTGATAAAAATAGACAGTGATGAGGCTTGTTGAGTTGAAATTTGACATTTTCATCAGTTGAAATTTGACAGCTATATCATTTTCAGCAAACCATTCTAAAGACTGAGATAGTGATGGTGATGCTATGTCAGTCAGGGAGCGTCCTATAAACTGCCTTGACCTGTATATATATTTTCACATCTCTCAAATATTGTCAGATTGCTGCTATGTAACTGTTTGAAACAAGAATATATATGTCTTAGCATGTTTTAAATGGAACGTACTGAAAGGATCTAGCAAGTGGCCTAGAGGGGGGTGAATAGGCCTTTTTCTGAAATTTAAATATCTTCACATAAAACTATCAGAACGCGGAACCTCCAAGCTTGAGCTTGGAGGTTCCGGGGCGCGGAGGTTCCAAAGCAGAACGTGGAACTTCCACGAAGCAGAGTATACAATCGATTCACAGCGGAATATAATGAATGCAAAACAGATCGAGTGTTATACCAGCCTTCCCAGAGTGTATGTTGAGCTATCCAAACAGTCGGTTGCACCTAGAGGATGATAACTTCATAGATCGAATGCAAACCCTAGGAATCAATTCAAATCACAAGTAATAGCTGCAACAACAAACACAATCACAAGAGACACGAGGATGTATCCCGTGGTTCGGTTCGCCACATAGGCTGACCTACATCCACGTTGTTGAGGTTAGCCACAAAGGCTATGGAGTCTCTTGCAACTCGCTCCTCTTCTCCAACCTATCACCAAGGCAATAGATTAGAGGTTTCCACTAAGTCACAAAGGGTAATACAAACGTTCCGGTGCTCAGCCACAACGAAGTTGGGAGCTACCGGACGACCTCTAGCTGCCTAGGAGCCAAGCTCCAAGAGTAACGAACACACCAAGCGGACAGGGGTTCACCAAGTGCACAAGAACGGGGAGAAGGATCTTCTTCAGTTTCCTCACGCTCTCTAGAGCCAAATCCCTCAAGGAATCACGCAGATCTGAGCAAGGGAGGTGGAGCACTGAGCTTGAGAGAGAGAGGGAAGTGTTCTGTTCGTGGGAAATGAGTGGGAGTCCAGAAGTTCGAGAGAGTTGACCGTTGGGGGCGAAGGGAAGGGTATAAATACTCCCACCGACACCCACAAAACGGTCAAGACCAAACAGTCCCCGGAGCCTCCGCGTTAGGCGCGGAGGTTCCGCGCGTGCCAGAACAGATAGGAATTCAGATTGGCTGGCTGTTTGTGGCTGGGATAATATGAGATGTGTATGGTGTTTTGAGCACTTGGTTCCACCCAGTCCACTATTAGTATCCCCCTTAATAGTGCGGCTTGTCCTATAACTCAAATTCAAAATATGAAATGAATTAAATCAGCTCTTTGAGCCAATGCAAGCCATCCATGCAGTTGGGGGTCTCCTCCTTTCATCCTTTGCACCAATGGTAGATGTTACACTGTCAAAGAACTTGTCACAGCCATTAGTCCTTTAATTATGTGGTCAACATTACCAAAACCCACTTAGGGCTTGATTGCACTTACAATCTCCCCCTTTTTGGTAAATGTTGACAACACAATTAAAGCTTACATTTAATTGAAAGATTGAGCTTTTGATAGCATGAATACAGGTGCTCCCCCTTAATATATGCAATATTGGATTTGAATTTAAATGAATGTCCCCTCGAGACATACTTTGCATATATTAAGAGCAAATGTGTAAGTTACATGTATTCATGCCATCGTGGGGTGCAAAAGAAACTGTGTCAAATAATATCCGTGATGCAAATGTCAGATTAGACACAGGAAGAAAATGTTCTGGGTATGCAGAACGCGAAGCCTCCGGGCCAGAGCGCAAAGCCTCCGGGCCGCGGAGCCTCCATGCCTGAACGCGGAGCTTCCGCGTGCTGTATACTCAGCATATTTTTAGCACACAAACAGTAAGCATCACACCAACCTATAATGCTAGTAGAGAAGAAAATAAAGCAGTTCATAGCATCTACTACAAGCAAATAGTTCACATCCATGTCCACGACCACAAATCGCCACACAAAGGCGAGACAAAGTTTATTACAGACCACTAAGATAGAAGGAGAGAGTTTTTAAAACAACTAAAAACAACACAACAACTCTCCCAACTGCTGCTGCCCAAAAGATCTGCACTGCCACTGCCCAAATTTTACTTATCAGCAAACAACCACATCTCAAAACCCCACACATATCATCTCAATCTTGTCAGCCACATCTCAAAACCCCACACATATCATCTCAATCTTGTCACTCTCCCCTTTGTCAACAAGTGCCAAAAAGGAAAGAACAAGAGAGGTAAAAGGACCTCCCTACTCCCTGCTCCAGTCACTGCCAATGTCACTGCTATCATCATCATCTGTAGGGTCGGTCTGCTGCCTGCTGCCTGAAGAAACAGTCTTCTCACCGGACTCCTCTTCACTTTTTGACACTACAGCCCTGCCAGCCCTGTGCGTTGTAGCGGTGAACTTCTGTGGCTTGGATTGAGCTTTCTGACGCTTAAGGATCTTCATCCTTTCATGAAGAGTCTCCTGATCATGTGGTACCTCATCAAAGTCTTCCTCATCAGTAGTATCCTCATAGGGAGGATAAACAGGTGGTGGTGGAATTTCTGAAGTCTCAAGTCCTAGCTGCCTTTTCATATCATTTATATCTTTTCTTCCATCATAGGCAATTTGTGCAGCATATTCACACATGCAAAATATGTTCTTGAGCAATAGTTTGAGCTTATAGCCTGTGGTCTTTTGATGAGAGGAGGATGGCCGACTACTACTAGCCCTTTGAGAATATGGAGCCTTTGCTGCAGTAGAAGTGCCAGCAGCCCCAACCAATGCCTCCCAGCCTGAATGTTGCCATTGAGTCAACCTGTAGGGTCTATGCTTCACATCCTTTCTAAATTCTATGCCTGACACTCTCTCAATGATGTACATGATGTAAGGAGCATATGGAAGATCATTTCTAGCATCATCTAGAGAGTCACTCAACTCAGTCCAAATGAACCTGCTAATAGAGAAAGCATCACTTCCTGGACCCATCCTTGCTATCAAGTTCCTTGCATACTTTCTTAGTGAAGTTGAGTCACCACCCTTTGGATCAATAGTTTCCCTCATCAGATTGTTCATTGCATAATAGTAAGATTTTAGACCAACTATTTTTCCATCAGATAGGTTCCTCCTTTCATAGGCAAAAGCAATATTTTCAACTTTCAAGAGACCTTCTGAATGAATAGAATCAGCATGTCTGTCACCTCTTCCAAAGCCAAGCAATCGAGCAAAAGTAGTGAAATCCACTTTATAGTGCACACCTTCAGTCATCCAGTGAAAGGTCTCATTTTCTACATCATGGAAGAAGGTGGAGTGAAACTGAGCCAAAATCTCTCGATTCCAATCATATCAGAAAGCCATGATATGCTTTATTCCATGTTCAGTCACAGCCTCCATTACCCTCCTAGAATCTGAGGTATTCATTTTCTCAATGTGATCCCAATCTATATATTTCATATAGACTATCTTCTTCTCCTTGGCAATAACCACAGTCTTGTAGAAATCAAACTGAAATACTGACCAAAACCTATAATCAATGCCTTTGTCATTGAGCCAAGCATAGGGATTTGATGTCCTAGCTTTCTTGACTTGCACTCCCATGTTGTGATAATTCTTGTGCAGCCTTTGAACTCTATTGTCATAGATTATTGGCTCTCTTCTCACTGGGACACCTTGATATTGAACCATATAGGACTGGTCAAAGTCTAGAAACCGAGGAGGTGTATCTGGCATACCAACAGCTGGTATTGATTTCCCATCTATTCCTCCATCATCTACTGATTCCTATCCATGCCCAACAACAAGAGCCCTACGGTCAGCACTATGACCAACACCTCTACCACCAGCTTGTCCACCACGTCTTTTAGGTGTGGCTTTGCGACCGCCTTTCCCACTGCCTTTGCCATGAACTAGCTCACTGCTGCCACCTGCTAGCTCATGTAGAACAATTCCTCTGATCTCCTTATCCACTGGATCACTTGCTTTAGCTCTCTTTTCTCTCCTCTGACTCGGATCACCTTCCATACTATCAAGAAGGACAAAAAGGGAATGAGAGATCAGTGACAAACATGATAGCAGCATTAAAGAAGATTTTAGTTGAGTTTTGAATCAAACAGAGGGCATGTATCCTTTCAGATCGTGGAACCTCCGCGCTCTGGAGCAAAACCTCCGGGACCCGGAGCCTCCGCGTAGAGGCCCGGAGCCTCCTCGTTCTGAAGGATATTGTCCTCTATTTTGATTCAACCTTCAACTAGAATCTAGTCCAATGTACTATCAAGTCTAGCACTAGAAGATGAAAACCAGCCACATCTACACAAGGGTTTGACAGGAAGAACGAACCCAAATTGAATCCAAGGATGAATTAGGGATTCACCTTGGATGTGAGAAATCGGAGAGGAAAGGAGTAGCAACCGATGCGGACGACCTCGAGGAGCTCCTCTGCTGCGGGCGTAGCCGAGGAAACCAAGGACTTGGTCGCCGACGAGGATTCCCTTAAGCCAAGGGCGATGGCTCCTCCTCCTCCTTCTTCTCTGAGGCTCCCCCTGAGTCCCAGCCTCTAGAACCGCTGCGGAGCACGACCACACCTCTGGGAAGACGGTGCGGTGGTGCGGGAGCAGCAGGGATGGCGATGGCGACGACGTCGATGAAGGGGGCGAGCACGCACGAGAGGAAAGAGAGAGAGAGAGAGAGAGAGACGACGCGGTGAATGAGGCCCCAGTAACTCAGGGAAGTTACTAGGAAGGGTAAAAACGGAAAGAGTGAAAAGTTTTTCTTTTACCCAAACCCTAACCGATTTCCAGGGCGCGGAGCCTCCGTGCTAAATCGTGGAACCTCCGCGAACTGACAACAAAGACTTGGTCTGATTTCCAAGGAATTTTCTATGTGTTTTGATTATGGTCATGGACTTCTTGTCTCTTGTAGCTAGTCAGCAGATCAACAAATCATAACTATAGCTACTTGAGACAAGTTTGGATATAAGAACCAACAATTTGAAACACTTATGAATATTTTGCAAGCCTAACTAGTTTGAGTAATAAAGATAACAATCAGAGGCATGCAAGGTTTCAAACCACGTTACGAGAGTCAAGTATATTTAGTTCACTCCTCAAGGCACAAAACCTTGACTCATCAAGGGGCTTAGTGAAGATATCGGCTAGTTGTTTTTCGGTGCTCACATGGCGTAAAGCGATATCTCCTTTAGCTTCATGGTCTCTCGAGAAATGATGACGGATGTCTATGTGCTTAGTTCTTGAGTGGCTTACGGGATTGTTTGCAAGATTTATGACACTTTCATTGTCACACAAGAGTGGGATATGGGTAAAGCGACATCCGTAATCATTGAGGGTTTGCTTCATCCAGAGTAGTTGGGCACAACATGCACCGGCCGCCACATACTCGGCCTCAGCGGTGGAGAGGGCTACAGAATTTTGCTTCTTAGAGCTCCATGACACAAGAGACCGTCCAAAGAATTGACATGTCCCCGATGTACTTTTTCTATCTACCTTGCAACCGGCGTAATCGGAATCTGAATACCCAAGTAGATTGAAATTGGAGCCCTTAGGATACCACAAGCCAAGGTGAGGAGTGTGTACTAGATATCTCAAGATTCTCTTAACGACCATTAAATGACACTCTTTCGAGTTAGCTTGAAATCTAGCACACATGCACACACTAAGCATAATATCCGGCCTAAATGCACATAAGTAAAGTAGGGAACCGATCATGGAACGATATACCTTTTGATCAACGGATTTCCCATCTTCATTTAGATCTAAGTGCCCATTTGTTGGCATGGGAGTCTTGATGGGTTTGGCATTCTCCATATCAAACTTCTTAATCACGTCTCTTGGGTACTTAGTTTGACATAGGAAAGTTCCTTCCTTCAATTGCTTGATTTGGAATCCGAGGAAGAACTTCAATTCACCCATCATAGACATCTCAAACCTCTTTGTCATCACCCTACTAAACTCTTCACAAAAGGTTTGATTAGTACTACCAAATATTATGTCATCGACATATATTTGGCACACAAATATATCATCATTAATCTTTCTTGTGAAAAGAGTAGCATCGGCTTTGCCTATTTCAAAGCCTTGCTTGAGCGAGAAATCCTTAAGGCATTCATACCATGCTCTAGGTGCTTGCTTAAGCCCATAGAGCGCCTTACGGAGTTTGTAGACATGGTTAGGATGCTTTGGGTCTTCAAATCTCGGTGGTTGCTCCACATAGACTAATTCGAAGAGTGGTCCATTTAGGAAGGCACTCTTGACATCCATTTGATACAACTTGAAATCATGATGAGCAGCAAAAGCTAGTAGCATTCGGATTGCTTCAAGTCTTGCTACTGGTGCATAGGTCTCAGCCCTTCAACTTGAGTGAAACCTTGAGCAACCAATCTAGCTTTGTTTCTTGTAACCACACCATGTTCATCTTGCTTGTTCCGAAACACCCACTTGGTTCCAATTATGTTAGTCTTGGGTCTGTCCACCAATTCCCATACTTGATTTCTCTCAAAGTTGTTCAACTCTTCTTGCATGGCCATCACCCAATCTGGGTCCTCAAGAGATTGTTCTACCTTAATTGGCTCCAAAGAGGAAACAAATAAAAAAAATTCACAAAAATTTGCTAAACGAGATCGAGTTGTTACCCCTTTTCTTATTCATGCAAGGATATTGTCACGGGATGGTCCCGTAGCACACTTTGATGTACTCTTGGGTGAGTGGCTCATCTGAAGGTTGATGTAGGGGTTGGTTGTCATCATCTTCATCAGCTTGAGGCTCTTATCTTGATAGGTTCATCCTCTTGCTGGTTGTTGTCCCAGACCCTGGAGCCTCGCGCGCCTTGGTGCAGAATCTCCGGGCCCCGGAGCCTCCACATGCAGACGTGGAGCCTCCACGTCGTGCTTGTCTGCAGGAGCTGGGACTGCAGTTGGCCCTTGGAGTGATGTTGAAGCTTGGAGTGGAGGATCTGTCTTCATCATTAGCTTCAACTGGTCTTACATCACCTGTGGCCAAATGCTTGATAGCTTCAGCTTCACAAGGTGGCTCTTCTTTACCTACAACATCTAGATCAACTTGCTCAACTTGAGAGCCGTTAGATTCATCAAACGTCACGTCTACCATGATTTCAATCCTTCCAGAGGAATAATTAAAAACCCGATAGGCATGCTCATTTGGACCATAACCAAGAAGAAATCCTTCATCAATCTTTGTGCAAACTTTGAGCTTTGGGCTTTTTGTTAAGAATGAAACATTTGCACCCAAATACTCTAAAGTATGACACCTTGGGTTTGTTACCGGTTAGCAGCTCATATGAGGTCTTCTTGTAGAACTTGTGAAGATAGAGGCGATTAGTGGCATGGCATGCGGTGTTGATTGCTTCAGCCCATAATTGTCTGGAGTCTTGTATTCATCAAGCATTGTTCTTGCCATGTCAATGAGAGTGCAATTCTTCCTCTCACCACCCCCCATTTTGTTGAGGAGTATTTGGAGCTGAGAATTCATGTTTGATCCCCTCATCATCAAGAAACTCTTCAACATTGGTGTTGCGGAATTCGGAGCCATTGTCACTTCGCACTTTCTTGATAGGCAGCCCGAACTCCCTTTTGCTCTTCTAATGAAGGTCTTCACCTTCCCTTGCACTTCACTCTTATCATACACAAAGAACACCCACGTGAAGCGAGAATAGTCATCAACAATAACAAGACCATATTTATTACCACCAATGCTAATGTAGGCAACCGGTCCAAAGAGATCCATGTGGATGAGCTCTAATGGGCTTGATGTTGTGATAATACTCTTTGGTGGGTGTGGTACACCTACTTGCTTTCCGGCTTGACATGCTCTACATATCCTGTCTTTCTCAAAATGAACATTCATTAGTCCAAGGATGTGCTCCTCCCTTTAGAAGTTTTGGCCAAGTTCCTCATCCCAACATGAGCTAGTCGGCGATGCCACAACCAACCCATGCTAGATTTTGCCACTAGACAAGTCTCAAGCAAAACTTTACTTTTGTTGAAATCAACTAGGTAAAGCTTTCCTTTCAAGCGACCCGTAAAAGAAATAGAGGAATCCTCCCTTCTAGTAGCAGTCACACACCCCCTTATCCGTGAAGTGACAATCATAGCCCATTTCACACATTTGTGAAACGGACAATAGATTGTAATTCAACGAGCTAACATGTAATACATTTGAAATTGAATGCTCTTGAGTTATAGAGATTTTACCGACACACAAAGCACTTCTCCTTTTGAATTATCCCCAAATACAATATTTTCACTTGAATCATGCATTGGTATGTATGAGGAGAACATACTCTTCTCTCCGGTCATATGATTTGTACATCCACTATCAAGCACCCAACTTGATCCCCCGGAGGAGTATGCCTGCAAAACAAGTTTAGTTCCTTCTTTTAGGTCCCCAATTGGCATTGGGGCCTTGAGTGTTAGCTACTAAGATTTTAGGAACCTGTGGCGGAACCGTCCTGATTATAAGAGCTCAAGTATTATCTTAGTCAAATCTGTCTGACTTCGATCCACACTTGAACCCATATAACCCCGTTAGTCCGGAAATCTCGAAGGATTTCTTACACCAGAACATACAGGATCGCATCGTTCAAGGTTACATTCGTAAAGATACATTACAGCGAACGAAAATCGAATTTAAAAACATCAGAGTGCGGAATTTAAAACGGAGTTATTACAACATTGAGTTTAAAAGTGCGGAAGCTTAAATAAGTTTAAAACACGACCACAACACACGTGGTCCAAATAAAACATTGTTTGATAAACCAACTCAACACAAGTCATTCCTCTTTTTTTTAAGATAGTGTGTCACCAGTAGTCTCAGTCCGGCAAAAGAAGGAGGAAAGCTTCTAGACGACCCTGCCCTGCGCCTACTCCTCATCACCTTCCACTGGGTAGAGGCAGTGCTTACAATAGCCAAAGTAGACCTGGCCATCTGCAACAAACGGGATAAACCCTGAGTACGGGATGTACTCAGCTAGACTTACCCGTCTACTGAAAATAAAAGACTCCAAGGGTATGCAAGGCTTTGAGGTGGAGCTGGGATCTTTTAGTTGCGAAAGGCTCAAATCCAGATAAGGGATAAATAATGATGATGATGATGAGCTGTTACTTTTAAGCCTATTCCTTAGTTCTAGGTTATTACCTGTACTAGAGCACTCACTTGAATCTAACAAACAATAATAAACCATATCCAGTTGACTTATCCACATTTTAGTTGAACCTTTAACATCACATGGAGTTGTATCGTGGTGAAGCTCGCCATTTTCCCCACTACCCGGGGGAGACGGCGACTCGAATCGAATTCCAAACCAGCTGGTGAAAGACCTTTAATACCAGCCCACATTTCCCCGTCGGGTCCATGCATTGGGCAACCGCTCGACGCTTGTTCGTGGTGGTAATCGTCGCGGCTCAAGCACGGACCGCCCAATCAGAGTCTGGCGATGGCCTCACGCGGCAGATCGCAACTTCCGTACTAGAGGGCACGACACGGTTGAGACCGGCCCGAACAGCTTCTAACCGGCTTTGGGGTCGATGATTACGGCCCGACATATCCCTAAGTAAAAGGGCGCGTTCAAAAATGAACGAGGGCCCACATCGATACAAACCTACACGATCCAACGGACGGACTGCCCCAAGTTTCCAAACTTGTGCCTTGCCTTCCAGTTGACCGCATTTCATTACTACTCAGGTTCTTTTCCACGATAGCAAATATAGCCAACCGTGATCCGGTAAGTACCCATCGGGTATTACGGAAACATCCTTACTACTACTTTTATTAAGCAGACTAAGCAATTCTACATTGCAAATAAATAACAGGATAACAAGGTAGATATTAATCAATCATCAAGGAATGGTAATGCAGCAAATAGGATTCATTCAACTCCTAAACCTAATGCATCACAATATAAAAGGACTCAAGTAAATTAATTGCAAAAACTGGGAGACTTAGAATGCTCCGGGGCTTGCCTTGAGTGAAAACCGAGGCCTCGTGGGAGGGGCACTCGGGCAGGTTAGTGTCGTGGACGGGGTCGACTTCCTCTGGCTGCTGCAGCTCCTGGATCTCCGGCTCGGCGTTTAGCTCCTGCTCTTGGTGAAGCTCCGGCGGGGTCGATCCTATTGCGTGCGATGAATTTATAATTCAATAAATGCGGTGCAAGATGAAGTGGCATGAAAATAACTCTCTCTTGCAAACCAACAAAGCCAACTTGTTGAACCACTTTTAACATTGGGGCAATATCTCATTTATTTCATAAAACAAAATCTGATTATTCAACTTCACTCTTTCTTTTTAAATACATCAAGGAAACTCAGATTTGAACTGCAAGTGTATTTTTCTGGCTCAGAAAAATCCACAAAAATTCTAGAAGGTAAACCACACTTGCTGGACTCTACTGAACAAGTTTCGGCCAAGATAAAATACCGAGCTGCAGATACAAAAAATGAAAGCAAACTGCCTAAAAAGGTACTTTGAACTACAACCCTACTGTAAAAGAGTGCATAGCTCTATTTCCTATTTTTTCCAGATTCTACTTCACATTTCATATTTATCCAGGAAGTTCCATGACCAGAACCATCATATATTTCTTACATGAATTTCTAAAGATCTATACAGAAAAGCACAGTTGTAAAGCAACTACAAACTTTTTCCATAAAAACAGATCAAGTTCATACTTTTCTTAGATTCTACAAGGCATACAGAGACTGTACAAATTTTCCCATATTTTATTTCAGCATATAAAACACCTTAACACTTATTCTAAGAAATCAGCAAAAAGAGACTTTTAACTATAACAGTAACTTTTTCTACATAAACAGTGCATCATATATTTTTCACAGGTGCCAAACAGTATAATAAGCTTACACAAAATTTTCCAGGAATTATCTCAACCAGAAAACACTTATAATCATTTATCTACTAAACAAAAGCATATAAACTGAAATAAATGAAAACAGTAAAATAAACTGCTATCAAAAATACATTCATATTTTCCCATGATAGATCTATTCATAAGAAAGCTAATAAAACTGGAAGCACTTTATTTGGATTTATAAAACAGGCTACACAAAAATAACAAGCATCTCTGGAAATTAAACCGAAAAGAAAAACATTTAATTTCTCCCGGCTGGCTTGCGAGAACTCGTCTCTATGGACCGGTAAGGGGCTGACGCGCGGGACCCGTGGGTCAGCAGAACCCATTCGGGCTCGGGCGCACGCGGAAAGCGAACCGGCCGAGACTTGGCTCGACGAAACCGCGGCCGAGGGCTCGGCTCGGGCGAATCGGAAGAACGCACGTTCGTCCGAGGCCTGGCTCGCGGGCTCGGGCGAGACGGAACACGCACGCTCGTCCGAGGCCTGGCTCTCGCGGGCTCGGGCGAATCGGAAAATGCACGCTCGTCCGAGGCCTGGCTCCGAGGGCGGACTCGGGGCTTGGGCGAGACGGAACACAGGCGCGCCCGTCCGAGGCCTGGCTCGGGGGCTCGGACGAGACGGAAACAGGGGAGGGATTGGTCCGGCGATTTCTCGCCGTCGGTGAGGTCGCCGGCGCGGAGGCTGGGCCCTGCGGACTCGTCTCAACGAGGCGCATCCGGCGGTACCGGTGGTTTTGCCAGCGCACGGCCGTAGCGTGCCGGCGGCGAGCGGCAGCGCACGGCGGCGACGGCATCGCGCGGCTACGCCGTTTCCCGGCGGTCGCCGGCTAAACTGGCGGGCGTGTGAGACTCAGTGAACCTAGAAGGGAGTCCTAGGGGTGATGGTTTGGCCGGAGGTGCGCTGGTGCGTGCTGGCCACGTGTGAGGTCCGCGATGGCGGCAATGGCGCTCGGCCGTGGTGAACAGAGAGATAGGGAACGATAGCGTTAGGGCTAGTTGGTGTTCTCACCTTGCCTTGGCTTGGCGAAGCTGGAGGAGAAAGAAGGGAGGCGGTGGAGCTCGGGCGGGGACGAACGGCTCCGGCTCCGAGCGGCGCTGAAAGCTTCCGCGGCGGGGCTCTTCGGACTTCGGCGTCGGTGGAGCTCCTCGGCGATGGCGCGGGGGTGCGCACCGTGTGTCCGAGACGAAGGCGGGGCAGTGGCCGGGGTTAATCGGCCGGTGATGGAGGTGGTGACTGGAATTTGGGAAGGGCCTTGCGGCGGTGGTTGCAGCGAGCGGAGAGTGCTAAGTTCGCTTCGTGCGCGGGTGAGAGTGGGGAGCGAGAGCGAGAGTGAGTGTGCGAGTGAGTGAGGGAGTGGGAGAGGTGCTCGGGCTTTTGCCCGGCGGAGCGGAGGGGCGGCCGGTCGTGGCGGGGGCCACGGCGGCTCGGTCAGCGAGGCGGCGGCAGGCGGCTCGGCAGACGAGGATGCACGGGAGTGGCCGGCGAAGATCGCTGGCGTGCTCCGGTGGGAGAAGATCGGAGAGGGAGTGGTCAGCGTGGATTTGGCGCAGAGAAGGGGCGCCACGCGGCAAGCCGGCCGGCGTACGCGCGGCCGTGTCGGGTGGCCGGCGCGCGTGGCGGCGGGCGCGCGCGCCGGGCGAGGCGGCGAGCGCTGGGCCAAGGCGGGGAAGTGGGCCGAAAGGCCGATGGGCCGAAAGTTTGGCGCCGGGAAAGAAAATTATTCTTTTTCTTTTTCCAGAAATTTCCAAAGTTTGACTTCTCAAAACAGTTTGAAAAACTCCAAACCAGGCTTTGACCCAAATATAAAAGTTGCTCAAAATATTTTCTCTACAACTTTCATATAGAACACTTTTCTAAAAATCATTTTTAAATCCTCCTCAAGAATAAAGCCAAAATCAAAGCATCAAGTCAAATAGAAATCCAATTTCAAATAAACAATCAAAAGATCAAAGGCATACTTATGCACATGAAATGATGCGATGCATTGCTTATGCTTTCTTAGTGGCTAATTGCAGTGCCTAATGCAGTGCTTGACACTAGGGTGTCACAGAACCCATAGAGATCTTTTCACATATATGTTAGGCTCATTCCCAACATACGTGGCAACAACTTTACCAAGGCTGTTGCGTCTCAACACATAGCTAGAGGACATGCTCTCTTTGGATGCATGGGTCTTCGGCTTGTGAGCATACATGTTCCTCTTGGGCACAATTGGGTTTTCCTTAACCTGCATACGAGTGTTAGAAGCTTTTGGAGCTTGCTGCCTTGGTTGAGGTTGTGTCTTGTTCGTGTTGGTCTTATTTTGACTACAAGACCCGGAGCCTCCACGCTTTTGTGCGGAGCCTCCAGGACACGGAACCTCCACGTTTCTGCGTGGAGCCTCCATGGTCTGCACTGGCTGCACCTCCCCAATTGTCTCCTTCCTTTCAAACCTGATACAAGACACTCCATTTACCATCTTCCTTTCACCAGTCTTGCCAGCTTTCTTGTGCCCAAGGCCATCCTTGATAAAAGGATGTCTTCCTTGAATGAACTTGGGCTTCTTGCACGTATCATCCATGCACCCACTAGCTATGATGTTGTTGAGTCTTGTAATCTCCTTCTTCATAGCTTCTATATTTGCAAGGTTAGTTGCACAAGCATCCAAATCAATATTATAGCATTTATCACAACCTTTGCTAGTAGATGCACTAGAGATCTCTTTTGCCTTCGTAGGATGTGAGGTGCTCTCCCAAAGGATGCTATATTGCTCCTCAAGCTCTTCATTTCTTGTTTTTAGAGTATTGTTCTTTTCTTGAAGAGCATTAAGGTCATCCTTTAGGGTAGCAAGGACACTCTCCGCTTGGTCAACTTCCAAGCGCAAAGCCTCCACCTCACTTCTTTCCGAGACAGAGCTTGCTTGCAAGTAATATAAAGTTTTTCTTGCTTGGCAAGTGTAGCTTGAGTTTTCTCTAGTTCATATACTAACTTGGCAATGAAGTTTCTAGATTTTCTATCCATTTACTTACCAAGTTATTTATCTCATCATCACGAGATTCATCACTAGAGTCACTACTAGAATCATCATTAGAATCAATGTTGGATGCATCACTAGGCAAGGGAGAGGATTTGGGTTTTGACTTAGGTTTTACCTTCTCACTCTTGCCCATGAGACAAAAAGTGTGGAGCTCTCCTCATCATCGGTCAAGTTGGTGAAGATCTTTGGTGATGAAGAAGACTTCTTGATGGCGGTAGCACTCTCTTGCCTTCTTCTTCACTTGAGCTTTCATCATTTGATCCCCATTCATGACCAATGTGAGCTTCACCTGAATAGTTCTTCTTCTTGTGTTGAGTCTTCTCTTCCCTCTTGTGATTCTTCTTCTTGTTTTTCTTCTCTTCTTTGTCCTCATAAGGACAATCGGCAATGAAAGCTCCATGCTTCCACAATGTAGCACTTCCTCTTTTGCTTGTTGGGGAACTTCCTGTAAGTGCATCTAGCCCTTAGTGGGTTTTGGTGAATTGAGTGACAACATAATTAAAGGTCTAACAAGTTTGCTAAGTGTATCAAAGGTTCAACAAGAAAAGCAAACTTGATGATATTCCACATAGTGTTAAAATGAAGGCCAAAATTGTGTATTGTTGTATTGGAATATCATGGAAACAATCTTGTTCAAGCAAAAGACAACAATGCAAATAGAGTTGATGATATGGCCTCTATGTTGTGGGATATCATGGCATCATGAGAAAGCAAACATATTTGGCAAATGACAAGTGAGACATGGATTGATGATTTTGGAATGGTCTCAACAATGGGTTGCTTTCCATGAGCAAGAAGAGTTCGATAGTGAACTAGCTTTGATCAAGGTTGAAGAATGAATCAAGAATGCATAAGTGAGTAAATGGCAACAAAGCTGAAATGACAAAGGACACAACTCATATTGGATATAAGTCGTTCTCTACTTGGGTTTGCTTGTATGAATAAAGATTTGGGAAATCACTTTGCATTGCTTTGATCAAGCTAGAAGTATGAAGATGGAGATTGAAGTGGGTGTTGAGTGTCAAGCCAAAAGGAGAGGATATAAGGAATCGTGAATTGGCTTGACCATATTAATTATGATCCATATATGTCTCTATGTGAGTCAAACTAAAGCTTGATTGATCTCAACATTCATATCTACAAGATGTTCAAGCAAGGATCACAATATTGAAGAAATGGTTTTCAATGGATGCTCAATATGATGTGACTTGAGTGTGGCTTGATAAGGTGAAGATAGCAAGGAAAGGGCTTCGAGGTACTAAGCGAAGGTGAAGGTCAAGGAGACCGATGTACTATGGCTAGGTGAAGAAGAGAGTACTTGCATTGAGTCGAGGTACTAATCAAGCTATGAGGATTCATATTGTGTTGAGGATCAAATCATTAGTGGAAGTGACTTGAAGCCATGGATTGAACTCATATGTGTGGAAATGGTTCAAGTCACATGCTCAAGGTGTGCTTGCTCAAAGAAAGGAGACAAAGATGATTGCAACCCCTTTTGAAGTGATATCAAGAAAAATGGCATATGAAGACATTGAAGACTCAAGTGGTTAAAATGGTTATATTTTCTTTATATTGAGTATAGTTATGCCGTACTATCAAGGGGGATGCAATACGAATCATAGACAAGTCTCAAGTGCTCAAACTAACCGAACCCGAGTGCTAACATGAGAGAAAACACTTAGCACTGCACCTGCACTTGTTGATCTTGGGCTTGTTCTCTGTAGGGTTGGATAGCCCTCGAAACAAGCTTTCCGGAAAGTCCAAGATCACTGAAATCGGAGTTCGGAGTAAAAAGTTATGGCATTTTTCGTGAGGTCACATGTGCTGTCTCACGGAGCTGCGGCAGTGCCGCTCTGTCGAGCGGCAGTGCCGCTCCCCGGCAGTGCTGGGCCTGTACAGCCAGTAACGGCTAGTTTTTGACCTCCAACGGCTAGTTTTGGGTGTGGGGGATATATACCCACCCCACGCCTCCAGAACCGGCTGCTGGTGCCCAAAACACTCCCAACCCATTCCAAGCCATTTGAGAGCTCTCCCCAACCTCTCTTTGTGAGAGTGACTTGCTTAGTGTATGACTAAGTGTTGGGGCTGTGTGATTAAGATCTAGAGAGCATATTAGAGCCTTCCAAACCTTGAGCACTTGTCGGGCTTCGTCGATCTTCGTTGTGCATCTTTTACTCTTGGAGGTGAAGCCTCCTAGACGGCTAGGCGTCGCCCGGCGAGCTCCCGTGCTTGTGGTGAGCAGCGGGAAGTTTGTAATCACTTGTGTAGCTAGTGTAATTACCCCTCACCTCAAGGATTTGGTTCCTTGACTTGAGACCGAGGAAGAGTTGCAAAGCTCTTGACCTAAGTGGTCATCCTCAACAACGTGGAGGTAGGCAAGCCTTGGTGGCGAGCTGAACCACGGGATAATCACTTGTCTCTTGTATTTACTTGTGTTCATTTATCATACTTGTGAGCTTGTGATTGATTCTAGGATTTGGCCCCGATCTATTACATACAACATATTTGGCTTGGTTGAGTTGGTTCTGCAGGTTCAGGAAACCAAGAGCAACACTTCTATTCATATAGAACTGGTTTCCTGTGGCTAGTCTTTGAATTGTAGGCTCGAACAGTTTGTTGGCGCGGTAGTACCAGGCTGAGGCCGGTAGTGCCGGGGTGCGGCAGTGCCGGGCTCAGGGCGGTAGTGCCGGGCATCACTAACAAAGTTTTGAGCTGTGATTTTAACAGGCCTATTCACCCCCCTCTAGGCGACATCAAGGTCCTTTCAATTGGTATCAAAGCCTGGGCTCTCAATTACGGGCTTAACCGCCTTGAGAGACGATGTCGACAAGTGAGGAAGTATCTTTAGAACTTTTACTTTTCGATGGCTCAAATTATGCATCTTGGTCCGCTAGTGTGCTTACTGTTTTTAGGACCATGGGTCCTCATATCGAGCGGATTGTTGATGTGAGCATTTCACCTTCTAGTGATGATTTGACCTATCTATCTAAAGAGAAAGTGAAATGCTTACAACACAATGCTCAAGCCTCTAATGTCTTATTTAGTGCTTTGAGTGAAGATGTTTTTGATGTCGTCATATTTGGAGATGGTGAACCTCTTGAGGATGCTCATGTCATTTGGACCACACTTAAAGAAAGATATGACAAGTCAAATGTGATGAGAAGTTGCTCTCATTGGAGGAACCACTTGAGTGCTCAACTTCACCAACAAATGAAGAGCCTCAAGTGATTCCCCCAAAAGCATAGCTGATCATGCCACAACCACTCCCTTACCAACATATGTGAAAGGTAATGAAATGGTTGGTGAGAACAAGGATTATACATGTGGTACTTCTACTTCATATAGTTCTTGTGAGACTAACATTTTGAAGGAAGAAGAAGCTTGTGATCGGTGGAGGCCAAGTGATGAATCCACTTCATCAATGTGCTCAACTATTCATGCCACTTCTCATATATGTCTTATGGCAAAGGGTAAGAAGGTAAAATCAAAAGCCAAACCTTCTCCACCTCCTAGTGACATCTCTAGTAGTGATCTTAGTGATACTTCTAGTGATGATGATTCTAGTGATGAAGAAATAAATAACATAACTAAAAATTTGGATAGAAAGACCAAGTTATTTATTTCAAAGCTAATTGAAGACTTAGAGGCGACACAAGCTGAGCTAGAATCTAGAGAAAAGACTCTAATTAAACAAGAGGATCTTTACATTGCTAGCAAGGAAGCTCTTGCATTGGAGAGAAGTGAGGTGGACACCTTGCACAAGGCTTTGGCCAAAGAGCAAGATGTCCATGCTCTCCTAAAGAAGGATCATATTACACTCAAGGAAAAGTATTGTAGCTTGAATGGCAAGCACAAAGAACTTGAGGAGCAATATAGCCTTCTTTGGGAGAGCAACTCACATCCTTCCAAGGCAAGTGATGTCTCTACTCCCTCCACTAGTCAAGGTTGTGGAAAATGCTTTAATCTTGATTTGAATATTTATGCCACTAACCTTGCTAATATCGAGGCTATGAGAAAAGAGATTGCTAGGCTCAATGAGATCATAGCAAAAGAGTGCATGGATGGCAAGACTCAAAACAGTGGCAAGAAGGTGGAAAATAGCTCTGAGTGTGCTCAGTCCATGATCAAGGGCAAAGTTGGTATAGATCAGCCTGCACAGATGGTGGCACAACAACAGCCCCGAGCAGCACAACCACCTAAGGGCGGCAGTGCCGCTATGAAGGGCGGTAGTGCCACTCCCCATAGAAAAGGGAAGGCTACCACTTATGCCCCTGGTCAGGTCAAGCTCATGAAGAAGGTCTCCAAATCAAAGCAAGAGCCCCAGAAAGCAAAGAAGACTCTCATCACTTGCTTCAAGTGCAAGAAAGAGGGTCACCATGTAAGGGATTGCTCTTTGAAGAAAGAAGCGAAGGTCATGAGCAACATTCAAGAGAAGAAAAGGATGGCTCGTGGCAAGTGCTCCAACATGGGACACAATGCCTCGATGTGTTCCAACAAGGTTGATGACCAAGCCACACTTCCAAACAAGAAGAAAAGAAGAAGTAAGAGGAAGTGTTATGAGTGCAATGAGAAGGGTCATGAAATTGCATCATGCCCCTACATGAAGAACAAAGGCTTGATAGTGTCAAGAAAGAGGCTCAGTAGCAAGGTAGCAAGCAAATTGCAAGAAGACAAGACTAAGAATAACAAGACACGCCTATGCTACACTTGTAGAGGAAAGGGACACCTAAGTGTGGAATGTCCCATGGGTAACACTCTTAAGCCTAACTTGTCAATTGATTCAAAATTGCTTAGGAGGCCCAAAAATGACACTTGTGCTAGAAAGGTGATTGGTTCACCATATACTAGCACAAAGGCCATTTGGGTGCCTAAGTCTCTTGTGACTAACCTTGATGGACCCATCTTGGTATGGGTACCAAATTGTGCTTAATAAGTGTTGTAGGTACTTGAAGGTGATATGAAGCCTTGGGGTGCTTGAGCAAGCTTTATTGAAAATATCATCTCAAGCTATCAATCTTATTCATATTGACTATTCTATCAAGATTGACCCAAGGATGAATTGATGGATATATCTCTAACTTCATACTCATCTCGGTAACAAGTACCTAACCCTTGCTAGCTAGCCACTTGACTTGTGTAGTCTCTAGTAGTTCACAAATATGTGTATGCTTGTGAATTATTAGGAAGTGGCTAGAGTACTTTGAGTTCAAATGAATCATCTTTCATATGATGCTTTTAATGGCTCTCTAGTAGAGCAAGATCTTATTCATGTTGTAGGTAATGAGGAACCACTTTGTGAGACAATCAAGAAAATGCCCATTGGTGATATAAGACCACAAGAAGTTCTGGGTACAAAGATAGGAGATCCTCAAGCTACTATTGCACCAAATTCCGCTGACATCTCTGATATGGTAGTGCCATGCCTCAGAGCGGCAGTGCCGCCCCTATGCAGATAGTAGTGGCTGAGATAAGTCCAAGCCTTGGATGAAGTCTACAACATGATGATAAGCAAAGTGAAGATGAAGAAGCCACCTCATCCATTATGTTTCAAGAAGGGTGGTAACATCTAAATCTCAAGTGCAATTTATTTCAAATCTTATCTCTTTGTGTCTTGTGTAGTCACTTAGGGAAAGAAAGCACTTGAGGATATGTATTGGTTGTTGGTCATGGAAGAAAAGTATGATTGGAATTGAATTGATCAATCACAACAAGCAACATACATGACTTGGTGTTCTTGTGGACCTTAAACCAAGAATTTCAAGAAAGCTCAAGTAGAAGCACTTATCACTCAAATCTCAAGAACTCTCTACTTGATGGAATCTTGTCATATGGTAGATTGGCAAATTCTCATTCTCATCTTATGGCCATCTACATGCTCAAATGGTTGTGAGTATTTCTTGGCATAAGTTAAATTTGATTATTCTATTGTTGCCATGACCTAGACATAGAGTAAAATTCCATGTTCTTAAATGAATAGAGTGTTATGTGAGAAATTCAAATACTTAGAGCACTTATAAAAAGGGAATTTACTCTATGACTAGAGTTGTGAGACTAACCATTTCTCTAAGTAATTTATGTAGTCTCACTAAATGAGAATGTGTTTTTCAAATGGAGTGTGCTATCATATCAATGCCATCAATCCAAAACTATGTGATGTGTTCTCTCTAGTTAATTTTGGGTTGATTCGTCTATGTTAGCCACTCACCATAATATGGCTTAAATCTGCCCCTTGGACTTAAGTGACCAACCATGCACATTCACATTACCATTCCACTCAAAAGAAGGTGCATGAGGCATTAAGGGAGATTTAGTCCATGTTATGAGGTTTCTCTATTTTAGTAGCCCACTTGCCTTCCACACATAAAGGGTTACTAAATGAGAAACTAGTGCTTGTGTTACTAATGTCCTCTTGTGTTGAGCTTATTCATAGGAAATCAATAAGAAGAGGTTGTGCTTATTCATTTGGACGCATCACAAGCTTAAAGGTTACTCTTCACCTAAAGCAAGATGAGGTTGGTAGAAGTCGGAGTGTGTTGACTCACTCTCAAGATGTGGAGGCTCCTCATGTCGGAGATAATCTACAACCTATTGTTGATGTGCGAGCAGCAGTGCCGCTCAGCGGGCAGCACTGCCGGGCCATGAGCAGCACTGCTGCACACCTCCACACACAGCACCCAACAACAGTCCATTTTGTAGACCTAGAGCATGATGTTGAGGTTGAGTTGGATATGCTATATTGGAAGAACTCATAATACTACAAATATTGATAAGAGGACTGAATGGTAATGACATCTTGTGAGTGTTCTAAGCCAAAACCACCTCATTATTGGACAAGAAGAGAAGAATTGTAAAAATTATCAAATCTGTCCAGAAATCTGAAATTTTGAGTTAGCTGTTTTCAAGCATGGATTTGGAGGTTCAAACACTGATGAATTGACCTGAAACTTTGTGAGCATGCTATATATATCTAGTACTTATTGTTGTACAGTTGGGATGCAGTTTGGTTTAGAAGAAAATCAGTTTCAGTTGAATTTTGTCAGCCTCAGCACTGCAGTTTCAGACTTGAGCAGTTTTGGTAGAAAATAGATTTGACTGATCAAATGGAATCCAAATGGGCTGAAATTTTGACAGCAGTTAGAAGACTCATAGATGAAAATTTCTACCAAATTTCATGCATATTGGACTTGTAATCTGGGAGATATGAATTTTTCACCAAGCAAGACAGAATCTAAAAATTACTGCATGAAGTTGGATTGCATTGCAACAACAAGTTTCGGTTGGCTCTCAAGTTGGTCATGAAGAATCAGTGAAGATGAGAAGCATCAGTTTGGTCCAAAGGAGTTCAAATGAGAGAGGACACATACAAGTATCCAAAAGAGTTGGAACCAAATTGCAAGCAAGCTTGAAGGAGTTTGAAATCAATTGGAATGTAGTGTAAACTTCTCCCTTAACCCCAGGATCATTGATATGCATGAGTGTACTTTGTGTACTTTTGTATGCACAAATTGAGGGGGAGTTTACTTTCTATCTTATGAGACAAAATGCCTTCTCTCAAGCTCATATTGTGTAATTTGAAACATTGGAGAAAGAAGAACTTCAAAGGAGGATGGATAGTTCCAATGGAATCTTTGGGTGCTCCAAAGATTATTCTTGGAGGTCTCAGTCTTTATAAACTGAATGCTCCTAGTTTTGTTGTCGGATGCCCCAATCCTTTGGAGGAACTATATTTATGTGAGTTGGAGAAAAGAAGTGAAGATTGGATGTTCATTGCTAATTCTCCATCTAAAGCTCATCAAGTCACTTCGATCCATCCCATTGATCACCCTGGATCTCGTCAACAAGAGTGGTAACTCCTAGTTCATAATTTGCAAATTTCATGAAGTTTACCATTTGCTTTCTATGTGAGTTGCTTTAGGTAAAGAAAGAACTAGGAACTTAATTTGGATCTTGGATGATCACCAAAGCTCTAATTCACCACATTTCATCAAAAGAGAACTATGGCCATTCAAACCATTGAAATCTTACTTATATGATGGTCATGTCAATCAAAATTTATGTGGTGATCTCTCTACCTTAGTGGTGGTATGTTTTCTTTGGCATAATTTTAATTGTTGCAAATTTGGTATGACTTGACCAAGATATAGGATGTACTCCTCTAAACTCTTAAACCAATTCAAGTGTATTTTACAAGTAATTCGAGTACTTGATGCACATATTAAGGGAGAGCCCATTCTATGTCTTGTGTCTTTTGGGATTAACATTTTCTACTAGTGAACTTTGTGTCTCTTGGTGAGAATGAGTTTCTCTTGGGTATGCTACATAACCAAATCAATCCAAATTGGTAAAGTTATCTCTCATATTCATTTGGATTGCAACTTTAACTCTTATGTAGCTACTCTCCATAATATAGCTTAAATTCCCTTGATTGGACTTAATTGACCAAAAGTGCATATGTTCTACTTTCCACATACATATGTATGCACTATCAAATAGGGGGAATTTAGTCTATGCTATGAGGTTTGCAAATAGTGATCCACATGCCTTCCACATTCAAATGGTCACTAGTTGTAAAACTGTAGCTTGTGCAATTTAATGTTATCTCTTGTCTTTGTGAGCATTCCCTAGGAGGCATCTAGGTGATATTATGAGATACTAGCATCCATTCCTATTGGCATCAACTTGTGAAGATTCCTTCCATTGGTGTCAAACTATGAAGATCATATTTCAATTGATATTGGTGGATAATCTTTCAATTTGGTATATCAAGAAATATGTCTTCAAATTGGTATCTCAAAATAACAACAAGAGCTAGCAATGGACTTTCAACTAAGATGAAGCACAAGTTTGAAATGTCTCCTTAAAGATGATGAAAAGGAGAGATGGGCACAAATGAGATCTTTTGCTTAATGAAGTGCTAGGCCCATCAAAGCACTTAATTCAAAATCATCATCATGGTGGAGATTATGAGGCTTAGAACAAAGGTATATCGCTCTATGAACATTTGTATTACCTTTGTGCATCTAGGCCCCTACATGCTAGAGTGTGCATGTGTATGCAATATTTTGAGTCACACCATGAGTTTGTTCTTATGGTGACGATTAGAGAATGAGTTAGATATTTAGTTGATACCTCTTGTGGTGATTATGTGAGTTTGTCTCATGTTATGTCACCTATGTGAGGTATGAGCTAAATATGCTAACCTCTTGAGAATCTTGACTTAAAGTGTTGCATACTTTGTTTGGTAGAAAAACATAGAAGAGAAATCATATATGCTAAACTCTTACCTACCTATTGCCCTCACTTGTCTACCATCATTTCTTCCTTTTGGTGGAAAATCCTTTTTGGAGATTAATGCCAAAGGGGGAGAAATATTGGGGGAGAGTGAGTGTAAGGAAGAGAGATTGATATGTGTACTTAAAGGAGTAAAAGAGAGGCATATAAGATTTGATGTGTGCAAGGATAGTTTAAATTGATGCTTTTGATAAGGAACCTTTATACTAATGTGCGACATTCATGCCTTGCGTGCTTGTTTCTCTAGTGTTGGTCAGGCAAGTGCGGCAGTGCCGCTCTCTAGTGCGGCAGTGCCGCCCTCTGCTGGCCAGCAATCTCTGAGTGCGTGAACTGTCATGAGCATCACGGTTATCATGTTGACACCTTGCACCCCACGAATGCTAATATATAGGAGAGTTTCCACACTTTCTCTTAAATATGTGCATTTGGCATCTGAGGCCAAAATTTGAAATTCCTTTCAATGCACACATTTAGGGGGAGCTCACTATATCATAACATTCAAAATCTTCATGATTATCAATCTCTTGTAAGTTTTAATTGTGTTGTCATCAATCACCAAAAAGGGGGAGATTGTAAGTGCATCTAGCCCTTAGTGGGTTTTGGTGAATTGAGTGACAACATAATTAAAGGTCTAACAAGTTTGCTAAGTGTATCAAAGGTTCAACAAGAAAAGCAAACTTGATGATATTCCACATAGTGTTGAAATGAAGGCCAAAATTGTGTATTGTTGTATTGGAATATCATGGAAACAATCTTGTTCAAGCAAAAGACAACAATGCAAATAGAGTTGATGATATGGCCTCTATGTTGTGGGATATCATGGCATCATGAGAAAGCAAACATATTTGGCAAATGACAAGTGAGACATGGATTGATGATTTTGGAATGGTCTCAACAATGGGTTGCTTTCCATGAGCAAGAAGAGTTCGATAGTGAACTAGATTTGATCAAGGTTGAAGAATGAATCAAGAATGCATAAGTGAGTAAATGGCAAACAAAGCTGAAATGACAAAGGACACAACTCATATTGGATATAAGTCGTTCTCTACTTTGGTTTGCTTGTATGAATAAAGATTTGGGAAATCACTTTGCATTGCTTTGATCAAGCTAGAAGTATGAAGATGGAGATTGAAGTGGGTGTTGAGTGTCAAGCCAAAAGGAGAGGATATAAGGAATCGTGAATTGGCTTGACCATATTAATTATGATCCATATATGTCTCTATGTGAGTCAAACTAAAGCTTGATTGATCTCAACATTCAGATCTACAAGATGTTCAAGCAATGATCACAATATTGAAGAAATGGTTTTCAATGGATGCTCAATATGATGTGACTTGAGTGTGGCTTGATAAGGTGAAGATAGCAAGGAAAGGGCTTCGAGGTACTAAGCGAAGGTGAAGGTCAAGGAGACCGATGTACTATGGCTAGGGTGAAGAAGAGAGTACTTGCATTGAGTCGAGGTACTAATCAAGCTATGAGGATTCATATTGTGTTGAGGATCAAATCATTAGTGGAAGTGACTTGAAGCCATGGATTGAACTCATATGTGTGGAAATGGTTCAAGTCACATGCTCAAGGTGTGCTTGCTCAAAGAAAGGAGACAAAGATGATTGCAACCCCTTTTGAAGTGATATCAAGAAAAAATGGCATATGAAGACATTGAAGACTCAAGTGGTTAAAATGGTTATATTTTCTTTATATTGAGTATAGTTATGCCGGACTATCAAGGGGGATGCAATACGAATCATAGACAAGTCTCAAGTGCTCAAACTAACCGAACCCGAGTGCTAACATGAGAGAAAACACTTAGCACTGCACCTGCACTTGTTGATCTTGGGCTTGTTCTCTGTAGGGTTGGATAGCCCTCGAAACAAGCTTTCCGGAAAGTCCAAGATCACTGAAATCGGAGTTCGGAGTAAAAAGTTATGGCATTTTTCGTGAGGTCACATGTGCTGTCTCACGGAGCTGCGGCAGTGCCGCTCTGTCGAGCGGCAGTGCCGCTCCCCGGCAGTGCTGGGCCTGTACAGCCAGTAACGGCTAGTTTTTGACCTCCAACGGCTAGTTTTGGGTGTGGGGGTATATATACCCACCCCACGCCTCCAGAACCGGCTGCTGGTGCCCAAAACACTCCCAACCCATTCCAAGCCATTTGAGAGCTCTCCCCAACCTTCTCTTTGTGAGAGTGACTTGCTTAGTGTATGACTAAGTGTTGGGGCTGTGTGATTAAGATCTAGAGAGCATATTAGAGCCTTCCAAACCTTGAGCACTTGTCGGGCTTCGTCGATCTTCGTTGTGCATCTTTTACTCTTGGAGGTGAAGCCTCCTAGACGGCTAGGCGTCGCCCGGCGAGCTCCCGTGCTTGTGGTGAGCAGCGGGAAGTTTGTAATCACTTGTGTAGCTAGTGTAATTACCCCTCACCTCAAGGATTTGGTTCCTTGACTTGAGACCGAGGAAGAGTTGCAAAGCTCTTGACCTAAGTGGTCATCCTCAACAACGTGGAGGTAGGCAAGCCTTGGTGGCGAGCTGAACCACGGGATAAATCACTTGTCTCTTGTATTTACTTGTGTTCATTTATCATACTTGTGAGCTTGTGATTGATTCTAGGATTTGGCCCCGATCTATTACATACAACATATTTGGCTTGGTTGAGTTGGTTCTGCAGGTTCAGG
This sequence comes from Coix lacryma-jobi var. lacryma-jobi, assembly GCA_009763385.1. Classification (NCBI taxonomy): domain Eukaryota; kingdom Viridiplantae; phylum Streptophyta; class Magnoliopsida; order Poales; family Poaceae; genus Coix; species Coix lacryma-jobi. The sequence goes on along the minus strand of CM019823.1, from coordinate 179,360,233 downwards.
AAACCAAGAGCAACACTTCTATTCATATAGAACTGGTTTCCTGTGGCTAGTTTTTGAATTGCAGGCTCGGACAGTTTGTTGGCGCGGTAGTACCAGACTGAGGCCGGTAGTGCCGGGGTGCGGCAGTGCCGGGCTCAGGGCGGTAGTGCCAGGCATCACTAACAAAGTTTGGAGCTGTGATTTTAACAGGCCTATTCACCCCCCCTCTAGGCGACATCAAGGTCCTTTCACTTCCTCTTCACAAACTCGTAGCCTTCTCTTTTTAGCCCTTTCTTGTACTTCCTCATGAACAAGACAACATCACCAATCTCTCCGGAAGACACTTCATCATCTTCATTGTCACTTGAGTCACTTGATGAGCACTCTATCTCAACCTTGCTTGATCTTGATCTTGTCGGTTTGCTTGAGGTAGAGACCTTGCTTGACTTGTTTGCCTTGAGAGCTACATCTTTGACTCTCAAGCTTTCCATCTTGGCTTCAAGCTCTCCAAACTTTCTTCTTTGTTGTATCTCAATCTCCATGAGCTCATGAGTTAGTATTCTCCCAAAAACATCACTAGGAGAGAATTCCTCAAACCTCCTTTTCTCTCTAATCAATGTGACAAGAGTTGGATTCCTTGGTGCAAAAGCCTCCAACATCACTTTCACAACATGATGATCATCCAATTCATCTCCACCTAATCCTCTAATCTTGCCAACTATCACCATCAACCTATCAAACATTTCTTGAGGGCCTTCTCCATCCTTGATCACAAATCTATTGAGTTGAGCCATCAATAAATCAATCTTGGACTTCTTGACTTTGCTAACCCCTTCATGTGCAATGTGAAGGGTGTCCCAAATCTCCTTTGCAATCTCCAAGCCTATCACCTTGTTGTATTCTTCTGGGCTTAGTGCACTTAGAAGAGCACTTGTAGCTTGAGCATTGCGATGTATGTTGCGGATATCTTTTGGTGTGAGATTTTCGGAATCTTCCGGATCATCAATACCTACACACACAATGTTCCACATCTCCGGATGGAGACCGGTAAGATAAGCCTTCATCATATGCTTCCACTTGGCAAAGTTGGTTCCATCAAATGGAGGCAACTTGCCCGCGGGTATGTTGATGTGAGAGTTAGTAGGCAAATTTAAAGAATCATAATTAAAGGATACACTCGAATATGATTTCTTGGACTTGGGCTTGAGTGATCTTTTTGGAATCCTTTGACCATAGTACTCATCTTCTTCATCTCCATTTTCTGATCCACTACTTGGTAGTGGACTCACTAGCACCTTCTTCTTTCCCTTGCTTCTCTTCTTCTCCTTGTCCTTGTTCTTTTCTTTTTGTTTATCTCCCTTCCCACCGAGCTTGAGCTTCGGAAGTAGCTCAAGTGTTGCTGTAGGATCATCCACAGGAGCTTCTGGGTCTTCTCCACTTGGAACATCTTCATAGAGTTCTTCTCCCTCTACCTCTTGTACCCTTTCTCTAGGACTTGCCATTTCCTCACACGGTTAAGTGCTAAAATGAAGAAACCCTGCTTTGATACCAATTGAAAGGATCTAGCAAGTGGACTAGAGGGGGGGTGAATAGGCCTTTTCTGAAATTTAAATATCTTCACAGAAAACTATCAGAACGCGGAACCTCCGAGCTTGAGCGTGGAGGTTCCGGGGCGCGGAGGTTCCAAAGCAGAACGTGGAACTTCCGCGAAGCAGAGTATACAATCGATTCACAGCGGAATATAATGAATAAAAACAGATCGAGTGTTATACCAGCCTTCCCAGAGTGTATGTTGAGCTATCCAAACAGTTGGTTGCACCTAGAGGATGATAACTTCATAGATCGAATGCAAACCCTAGGAATCAATTCAAATCACAAGTAATAGCTGCAACAACAAACACAATCACAAGAGACACGAGGATGTATCCCGTGGTTCAGTTCGCCACATAGGCTGACCTACATCCACGTTGTTGAGGTTAGCCACAAAGGCTATGGAGTCTCTTGCAACTCGCTCCTCTTCTCCAACCTATCACCAAGGCAATAGATTAGAGGTTTCCACTAAGTCACAGAGGGTAATACAAACGTTCCGGTGCTCAGCCACAACAAAGTTGGGAGCTACCGGACGACCTCTAGCCGCCTAGGAGCCAAGCTCCAAGAGTAACGAACACACCAAGCGGCCAGGGGTTCACCAAGTGCACAAGAACGGGGAGAAGGATCTTCTTCAGCTTCCTCACGCTCTCTAGAGCCAAATCCCTCAAGGAATCACGCAGATCTGAGCAAGGGAGGTGGAGCACTGAGCTTGAGAGAGAGAGGGAAGTGTTCTGTTCGTGGGAAATGAGTGGGAGTCCAGAAGTTCGAGAGAGTTGACCGTTGGGGGCGAAGGGAAGGGTATAAATACTCCCACCGACACCCACAAAACGGTCAGGACCAAACAGTCCCCGGAGCCTCCGCGTTAGGCGCGGAGGTTCCACGCGTGCCAGAACAGATAGAAATTCAGATTGGCTAGCTGTTTGTGGCTAGGATAATATGAGATATGTATGGTGTTTTGAGCACTTGGTTCCACCCAGTCCATTATTAGTATCCCCTTAATAGTGCGGCTTGTCCTATAACTCAAATTCAAAATATGAAATGAATTAAATCAGCTCTTTGAGCCAATGCAAGCCATCCATGCAGTTGGGGGTCTCCTCCTTTCATCCTTTGCACAAATGGTAGATGTTACACTGTCAAAGAACTTGTCACAACCATTAGTCCTTTAATTATGTGGTCAACATTACCAAAACCCACTTAGGGCTTGATTGCACTTACACATACTGCTCGACGAGTGGCTACGGTTCCACGCTCGCTGCAAGGACATCGCCGCAGACGAATACGTAGTGATGGATCTCGAATTTCTTCTGCGGATGTCGCGCATCCGCTCGCAGTGGAGGCGGGCGTCCCACGGCTGGTGCTCGCAACTCATTATACGTAGGCCAGGCTACTTTTCTTTATATGATTCATTTACTAAATAGCTGTATCATTATTTTAGTGACCAAAGGTTGTGTGGCTTCCAGTACATAGAATTACAGATGATAATATTATATTTGGAATCTTTGAATCATCTTAGAAATTACACTGATGAGAATATTAGTTGATGGTAGTATTTGGTTGTTGATTTCGTAGGTCCTTATTCCTTTATTTTCTGCTTTTCTTGAACTAACTTATCTCAAATGTGTTTATCTTGCAATAGATGATGTTGTCATCATATAATGAGCTTGTCTTTCTTGGACATTTTAGAACCAGTAAGTTCATATATTCTTTTGGGCTGTTCTTAGTTAATTAGACCTTTGGGAAAATGATTTCTGAATGGAAAAAATTGCTCAATGAAATTAGGCTCTGTGTCACCAGCTTCCCGATGTGGTTGCCTCCATGACTTGCTATCATTATTTTTCTCCTCCGAAGATTGGAGGAGACGGCATGCGGGCATGCAACACTGATGACTATAGCTCAGATTGCAGAGGGCTCTGCTAGGGTGCTGATTAAGAATCTCGAAGGTTAGAATGGTGCTGGATTCTTTTCAGGATCTGCACTCATGGGTGCGGTGGGCTGCAATTAATGTAATATGATAGATTTTCAACTGACCCGGAACCTAAGTTGCGAGATCAGTTGCACCATGTTGTGCTATTGGACTAGCTTCAGCAATGGATGATATAGTTAGAACCCACACGTACAGCCATGTGATTGTTGTATTTTTTTAATTTCATTTTCTCATACAATTGGCCATTTTAATATATTTTTTGTTTACTTTAGTTTATATAAACAATACTGGCATGTGATCTTTCTTTGTGCATAGCGACAACATTAATGAATATTAGCATGCATGGTTAGAAATCAGTTGGCTGCTAATAGTCCGCATCAACTCTGTATTGACTGGCCTCTGTTTTGTGTAAATGGGTAATACTAACTTGTGTTATTTGCCAAAAATCTTTATTTCATGAAGAGAGGTCATTTGATACGGAGAGAGAGAGAATTTCAGGTGCAACAAACATTTTGTTTGCAGCAAGACATGTTTTTTTCCTTTGAAAAGAATTAAGGCCCCGTTTGACATGGCTCCACTTCACCAGTGAAGCTATTTTTTTTACGTTTCGACTCCATGAAAAACACTACATGTAAAGCTAGAGCCGTTTCGGGTAAATCATTTGGCAAAACAGCTCCACATGTAGAGCTCCTTGAAACATGCTCTCACAGAACGTCACGTATGATGACATGAAGCCAGGTGAAGCCACTATTTTTGGCTTCATCCCACCTGAAACCTTTGTGAGAGCACGATTTAAGGGGCTTCTTGCATGAAGCCGTTTTTATTTTACCCTGTTTGGCACAAAACGGTTCCAAACGGCTCATGAAGCCAATGGAGGCTGCCAAACGGGGCCTAAGTTAGTTTTACTAAAAAGGAATTTTTGATCTTATGTTTATTTGCATCGTGCATGTTAAGTGCTAAATGGTAACCAACTAAGTTGTAAATGTTAAGACTTATGCAACAAAGAGCAAACTGTCTTTTGGTTGTTTTAAAAAAACTCGATCTTTGGTGGCTAGACAACCTCCGTGTTGGTTTAAGAAGATCTCCTCATGCAGATCGAGGACCCTCGATCTCTTATCCCACCCTTACACGTCATCTTTTGGTTGTTTTAATTTGCATTTGAAGATTACCGTAGCATTAGCAGAGGCAATATACCGACGAGCGAGGTAGACGTGGGGAGGATGACAATGTGGCAGCGAGGTGTGGTTGTGGTGAGTAGCTAGGTGAAATGTAGGCAAGACAACATTGCTGGTGTAGTTGATCGTCGTCCCCGTTTGAGGTAACGTCGAGCGGCTCCGTGTTATCTTATCATGCGATTTGTATATTTTATTAGATAACGTCAAGCGGCTCCATATTATCTTATCATGCGATTTATATATTTTATTATAAAAATTTTACTGCCCCGTAGCAACGCACGGGCACGCTACCTAGTAGTCTATAGACACACACGAACCATCATTAAAAGGCATAATTCTTGTATTTTTATTAACAATGATGTAAACTCCTTAGATAAAACTTATGAGAAAAACAAGAAAGATAGAAAGTCCTTAGGTGCACGCAGCTTAGCCGTGCACTTGGCACAACAGTTTTATAAAAAACGTGTGAACAAGTAATGAGAGTAGAAAGGAACAACGAAATTGATTGTTTTATTCATATGGGAATGAATAACGATGTACGGAGTACGAGTAAATTTGCAGGGAGAAGGGTGGTAATGGATCATGCTCCTTGTACTTCCTTTAAAATCTAACTAGGTTCTATTTAATTTTAGTTTAAAATCATATAATATTATGACCTGATCTTTATTGGGCTTGGTTCTTAAATTTGCTAGGCTAAATTGAAGGACTCTTTACCATCCTAGAATACACACTCCTATCAAACAGAAGCACGTGAACTGTCATTAGTATACATGATTATTGTATTCATGAATAATGATGTGATGTAGGTATATGTAAAAAATAGCTAGGGTGATTCGAGGCGGCTGCTCTAAACTGGTCATGTTTTTTTTTGGAATTCAAATTGTTTATGTTGGAGCACACATTCCTACCAACAAACCGACGTGAACCATTGTTCAGTTGGTAATAATTTCCGTTTCACAAGCAAAGGAAAAAAATACAGTACAAGTACGTACTAGAAAATACTCCCTCTGTCTACGAAAAAAAACATTCCTAAAATCCGTGTCAGTCAATTTTTTTAAATTTGACTAACTTTATAGAAAAGAACAATAAAATCTGATATGAATTTGGTATCATCAATCTTGATAGTTTTTTCCTAAAAATTTGATCAAAGTTTAAATTTTTTGACTTAACACAACTCTAAAAATTAATTCTTTCGTAATAAAAGGGAGTACATACTCCCTCCATACCCATATTAGGCCTTGTTTAGATGCAAAAATTTTGCAAAATTTTTACTGTAGCATTTTCGTTGTTATTTGACAAACTTTGTCCAAATATGGACTACGTAGACTCCAAAGATTCGTCTCGACATGTACATACTAAAAGTACAATTAGTTATTTTTTTTACCTACATTTAATGTTTCATGCATACGTCCAAACATTAATGTGATGGTTGATGTGATGAAAATTTTTGGGAAATAGAAGGAACTAAACAATGCCTTAGTTGACGTTTAGGACAGCGACACGGTCTTCAAAACACAACTTTAACCTCTTATTTTTATAAAAATATTTATGGAAAAGTAATATATGTATACTTTTATGAAAGTATTCTTCAAGACAAATCTATTTATATAATTTTTATATTTGTAAACTTAGAAACTTAATAGTTTTTTATGATTTATATTTTCGATGTTCGACTCTAATCTTTTCTAAAACGTCAACTAATATGGGTACGGAGGGAATAGAAAATATATCTGGTGGCGTCGGAATGGATGACTAGGCAGTTGGTACTTGACTGGATGAGTGTCCGTACACACAAACGGCTCCCACCTCTCGGCCCATTCCGACGACCTGTTCCCGCAAAAGCCAGGAAGCAGCAACGATAATGCTTTTCCCGTTTCGTAATTCTTCCTCCTCTTCGTCCTCCATCTTGAACTGAAAAAGGCGAGGAAACAGAACCAGCCAAGCGATCCGCTCGCACCACCATTATTATTGCTCGGCCGATCTGACGCCGCCGTATCCTACCCTCGCCATTATTTTTATCATTGCGTCCACGCCTGCTCCACTCCTTTGCCTGCCCATCCCACTTCGCTTCCACGCAAAGGATTTTTCCTTTTTTAAGGCCAGTCTCCCAATGTCGATCCGGCCAAAATTGTCGGAAACTTGTGCTTATTTACTACGACCTCTTTCCTTGTTTCACCTTTCACAAATTTGGGGGCTTTATTTCTCTCCCCCACGTGGTGCATCTTCTTGATGCGTTGCGTGCCGAGTCGAGGCAGACATCGGAGTCGCGAGGCTGACTTGGTCTTGTTTAGCTCGCGATTTCTTGAGCCGGCATCCTGCGCTGCTCAAATCCGATTCTTTTAGTTCAGATTTGAGGAGCAGCAAGGCTTCGGCGGCGATCGCTTGATTGGGTTCCATCAATTTTTGCCCCACTGGTGCGAATTGGGGATTTCTTACTGTCCCCTCTTTTGGTATCGGTGCTGAAGAGCCAATTTTGGTTTTTTCCCCTTGACCCCTTCTTCTGCTAACCAAGCTCACAAAGATCTCTAGCTCCACCGTGCAATGGACGAGTCCGGGGAAGCAAGCGTTGGCTCCTTCAGGATCGGGCCGTCGACGCTGCTGGGCCGCGGGGCGGCGCTCCGCGTGCTCCTCTTCAGCTCGCTGTGGCGCCTGCGGGCGCGCGCGCACGCCGCCATCTCGCGCGTGCGCAGCGCGGCGCTGCCGGTGGCGGCGTCCTGGCTGCACCTCAGGAACACCCACGGCGTCCTCCTCATGGTCGTCCTCTTCGCCCTCTTCCTGAGGAAGCTCTCCGGCGCGCGGTCGCGGGCGGCGCTCGCGCGCCGGCGCAGGCAGTACGTGAAGGCCATGCTGCATGCCGGGACGTACGAGGTCTGGGCGCGCGCCGCAAAGGTGCTCGACAAGATGTCTGATCAGGTCCACGAGGCGGATTTCTACGACGCGGAGCTCATCAGGAACAGGCTTGAGGAGCTCCGGAGACGGAGGGAGGACGGGTCGCTCCGGGACGTGGTGTTCTATATGCGCGGCGACCTTGTTAGGAACTTGGGGAACATGTGCAATCCTGAGCTCCACAAGGGCAGGCTAGAGGTAACTGATAAGTAACAGTAGCTTCTACTAATTCATTCACTCTGCTGATTGGTAGTAATGTATCTGTTTGTTGATGTTTTGTAAGTTGTGATGGTCTTAAAAAAAAATCAAAATCACCTCTTACTTACAACAAGAAATTCAGCATTACCAAAGATTGCTGAAACTCTGAATCCAGCATCCTCACCTTCGTACCAGTAACATGGTTGATCTGTCACAATGCAGGTTCCTAAGCTTATTAAGGAATACATTGAAGAGGTTTCTGCCCAACTAAGGATGGTGTGCGAATCTGACACTGACGAGTTGCTATTGGAAGAGAAGCTTGCCTTTGTTCAGGAGACCAGGCATGCCTTTGGGAGGACAGCGCTACTCTTAAGCGGGGGTGCTTCACTAGGGTCTTTCCATGTAGGTGTAGTGAAAACATTGGTTGAGCATAAACTTCTGCCTCGGATTATAGCAGGATCAAGTGTTGGTTCCATTATATGTTCGATTGTTGCTACCCGAACATGGCCTGAGATTGAGAGCTTCTTCACAGACTCATTACAGACCTTGCAGTTCTTTGGTAGGATAGGTGGAATTTTTGCAGTGATGAGGCGTGTCACCACTTATGGTGCACTGCATGACATTAGCCAGATGCAAAGGCTTCTGAGGGATCTCACAAGTAACTTAACATTTCAAGAGGCTTATGACATGACTGGCCGTGTCCTTGGGATCACCGTTTGCTCTCCTAGAAAAAATGAGCCACCCCGCTGCCTCAACTATCTGACGTCGCCACACGTTGTTATTTGGAGTGCTGTAACTGCCTCTTGTGCATTTCCTGGGCTCTTTGAAGCTCAGGAACTGATGGCGAAGGATAGATTCGGCAACATAGTTCCCTTCCATGCACCCTTTGCCACAGATCCTGAACAAGGTCCTGGAGCATCGAAGCGCCGGTGGAGAGATGGGAGCCTGGAAATGGATTTGCCCATGATGAGGCTCAAGGAGTTGTTTAATGTAAATCATTTCATTGTGAGCCAAACTAATCCTCACATTTCTCCACTCCTCCGAATGAAAGAGCTTGTTAGAGTCTATGGAGGGCGCTTTGCTGGAAAGGTATGTTTGCGACCATATTGAGTAGGGGCTAGGGACCTTTAATTATGTTAGTCTCATAGCTTATGATTGTGATTTATGTTAGAATGCAGGCCTATAGTTCATGTTGCAGATAGTTATTTTATTTTCTTCAATAGTAGTTAATCTTCAACAACTCCACACATGCTGTTAGACTATTCATGGTTATCATCTCCTGCATATATAGGTAGTATCTGGTGGGATTGAAGAGTTTATTCAGTGCTATGATAGGACTTAGTGAAAATAATTAATTGTGGATATCCAACCAATGTTCTGTATTTCTGTTGAAAACACTTGTGCATGTTGTTTAATGTTGCTGGTTATACATTTCCTGAACAATGTATTAGAGTGCTCTCTTTGAAAATCAATTGCTACATGTGTTTTTACCAGGCATAACTTTGATCTAACTTGTGTAGCTTGCTCGTCTTGCTGAGATGGAGGTCAAGTATCGATGTAACCAAATCCTAGAGATTGGTCTTCCAATGGGAGGACTTGCAAAATTGTTTGCTCAGGACTGGGAGGGTGATGTCACCATGGTTATGCCAGCAACAGTAGCTCAGGTAATTATTCTGAGTTCTGAGTAGGTTATTTAGGTGAAATGCAAACACCTTGAGTTCAAGAATTTCCCCTCATATCTCTCCAACTTTCAGTATTTGAAGATTATTCAGAATCCAACATATGCGGAACTCCAAATGGCTGCCAACCAAGGTCGCAGGTGCACATGGGAGAAGCTCTCTGCAATCAGAGCAAACTGTGCCATTGAACTTGCATTGGATGAATCTATAGCGATTTTAAACCACAAACGGAGGCTGAAAAGAACCATGGAAAGGACAGCGGCTGTTTCGCCTGGTCATTCTAACTATGTTCGACTCAATACTTTAAGGAGGATACCATCATGGAGCCGTATCAGTCGAGAGAATTCTTCAGAATCTCTATCAGAAGAGATTTTAGCAGTTGCTACTTCATCGACGCAGCAAGGTGCTGCTCTTGTTGGCACACCAGCTCTTTCTCACCATGTTCAGCGCAATTCTCATGACGGAAGTGAGAGTGAATCAGAAACCATTGACCTTAATTCCTGGACCAGGAGTGGTGGGCCTCTAATGAGGACAGCATCTGCTGACATGTTCATCAGTTTCATCCATAGTCTTGAGATTGACACGAAATTAAGCAGGCCCTGTACTGTGGAGGGTGATACTGCAGGTACTTCGTCAGAATCTACCTTCCCAAATGATCCACGACCGAACAATAGCTCAAGTGTTACTATGCAAGGCAGATGCACAGAAAATTGTGAGACCGAGTCATGCAGCATTGTCAACACCAGAGCCAGTCAAGCTTCTACTCCCACAAGCATGGCTGTTCCTGAAGGAGATTTGCTGCAGCCTGAAAGCACTACTAACGGTATCCTGCTTAACATTGTGAAAAGCGATGCCCTGCAGGATCAAAATGACATTGTAGCTGAAGTGGCCGAAAGCTCCTGCCCTGAAGCTCCATATCCAGAAACTTGTGACGCCATCTCAGGATCTGACTGTGCTGAAGATAACAAGGACACTGCAGGCTCGAGCAATCGCTCACTTGATAATGATGATTTTGTAGTTTCGCATCAACCTTCAGCTCATGATTAGATTCTTCTTGATTTTGAAATGTCATTATATAGCTCACTACAGCAACGCTGTACAGGGAAATTGCACTTGCTCTATCCAAAGAGCATGGGTAGCATTTTTTGTTTTGTTTTTGAGAAAAAGGTAGTAGCATATATTATATGTACTAACGGATGCAAATGGGTTGTACCGCAAATCCGCATGTAGACCACGGGTTTACAGATACACATATGCAATGTTAATGTTAATAATACATTTGCATCTATTGTGAAATTGTTGGTTGATGCATGTGTGATGCTGTACCGACGTGATTTTGCCAACTGTTGGGGAAAAAAAAAAAGAACAGTTTTTATCTCTCTTTGCGTGGTGCACGGTGAAAGTTTCTCTGATCATACCTGCCTGTCTAGGCACTGCTGAAAAATTCATTTCTTAGCACATTCAGCAACCATATGCGTGAATTCGGCATTGATACGTCGGCTAAAATGCAACATAGAAGCCACCCACAAGAGGTTGCTGGATCATCTGTTCGCTAAATGCAGCATGCTGCGGTTTTATTAGTCTTGCAGACACTTCATCTCAGAGTAGCAGCAGAACAACAAGAGTCAAGAGTGATAAGAATGCTGCTGGCAACCTCAGCTACTCCTCGAACGGTTTGAGGTTAAGGTTGACGGCTGTGACGCCGCCGTCCACCATGAGGTTGAGCGCGCTGACGTACCTGGCCTCGTCGCTGGCCAGGTAGAGCACCGCCTGGGCGACGTCCTCGGGCATGGCGTCGACGCCCTTGAGGTTGGCCGCGCCGCCGACGAAGGCGAGGAAGTCGTTGAGCGCGTCGTCGGCGCGCGCGCCCTGGGGCAGGTGCGGCATGGACAGCGCCGTGGGCACGGCGTAGGGGGACACGCAGTTGACGCGCACCCCGTGGCGGCCGAGCTCCGCGGCGACGCTCTTGGTGAGCCCGACCACGGCGTGCTTGGACGCCGTGTACGCGTGCGGGCCCATCCCGCCGACGGCGCTGGCCACGCTGGCCAGCGACACGATGGAGCCCCGCTTCTGCGGGATCATGACGCGCGCCGCGTGCTTCATCCCGAGCAGCACGCCGTGCACGTTGACGTCCAGCACCCTGCGCGCCTCCGCGCAGTCCACGGCGCGGATGTCCGTGACCTTGGCGCCCGTCACGCCGGCGTTGTTCACCATCACGTCCAGCGCGCCGAACCGCTCCGCCGCCGCGTCCACGGCGCGGCCCACGTCCTCCTCCGATGTCACGTCGCAGTGGACGAACATGACGACGCCCCGCGCGTCGCCTCCCAGCGCGTCGCGCAGCCGCTGCCCGGCCTCGTCCTGGATGTCCGCGATGCACACCTTGGCGCCGTGCTCCGTGAAGAGGCGAACGATGGCTTCGCCGATGCCGGTGGCGCCACCGGTGACGAGGGCCACCTTCCCTTCCAACCTGTGCTTCATCATCAGGAAGAAACGGGCAGTCAACTATGAAACCTGCAACTGGATCTAGGCCATGTTCAGTTCACGAAATTGGCCCAAATATGTTGCGCAGTAGAATCTTTACAAACATGTACGAAACATTAAATATAGATAAAAAAATAATTAATTGTACTTTTAGTCCGCTCATGTCAAGACGAATCTTTTAAACCTAGTTAGATCATGTTTGAATAAAGTTTGTTAAATAACAACGAAAGTGCTACAGTAATTTTTCACCGAATATTTCACCAATTGAACAAGGCCATAGTCTCAGATTCGTCAAAGATTTCCACTAAATCCTAAACCTCATGGCTGGTGCGCATGAACGATAGATACCCCGATCGACTGTATGCCGATGTATACTGTTTGTAGTATGGAACAGTAGAATGGTTAAGAAGGATATACTTGGCACCCAAAAATGGAGAAAAAAAAAACACTTGCCACGCCAAAAGTCAGGCGCAGTACTACTTTGCTTGGGTGGAATGGTGGGTCGTTCGATTCATCGCGTTTCGCAGGGAGAACGTGGATAATTTGACCAAGATCTTGCATAATCGGCCTTGTTTTTGACGAGTTGGCCGTTTCAACTGCAATAGCAACCGAGCTGCGGAACAGTGAAGCCATGGATGGGGGAGTGGAGGAGCAGGGACCCCACGCGCGAGCCATGAAGTGGGGGGGTGGAGGAAGGAGCAGGGCACGTACCGCTTACTCGAGGAGGAGGACGGCGAGGAGCCCGCGGCGGCCATCGTCTCTGGATCGGCGCTTGCCTCCTCCGCGCTCCGGCGGTCGCTCGAATGAATCCAAGTGCGCGCTGTCGCTGCGGCCTTGCGGTGGCGAGCAAGTTGGGAAGGCGTTGTCAGAATCTGGGTGGAGCTGGCGCATGTGGCGCATGGGCCAGTGAGTGAAGTAGGCCGCCACCCGCACCGCACGGCACCACCGGCCGTTTCGTGTGGGCAAGTCGCAGCCGTCCACGTCCAGCACCACACGCTCCCGTTCTCTCGAGTCTCCACTGGGCGGGCGACTCGTGAGTCGTGACTCGTGACCGTGACGGCGGCGAAACCCGTATCCATTGTCCGATTCCCACGTGGCCCAGTTGCCTGCCTTAATGGCGTCCTCAGCGAGGCTAAGAGTAAGCCAAACTATACAACAAATTGTCTCTTATTTGACTGTAAAAAAACATTTCTCTCCTATTTTCTCTCACAACACTTATTATTTAGACCCACTGTCACCTATGGTTCCGTGCCTAACTTAGTGCTTGCATGAGAGCCAAGCTTCCCTCTCTCCTCAGTATTTGCTTGGCTAATGGCTATAAGCCAATTATTATATTTGCCCTCAGTACAATCACTATAGTATACTTCTCGCTTTCCGAGAAACAAATATATTCTTGTGTGTGGATGTGTGCGTCTATATTGCTAATAACACACCATCGTAGGTAGTGTTAGAATTTTTTTATAAAACCATGCCCTGTATTGTGGTACCTAGTTCGGAATCATCTAAATCTTATATGGTTTCATTCTTGTGTTTTTACCAGTAGATGCTCTACATTAATGTACATTAAGGACAAATTACTATCTAGGAATTTTTGTGACTTCAATGGCAACACAAAAGTGTCGTGTAGCTACCTCAAACATAGTCCTCTTAAAGACCTATTTAGATCTCATCCACTAAACTTTAATCACTTTGAGTAGCAACACCTTTACTAAAAAGAACTAAAAGAAACTAAAAAGGCTTTTTAGTTTTTTTAGTGGGGTGCTTGATATTTTAGTTATTAAAAATGACTAAAGTTTAGTGGATGAGATCCAAACATATCCTTAGTATCAACATAAGCTACAACTTAACACTGGAAAATAGATATAATTATAGTTTCAAACATTCTATACCTAGTTAGTGCTGGCTCACATGGGCCTTGACAGATCGATACCACCACATGTTTTCTGTTTCTTGTTTGTAATTGTACAAATGAATTCCATCTAGCGAGGTGAATTAAATATTTTTTTTACTCCTTCGGTTTCAAATTTGGAACAGAGAGTCAGAGAGAGTGAGAGTGTGAGACGTAACTTAGAGCATCTCCAACAGTTTGGAACAGTTTGGTAAAAGAGGTTGTCATCCTCAAAATTTGACAAAACAAACACAAATCATTCTCCAACAGTTTGCCAATTAAACTTGCTATTTTTCCCGAGTTACCAAAACTCCCGTCCACGCGTGGATCCACTTCGCATCCTGTCAAAGTCCAAGCTCTTGATTCCATCAGGCTCAGATTGCAGCGGCGGACAATTGATCTGAGCAAGTCCAGGCTGCTGCTCGCTATGTGATTCTGTGCTCGTCCTTGGTGGCGGGCGGGCGGGCCGTGTTCTCGTCTGATCCGTTTCTTCGGGAAGGCTTTGGTTGTAGTGACCCGGAGTTCGTGTCCTCGAGCCCCGCCGCTCTCGCCGAGGACAAGCCGCTGATGGTCCAGAGGATCGAGGAAGCTGCTGCTCCTCACGTGGTGGATCTTTTTTCTTTCATTTGGCAAGTTAAAAATAGATAACTGTTGGAGATAGTCTTTTGTATCTTGACATATTCGTTTAGAGCAACTCCAGCAGAAGCACCCAAATCAGGACCCCTATTTTTTATTTGGGGGCTTTCCCCTACTTTTGTGTGCTTAAAATTTTGTCCCCAGTCCAACAGCACCACCCATACGAAGGCCCCCAAAACTAAATCGGCATACAATGACATGCGAGACCCAGTCGTCATTGCCTCACATCTTTCTTCTCCACGTCCTCCACCCACGGTAGCAGCAGCGAGTGCGGCGAAGAGCCCGGAGCCGGAGCCGCTCTCGGCGTCCTCGCCGCCGCCGTTGGTCGCCGCGGCCCGCTTCTCCCGCGCCTCGTCGATGGCGTGGAGGAGGGACTCGTCGGAGAGGAGGAAGAACCCGAGCTTCTTGAGGTCCGCCCGTGCGACGAGGGAGGAGGCGGCGGCGCCACGGCTCCTGCGACGACGACGACGAGCACAAGAAGCCGGCCGCCGCATCTCTGTTCCGTCGCGCGAGGATGGAGCGCCGGCCACCGCCCGAGGAAGGGGCGTCAGCCGCCGCACCTCCGCCCCGTCGCGCGAGGAAGGGCGCCGGCCGCCACACCTCCGCTCCGTCGCGCGAGGATGGAGCGCCGGCCACCACGCGAGGAAGGGGCGCCGGTCGCCGCACCTCCGCCCTGCCGCGCGAGGAAGGAGCGCCGGCCACCGCCCCACCTCCGGATTGGGGCTGTGCTGTTGACCCAACAAATTTGTTGGAAGTGGGGTGTTTTTTGTTGGCCCAACAAATTTTGGGTCTGTAGTAGGGACCCTGCTGGAGCTGGTTTTTTGATGTAAGACCCTATATTTAGCTATGGGGGCTTAAGTAGGGGCCCTGCTGGAGTTGCTCTTAGCAACTTAGTAAAACATACGTAACAATTAGCAAGTCAATTTTACTAAACTGTTGAAGATGCTCTTGCACCTCACTTACACCGAGAGCGCACAAAACCCCTATACATAGGAACCACACTGTGTCGGGCAGCCCGCTAGGTGGTGGTCCATCAAGGGCTGGCATTGGGCTTGTGCAGTAGCCAAGTTTTTCACTCGCCTAGGCAACGAGCCCAACCCATCTCTGCAGACGAGCAGCCCATACGGACGCACGTTATCTGGAAGCCATTTCGAACCGGAGCAAGCGAAACCAACCCAACAAAACAACCATCGTACTACTGTTTTCCGTTTCTTCCACTCCAAGACGAAGCAACCGACGCGTCCCAATAAGACCGGACTAGCCCACCCTCCCGACCCCACCCGCTGACATACGACGCCGGCGCCGCGCACACAGTCGCACCAGCAGCGCCCAAATCCCGCAGAACCCTAAGCCGAGGGGAGAGAGAGAAGACGCGAGGAGAGAGAGAAAGGGGGTGCGCGCATCATGGCGGGTGCGACGTCCCCGGCGGCGGCCGCGAATCTGGCAGGCAAGTCGGGCGTGCGGGTCGTCGTGATCGGCGACCCCGGCACCGGCAAGTCCAGCCTCATCGTCGCCCTCGCCACCGAGCAGTTCCCCGAGAACGTGCCCCGCGTCATGCCCCCCACCCGCCTCCCTGCCGACTACTTCCCCGACCGCGTCCCCATCACTATCAGCGACACGTCGTCAAGGTACTCCCCCGCTTCCCCCTCCCGCGCATCTTGGATTCGTTGGATCTTGACGGGATGGATGGATACCTGACGCTGAGTTGATTTTGCGCGTGCAGCCCGGAGCAGAAGCCGAAGTTGATCGCCGAGTGCCAGGCCGCCGATGCGGTCGTGCTCACTTACGCCTGCGACCGGCCCGCCACGCTGGAGCGGCTCAGCTCCTTCTGGCTTCCCGAGCTCCGTCGACTCCAGGTATTGCCGCGATTCTCAATAGGGCGCGGCGGGGCTTCGTGGTGTAGGTCTAGATCGCTTGCGTTTGTTTGTCTCTTGGGTTGCCCCATTGTGATTTGTCTTGTCTGATTTGTGTGATGCAGCTGAAGGCTCCAGTTATCGTGGTGGGGTGCAAGCTGGACCTGAGGGACGAACAGCAGGTTAGCCTTGAGCAGGTTATGGCGCCCATTATGCAATCCTTCCGCGAGATTGAGACCTGCATTGAGTGTTCGGCTCTTCGGCAGATCCAGGTTACCCCACATCTTATCTTATCCTATACTTGATTGGGCATTTGTACCCCAAATAGTTACTCTTAGTGATATCTGAACTTTTGTCAGACACATTAGAATGAGGCTTGCTTGTAGTGCTCTAGACATGAATAGTGTGTGCCTAGTGTGTTAAAATTCTTGGCATTTGGAAGTTCTGATTAATAATTATGGATGTTGACTTTATTTTTTGGCAGGTGCCTGAGGTCTTCTACTATGCCCAGAAGGCAGTACTTCACCCAACTGCTCCACTCTTTGATCAAGAGCTACAATCTCTGAAACCTCGGTGTGTGAGAGCGTTGAAGCGGATATTTATTATATGTGATAATGACAAGGATGGTGCTCTCAGCGACGTGGAGCTCAATGAATTCCAGGTTTGTGTTCATGAAGGCTTACCCTGCTTTCTATCTAGCAGCATACAACATAACTACTTTAATCAATATACTCTTTTGTTTCTAGTGATGCTGAGATTCTTTTTCTTACTGCTTGCAGGTCCGGTGTTTTAGTGCTCCTCTCCAGCCTACTGAAATTTCAGGAGTTAAGAGAGTTGTTCAGGAGAAGATGCCTGAAGGTGTAAATGAAAGCGGCCTTACCTTGACTGGGTTCCTTTTTCTGCATGCCCTATTTATTGAAAAAGGTCGTTTGGAAACTACATGGACTGTATTGAGGAAATTTGGTTACGACAATGACATCAAGCTTAGGGATGATCTCATTGCAATGCCAATTAAAAGAGCTCCTGATCAAGTATGTTTTGTTTGTTTATGATCATTCCAAATCTTTCAATGCCAATATTACTTATTTATCTATGACTTTGTCCTGTTCCAATCTATCTATTTTGATATCCATCATTGTGTACTTCCAGTGAATTCAGGGATTGTAAACACTGATCTAGTGTATCAGTGTGTTTTACGTTAAAACTGAATTCGTTTTACTTTTGGTGCTTTTAATAAGCCATTTATGATCAATAGTTTTAGCTGATTTTACTGTTGCGTTGTTATTACATATGTAGTTCACAGCCTTGCATACTTATGTCATTAGCACCAATACTTTTATTATTGCTTCAGTTTGTGTTCTGGGAACTTCTAGTAGCTTCATGCAGGAATATAATATCTTTATTGATGGAACGTTGGTGAAGTAATAAAGCTGGCTTTTTCTGCAGACTCTGGAAATGACAAGCGAAGTAGTTGATTTCTTGAGAGGGATATTCAACATGTTTGACATTGATAATGTAAGCTGAATATAAAAATTCGTTTTTATTAGAAGTAATGTTACCCTGATATGCAATTGGTATTCAGTGATAATGACTTGCTCTTATCTGCATTTTAATTAATTATAATCATATAAACATATTCATTTGAAGTTATATCGTATTATCATATTGTATTTTTATTAGGATATCATTTTGGATTGATTGCTTAACACTTTGTATGCGTATGTATATAACTATGTGTATATATATCCAGGATGGAGCTTTACTACCTGCTGAGCTGGAGGACCTGTTCTCAACAGCGCCTGATAAGTAAGATGTTATATGAACTAAATTATGCATATACTCCGTAGATTGGTACTGTTCTTGTAGCACATTTGATAACGTTCATCTTATACGAAAACTGTCGAAAATGCTGCGTTAGCTCCTCTAATTTATTGATAGAATGAGTTGATTTTTATTCAGGCTTCATGACAGATATATTTATTCTTTTCTACTGTTATTTTCCTTTGCATCACCTTTTCTTTTTATGTGGCATATTTCAGCCCATGGGATTCTGATCCATATAAAGACTGTGCTGAAAAGAATGTGTTGGGCGGTCTGTCACTTGAAGGTTTTCTCTCAAAGGTATTTTGTCTCATCCTTAGCATATCTTGCACAAATAATAAACTTGTGGCTAAATGGGTTTATCTTATTTGTGAACATGCAATCTACTTCTGTTATGTTTGTTTGGTGCAGTCTTATGCACCATTTACTCAACTGCTTTGTTGCTTTGAGGAGGACTGGACAAATCTTGTCTCCATGCGTGAATAACTTGACATATTATTTAAAAAATTGCACACTCAATTTTCAAGCTGCTGATATAATTAAATTCTTTTGCTAAACATGTGAGAAAAATATGTAAGCTGAAGTGTAATCAATCAATTTCTAAGTTGAAGTGGTGTGCTCTGTCAACGGTGATATTTCTTGAAAGATCAAAGTATGAAAAATTATACATGTGCTACAGAATGCTGGCAGCATCGCAATGCATTTTTCTGTTAATAAAATGTTTTATATCATGCTATATTGCATTATATTTTGCTGTTGCTGAATAAGGATTTTGCGATGCAGTGGGCTCTTATGACACTTCTAGATCCAACAAATAGTTATGCAAACCTTGTATATGTTGGCTATCCCGGCGAGTTCAGTTCTGCATTTACTGTCACAAGGAAAAGACGGGTGGATCGTAAAAAGCAGCAGACACAGAGAAAGGTTTTCCACTGTTATGTTTTCGGTGCCAGAGGTTCTGGAAAGACGTCGTTGCTACAATCATTCATTGGAAGGTATGCCATACATCTCCTATTACTATCTTATTAAGCCACATATTTTTTTCATTTGGTTATCTTTAATTTACTTGGGGTTCTTGTAACAGGCAACCTTCTGACGCTCTGCCATCTAACAGTGAACGCTTTGCAACAAATTCTGTTGAAATGGCTGTATGTGTTATGCTGATGCTCTATGCTGATATATTATTATGTCTTTTCAACAACTTGGATCCCATCGTACTTGTGAATATACTATACCAGTGAAGACAAAATTCCGGCAGCCGCATGTTTTTATGAAATGTTGAATGCACATTCTGATTGTAGTAGTATTGTCAACTATAGTATTTCCTTGATAAGGTCTATAACATTTTAACAGATTATTTATCTGTGTAGACTAATTCTGTTCTACCTGATTCCTCATTTTCTGCAAGTACCGTTGATCTTTTCTAGTTGAGTCATTGAGTGGGTTGTTAGGCATAGCCTGTTTATTTGTCTGATTCTATTTTTATTTTTTTGAAGGGAACTAGAAAGACACTAATACTGCGAGAGATTCCGGAAGGTGATGTGAGATTGTTACTTTCTGACAGGGAATCATTGGCGCCCTGTGATGTAGCAGTATTTGTTTACGATAGGTACACTTTCCTCTAGAGTATTCTTTTATTTATTCATAATCTGCAAGTCGTTATGATAAAAAGTTTGGGTTTAAAATAATGCATTAAACAGGGATTAGTTTTGTTGTTTCAGTGTCTGCTTTTGCACCATTCTGTCTGATGACTTATTTTGGGTAGTGGGCTGAGATTGTGTTTTTCATGACCCATCTTTGCTAGAAGACAGAAGTTTTCTTTCAGTTTGTCATTGTCATCTTTTGAAGCCTGTGATCTGGATCGACTTATCTACTCACTATGCATGTATCACAAAATAGCCTCTAAACCTTTGTATTGGCAGCTGTGATGAATATTCGTGGCAAAGAGCTAGAGACTTGCTTGTGCAAGTGGCTACACATGGAGAAAATACTGGCTACGAAGTCCCTTGCTTGATAGTTGCTGCGAAAGATGATCTTGACCAATCTTCACAAGCTCTACAAGAATCAACTAGAGTAAGTTTTTCTAGCATTTAATTCTGTATAGGCAGAGTGGAACCGAAGATTAGATATCGGAATGAATTTCCAGTCAAATTTATACATACTTACTGTAAGTTGGTGTATTATCTCGTAATTTTGTCCCATGTTTTGTAGCTCCTATAATGTTCTCATATTTTTTGTCTTGCCAAAAAAATCTTACAAGTTATAGAAAAATGAAACAAAATGAACACTAAAATTGGATAAGGTCTGTGCTAGTTCAATCCTGCAACTGCCATTGGGTAGTATGAAGAAGCGGAGAGAAGTGCAGAACAGCTAATTGGTTGAAATGTTTTGCTAACAGTCTGTAATTGCTGAATTATTTCTTTAGTAAGATTGCTTTCTGTTGTTTTATGAAAGCTAGTGTACGAAGGGATGCTGGGCTGTTCCAAAGTTCAAGAAGGCGCTAGTCGGTTTCTAGGCGACCCATAGGCTAGAGCTTAGGCGAGCCTAGGCGTTTCAAGGCATTTTGCAAATACACATATATACACATATTACCTCCAAAAAAAAGACTACAGGTCTAGAGTTTTATAGAAAGGCCCATAAAAAACAGCCACCCCACTTTACACAGTCCCAGCATATCCATCCACCCTCTACCCTCCTCCCAGCTGCGACCGTGAGCCACCAGCCTCTTCTTCCCTACAGCCGCCAGATCCACCACCGCTGGCCTCCTCCCTGCCGCCTACACCACTGCCTGCCTCTTCCCGGCCGCCCGCCTCCTTCCGTCTGCACCTTCTCTTCCTCCTTCCCCGTCCGCGCCTGCTCCTCCTCCGGCGCCCGATGTCCCTGCCTCCTCGTCCGGGTCGCCGATCTGCCTCCACCTCCTCCACCAGCGCCACCGACGAGCTGGTGCCGCCTAGGGGTCTGCCTACCTCCATAGGTGAGGCGGAACCCACTGATACTGTCTAGGCGACTAATCGTGCCTAGGCATGTCTAGGTGGCCGCCTTTTTGTACATTGGGTTGGTCAATGAGTCTGCATATAGGCCTAGGCGACTAATCGTGCCTAGGCATGCCTAGGCGGCCGCCTTTTTGAACATTGAGTTGGTCAATGAGTCTGCATATAGGCCATCGTAGAAGCACAGGTTTGTGTGCAACCCACTTAAATGCAGGTTTGCGGAAGAATCCTTTTAAAATGGCATGTAACCTACTTGCATCTCTAAATTAATCTTTTACTGGTGCAATTACTATGCGAAAGGTGTTCATAGCTTCACGTTTCTGTTGTCCATGCTTCTCTATGGTACTGGTAGGGGGCCTACTTATCTAGGTGAAGGATAACTTGCTGTCTGTTGACAATCGTGATTTATTATTGTTCCTCTTATTTATTTGCCAGAATTAACTTACTTTTCAGGTGAGCCAAGACATGGGTATTGAAACACCGATTCCGATCAGCGTGAAGTTGAGAGATTTGAACAACATTTTCTGCAGAATAGTTCATGCTGCGCAGCAACCTCATTTGAGCATTCCAGAGACTGAAGCTGGAAAAACACGCCGGCAATATCGGCAACTTCTAAACCGTTCGCTCATGGTTGTCTCTGGTGAGTCGCATGCACACTTGTGTTTGTGAATTAACATTATAATACTGAACATAGAAGTATAGAATTGTGAGACTACAGTTGCGACTGATTAGAAATATACTTGCCTGCTGATGCTAATATATAGTTTCTGTAATAAATATTCAGTCAGTGAAAATTCTATGAGGTCTGACTTATGCTGACACTGCACTAATAATTTGCAGTTGGAGCTGCTGTTGCAGTTGTTGGAATAGCTGCTTACCGGGTTTATGCAGCTCGGAAGAACTCCTCTTGAAGCCCTCCTGGACAAGTGGCGAAATAAGGTGCTTCCTTCCTAAAGTGCTTCCTGCAGCTCACTTTGCAACATCAGCTGGATCCTGATTGAGGTTTGCCGCCCCGGCAGGAAACGGACGTTTTTGTACAGACATGTCATCAGCTATAAATTGTTCGGCCTATTGGGGTTTCAGATTCTATATAATTGACGGACATCACCTGCTTGCTCCATAAAATGCCGTATCTGATAATTGTTGTGGCTAAATTATCTCAGCTAAATATTGTTACTACCCTAAATTTTTGCTCTCTTGTGGTACTTGCACTAGTCTGGTATTGGAATTCCTTTTCATTATCATTAGCGACTTGCTGAGACATTTAGTTGAACAAGCATTGCATGAGTTGTTGTACCATTTGGGTTCAATTGAATTTTTAAGCGTAGTTTTCTATTGGATTTGATCCAATTATATGCTAGCTCGCCAGCTCCTACCGTGTTGTGTCCTTATATACCTAGCCTCGTTCGCAAATAATTGATGTTATTAGCACGGTCTTTAAAAAACAGCTTTCGTCACTATTTTTAACTGAAACATAAAGGCTATACTAACAAATTTATGTTAATGTTAGTATAAATATACAAATGGTTATGTTACAGATAATAAATGCTCCTAATTTATTTGTAATAAAAAATTAAAAGCATTTGCGAAACAGGTGGAGTAGCTAAGATCACTTTGAAGTAGAGTGGTTGCGATTACGACGACCTGGTGAACAAATGCGCGCAGGTCCGCGTCCGGTGCCGATGCTTCTCGTCGGAGAAGAAACCTTAGCCGATCAGGGCCAGGTCGTCTATCGAGTAAAGTTAGAATTTGGTGTTGATTCAGATAAACACATGCATGGTTTTTGCGTTCCATGTGTCAAAATGGATATATATTACTTTATATGTCCCGTTGGATTGAACTTATCAGCTCGGTTTAGTAGTCGGGTATTATATTTTTCTCAAACAACAAAACATATAAGTCCCTTTATCAACAATGGAAATTATCGGGTTTTTTTTTCTCGCAACAAAACATATAAATCACCTTATCGACCATGGAAATCATCAGCTGAATAGCTCCATAACTTGTTTCTATGAAAAATAATCTATCACGACTTACAGAAACTTAATTACATCGATGGGAACGACAGGTGAGTCCAGGACTCCAGGACCGGTCGCTGGCTACAGATGGTTCGGATCGGAGGTGTAATAATAATTCAAAAGGAGATGGATCGGAGGAGACGCACGCAGTCGCAGAGAGCAGGAGCATCCATGACGGCGGGCATCATCAGGCGAAGTGCAAGGGGCCGATCTCGCCGGTCCGGGCGGCGCGGGCGACGGCGGCGGCGGCGGAGATGCACGCCGACACCCAGGCCTGGAGCACCGCGAACACCACGTCGACGACGGACACGGTCAGCGCCAATGGCATTGACATCCTGCCGGACCCAGCTGGTGGCCCGGGAGGCAAACTGATGGATCGATCGCCGGAAACACCTGCCGCTAGCTGCCGTGCATGGACCAAAGCGTGGGGGGAGCTCACGAGTTTCGCGAGGGTGGACGGATGGGATGGGAAAAAGATCGTCGAGCGATCGAGGCACGTCATGGCAGCACAGTCGCTGTGCTGGACTGGATGATCGATCCCCGATGGGACGGGATTTTATTGAAGAAAACGAGATCACCGCATGTATTTAATTCGTGTATATCAAGTCCTATTATTGTTGTCATGTACTTCTTCTGCGCCAAGAAAAAAAAGAAGCAATTCTCACTTTCCGAGATGTACTTTCTTGTAATTTTTGAGACGGTTTCATAGTCAACACGTATAATTATTGCCTTTCGTGTTGTTTTAAAGTAACTCATAATTCTTTAATTTGTATATAAAATAAAAAGAGTTTTATTGATTTTGTGGATGACGTTCATACGACTGGACATGTATCATAGTTCTAAATATTAGCTTTACAACAATATTTTTTTTTTCAAATGCCTCTCTTTCCTCCATCTGTCTTTCATGCAGTTTAAGATAGATGGAAGAAAGAAAGGTAGTTGAAAAAAAAATCAATTATATAGATATAAAAATATAGATTTCTACTTTTATAATAATACTATATTTTTTTTTAAAAAAATATTAAATATATACGTAAAAATATTAAAAATTTATTGAGATATATATATTTATCATATTTATGAGGTAAAATCGTATTGTTCGCTCCATGTTAATCAAAAGTTTTAGTTTCGTCTCTGATTAAAACTATATACTGCCTTCGTATAGGAAATAGATGACGTTTTGGATAAGGTTTCGGTTAAACATTGAGAACATAAATCATGAATAACTTTTAAATTATTAAGTTTAAAAATATAAAACCCATATGAATAGATTTATCTTGAAAAATACTTTCATAAAAATATACATATATCACTTTTTGATAAATATATTTTTGTATAAAGGGAGTCAAAATTATACTTTGGAGACTGCGTCGATGTCTAAAACGTCATCTATTTCCTATACGGAGAGAGTACAACGTACTTACCCTGAGTATGTAGTCTATTTTAAATTATATTCAACAATTTGAAGCTCGAAATTAACTCAACGCCTTAACCCATAGTAATCTCCAACAGCACACCCTCCTCACAACACTAGCAGCACGAAGACGAATGGCAACTAGGAGCCATACTCATCTCCCCCTTTTCCTGGGCCTCGTCTGACCCTTTTTTCTAGTCAACCAAACAACATGCTTCGTAATTATACTTCAAACATTGATTCTGCTAAAATGACTTTTGAAACATTGGCTTCTTATTTTCCATGATATTTGGTGTTTTTTCATCAATTTGTTAATTCAAATACACGCATCTGAACCTCCTTGACTCTCTGTGGGACTGTGACTTTGCTAGAGCTCTCCTGTCTGCTTTGCTCCGAAGTCCTGCGCGCAGGATGTCAAAGAGGGAAACGCCTGAACTCGTGGCTTGCCAGGAGCTCCACCCCGTCGAAGAGCTGCTATGAGTTGTACCAAATAGATCCTTAATAGTGTGTGTGATCGCGTGCTATTTGTCTAACCCCAGATCTAAATCTACATCGTGATTACATCATCAGTTCGAATTTTTTGAATCCATGTTTCAATATTTGCAATGCCATGTTTTTATGTTTTTTCTTCGTTGAGTGAACGTTAACCGCTCGTAGGATGGTTTATGGTCTGTTAAATAGAAAAGGATCTGTTTACCATCAGTCCAGTTCCCATAGCGTGGTGGTGATGGTGAGATGGAAACAATGGTCACATGGTTCCATCTTGACTTTCGTATGTAGTGTGTGAGGCTCCAGCGAGCGAGACGGCGGGCCGAGGGGCATCGCGTCTGACCGAGCAAAGGTGCGGGCCTAGCAACACTGGAGCAGTTGGAGCTGCCGAGGTCGAGGAACCTCCGCCGTGCAAATGTCCGCGGCTGGTGGTCTGCTCTGGTTACAACAACAGCACGTCATATCGCGGCGAGCAGCAGTGGTACAGGTACGCCAGCCCATTCACCGGCCCAACGATGGCGAGCACCCGCACGGGCTGGTCCAACAGGTCGCAGACTTGCAGCCCCGTACAGATACGGCAGGTACATGTGCCCGCCCATGGCGCTCAAGTCGTGGACCCTCGGGATGTTGCGGTGCCGGACGCTGTTCTCCGAAGCTACGATTCCAGCGAAACTCTCCCTCGTGTCGCATACGCTCAACACCGTCACTCGGACTCGTCATCCCCATCCCTATCTCGTCACTGTCGTCGCACGACGCGCCGCGGAGCGCCTGCTGGACCCGCGTTGGCGCACCACGAGCTCGCGGTCGCGGTCGCGATCGTGATCGTGCCCGCCGCTTACGAGGCTGCTCTTCGTCATGCACCACACCGTCGCGCCCGTTCGATCCTGGGCCACCGCGGCCGTCATGGCGAAGGCCAAGGACGACGACAATAGATCGGACAAGGTCACAGCTGCGCTGGGTGCACCAAGCGTCGCCTCTGGGCCGGCCTAGCCGTGCTTAACGGCGTTCCTAACTGAAGTGACGGAAAATGCATGGCAACGAGGGAAGTACTGTATGAATTTTATTTCGATGGCAGTGGGAGAATTTTGGAAATTTTGATGGCAATAAAGGAAGCGCTGTAATTTTTGGTGGCAATAAGAGAATTCTCTCATAAATTTATATGATCAAAGAAGCATGTTAATACTGTGATGTATATTTTTTGTCTTTACAAATTTCTAATGGCCGGGACTGATAGTATCAGCTACTGACACAAGAAAGGGGACGCACGTGTTGCCTGCAGGGATTATGGAAATGATTAATATAATGGAAACTGAGGGCATCATGCAGCGTATACGTAAGAAAAAAGACAGCGAACAAATCTATTCGCTTCTTACTATTATAGCAAACATGCTTATACATTACGTACATCACAGGACGTATAACTTGCTACATGATTACCTAAATGATTTTAGATTCGTTGTCTATGTCGATGTCATCCATTCCAATTCATTTCTAGAACTGGACTTAACAGTGTGTGTGATCGTGTGCTTGTCTAACCCGGATCTGAATCTACATCGTGATTGCATCATCAATTCCATTTTTTAATCCATATTTTAATA
Source organism: Coix lacryma-jobi var. lacryma-jobi (assembly GCA_009763385.1). Lineage (NCBI taxonomy): Eukaryota > Viridiplantae > Streptophyta > Magnoliopsida > Poales > Poaceae > Coix > Coix lacryma-jobi. Next base: position 179,333,614 of record CM019823.1, on the reverse strand, counting down.
TTGTAATGCCATGTTTTTATGTTTTTTTGTTGTTGTGTGAACGTTAACCACTCGTAGATGGTTTATGGTCTGTAAGTTTTAACTCCTGTTAAATGAAAAAGGATTTGTTTACCATCAGTCACCTGGTTCTATCTTGACTTTCGTATGTAGTGTTTTTTGACAAAAAAAAAAGTTAGATAGACATTATCTAAATAAAAATAAAAATATAGAAATACATAGATATAGATAGATAGATCGGATATACGTCTAGATCTAGATATAGATATATAGATATAGATATAGATATAGATACTAATAATCATTTTTTTATAAAAAGGATGAGGAGCTCAATCAGCGGCGGCTAGGACCATCCGACGACAGGGCCGAGACACACCCCGCGGCGCGGCCCGTGTCCCGCGCTACCGCCAGGCCGCAAGCCCGCAACGCGCCACCCGCGAATTGCCACGCGGCTGTCCGCGTCCCGCCACGTGCGACGCGCAGGCCGTGTCGCCGGTCCCGGGTTTCCGGTGGGTGATCCCCACGGCGCCCGCCGCTCCCACCACCGACATCCCCGCCGCTGGATTGCGTCGCGTCCCCCACTCCGCTCCTACCGCGCGGGCGCACTGCCGCTCCCGCTGACTCCTGGGCCAAGGGAGCGACCTCATTCCCTGTGGGTCCACGCGTCATTGACCCACCCCTGTGGACGTGGATGTAGACGCGGTAGACGACGGCCGGACGCCTTTTCCAGCCCACGGCCGCCCGGCGGGGAGGGGAGGAATCCCCATTGGTCCCCCTCTTCCTCACGCACGCTCCTCGCCATCTTTAGCCTGGGCCCCACCTCCCGTGCCGCGGCCATTAAAGCGGGACCGACCGGGCCGCTCCCTGCCTCCTCCTCGTCGTTCCGTTCCATTTCACCGACCAGAACCACCAGATCCACCCCCGCCCGTCCCGCCATGCCGGCGCCGCCGCCGCATCCAACGCTGCTGCCGCCGGCGGGGGAGCCGTTCCGCGTGTTCGTGGGGTACGACCCGCGGGAGCACGAGGCGTACGAGGTGTGCCGCCGCAGCCTGCTCCGCCGCTCGTCGATCCCGCTGGACGTGCGCCCGATCCGGCAGGCGGAGCTCCGCGCGGCGGGGCTCTACACGCGGGCGCGCGGCCCCACGGAGAGCACCGAGTTCTCCTTCACGCGCTTCCTCACCCCGTACCTCGCGGGCTACCGCGGCTGGGCGCTCTTCGTCGACTGCGACTTCCTCTACCTCGCCGACGTCGCCGACCTCCTCGCCTGCGCCGCCGCCAACGCCGATCCCGGCCGCCTCGCCGTCGCCTGCGTCAAGCACGAGTACCAGCCCGCCGAGGCCACCAAGATGGACGGCGCCATCCAGACGGTGTACCCGCGCAAGAACTGGTCCTCCATGGTGCTCTACAACTGCGCCCACCCGAAGAACGTGGCCGCGCTCACCCCGGACGCCGTCAGCACCCAGTCCGGCGCCTTCCTCCACCGCTTCGCCTGGCTCGACGACGACGAGATCGGGGAGCTGCCATTCGCCTGGAACTTCCTCGTCGGCCACAACCGCGTCGACCCCGCCGACCCGGCCACGCGCCCCCGGGCCATACACTACACCTCCGGCGGGCCGTGGTTCGAGCGCTACAGGGACTGCGAGTTCGCTGACCTCTGGCTCAAGGAGGCCGAGGAGCTCAGGGCCGACAAGGACAAGGACGACGCAGACGCCGACGCCGACATCAAGCAGGAGGTCCAGGAGCTCTGGGCCGACAAGGACAAGCCCAAGCTCCTCAAGGACAAGGGCAAGGGCGACGCCGACATCAAGCAGCAGGAGGAGGAGGCGGCGGCGGCGGCGCAGGAGAAGGAGAAGGGGAAGTGATGGTGATTCGTCATCGATCGATCGGTGATACTGCATTGGATTGGATTGGTTCGTTCTGTGTGCTGTGCTGTAGAGATTGATTTCATTCCTTCCTGCTCCCTCCGTCCCTGAATAACTGTTTCTAAAATCTGTGTTTTCATCAGACACGTTTTCCGGACAACTCTTAAAAAGAGACAAGGGACGGAGGGAGTATGTTGTCGTCAGCAATCTGTCCATTCATCTGACGCACCAATGTAGTATTCCATCCATCTGTTACTATTCATGTCTTGAGAGATTAGATTGATGGTAGTCTTGTATTTCAATCGGCGGTTCTGTGGATTCTGAACGCTCATCGTTTAAACTTACGGGACATTTTGAACAGTGGCATTATAATTTTGCAATGGTTGGTTCTGCATTGCTGGAATGGAACAAGGGCGACGTGCTGTCTCATTTCTTGCTAAACATTGTGCATTTTCGCTGAGGAGTCAGGAGATGGGATCTTGAACGCTGAACATTCCTTCATGTGCTGCACGTTACTGCATTTGGTAACCTGGGAACGTTGCCTGAACATCAAGCTATGTACAGTAATCTGCGAAGATCTTTTTTTTTTCCTTCTGATTTTAGTTCACCGAACCTCGTCGGCAGAACGGCAGATGCATCTGCGTTGTGGACCGGTGTCTGCCTGTGCAGGACCTGGCGCCTGTCGGTGTGTGCATCCAAAGTCTCTCTCAGCACAGCAGTCAGGAGTCAGGACAGCTGAGCTCGTGAAAGTCTCTCTCAGAACAGCTCTGTGTATTCGACTGTCGGGCCTTGCCATCTGATGCGGCCCAGAATCGTCTTCGGCGTAGGGCTACACCAAAGTCCAAAGTAGTAGGATCCAAGGTGGGTGACTCTCGCGGCTTGTGATGCTGCGGACATTGTTCGGCTTTGTAAGATTTGAATTTTTTTTTTGATAAAATGATGAAATTTTTGGGTTTTTTTTTGGTCTAGGCAAGGCCGTCTAGCACACTTGATGTAAAGGTGACATACTGCATAGTGTCAAGATCAGAGAGAGAGAGAGAGAGAGAATTGATTTGTGATATACATAGACATATCCAACGGTTTTTTTTTTTCTTCTCAATCTCACATTGTCATCAACCGGGGTCTTGCTCACATATCACACAAAGAATGGTCATGATGATATTTTTCACCGGGCACAATTCAGCTTCTCTAAGCAAATGATTAATTCACTGTTAGCAAAAACGATAGAGGGGCAGCGAGGTAAAAAATAACCACATGAGAGGCTGAGAGGTGTCATTTTTTATAGCGTCCCATATACCCAGAGGCTACTCATTAATAGCAACGACTAAAAAGGAATGGCGAAAGTGGACACATTTGTCTGATTCCTAGCCTGGATATGTCTATAGGATTGATTTCTAGTTTACTTTAACTTAAAAAGTGAGGTACGTAGCTGCATGCATGCACTAACTTTATGAAATAGTTGTAAAGTGACATATAGATATGCATGCATGCACTAACCTTACAAAATGACCATAATACCCTTTACGTTGTCAAGCATCAATCGTAATGGGCTAGTCTATTGTATAAAAAACTTTAACTAGCTTCAATCCTTACCATGAAAGCTTTGTTTCCTGTTTAAGAGTGTGTTTGGTTGTAGACGAAAAAAGCTTGACCTTGACCAAATTTGTCTATGGCCAAAGTTAGGGTTAGAAAGACCACATTTTCCATTGTTGTCCCGCGCTTGGCCCTGGCCACGGCCATATCCGGTGGCTTGCCTATTAACCACACTGACCCTCTACCCAAAAGTCCTTTTTTCTTGCCCTTCTCAAGGTTGCCAACATTGGAAAAAGATCAAGAAGGACCTGACCTCTATCTGGGGCTCTGTAACATGTTACTCCAGCCCTTTGGACCCTCCTTCGGTCATTCACCTCTCCTCGTTCCCAAACCTACAGCCAAGATCTGTCTCCTACCGAGCTCTCCTATCAGTTGAGCATCATATATTCTCCAAGACAAGCTTCTCACCAGCCGAGCACCGTCCTCCGACTAAGCTCTCTGTCACCAGCTGAACAAGTTACACCCACCAAGCTACTCTCTAGGTTTTAAATTTATGATGTGTTTATTTTTTGGAGTCACTGCGTGCTTCATGAGGTGATGCATCATGAGTTTATCCTATAAATTTTGGTGAAATTAAGTCATTTTTTATCCATATATTAATTATTAGTTTGTGAGGAATGAGGTGGTGATGGATCAACCCATTTTATTCTACAAACCAATAAAAAAGTGAGAAGAAGATAGACTACCTCATTTCTCAAATAAACACATCCTTATAAGTCATTTGATAGTTTGACTTTTTTACATCCATTTTGCAATACATCTAAACATATGTCTAGATGTGTAGTAAAATAGATGTACCAAAAAATCAAAACGACTTATAATTTGAAACGGAGGGATATCCGAGATCAACCATCGTCCGAGCAAGGTTTGATTCTGGACTTCAACATTCTATTCATTCATGGTTCGAGCACTACAGGGACTGCAGAGTTCGCTGACCGAGTTAAATGGTTGGTGCATGCAACTTAATATGGTACAAAAGTCAGAGGTCTTGATTTCGGCTTTTGGTAGCCACAATTAAATAAAATAATTGTTGTCCGCTCCTATTTCACATCTAAGGTCTGGCAAGCATAATAAAATAAAATAATTGTTGTCCGCTCCTATTTCACGTATGAGGTCTGAGGGATCCTCCATGTGAAGAGTGTTGAGATATGAGTTGAATTGATTGGTACATGCAACTTAATACTTCCTGCCATCGATCCTACATTGCGAGAACAACGACCATGCGTTGCACAATTTTTTTTGCTAGACATTGTCTATTTTCACTCAGGGATATGGGATCTTGAAAGTGAACATTTCTTCATGTGTTGCACGTAAGCACGTTGCTGGTAATCCATGAAGGCATTTGCTAACAATATGGCTGTGTACAGGCCCTAAATTGAAGGCATTCCTGTAATTCATGATGCAGTTCTTCTCGCGGATAGAACGTGCAAGGTCCCATCATTTACTGGACACTGCTTGTGAATATTCATTTACCTGCTCATTGCATTGAGATCTCTTCCCCTCACCTCATGGATCTTTTTTAATCACGTGCACAACTTGATATGATAGTATAGGTGTCTAGATCCACTCACCTAACAGTTTAGTATCTCAATCCAGCTGATAGATTGAAAAAAGAAACTTTATACTTCTACCTATCTCTATCTACATGTCACCTGATAGACAAAACCACCAATGAATCCATATTTTTTTGCTGCTCATCCAAAAGCACCGAGCCACACAACTATTAGCTACTTGTGCATCCAAACAAGCTGACCATGATCTAATCAGGGTCATAATAAAAGGCTTCATCTCCCATACATACAAGGTTAAGTAGAGTGCTTCAGTTCACATTGCCTTCACCATGACAAATAGAAAACCCATTACATATCCCAGAGTCATGTGTTGCATAATCAGGTACACAATTCATTATCCCAATCCTCCACCCATTTCCATTACCATGCAATGTTTTTTTTCACTGAACTAGATCAGGGGGAAGGTTTGGGGAGCATTTCAGCTACGCATGATCCTACTTATCTTAGATCTAATCTAGCTATGACTGATTTCAGGTTAAAACAGTTCGACATTTAGAAAGCAAAAGACCACTGGGTCCACTACACCACTAGTATTCACTCGTCATTCTCATCATATATTACATATAGCAGACGAGAACATAACAAACTGATGTCATGCATACACTCCAGATCTACATCATGGTCATGCCAAAATCATTTTGACTAGGTAGTTAGGTTCTTCACCATAGCTTCAGAAGAGACTGGATTTCTCCTACTAGACTCTTGGAACTCAATCTCTAGAAGGAGGATGGCAATCATCAAAATAAGGAACTTCTCCATATAGAGCTGATTCATAATCAAAATAAGGAACTCCTCCACGTAGAGCTGATTCATAATGGAAAAAGTCAACAATGAGTCTACTAGCTCATAGTTTGATCAATGCCAGGCTATGTAGCAAACAAAGAAAATTAAGACAGTAATCCAAAGCAGCAGTCCATAACAACTATGACAGAATAATAGAACTTTAAGTCGAGAGAGCCAGAGAGGCCTACATGCTCCAGACATATGTAAATTATTATGACTTGTATCTCATTTATAAATACAAGCACTAGGCAACTAAATTACAAGCGACAAAATTCTACAAAGCTACGACTGGAGTGAGGGGTTTCATGACCTGAATTACCCTGATACTTCAACATGACCTCGTATCCCGTATCTGATACGTATCCACGTATTCATATCTGATACTTCGATACACTACTATTCTATTAGTTTTCTAAAAAAAACTTACGTATCCACATATCCGTATCCAACCGATACGGGATACACGTATCCGTATCCGTGCTGCATAGTTCATGACTACCATTTTGTGTCTGAACCAAGATTGGAGTGAGGTGTTTTATGAACTAAGATTGCAATAATGTACATAGTCCGGTTTGCTCTTTGCGAATATATTTTGCTTAACAAAAGGCATATGTCAGAAAGTGCACATTGTCATTGCAATAATTTCCAAATTTAACCCTTCTTTCTTAGTGGATGTGGTAAGACAATGTGGTCAGCCATTTTCTTATATTTTTGTTTCTATGCTTCATTTTAGGCAGTATAATACACATCAACAAATTACTGCACAAGAAGATGAATCACACATTTTGCTAACATTGCGGTGCCAAACAACATCAATTAATTTCTCATAACCGAGAGATGAATCACACATCTAATAATTTTGAATAAGCAGATGATGAACCACATATGTACTCTATGCATGTAATCAGAGCTAAATATGAAAACCAGAATACTCTGGCAAAACAGAAACACAAAAATATAGAATACAAAAAGCTGATTCATAATGGAAGAGTTAAATATCAGTCTACTAATCTATGTCTCAACTCTCATAGTTTGATCAATGCTAAGCTTTGTGAGAAACTGAGAAAATTAAGACACTTATCCAAAGCAGCAATCCACAACAGCTTAGTCAGAGGAATAAAACTTCAAGTTAAGAGAGATCTACATGCTTCTGACATATTATTATATGACTCTTCTACAAATACAAATACTACGCAAGAAAATTATAAGGGGCAGAGTTCTCCAAAGCAATAATGTACAATCATGTTTTCTCTCTGTAATTGAATTTTAGTGCCTGCTTCGTATACAAATAAAGTTTGCATAGCAATTGGCATATATTAGACAGTACACATTGGCATTGCAATAATCTCCAAACCTAATCCTTCTCGTGGATGTGGTAAGACAGTGTGATAAAACTATTTTTTCATACTATTGTTTCTACTCTTCTTTTTAATCACTATTATACACATTTGCAGGTTCCTGGTCGCTATGAAGTAGTCTGCAAAGAGCTTGACCAGAATTAGACCCACAAGGGGGCTGCAGCCCCATCAACCCCCTCGAGGATCCGCCCTTGCATGATATTGGAATGTGTGTATGAGCCTAGCTCTTAATCAAGAGCTAACTCTTCTCCTTCTTCTATTAAAATATAACAAAAATTCTTTAAGCTAACTTATGATCTAGTAATTATGGTTGTGAGCTGATGCTGGCGGTGAATTGAGCAACCAAGAAGACAAGGGAGGGGTCGATGACGTCACATCGCCGCGGCTACATGCCCAGTAGCGAGCCCGCTTCGGTAGTTGGGACACCCTATCCCATGTCTTTCCATGCGCTTGTGTCAGATGATGGCGCAAAGCGGCCTGCTGTTACATGCATATGCGACGTGTCGCGCAGATACAAGCATGCGAAGTTGATTCAGGATGTCTCTCTCCCATGCTGTGCACCACCCCGACCGGGCTCCCGCAGTGGCCGCCCTCCGACGCGGCGGCACACGTCAAGGTGTACTCTAAGGCGCTGTTTAGTTTCTAGCAACAACCTTCCACAACTAACCTTAGATAAAGTGTGTCAAGTTACAGAAAGTATGACAAGTAAAAATGTGATCATACTTTTCTTGTCTAAGGTAATCTTGCCACACTTTTTCTACTCTATGATATGTGGAGCCTATAAGAATCTTATTTAAGGTTAGTCATCAACCAAACACTTGCAAATTTCGTCAAACTTGACTAAGATAAAGTGTGGCAAAGTATGTCTAGCAACCAAATAACACATTCATCCCTTACTCCCTCTTCTTCCCTTACTGACATCGTGGACGGGCTTCCTTGTCGGCACGTACACCTAACAACAAGTATAATAAGAGCAAGGCTAATAATTTAGCCGCCTGAAGGCTGTAAGCCGCCAATGCCATGCCATTTATAGCCAACTATTCAACCTGCTAATATTATGGGTTGACTATTTAACCAATTATAGTAGAGATGATAAGTATTTAATGCTTCTATATGTGTAGAATTTATTGTGGCCATATATATGTGCCCATTCATCTAGAAAACAGATGTGTGCATCATACTATTACCGAGCAATATGTATGAGCTGAACCATAGAAGGTACTAAAATAAAAGAAACAATACCAGATAAATGATAAATCTCAAGCAACAACCCACTAATAATACGGTGGCATAGCACCAAGACATGACACTTAAAGATCACAGTTTTATAGAAAAAGCAATCATTTTAACTAATACTAAAGTTCGTCGACACACATGCTAATATTTATTCATCTAGACGAGGGTGATACAAACATGAAGCAATAGTTGATAGCTCAACTTCAATAGATCATCATCAGCCATCCCATTTGCATCAAAAGTCATGACACTGCAAGCATATAATAGCATATAGTTAGAATATATGGACCTTGAAAATTAGATACAACAATTGAAGAGAATATGGCCAGAATTTGAGTGGATACTTGCAAGTAGCATTTACATCTTTTAGCACACCATGCCTAGTCCTCCTAAAATACATGTAAGACATCGTGTTAATTCTGACTGTGAAGGAAAAAAATAACAAAATATAGAGCTTTCAGAGTTCTACCATGATTGTTACAATGGCTATTTCTAAACCTACGTCAAATGTGCTCAACAAGATCATTTTAAGCTAGATTATGACTAGTGTTCACTTCAGGAGGTAGAGCAAAGGATGCACTTGGATTCTCATTCAAGTCAATATGGATTTTAGCATCCTCTCTTTCATCTTCCACTTTCATATTGTAGAGAATCACACAAGCGCATGATCCTTGCAACACTCTTTCTCTTCCATAAACGTGTAGGCCTATGAACAATAGAAAAATGGGACTGCAATACCCCAAAAGCACGCTTCACATCTTTCCTTGCCCCTTCTTGATACTCAACAAACAACTTATGATTTTCTGTTTGAGGAAGTGTTATAGTCTTCATGAAGGCTGCCCATTCTGGGTATATACTATCAGCAAGGTAATAACCAGTGCTATACTCATTACCATTGACCGAAAACTGAACATGGGGGGCTTCTCCTTTTAAGGCATCAAAAAAAGTGAGGACTAGTTGAGCACATTAAGGTCATTGTTTGACCCAACAACTCCAAAGAAAGCATACCAAATATGAAGGTCCTAGGAAGCAATAGCTTCTAGGACAATAGTTGGAACTCCATAATCACTAGAGGTGAATTGCCCCCTCCAAGATAAAGGACACTTCTCCCAACGCCAATGCATGCAATCTATGCTACCTAGCATTCTAGGGAAACCACGAGACTCGTTAACATGGAGTAATAGTTGAACATCCTCACATGTGGGGCGTCACAAGTACTCCCCACCAAACATCTCAATCACCCCACGTGCAAAGTTGTCCAAGCATTGTAATGTAGTGGACTTCCAATATTCAAGTACTCATCAAGAGCATCTGCAGGACTGTCATAAGCTAACATGCGCATGGATGTTGCACACTTCTGTCGTGGTGAGAGCCCTATTCGACCAGCACAATCTTCCCTATAAGTAAAATAGGGAGACCACTGACCAAGGGCATCCACAATTCGCAGGAAGAGACGCCTATTCATACGGAATCTAGTACATATCATACTCTTAGGATAGAGTGGTTCTGTAGCAAAGTAATCCTTTACAAGACGCTCGTGGGCACCTCCATAATCCCTACAAAAGCTCTTTCTAGGACCGTATTGTCGCTGAGGTGCCCCATCCAAGAAGGCAGCCCTGATCTTCATTGCAAGCCTCCTAGCAAAGGGGTTGAGGATGCTCTACTCAACAACATGTTTTTCAATGATTTTGGAAGGGACTAGTTCATCAGAATCATCTGAATACGAATATGAATCAGACATGGTTTGGGATGAGTAGGAAGATGAGAGAGCACGAGGAAGAAGCTCAGGTTTGTAGCTACAATAGGAAGATGAGGGATTATATAGAGTGTTCTGATTTGCGTTGTAGTTCTGCACTGCATTGTAGTTAGGTGCAATTTAATTGTAGCATGGTTATCTAGAGTATTGATTTAATGTATGATTATCTGGACTGCATGCTAACAGTCCACATTTTTAGTAGGACTATACTAAATACACCAGAATCCAATAATGTCCATGTTTTCAACATTGATTACATTAAGTGCAGCACATAATTCAACAATCCACATTTTCAGCATAATAAATCATTCGATATAATAAATGGAAGAGTAACTGAAAAACTAAGTTTCAGTAAGCAATACCTTAGTAATTTTTTTAAATAAGCTCTCCCTCAGACACCTCAATGCCAACAAATGCTTGTCTTTCACATCTTCAGGCATTCAGTTGTGTTTTGCATCAATAATGATTGATATGTTTCTAACATAACTGTCTCCTTGTGCTCTTTTGGTGCAAGGTGAGCAAGCCTCTAAGATTCAAGCTTCTCGCTGGATACTTGCCTTTGTGTTTCTAACATCTTTGTACGTCCTTCATTTGCTACTTTTTAAGCATCTAAAAAACTATGAAGCTCATATTTAATATCTATTTATAGAAGTCTAGACCTTTTCCTTTCTCTTGAGCTGCTCTTTAGCTTTCTTGCCCCCTATTGGGTCGTTCATCTGTAGCATCATCTAGAGAGAACTATTGCCCCACGTCCTCATCAACACAAAACTTTCTCTTATCTAGCTCTAGATCTTCAAGGCGTTCCAAATAGGCATCCCATTTTGGTTCCTTGGAAAGAACTTCCCAACAATTCGTAAACATAAATGGACTGTCTTTTTTGTGCTCTTCTTTGTAACTGTGCAGTGTCCTCTTCATTACATCAGCATCAGATTCACCACTATCCCACATAGCATTAGCCTCCTTACAGTTACCACAAAACCAAACGTGGATTATTGTTGCAAAAGTGTGGCATTCATCAAACTATGAGCTAATACAAATTAGTAGACCAACATTTTATTCCATTATAAATCAGCTATGCATGGCAGTTCCATATTTTATTGTGGGCCTTCCTTCTTCAAGAGGTTGAGTTCCTAAGGCTAGTAGGTTAGGAACTCAACTTGTTCTTGTTCTAAAGAAGTAGTACCTGGTGAAGAGGTTCCTGTTCTTTGAGGTTTCTTTTGAAGATGATTTTTGCATGACATGATGACTGAAGGCTAGTATATGGTGACTGAACATAGCTACTTGGTGATGACCATGGTGTGGTTACTTTTGGGAGTACATGTCATCAGTTTGCTATGTTCTTCTCTAGCAGTATGTATATAGGACGATTTCTTGCTCCATCAGGCATGCAGGGTAAGAGCACCCCCAAGAGCATCTCCAATAACTCCCTAAATCAACTTGGTATTCTTATAAATTTGGCAAAAACTCAAAAAACCCTCTCCAACAACTTCCTGAACTAACTTGATATTTTTCCAAACTTGCTAAACAGCCCCCTCGCGCGCGTAACTTCCCGCAGTGCGGAACCGGGCGCGTATCACCCCCTCCTCCCACGGCCTACACCTCCCCTCCCCTTAAGTTACTCTTTTTTTTATTCTTTTTACCTGAAAAATTTATACCGGTGTCTATGACTAGCGGACCCGACTCTACGTTCGTTCGTTCGTTTTGGCAAGTGTGTTTTAGGGAGTTGTTGGAGAGAAGTCTTTTTTTCACTTGACAAATAAATTAGCAACTTGCTAAAACTCAAGATTTAGCAAGTAAATTATACCAAATTGTTGGAGATGCTCTAAGAGATTAGCCAAAAGAATTAACTGAATTTACCGATTTAACTACTTTGTAAAATAGATTTTACTAAAATAAAATTAGGCTACTCCAGTAGACTTTTCAAAATTTAGAGTCTATATATTCAAAAGTGCCACGTCCTTGGAATTTCCAGGATCAAAGAGACTTTTTAGCGCAATGTACCACTTCTCCTGCTGGCGAACAAAGCCTTCAATGTACAGAATGATACATACGGAGTACTCTTCCGTCTAACAAAATATACAATTCTCGCTTATCATGAAGTCAAACAATTTAAACTTTGATCTAAGTTATATAAAAAAGTACTAACATTCTTGATACAAAAATATATCATTAGATTAGTAATAGAATATATTTTCATAATAATTTTATTTAACGACATAAATACTAATATTTTTATTATAATCTTGGTCAAACTTGAATCAATTTGACTGGTACGAATCCCATAGTTGCATGTTTTTATGGACGGAGGGAGTACATCATATTTTTTAACTGCTGTGGTGAAGATGACGATTGAACAACACCCCCTCATGCCCTGTAGTAGGAATGCACCCGGCCTGGTCGCTACGCCTACACGTACACGTAGGAGTAGTAGGAATGCAGTGTGATGTGTGACACAGCGAGAGCATCTTTGTCCATGCACTCAGCTTTGTGAGAGGGACACAACCATACAGGACAGGAGAATCGCTGCTGCAGGATTTGCAAGCTAGAACTGTCGTCTCTGGTCTCCGAAGTGTGGTTGGTCAGCAGCAGTTATCGAACAATGCTGCGGTAGCTGATGCTATTTTTGTTGTACGAAAAAATACTTAAATAAAGTTGATAAATGCTGTTATTTTTTTAGAACTAGTTTTCGGTACGAGAGTTCTGCTGAATATATACATTGAGATAAACTCATCATGTAATCAAAGTAAACTTGGTTGTACAATGCAAAGGTCTTTAGTTCCCACCGTAAAAACTTTTCACTCATCACATAGAATGTTTAGACACATGCATGAAGTGCAAAATGTAAACTACAAAAATAACTAATTACACAGATTGCGTGTAAGTTGCGAGACGATTTTTAAGCCTAATAAGTTTATATTTTGACAATGTTATGTAAACATGTACTAATAATAGAATAATTAGTCTTAATAAATTCATCTCACGGTTTTCAGGTGGAATATGTAATTTGTCTTTTATTAGTTTATTTTTAATAGACTAAATGAGTGTCCGAAAATCCGATCACATGTAAAAACTTTTCACGCCCCAACTGAACGAGCCCAAAAAAAAGTCATGTTTGCTTCTCTTTTTACATGAGCAAGAACAAAATATGTGCATTGTCAACTAGAGTAAGTTCCTGGGTTTCATATAGCACACCAATTACTTGTCCTAGCCACTAATTCTGTGTTGTATCACGATAAACATAAGTTTCAATAGTAAGAACATCAGGTCGGTATCCCCGATTCATGTTTCTTACATTTGGCTACTACAAATATCTGATCTTGTGCATTACGTGAAACCACTTTCGAGGCACCTTCATAAGTTGTTTTTAAAAAGCTGCGTGGAAATTCACCTTAATTACTCCATCAGAAGGAGGGCACCAACAAACTTTCTTTATTTACATCTTAAAATTAATTATATGTTGATGGGCTAGAATGGATAAGATCAGTTTCCATTTCCCACGCCCACCTGCAAGCTTTGTTTAAGCGATGGGTTCGTTGAGTCGATCCAAGTTTCATGTATCTTTTATTGTTCTTGTGTTTATTTCAGACTATTCTTTACTAATTTTGTGGTTTGTAATCTGCGTTATGAGAGTTTTCTTGTAGCTGACTTGTAATTTACTCCTTTAATGAAAAACGGGTTATATCCCTCGACCGCAAAAAAAAAGTTTCTCTCAAGCGTAAGGACCAGGTCGGATAGCTGAGCTCAGTAGTAAACTCCCTCTCAGAACATAGCTCTGTCTCTGTGTAATGGACTGTTGTCGGACCTTGCCATTAGATGCCCAATAGATGATATGATGACTTGTTTGCACCCGGCAAAATCCAGCTGGAGCCCTAAGCAAATGATTAATTCATCATCAACAAAAGGATAGAATGAATTGGAGGAGTGGTGTCGTATCCAATTTTTCCCTAGAATAAACCCTCTAGGTTGAGCATTATTCTGAATGCGAAGCTTCTCACCGACCGAGCACCGTCCTCCACTAAGCTCCCTCACCAAACGAACAAGTTGCACCCACCAAGCTACCACGATCAATCATATCATGCATTTGAATTAGTTTGCTAACTTAGTTGTTGTTGTTGTTGTTGTTGTTGTTGTTGTTGTTGGAATCTGCGTATTTGAATCATTTATGGTTGAACTGTGTAGGTCAAATGCTGCAAACGAGGGTCAATCTGATGAAAATATAGAGAAAATAAAGTAGGATGCTCTTGATTCAGGGCATCTGTATGTATGCATTGGGCCTGCAAGTCAAGTCCCAAGCTTAACTCCCGAGTTCGGACAAACAAGCCCAACTCCATTCCGGCCGTGCACGGTCACGAGTTGAAGCCCACACATCTATATGCATTGGGCCTGCAAGTCAGACGATGGGCTGATGATTCCATAGTACGACCCGTGCTCCCGTGTGTACTACTATGCCATCATTATCGCTTGTCAAGTCGGGTTTGTGGTATACTGGTATGTTTTGTTATCGTGTTAGTATCTTTGCAATATAGTTACTCCCTCCATTTCAATTGTAAACAGTTTGGACTATTCTAGATTCGTAGATTTTCTACACAACTAGAAATAAATTATATCTAAATACATGGTAAAACTATAGATCTAAAAGGACAAAATAAATTACAATTTAAAATGGAGGAAGTACATCATATCCTTCGACGCTAGAACGAACTTTATCCTTAATGTTGGAACAAATCCTTCCTGATATGTGGCTCAAATTTTCCCACACTTCAATTAGGTTCGGTTGTCAATCAATTTTAGTAGTAATGCATGTGTCACGTCAGCTGAGCAACCTTTAGATAAGAAGTACCCAACCCACAAATATTGTATTATGCCGCTATTCTTCTAAAGTAACTTGCAGTTATGGCACCAGTGAGATGGTCGCGGTAAAAAACAGTGACAAACATAGCAGCTGTTGTTGAAAAAACAAGCAGACGAACACATTGGAAGTTGCTTGAGATGACACTAAGGATCCTTTTGGAAGCAAGAGGAGCAAAACCTAGAGATGAAAACCTCCCACTAACAACTAAGATAACATGAAACAAACATTGAACAAAAGAGTGACAAGAATAAAAATACAAGGCACTCTCAATCTATGTGACACCTAACCATGATGGAGGAACACATCTAACCAAAGAAAACTAAACCCAAAAGAAACTCATGAATTCATTCAACTTCAACTGTCGTGTGACACAAACCACATTTAAAAAGAGTCTACACTACTACATATATCCCAAAAGAAACAAGTTTAATCTCAATATTATGAGTTCATGATGTGCCACATATATCACACGATAATCTTTACCAAAGATAGGTGTAATCTTTTGCCAAGACAAGACACATTTGCTGATAAGAAAGGATTGCTTTAAAAAACAGATAGTCGAACATGTCACGTCACGTCACGCCTTGGCTCACCACATACTTAGAAAAACGCTTAACAACCAAACCATTTGAGATGGTCCGAGTGGTAAAACAAGGGACAAGCCATCGAGCTAGCACGAAACAACAACTAACGCAATCCATGCCACCTCACTTTGACGTGCCACATAGACCTCAACACGTCGTGCCACGTATATTATACAAAAGAAACTTTCGACAAATGCACCTATTTTTTTTTATAGAAAAGCGAAGAAATCAAAGAAGAAATCTTAGCAAAAGACACTTCTAGATGAAGCAAAATAAAGTCCCCAAACAAAAATATCACACGACAACTACGAAAACAAAGGAGAAAGAGGAAAGCAAGGTGTCCTTTGAAGTGGTAAAATAAGGGATGATCTATTAAGCTAACATAGAACAACAACAAAAACAATTCATGCCACCTCACTTTGACGTGTCACATCAACTACACGTTAAACTTTCTAAATCCAAAAACGAATAAATACACCGTTAACTTGATGTGTCATGTATATCATACAAAGAAAACTATCGACAAATGCGCCGAAAAATAAAGAAATTAAAGAAGAAATCTCAACAAAAGATAGTTTTAGAAGAAGTAAAGTTAATGTTTCTAGAAAAATTATCACACCACGACAACAGAAAAACAAGGAAAGAAGAAAACACGACGTCCTTTATCTGACGTGCCACCCCAACATGGTAGAACATATCCCGTTTGAAAAAAGAATTCCAAATAAAATTTATACCACCTCATTTTGAGGTGTCACATAGACCACATGTTAAACTTTCCAAACCGAAAACGAACAAATGCATCATCCTCAACATGAGGTGCACATCTATCACAAGAAAAACTTTCATCAAAGACCCACCTGTATCACAATAATAAAAATTTGAAGCAAAGGCCAACAATTTTCTGATAAAAAAAACGAAGGAATCAAAGAGAAAATCCCGGCAAAAGACAATTCGATATTCGATATAGATGAAATAAAACTAGATTTTTCGAAAAAATATTATGATGCCACGTCTCAAACTAGGCCTCTACTAGTCTATGACGAAGAGGGCCCAAGCCACCTGAGAGGCCGAGACAACTCGGAGAAAAGGAGGACAAGTCATCAAGCCTTCACGGAACACACAGTTAAAAGGGAGAGGAAAAAAAAAAAGAAAGAAAGAAAAGGAAAAAAACAGGGCGGCCTCACGGCGAACTCCCCACCTCCTATCGCGCCCCCCTCTCCTCTCTCTCTCTCTAGCCCTGCACAAATCTCTCCTCCCCTCTCGCCCTCGCCGCATTGCCAGCCGACGATCCCCCGCCGGATAGAGAGGAGGAGGAGCGGCGCGGCTGCGGGAGGAGCTGGTGGCGGCGGAGCCGGCGGCATGTGCGACCTGGTGGCCCGCACGGGCCGGCACCAGCAGCGGTACGAGGATGGCCGTCGGCTAGTGGCCGGGTACGCGCTGGGCTGGCTCTGACTGACTGATTGATGGATTCCCTTGCCAATTATTGCTCCTAGTGCTCGGAGGTTCCCTTCCCGATTGGATTCGATTGGGTTGGGGCCGATGGCTACGTGCGTGCGTGAGCGCTCATTGCCCTCTTGACCTAAACGCGGCGCCGGCGCGGTGCGCGTCGTATTCTTCGCCACCGTACGGCGCGCTAGCATTGGTTCTGGCGAGTGGATCGTTGCGGCGTGGTGGTGTGCCACCGGGGCTCGATTGTTTTGTTTGTTGCGGTGTGGATTTGCTGGCGTCTGGATATGCTTCCTCTTTTTTATTATTGTTATTTTGTTATAAAAAAAAGCTTGCTAACCGTCTGGTGATCATCGGAATTGGTGTACACTCATACACTGAGTAAGAGGGTCTTAATCAACGCACAGTATCCAGCTTAACGCCTGGTGATAGCGACAGTATTGAGATCACTGTTTGTTTATTTCACTTAGATGGTGTGTTAATATATGTTTGGAACTGTGGCGGGACGCTTCTACAACGAAGCAAGAAGGAAAAGCAGTTCTGCTTGCTTGTTTGCTTCGATGTTAGGGCGTGATGGTAATGAATTGTGGTGTATGATGAATAGTTGAATAGTTTGTCTCCCAACACAAGAAGTGACTCTTTAGTTCACTTCAAATCAGTATTGATAGATGGATGATAGATACAGTTTGGATTAGTTGGTATCATTGGATATTCCTGTCATCGTTGTTGATAGCAAAAGGCCATGAATCTAGCAAAAGGCCATGAATCAGTGCTCATAATTCAGGCATGCCATATTTTGTCCACATGTCTCTTCTAGGGGCTTATATACCTTCTGTTTTTCCTTAGCTAGGACAGATTTTGCTATGTCTTGTGTCCAGTTTGTGGCTTATCTTCAGCTTGTAGGAATATAATGCCTATCATGAGGCATGTAGGAATAGTAGCAATACCAGAATATGTAAAGCTTCTCAGGATATTTACATATCAACATGTAGCTACACTATAAAAGGGATCCTAGTATAGAGTGGGAATCAAAATAACCCATGTTTGATTAGGAAATAATACTATCTGGAAGGGTCACTTGAGAGTAGCCGAAGAGGTAAACTATCTTTCTTTGTGTTTGATCATTATGTCTCCATAGTCACCAGCGTTTAATGTGTTTAGAGTGCTTCAGAAATTGATCTTCTTTGTGTTTCCTTGTCTTCCTCTGGTCTATTTGTCTGTTCCTGATCTTTAAGATGTGATATGCATGTCCAGTGCTAGTGCTACCAAGTCTGCCACAGTGCCACTGACATATTACTACTTGATAGTAACTATCTGGAGTCCGAACATGATTTTAACACCACAGAAATTTGTTGTATTCTACTACAGTCTTTGCGTTTAATCATTTATGGATCTAAGAAACATTGACACTTATTCATAGTGGCATATCTATGTATTTCTAAACAATTTCATTTTTTTCCTGCAGATGCATACCATTTAGGTATAGAGCTAATAATGATGAAACCTCTGGTGACAAGCCTAAGAAACTCGTGGAAGTTCTCATGATAAATTCCCAAAGCGGACCTGGTCTTCTGTTTCCAAAGGTATTATACTGTAAACATCTCCATCTGAAATAGACATGTTAGAAAGTGCACATAGTCTTTGGTGTCCAAAGTTATTACTGTTAATATCTTAATCTGAAATCCGTTGCTAGTTGTTTACATGGATGACAACTTTTATTGCAAACTTGTTCTGTTTCTGTGTTTCACATAACTACATTGGAACACTTAACAGTTAACCCTATAACAGTTTATATTAGTATTTCAGTTAGTTCCCACCGTGTGTCTTGAGTCAGAAATCCGGGAAATCCAGATGAAGTAACTGGATGTCTGAGTTGCCGATCTGGATTCCTTAGACTGTTTATGAGCTTGTTTGCAAGCTTAGGTTATTTTTATTTGGTCTATTCATATGTTGGTAAATTCTTGTGTATATATCTTTGATGAGCATGTATCACTCTGACTAGTTTTCAGATATACAGTGTTGTGTCCATGTTGTTTTCATAAACATGTCAGGTAAATGTCACCGGGCTGCCATGTAGAGATTTTGTTATGTTTGTTTCCTTGTTGCAGGGAGGATGGGAGAACGATGAAACTGTTGAAGAGGCAGCAGCTCGAGAAGCTATAGAAGAAGCTGGTGTTCGAGGTGATATAGTGGTAAGATGCCTATAAAGATGTTGTTTTATACTTTTCATCTTGCCCCTTTTCATTTAAAACATTTTCAATACTTAATGTATGCAATGTGCTGACACATGTTTCCCTGTGCTTCCATCTTAACTTATTCATGACACTGATATTCTTAGATGATACGAAAACTTGTTATTCACTGTATTAGAACTATTCTTTTCTGTACTATGCTTGGTTAACACGCCACATTCTTTTAGGCTTGACTATACTAAGCTACTAATGCAATTTTTATCGCTATTCAGAATTATGCTTTTTGTTCTCCCTCTTGGTCCTATATGCCCCAAATTGGAGTTACTGACATACACTTAGAACCTTTACTTGTAACCTTTACAGAGTGTAACTTCCTTGAAACCTGAAACTATGTTAAAAAGGTGGAATAATTTATAGTTTCGTATTATCCATTATCCTCGGAATCCATCATATTTCTTGCTGTTATTGAGTCAAGTCAAAAGACATGTTTATAAAATCTTATCACTCTCCTTTGTCCTGCTGTCTTCCTCACAAAGTTCTATACCCACAAGTTTTATGAGTCATGACTCGCACTGATTAATATCCTGTAGTCGAATGGGTTTAATGATGTGCAACCTGTACAACTAACAACATTTGCTGGTGGTAAAGAAATTATACTTGGCTGGCGTGCACTTCTGTAAGATCTGTCATTAAAGCTTATCTAGAGCCAAGCATACATTGTCAGTGGAAGAAACATGAGATGCACATTGTGTAGTGTTCTCAGTGGTTCATGACACTGATGAACTAGTTACTTTGATTGGATTTATTGTTTGTTGCTTAGTCTGGCGTGTCCCTCAACTGCAACAAGCGGACTCTTTTGGCCAATCTTTAGTAATTGACATTTTCTAGTCTGAATGTTGGTTATCACAATTGA
Source organism: Coix lacryma-jobi var. lacryma-jobi (assembly GCA_009763385.1). Taxonomy (NCBI): domain Eukaryota; kingdom Viridiplantae; phylum Streptophyta; class Magnoliopsida; order Poales; family Poaceae; genus Coix; species Coix lacryma-jobi. Next base: position 179,313,471 of record CM019823.1, on the reverse strand, counting down.
GATTGACATTTGTTCCTGCTTGTTGCTCCTGTAACACTTTTGTGCTTGTAGCATGCAAGATTTTTACGTAGTGGAAGACACATGAAATCAATGATTATCTTTTCTAGAAGGCTCTTATATCTCAATGAACACATGTGGTGCCAATGAAGATAGCCTTAACTTTTTCCTTTCCTTGTCCTTAGTGCTGCGTCATGATGAAACAGTGTCCAGCGCTTTGACCTTGATGACAATAGATGCTTATACGTTTGTTCTAGCTTTTGTCTGTCATTCAATTTCGTGAAGTTCCTATTGAACACAACTTACTTGATCTAGCAATCAGAATATCTTGCCATCATTGTTGCTTATATAATGTCATTTGCTTTCTGAACCAGCATTTTCTGGGGCTCTATGACTTCAAAAGCAAGACACATCAAGATGCGTGCTGCCCTGAGGGTATGTGCAGAGCTGCAGTGTTTGCGCTGCATGTAAAAGAAGAGCTGGCCTCATGGCCTGAGCAGAGCACCCGGCAGAGGACCTGGCTCACGGTTCCTGAAGCTGCGTCAAGGTGCCGGTACCCGTGGATGCAAGAGGCCCTGCTCACAGGCTTCTCTGACTGGCTCGACAAATGGAGCAGAGGTGGCGGCGGCACAAACTGTGACCCGGCCTAACTGCTGAACCCATCTGGCAGTCGTCCAATTTGTTCATCATCTCTCTTTCTCTAGGCTCCAACCTTGCATAATGCAATAATACATTGTACTTCTGTTGATGCTGGGTTGGTCTTTGACCCTATGTCACATGTCAGGATTGTTATCTAGTTATAGTGGGGCGAGGTATATCTCATCAAGACGAGAATTCTCACAACTTTTAAGTGTCGATTCTCGTGCCTGTTATTTCTCGGTTTCAGCTGCTGTCGTCGCGGTGCTGCAGTCACACACCGCGCGCATTTTGTAACTCCGCTCCTGATTCTGGAGATGCATATGCTATGTATGAACTGGTATAACTTTGAAATCAAAAGTTGCCAGCACCATTGACTGGAGTCACCGTCCAGAACCGTGCAATCTGTCCGAGGCTGGCTGGGGAGTGAGCAGGGTAGCCGACATCAAGGGTTAGATAGTGAGATGCTGAGCAAACCCGTTTTAGCCAGATTGCAATCGGTATACCAATGTAGCCATGTAGGGAAAGTAAAAAAAGTATTAGGATCAGTTTCAAAAAAAGAAAAGAGCTCATATGTGCTGAGAGCTAATCATGAGAGAGATCAGTCAGCTGTGACGGACCCAACCAGTCACATTAAGCACAGGGTTTAATCATTGCTCTTTGGGCTTGGGGTGAAAGAGGCTCGAACTCTCGACCTCATGATCACTCGCTTCCAGCTATGAGACCTACTTCCTCCGTTCCAAAATAAGTGTTACTACAAATCCGTGTTTACCTCACAGACACGCTTTCCGGACGACACTTATTCTAGAACGGAGGAAGTACTCCCTCCGTATCACATTTAGATAACGTTTAGGACAGTGACACAGTCTCCAAAGTGCAACTTTGACCACTTGTATTTTTAAAAATATTTGTTGTAAAATAGTATATGTATACTTTTATGAAAGTACTTTTTAAAACAAATTTATTTATATAATTTTTATATCTCTAAACTCAATAATTTAAAAGTTATTCATGATTTATATTCCCAATGTTTGACTCAAACCTTGTTCAAAACGTCATCTAAAAGCGGTACGGAGGGAGTACGCGCTAGCCAACTGCACCACCACCCCTTTATGCTCTACTCTTCAATAACCCTTTTCTACACAAAAAACGGTCTAATCAGCACGAGCAACTCGCAAGAAACGCGTGAATGAATGGCCTGTTTGTTTTCAAGCTTCAGAAACTTGTTTGGGCTCTCCTAGGCGTTTGAAGATAAACAGATGCTTAGCCAGAAACGTATTGATAAAATTTTAGGAAAACTACTAGTTGAGGATGAGGATGAGGATGCTACGCCCAAACTGCTAGTTAAAACTACCAAGGTTAGCACGTTCTTTTTTATGGACTTTCCTATAACTACTAGTTTAAAGCTTCATAAACTTTGTTTGAGCTAGACGTGGGCTCTAGAATTTAAACGTTGGATGAATATAAATGTTGATTATAGCTAGCTATAAGTATATAAACTGATTGAAATAACGAGCGATATTCTAGAGCCCTTCACGTGTATTTGAGTATTAATATTATTCATGAAATTTACTTAGTTCCATGTTTTTTCTCTACATAATTGGTTATCTTTGTTTCTAGTATTAAATTAAACTACTAACGACATAGATTCCATTATATCCTGTTAATAAGCTTAGCCCGCTATGTAAAATCTTAACTTGACTCAGAGCGGTAGTAATGAGCAAGCGCCGCTCCTAGAATCATTATTCTCTTTCCTACTACATTCAAAAGTTTAGTGACATACTATCATAATATCATGGTCCTTTTATATACATTACATGTTTGAGGCCCTCTTTGGCCTGAGATTCAGCCATAGAATTAGGCGGCAAAGTACAATTAATGATTATTCCTTCCGCCCTAGCTAGCTAGCTCCATCATCCCCACACATCTTAGTCGTGCATAATGCGGTTCTTCCGGTTGTTCCATTGTACTACTATACGATACCCAAAAGGAGGTGCGTGCATAAGAGAATTGGATCACAGAAGCAAAATTTCCATCGCTTTGGCCGTCGAATTGCACCGAAAGATGGCGTTTTTCAAACTGACTTTTTCATATATATGCTCTCCCCATCGATCCAATCCCTACTAGTTCTTGAATTCTGCAAAGATGTTTCTGTCGTCGTAGAATAGAATAATCCTAGCTACTGGAAGCAACTTGATTGATGCACTCATAGTCATAGATCCATACTCCAGTTACATGAGCGCATCCATCTACTGTGTTACCAATATAATGCAATCCGGTCACTTCCATCGATCAGCAATCAGCATCAGCTAGGTTGAGTGAGTGAGTGCCTAGCTAATAAGCTACATGTGGATCCATCTTCTGCCTGTACGTGGAGTGGTCGAGTGGATCAGTGGAAGCAGGGATCAGCCAAGAGAGTGCATGCATTTCGTTTTGGCTGTTCTCTTCATGCATAGTTCCTCCCTCCTCTCTAATAAATAACTTTCATTTCAGTGTCGCAATTTTAACTCGATTTATCTAAAATAAGCTTAATATTTATATTTTTAAAATATATTTATTAAAAAAAACTAGATTTAAAGATCTTTCTAAATATATTAAATATATACCATAAATATTAATATTTTTTGATATATATTGAGTTAAAGTTGCTCCTCGGGAAGTGAAAAAGATAGAAATTTAGGAACAGAGGGAGCATAGAGGGTAAGATAAATTAAAGATGGATTTGGATCATATGCCAAATAATATCAATCTTTTATTTTTTTTTTGTACTCTGTAAATTATAATGGTTATTGTCTTCGCATAGAGGAAATCTGACCCAAATAGCAAAATTGTGGCAGATAATTAGGTTCTATAATCGAAGTGTTTGAAACTCATTTTTATGTTTTTTTCTTATGACTAGGTAAATGCCCATGCGTTGCAACGGGAACACATAATACAGTAATAATATATGTATAAGCTTGTGTTGTATTGTTACCTAAAATAGATATTGTAATCATAGTGTTTGGATACATACTCTTTTCAAACTACTTGTTGACATGATTGGTCTATAAACTTATCAGAAAAAGTTCAGCGGTTTGCTAAGGATGATTAGGAATATGTAGCTTTAGAATTAAAATAAAACTAAAATTTAATCTAAAAGCAGCTTCATGTGTTGCAGTGAAAGTGCGGATTTCTTGTAATAAATCTCCTCAAAATTATGATGAATATGTTAAATGATTTTTTGGCATAAACAGTAATACATGCTGACTAAATTATTAGGTAGAATTGTCATAAAAAAATAATTGGTCAAATATTCATGATCAGTTTGCTGAATTTTCAAATCTTCTTTTAAATTCACAAGACTAAAGGTTTTCATTTTTTCGAAACTATAATCAGGAACACATCTAAGGGTACTGACATGATAAACTAAATGAACATCAAGACATGAACATATCCAGAGAACGAACATAATTAAAGAAGCATGAAAATTCTCTCGCAGAGCCATCGAGACTCAAGATTTATCAACACAATTCTAATATTTGAAAGAGGCATGAACATTTTTTTGTAGAGTCGTCGAGATTTATGAACATTGTGTCACCTTTCACGTATGAAACATAAGTTGTACAAGGTAGAAAAGAAACAATCTTATGCATGAAGGCTCAACAAACAGAAATGTAACAGAAATGTAATGGATGTTCGGTTTCACCTCGTAGGGTTCATCTAGGCGTTGTCGCCCTCACCCTTATTGTTTGTTGCGCGGGCAGGCTTGGTCTCGATGTAACCAACCATCAGCATACACCCTTATGTCGGCCGCACCAAACAAGAAAGATTAAGATCTTGCTATTGTCCTTTTATTTTCTCTTTCTCTTATCTATGTACACTTTCATATTTTCTAGATATATATAATAGGCTAGGTATGTTTGATGTCCTTTGGATCTAGGGCAAGTCGGAAACAGAAGACACGATACAGGCAGTGGCAATCATGGATTGGCTCACACGTAGCAAACAATAGTTTCCTTCTTAGGGCGTGTTGGTTTCCAAGATAAATTTTTTTATCTGTCATACCGAATATTGCGGCTCTAGTTTAGTCTATTAATTAAAAAATTAATTATCAGCCGGAGACTAATTCACGAGGCGAATCTATTAAACTTAATTAGTTTATAATTTAACAATATGATGGTACAGTAAACATTTACTAATGATAGATTAATTTACCTTAATACATTCGTCTTATTAATTAGTATATGGCGTTGTAATTAGTTTTATAATTAGTTTATTTTTAATAGAGTAAATTTGATATGACAGACTATTTTTTTTTTGCCAAGAAACAAACACGTCCTTGCTCCTGTATGTACAGTTTTGTCCTCTCAATTTATTCTAATTTTATTTTAATATAAAGAATCATGCTACGGACCACGACTTCCGGATCAAATAGAGCATGAGCGTGGTAAGAAGAAGATCATAGACGATTGTCAGTTTGATGAAATTAATTTTTATTTTTATATTATTTTTATTCTATTTATTTGTATGGTGTGTGTGGTAATTAAAGGATGGGGACGTGATTTTAGGAAGGAGAGATCGTGAACGTCCTTAATGTATCTTTTTTATTTCTTTTTTTTTCCTATTTGGCCAGGATGTGGTTAACGCTTTTTTCTCATCCTTTGCAGTTTAAAGTAGGTATCTATATTTTTGCTGGGTCGATTCATGCAAATCTTGGAAGGAGCGTGATTGGAGGGAGTAGATTCAAATCGCCGGGTGGTCCTGGATGCATGCAGGTTTTGTGTAGCATGTGGAAAGAATACTACAAATGTTTTAATTGTAGAGAAGAGATATGAGATCCACCAACGCCTACTGGAAATCTAGTTGCACGCCTATTATTTATAGGTGGAGCCTGCCTGGCTGTCTAGTGTCTAGTGCCTATAGCTTCTTCTTTTTTTTAAAAAAAAAAGAAAAAAAAACTGGTTCCGTGTTGGGCATAGATTCATGCTTGACATGACACCATTCCATTAATTTCATGTTAGGACGAGTGACTGTTCTCTACTGATCTTTTCATGATTGATCGACATGAGACCGTGCATGCAGAAATCAGCGTTGGTAGGTGCATATATAAGCTATACATATATGGAGAGAATAAAGGAAGACTTCCTTTTGACAAGATTACGATCTTGCGCCATTGTTGAAAAGAACCAAGAAATGGGCTAAAAAAGTTCCATATATAAGGAAATTTCTGTAACAGGGGAAGCTGTCGTTAAACTTATCCCGGTTCCAGTACTTACAAATTCCACATTTATTTAGCTCCTTAAACTTCGTCTTTGGAGTTCTTATATATATCCTAGTTCTGTTACATGCAAATTACATACTTAGCTTCCTAAACTTGTTCATAATTCTCATCAACATCACCAGACTTGTAAATTGCACACTCGACTCTCTAAACTTGTACTATTGTACCATCTTGGTTCACCCCGTCCCTCACCTCTCACACGACGCCATCCTCATGCCTTCACACCGCACGAGCTTGCTCACCTCCACATCGGTGTTACGCTGCACCGCATTTGCCCCACCCTATCCATGCTGCCATGACCATGTCGAGCCATCGGTTGCCCTAATCCTTCTCACTCATGCTCCATCTTACCATAGCACCAGCACCGCCCTACGTCATGTGACAGTCACACTTGACTCCGATACTACCACACTCCTCCCTTTCCCTCGTGGAGGTTTTTCTCGAATACGCAAAAAGTTTGCGTATCAATGTATTAAGAACACGAAATAGTGCGAGTTACAACGACGTGCCATCGGCGCACTAAAGAGGTCGATATGATACGATGTTATACAATCGATTTTGTCTGTCGGTGGAAGTTCTCATGCTAGCTATCTTCTTGCACCCACTCCTCACTCTCCCATCCTTACCAAGCTGTGGATGTATGGTAAAGGACTCTCTAATTTATGAGATAAATATATATATATATATATATATATTTAAAAAAACAATGATCAAAGATACATATATTTGACTTAGGACAAAGCTAATACGTCATGTAATGAAAAACAGAGGGAGCATATCGTACAATGTGCTCTTAATTAGTCTACAACTTGGTGGTACCTTCCAATGATCCTAAAGAAGTTCAAAACGGAAAAACATGCTAGCTTTGTGTATGAATTTCTCAACTCTAGTAATAACTAATACTATGCTTTGCGGCAAAAAACAAAAGACGAGGGCAAAAAATCCAAAGCATCAATACACACGACCTTCAAAGGCCAGAGAATTCCATGCCCCGACCACACGCTCCAAACATGTTCCGATCCTTGGAGTAAAGAAGTGCTGCTTTCTTTGTCTTCTCACTGACCAACTGTACATACACAAGGCTGTTAACAAATAAACATGCAGCGGTTGCAGTGAGACGATACTACATGCAGTGTATTTTGACATTTAGTAGTGAAGTGGAGCCGTGCCAAACAGGGCCTTAGTAGTGATGCACGCATAGGATCCCATGCACCGAAAGAAACGATAAGCCAACAAAAAAAATATGCATGGTTCCAAGAGATAGCTAGTCAAAGCTAGAATCCGATGCATCGGAACCCCTAACAATTCAAGGCGGAGAAGGGATGGCTGCACTCTCTTTTTCTGGCTATAAATTTAACTAAAGCTCTCCAAGAATCCTCCCATTCTGAAAAGAGAACGTTAGCTTTGATACAGATCGAGACAACAAATATTTATACAATGATGGTGCTTATTAGCAGCGAAATACGTACTACTTTATACTCCAACAAAAAAAAAATCCAAGTTTTGTGATGTGGATGCATGGACGTGCATGGGTTTCAAACAAGAAGACAGCAATGCAAATCTAACCACATTTTATAACTAGAAAAATACTAATGCTGTTCCTTTTGCATTCAGTGGAAGAATATGTTCCACTCCTATTTAATTTGGTTCCACACGCAAGTGATCAACTGCTCCTGTGATTTTGCGTGATCGAAGCGACCATATTCTACTTAATTCTTTGAGTATTATTATATTATTATTATACATAATTAACACGCCTCAACAAAGTCCATCCAAATTCAAAATATGCATGGGACGTTTAGCTAATTATTACTGTAAAAAAAGAAAAGGTCAAAAAGGGACACTACTAGATCCATCGGAGGGAACATTTGTTCCTACCGCACTAGTAGCCTTATATTACTGCAAAAGAGAAAATTTTAGTTCATTAGGTTTCATTATCAAAGTATATAAAATTCCATGATCGAGATCATATGAAATTGCATGCACTAAGTAATGTCGACCCAATAGCTTAATAAGCTAGCTACCAGAAGAAAAGTGGAAGAATCTGAGTATTCATTTTAATATAAAGTTACTAATTAACTACTTTGAGAACATATAAAGAAAAAGTTATTAACCTGAGCAACGAGGTAACAACGGTAAATGTCTTGTCATCTTTATTCGGTTCCATCGGAACGGAGTCATTCCGATCGGATTGATCTCATCTGGTTTTGAATCCGGTCCATAACAAAATACTCGTTCGGTTGAGATTTGATTCCGGGTGGATTGATATGACATGGTTTAATTTGAATTTAGTTCATTTCCTATATGCTCTAAGATCCGGATTTGTTTCACCTCTTGAGGTCAGGAACGAAAACAACTGGATCAAATGAATCTCTTTGGTTCACTTATTCCCGGTCTAGAATGATTTCAGACCCTATTTTAATCCGGCGGAAGAGAACAAGGCCTTTTTTTCGAGAACATGCTGAGCATGCTAACAAGGCCTTATTGTTTTCGGTTATGACACACCATGAACATCACCGTACCAACTGCTAGGGGTGGAGCTACAACAAATTAGAGAAAGACGCGGCATATAATATATACTATACGTTGTTAGCTAAAATATACAGTGAAATTTTAAGGGTAATAGTTGATTTTTGGTTTTCGGTCTGGGTGTGTCCACACTCGTAGCACAAAACATGGATCCTCCTCTCACAACTTGATTCCTAGCTTCTACGTACTAGGTCTATGTACAAGTGTAATCCAACTATTGACTTCCAGTCAAACTCCCTTTTTAAAATGAAATACGTGCATGAACAAAGTTGAAAAATAATCACCTTATTCGTTTGAACTTATCAGCCCGGTTTTCTTTTTTTGTGAAATATGTGCTTGAATAAAATCAATTTTTCAGTTGACTTATTAGCCACAGAAACCAACATTCAAAACCCTATAGATGTGGCGGCCCGAGATTCCAATTCTCCAATGCTAGAATCTGGAATTGACTGCCGTTCTCACAAATTAAATCAAAGTACTATGATTTTTTACCCCGTGAGTTCGAAGTTGGTTTTACTATCTATGCTACCTCACTAGCAAAGCTAAGTCCAAATAACTTTCCAAAATTCTTAATTAAACAAAGCCACGATATGTTCTTGCAGCTTCGATCCCTTTTCTTTTTGGCCTTTACTACTAAGCATGCATGTGTGAGTGTGACAATCACATCAAGCAGACTTTGTACACCTGACAACGATCGGTAACCGCAAAATTCTCTTGAAAAACATTAATATAACATTTTGATGCTCCAGGCATAACATGAAAGGGGAGGAGAATCGTCTATACTTTTTATCATCATTTTTGCAGCTCAATTTTCAATTTTATCAGGGAATAGCATATCTCTAGACTCTACAGCTAGAGTGACCAGTGGAAGAATCAGAAACTCACTTATGTCCAATGTAAGCGAAGCGGCAATTATGCTTTTCCACGCTACTTTCCTGCAGAAAAGAAAAGAACTCCAAGTGGTGAATACTAAGAATCCATGAATTCAGTGTGGCCCAAAAAAGGTATTCCTTGGTTGCCCTATGAGAGATTTTCAGATATATGCAGCCCTGCGATGAGAATATATATATATAAATATGTGTATGTGTATAGATATCATCGTTTCGGAAGGAAGAGATCCAGCTGTAGAATCAACTGCCTTTGGTCGTTTTTTTTCGCGATCAGGTCTGAGCCCGTTTTTCATCAACTGCTTTTGGTCATCTCAGAAAACAAGCTTACACATATTTTTGCCTTAGGGCTGTTTGGGAGAGTTGTGGTCTCTGATTCTCCAGCTATGCTCTTTGATTCTCTGGTGAAGTGATTATGTGGCTGAAAGTATATTTTCTTTGATTCTTTAGCCTAAACTCAATCAGGATAAAGTATCACTTCACAGAATCAGCTGAAACTATTTTTTCCAGCTCTCAGCCTCCTAGTTCATTTCAGAGAATCAATTCACAAACGAAGAATCACTTGTCACTGAAAATACGTTTGACAGTCATGGAGCGATTCTCCCTGAGAATTTGCTCCATGGAGCTCTCCCAAACGCCCCTTAGACAAAACAAATGATGGCGCTTTGCACTCCTTTGCTCCGTGAAAAGGAAAAAAAACTTAAACAATAATTTTGCACATGTCCCTTTCCACATTATCCGATCAAAAATATAAGTCCATCCCGCTATGTCCTAAGTCAAAATTTCGTAACTTTGACTAGTAGTACTTATAAAGTATTTTTATCATCTTAAATGAAAATGATATAATTTGAAAGTCAAGATTTTGGCTAGTACTCCCTCTATTCCAAATTATAAGAGGTTTTGATTTTTCTAGATTCATAGTTTTGCTACACACACCTAGATATATATATTATGTCTATATATGTACTTAAACTATGAATCTTAAAATATCAGAACATCTTGTAATTTAGGATAGAGGATTGAAGCAGTATTTATACAAAGTTTTATCTTAAATGAAGTGTTAGTTTTCTTTTAAACATTCAACGGGGTGGGGTGGGGAGACAAGTAGTCCCTGCGGATATGTTGATTACGGATACGATCAAGTCAGCAGCGGAGGGCTAGAGACCCGCAGGAGATTCTTCAGAGTTGTTACTAATGTGAGAGGAATAGAAGATTACATACTGAACCAATTACACCAAGTGACTATTACATGTCATTGATTAGTTAGCAGTCTGCATCACTAGGAGGCTACAGCTTCACGGCAAGCTGCGAGCAGACAAGGAAGGCCTGGATGGAGGTTCCGATAGATGCATCAGCCGAATAGGGCCGAGGTCCATATATAGGCGATATGCAGGGGTAATTTCTGTCCTGATAACACTCATATGTCTCCAGAATTCTGCAGCAAATGGGCATCAGGAGATTATGTGATTGCATTTTTAGTTTCCTCCTAGCAAGTTCAAAGCTAGCATCGTTGGCAATGGATTTGTGTAGGAGGTTTTCCTTGCATTGAATTCGATTTTGGGTCACATGAATTCTAGACTGCAGCTGATGAAGCCTTAATAAGCCCGTGATTATTTGCCGCAGCAAGCTTTGACCTGCTTTGGGTCATCACATGATAGAATCAGAATTCAGAGAGATGGAACTAGCTATAGCTACCTAGCCCTAGCTCGGCACCCGGCCAGATGCATGCGTGCTCGATCGTCACACTGTTTTCAAGCATATCAAATTGGAATTCTCAAAAGATAACGCCAATGACAAGAAAGGCTAATGATACTACCCATCATTAGTGGCTTGTAAGGCCACATGATCAGCTCGAAATGACGCGCTCCACTTTGCATCTTTGTAATTATTGACCTATTTGTCGTTACGCATGCATGTACGTATCTTATTAGGGGTTAAATTGTCAAATAGCAAGATAACCGGTAACTTTTCTTTTTTTAAAAAAAAATCCATAATTTTCTAGTTTTAAAAATTAAAAGTTCTATTATACATTATATTTTGCGGAACAAAACTTATCACCATAATATTCTACGGTACCTTTTATAACTATCAGCAAACAAGCTTACCATAATAATTTCTTGGCATTATAAATTTCTAGCCCAACTTTTATATAATATATATTTTACGACTAATAACGTAACTTATTATACACATAAGTTCGTTCTTGTTGTTTAACGTCTTCCAAAAAATATATACAACACTGATCTAGCAAAAAAAAAATACACAATTTGTTTCAAATAAATTTCTCAACGATGTCCAGTTTTCTGGTGGGGCAATAATGGCGTTTGTGTATATCATTTTTTCATTGGAGACATCGCTCTTGGAAGATTTGTTGGGTTGTCGGCTTTGGTGTCGGCAACGAGATGATGACTCCTTTGCATATACTCCCTCTGTTTTTTTATAAGTGGCATATTTGGTTTTGGAAAAAAGTCGTAAATAAGTGTCGCTTGCTTCGTTCGTCCCAACAGTTAAAAAATGACTCGTGGTTCGCATGTAGGCATGCAGAGAGAGGTGGGTGCATGATAAGCCTAGGAATCGAAGAGTTAAAAACGGCTTTAGCCTAGAAACGAGGAGGTAATTGCTTAGAATAAATCTCCTCCTTAGTATGTGGAGCCAAACCAAATAGGCTACTCATAAAAAAACGGAGGGAGTACACCAGGTGTTTCGTGTTGTTGCCAGAATATAACATCCAGTGTCTTTAAGGGGGTCGATGTCGAACGATCTTTCAGTACCCTTATTAGGTCTGGCAGACGTGTGTGGCGGCATTGTCTCGACGTTGGAGATCATACTCTTGTAGAGTCGACATTACGGAGCAAGTCATTTGTCGCGTAGGACTACTAGAATTCCTTGTTGAGATATTTTTCTTTCCTATGTCAGTTTCTTTTATTTTAGATGAAGCCGGGTATAAAATACTGTCCTTTATCTAAAAAAAATAAATTTCTCAACCTAAAAAATAGGACGCGTACATCAATCGTACCCTTTTCAAGTTCTTGTTGAATAGAAGAAGTCAAGGAAATGCAGACGGCAAACACACGCTGACACACAACACACACATATCAAAGCAACGGTTCAAGTGTAACATCCTTAATTCGTTTGCATTTGCACCTCCAGCGGTAGATTAGTGCGATGCCCATAGGTTCCAATTCAAAATTAAAAGATAAAACGACTTTTGATGGAAGAGTCTGAAAAAAAAGTTTATCACTATTGTTTATACTATATGATAAGCTGAAGGGATAATACACTTTTGACATTGTTTTCTCACAATTGTATTTAAGGGTTTTTGGTGCATATATAGAGATGATGCTGACCGACTTTCCAAGTGGGTTAGTCCTCAACAAGTACAGAGACAATGATGCATCTCACCTTATTAAACAAGTTACCAACTTGGAATTAGATATGATTTTGGCAGGTGCATGCTTGTACTAACTACCCTATAACCCCAAGCATTAGAGGTCCATGAAGCCTTTGAAGCCTCCCATAAAGATGTCAATATATATATATATATAGAAACACTATCTAATGATCACCACTCGCCTTGCAAGCTATTACGTGCGCATAAACAGGACCAAAAGGAAGAGACAAATGCTAGTGTCACCCTCAATAGAATACCAAAAAGTTCAGTGTATATAAGGTACAAGGGATTTTTTTTTCTTTTGACCATTGCCTGCTTTAAACCAGAACAAGGGGGCACAGGGCTCATCCTTAGAGGCTTGCAAGAAGTGGCAGGCATCCTAATTAGAGTATGTAATAATGGAGAGCCATGCATGATGCAGCATTGCATTGTATTTCATGCCCTTGGCTTAGATATATTATTCATCATGGAATGGCTTTCATTTCTCCTTTTTGTTGGTAATGTGTGGCTCTCAAGTTTGAGTACATTGCCATTCTCACCTCAGCAATTCTTACATCTACGTTGTATTAGGAAAAAAAGTTCAAAGAGTTTAATTTTGCTTGTATCTTTTTGGCTTTGTTGTGGCATTTCAGCCGCCCTCCTAACAAAAGAGCAGTAGGTAACTTACTGAATGTTCTTCTTGGATTTCCATGGGGGGTGGTTCAGACTTTGGTGGGGGTTAAAGTTCATAAGAAGCATAGCAGCCATGGTTAACATCACAACTGAAAAGCATAGCAGCCATGGTTAACATCACCACTGAAAAGCATACAGCGCACACAACAACTTACAACTACCATGTATAAATGTATAATTACCACAACAAAGACATATGCAAGATGGCTTATACTTTCTAAAGGAAAGGGTTAGTTATAGATTGAATAATCAAACTATTGTCCCTTCCAGACAGTGGCTAGTAGTGGACTGGTCCAGAGTTGACGTCAGCTATTTCCTTGCATGTATACAAGATTTTATTTTACCTTTTCCAGAAGCAAAGAGAGCAAAAGGTTTTTGGACAACAACTCATACAAAAAAATTAAAAAAAAATCAATGGATAAGAAGTGGATCCACACATGATTGGCTTACTGTTGCTTGAAAAGGAAATTGTATGCAATGATATGGAAACCGTTTTTCATCCAGTCACCAACACGCCATCCACTTTTCAACAAAAAGCGAGAGAGAGAGAGAGAGAGAGGAGAGGAGAAAGAACACCACACAAATCGTTGATATGTACAAAATATTCTAGCAAATGATAATACCATGGACTGGTTTGGGTTTCTAGGTGCTATAGCTGCTTTGGGGAGTCTAATCGTATAATTATTTGCATAACCTAACTACTAATTTCATATACATATATATATTGAAAGCACTTAGCTTGGGCCCAATAGAAATTGAACGGCTTATGTACCACTAGTCTATACTCCCTCAGTCCCTGAATAAATAAATTTCTAGAGTTGTCTTAAGTTGTCTTAAGACAAATTTTTTAAACTTTGACCGAATTTTTAGAATAATACATCAAGATTTATGATATCAAATTAGTATCATTTGATACATCATAGAATATGTTTTCATAATATGTTCATTTTATATCATAGATACTTTTACTTTTTTATATAAAGTTGGTCAAATTTTTAAAAAATTGACCGGTACGGATTCTAGGAATCGATTTATTCAGGGACGGAGGGAGTAGCTTTTTGTGGTTCGCTAGAACTCAGTGGTGCACTGCAAACCATCCCCCCATCTCCAAAAGAAACTTTAATTTAGCAAGATCATATATATGTTGACTCTTATTTAAATACGGTGTATATTTTAACGTTCTGAATGCTCAACGACGGCCCTCTTGCTATTTGGTGGTTCTTTTAATCTATCTATATGTCTGTCGCTTCCTTTACGCCATGTTATAATGATTTGACATTCTGTTGGAGCAGAGCATGCAGTTTGACTTTCTTCTTCCTCATGGAAAAGCTTTGACTTTTTAAGCAGCATCCTTAACCTCTAGATCACAATATGTGTAAGGGAAGTAGTACTATATATCTGTGAATATTATCGTTTATCAGTGACATCGAAGCAGTTGGTTATGGGCATGGCTAATGTTGACTGAAGAATCTATTCAAAGCAATAAAACAGAAAAGGTGCTTATTTCTCAATTGGTGCATTCTGTCTGTCATAAGATTCTAGTAAGGCGTGGTTTGGTTGACCTTGAGAGCCAGAGGCACTAGCTACAGACCATCTAGTATGTACTAGAGTAGTAGAGTTTGACAATGCTCAAGATAACACATTGGGAAATCATGCTTAGGCTTTGGCCGACTAGCATGTATAATTTGGAGTTGACCTTGAGCACCAGGATGGATACCGTGTGTAGATCGAGTACAGCAGGAGCAGTGCCCTGACGGTGTGATGGTTTGACCTTGACATTCAAAGTCCTCCCCTAACTAATCACAAATTCTCAATCATATGCATGAGAATGTTTGCCGCATCAAGTATTAGCTAGATGGAGTTGGAAAATGAGGACAAGGAAAGCGACAACATAAGTAATTCGCATGTCAACTTCTGTTCCCAGGACCTACAACAGAAACTGCTGCCCAGAGAGCGTCACTAAGCAAGTGCAGTGTTTTTTTTTTTTAAAAAAAAATACCTCAAACATGCAGAAGAATGACACACATCATGCATGGTAGCAGAAGAACCCGGATAAATAGGGTTCGTTTTACAAATTCAGGGCAATTTGTGTCTGACCAACAAGCACCATATCTGCTACAAAGCCACCATATATATAGGCCTATACGGTATATATAGTTACAATTTCATATCACATATAACGCAAAGCCCACTTATTGAAAGTATATGCAGTTTATTCAGAATATATACATTTGAAAAATATATTGCGAGATATATACAGACTAAAGAACAAAGGGGGTGAAAAAATGTATAAGAACAAAGGGGGTGAAAAAGTGTGTATATATAGTCCTAGACCATTGCAAGTGCGCAGCAAGTGAGATTCTTGATAACACAACTCAATGGTGAGCATGAAAAGTTCAGATTACGATACTGACTAGACAAAATTCACATCTAATCTCATAAGAAACCATTTTCTGTTCATGAAAGTACACTATTGCCAACATTCCTCTCTCTCTCTCCCTAGACTATTTTACAGCAAGGGCCTGTTGTATTGCATTTGCATCACCCCAAGGCCAAATGCATGCAACAGTGCCGGCGTCTTTCTTGGAACAGGGAAACAATACTCAAAACTCGCTCTCGCGCTCGATCGCATCATCTCGTACAAAAATACAGAGAAAATGGGGAACAAAATAATTACTTTCCCCCGGACCAGGGTCAACTAACTAGTATATGATCACCGCCGCTACTCTGCCTGGTCACCGCGCGGTTGACCGCAGCAGAGCATGCCGAGCTGGCGAGCTCTGCGCCGGTCGCCAATGGAGGAGGCTGGCGCGTGCGTGGCCATGTGTGGAGGACTCTGGGCAACGATCTGGGTTCCGTGTGTGTTAGACAACCGCGGCGGCGGCCGCCGTGGAGGCAAACATGGAGGCGGTGACCATGCTGCTGTATTCTTGGTCTTCCAGCAGGAAGGACCTGACGGCGTCAATGCATGGCGCGGCGACGAGCCGCTGCCAGGCCTCGTCGGCGGCGTGTCCGCGCTTGAGGAACACCTCCGTGGCGTCGACGCGGCGGACGCGCCACATGCGCGCGAGCCGCTGGATCTTGCCGCGCTGGCGGAGGGCGAGGAGGGACGTGTTGACCTTGATCTCGTCGACGGCGGCGGCGAGCATGCGCGCGCGCTGGTGGTCGTCGCCGACGCCGAGGCCGCGCGCCCGGAGGTAGGCGTCGAGCTCCGGCACGCCGATGGCGCGCCAGATGCCCCTGGAGTAGTCGGTGCGGCGCGGGTCGAACGCGGCCGCCACCTCGTCGACGAGGCCGCGCCGGCACATGTCGTCGACGCGGCGGGCGACGAAGTCGTGCAGCACGGGGAGCTGCGCGTCCACCCAGAGGAAGCAGCACTCGTACCGCTCCCGGAAGGCGCGGCGGTCGCCGTCGACGAGCTCCTCGACGTACGAGTTGGAGCCGCCGGCGACGATGGGCACGCGGCCACGCGACGCGACGCAGGCCGCGGCGCGCGCGGCCTCGCGGCGGAACTCGGCGGCCGTGAACTCGGCGTCCGGGTGCACGACGCCCAGCAGGTGGTGCGGCACGCCCGCGCACTCGGCGGGGCCGACCTTGTTGGTGGCCACGTCAAGGCCGGCGTGCGCCTGGATCTTGTCGGAGTTGATGACCTCGCCGCCGAAGCGCAGCGCGAGGTCGATGGCCAGGCGGGACTTGCCGGTGCCCGTGGCGCCCAGCACCACGACGGCCTTGTGCTTGGGGGCCACGCGCCGGCAGCCGACGACCGACAGCGGCGCCGCGGCGTCCGGGAGCGTGATGGACGTCGGCAGCGGCGGCATCGTCAGCCTGGGCGACGCCATGGGGAAGCAGGCCGGCGGCGCTGCCATCGCGGGGGCCGCCATGGACAGTGACATGTGTATACGCTGCTGCCCTGCTTGCTTGTGATCGCTGGTCAGCTAGCCTTCCCTGGCTGCTTGCTTTGCTTGCTTGGGCTGGGCGCGTGGTGTAGGAGCAGAGGAAAGCATGGGTATTTATAGGGCAGAGGCCAGAGAAGGTTACTACTGCCTTTTCACTGCTTGTGGTTGGGTCAAGACTCACGTGTGATGCTGGTGGTTGCCTTCTTGATAGTTTAAGCTTTATTATTTAGTCGAGGACTCTTGGTGGATGGACTGGACTGGATGCGGCGAATGGATTTGCCGTTGCCGGTAGGGGCGACGAAGCTAAAGCAAACCGGAGGAAAATGGTGCGCTTGTCTTGTCCGCGTCGCGGGCTCCTCTTTACCGTACATGGTGAAAATTGAAAAATCGACCCTGACCATTGGTTTTCGCATTTTAATTTCGCAGCGTCTGGGATGGGATCTCAAATCTCATCACGCATCGCATTGCGTGTGACCATCTGGCCCAGATGCCGGCCTGTGTGGTTCTTCAGACTCGCTCCACTCCAATCTCCAGTGGCGACGCCGACGCGGCAGCGGGGCACAGAAACGGACGTCGACTATTGGACTCCATTGCTGCTCCGACATCGCCTGGAGGTACCAAATAAATGAAGTCGTACGTACGTAGCACGGCCGGGCAGAGCCACCGGGGCTGCTAGCCTAGCTGTGCGGGCCGTCGCGTGGCCTTTGCTGCCCCCCACGTACGGCACGCAGCTAGAAACCTGCTGCGGCGGCGGCGGGGCATGGGCACAGGCCACGGCCCACGGGGAGCTGCCGGAGGAACACGAGGCGGGCCGCCGTCTGGTCGTCGTCACCACCCACCAGTACCCGGTAGCTGAGTGAGGCGAGATCGAGAGATGGTCGACGACAAACTCAAGGATCGAGTGAAGCGATCAACTTTTTGATAATGATGTATATCTAACAATACAAAATTAGTGTCATAAATATTGATTCTCTTTTTGATAAATCCGATCAACTTTGACTTAGAGTAACTTTAAAAGTTGACATATATCTTCGGAAGTTCGGATTAAGGAATCATTAGACCCTCATGGGCTTCTTAATTTGACCATTTACCCTCCTCTCCCTAAAGACATAATCCAATTTTATATAGGCAAAGTGATCTAATTATTGGGCAAGTTGTTCAAGGTGGAACAAAACTTTATACAAGAACGAGGGAAACAGAAATTTAGTATCAAAAATAACTTTAGGATATGTGTACCATATGCTTAAGAAGTTTGACATGTCATATATTATAACGTTAACTAAACACATGCCTAAGAAAAACCGTAACGAGCCTAACTCATGATGGGCCGAAAGAACAAAATATGAGCTAAAACAGCTCCAAACTGGAATTGTTTCAATATGGCAAAAGAAAGGTGTGTTTGGTAGCACTCCAACAACAATTCAGAGAAAGAAGTGTAATTTGTCCTTTACCGTTCTCCGGTGCAGACAGACTAAACAAGGACACACTCGGAGATTATCAGATTATTAAGGGGCTAGCTAGGGAGCCTCAAAGGCGCGGCGCAGCTGAACACTCAATGCTGCTGATACTACTACTACTGTACGGAACGGTACGGTTGCTTCCCGCACACACACAGCACAAGTGTGGCCGTCGCTGGCGGGGGTCGTGTTGAGTTGAGGACAGTGGACAGGACACCACCATGGGCCATCCGTGCTCCGGCTGCCAAGAAAGAAGGGGAAAACGGCACCCCCCCCCCCCCCCCCCCCCCCAAAAAAAAAAAAAAAACCGTCGGAAACGCATCGAAGAATCACCCACTCGCGCAAAGGCAATGGAACGTACTGGACACGACCCTACACGAATAGAGTGCACGCACGCACGGCCTCCGGAGTCCGGACCATGGATGGATGATGGCTCGGCACCGGCTCGGGCGGCCGGACCCGGACGTACTACGTCCACAGCCACAGGGGCGCGGGGACGGCAGCAGCGCCCGCGAGAGCGACTGCGCAGGGATGCGGCCGACGCGCTTGCCACTATTAGGATGAAGAATCGAGAGGTGGTGGGTGCACCTGTGGAGTGGATCGGATCGATATCGATCGGACGCCGCGCGCCGGAACGACGTGACTGACGACGGTACTGCGGTTCTCGCCGGCGCCTGGTGCATGCTGGATGATGATGGTGCGCGCCGTGGTGTGGTGGTGGGGGCGGGGAGGCCTGGGCCTGGCCGCCGCCGCCGCGCGCGCAATCATTTTTGGGGTACGGCGGGCGGCTGCGGCCGAGTGGAGTGCGGAGTCGTTTCGCCGCCTGGTTGGAGGGCACGTGACGCGGACACGACGGACACCGGGGGCGTGTGGTGCGTGCGCGCCCGCCCGCCGCCGTCCAATCGGTTCGGCCAGTACCACGGCCTATAGCTGTAGCTGCTGCTAGCCTGCTACTGTAGGAGGCGAGTAGCAGTGCCGCCGTGGCACGGGGCGGGGGGCAGGGCCGGTCAAGTCAGGCAATAAATACAGCGGATCGGAAACGGGTTCAGACAGGGGCAGGGGGGCCGAGTACTACTAGCTGCTAGTTTATTGGAGGGGCAATTATCAAAAAATTCTTTAAATATATGGTGAAATTATATATACACTAGGTAACATGCCCGTGCGTTGCTACGGGATAACATAAAAATTATGCTAAAAATAAACGGATCGCACGATAATAACAATATTATGAAATTAAATACTATATTTAAAAAACATTTAATCTAGTGATGCAGCCAAGATAATGTTTCGTAACATCGCAGACTCACAAACATTATTGTATAGGTCTTTCCGTGATACGGCTAAGATAATGTTTTATATCGACAGGAAGATATCTTCGATATCCATTTCTTTCGTGTGCCAATAAATCGATGAATAAGTTCCGCCGCATCACCATACGATCCTGTACACAGGTTATGTATATACGTAAATATTTCTCTACCAAATAATTAATATGAAATGAAAATCTCTCATAAAACCATAAAACAAAGTATGTTTTAGGTACCGTATAAATATGTGTGATTTTAGGTCTATTCCACGCATTCATATATTGTAGAATAAGGTATCCACTTGAGCACCTGTAGCCAGAATCACCATCAGCAGTATATATATACAAATAGTTAAATCATAGATATTATGAATGCAAGCTTTGATAACTTGAGTTAGTTACCCATCTATATCATGTGCAATGTCTGTTTCACGAATGAATTTCCATTTGAAGATATCCTCATTCCATCCGGGAATATGTTTATTCATTGCAGCAGTATATTGCATATTAAATCCAAGAGTTTGTGTGGCATACATTAGCTGTGGTATGTCTTTGCACCACTCTTCAACAGGTCTAGGATCAATCATGGTAACCGTCTTCTTCTGCTGGTCGACAATATAAAGCATATATTTTTGAACGTGCAGCCACGGTAAAAGAAACTGCAAATATGGTTGTAATTAGAATAATATATAGGAAACAATTATTAAAAGCAGAATGAAGCGACTTACGTATCTGCATTGTGGTATGTCGTATTTCATATCCCCACATATACCGATCGCAATAGCTAGTTCTTTCGCACTTTGTCTTTTACGGTATTCTGGGCTTTTTGTATTCTGCTAGTTCTTTGACACGACAAGAGTTCAAGAAGAAGACAATAATGCAAATGGATATCAAGTTTAAACTATCAGTCAAGTGGTATCTAGACTCATCATTTCTTCACATGGTATCTATTCAAAACGGTATATGATCTTTCAAGTGATATTTACCAAGTGGTGTCTAGATCAAGCTCACAAGTGGTATCCTACAAGACTTCAAGTGATCCTCAACTTTAAGTGATCAAATCAAGCAAAGCATCCCTCACAAACAAGAGCTCAAGTATATCATTTGGATGACTCATGCTATGACATAGGAGAGGTGCCCCACCTATTGGTATCAAGGTCAAAGATCCTACACATGGTGTCATTCCAACACATATGATGGTGTCCATCAAAAATGAAAACTCAAGTGTCAACCATCTACCCTAGTGTCACCCTTTGAGAAAAAAGAGCATACCTTTTATGGTCATTGATGACAAAGGGGGAGAAATTATGGAAAAGATATGTCAATTGTGATATGTCAAGAACAAAGAGGGAGAAAAGAAGATGGACATGGATCAAGAGGGAGCAAGATTGAGCAATAGAAAAGGATCAAATTCTTGGACAAAGAGAACACACAAGTAGGGGGAGCAAGCTCATGAATACATGATTGATGCATTTGTCTGTGCATTACATTTGCTTGCTTGCATAATGCATATGTTTTACATTTTATATGCATACTTGTGTGATGTATGCTAGTTATAGGATTTAATTGATGATTTGATAACTAGCATGCATAAGTTGATAGCTAGACTTGTACTTTTCATGCAAAACTAGACCCTTGCTTTTAATGTTGATCTCACGGGTTTTCTAGTTTTTATGATGTCTAGCTACTCTTGGTGCTAAGGAAGGTGTACAACCATGAACTTCATTGATATTACGCTTCAAAGGTCATTCTATACACCTTAGCACTTCTTGGTAGTAATTACTCTCCCATACTTTCTTATCTATGCATATGTGCAAGCCTCATTTCCAAACACTCCAGCACATATGTAGGGGGAGCTAATACTACCATTTCGGGTTTGTGATACTTGTCCAAAATCCTTTATACATGGTAAAATAGCTTGGGCAAGCAACATGAACCCAAACCAAGTTAGCAATTTACATTCTTGTGAAGTGCTAGCTTGGATTAAACATAATTTCCATATCTTTGTAGAGTTGTCATCAATTACCAAAAAGGGGGAGATTGAAAGGTCCTTGTTTGGTTTTGATAATTGAGTGACAACTTAGGTGGACTAATATGTGTTTGAAGTGAATTACACAGGTGATTAGTCCACAGGTGATCATGTGTGAGCAACATATGCATTAGAGGAGAAATGGCTTGGAATATGTTGCAAGGCTCACACATGTGAAGAAGGAGCTTAAGGCACATGAAACATGACATGTGGTCATGTGGCTAAGATGGTGAAGATCAAGGCAAGACTTGGCTTGATGGACCGGTTGCGAAGGTGAAGGGCAAGTTGGAGGCTTTGAAGCCGTTGGTACCGAGTGTCGGGAGGCTTAAGCAAGACTTGGCGTCGAAGGACCGAAGCAATGGTGAAGAGCAAGTGATGTCAAGATCGATGGACCATGGAGGCCATGTGATGATATGAAGTGGATCATATCATTTGATCTAGGTTGGTGCATGTGTTGCATCAACACCGGAGGAGATGGAATGGAATGCGCAAGGCAAAGGTATATGTATAGGGCATTTCATTTCACCGGTCATAGGTGTGTAGAGAAGATTATGACCGGATTTAGGATAGATGGCATACTATTAAGAGGAGCAAACTTGTTTGCATATCGGTCATCTAGTGCCACTTGAGCGATCTAACTTTGTGATGTTACTAGGATCGAGTGGCGTGGTAACTACAAGTGCTAATCCTTTGGAAAATGATTGTGAAAATGCTAACACACATACACATGATGTTGTACACTTAGTGGTGTTGGCACATTTGCAAAGGAGAAGTTATTGGAGAAGAAGTTGTGTTAAAAGGAGCCATGGAGAAGTGGGAGAAACTAGTGTATAGTCCCTCTCCCTCCTGCCGAGCTTGCGAGGCAGAATTCAGCGGTTTTCGGAGGAGAAGTATAGTGCTCTGGGAGCATCGGACGCTGGTCCGAGGAGCATCAGACGCTGGGCCGAGCGTCCGATGGTTAACCCTAGTTTCTGTCAGAAGTTGAAGGAGCATCGGATGCTGGCAACGGACGCTGAGGGATCACTGTTGCAGAGTCCGATGCAGGTGACGTGGCGCGAGCGTGCTTTCCAGGGAGCATCGGACGCTGGCCTGCGTCCAATGTGGAACCATCGGACGCGTCCAATGTGTTTCTGCCCTCTCTGGAACCTTTCTGTTGTGTCATCGGACGCAGGGGTTGAGCGTCTGATGCAGGTGTCTCGGAGCGTCCGATGTGAGTGTTGGTTTGCGCAGTTCTGAGCAGAGGCATCGGAGCGTCTGATGTTGCGTCCGATGCCATTTTAACTAACGCGAAGGAAAGTAGCCGTTGAGATCGCTCGGCCGAAGTTGAACGTGGGGGACATGTGGCGAGGATCTGTGCATCGGACGCTGGCCTTAGCGTCCGATGGTCCCGACTGGCGCGTCCGATGCTAGCGCAGTTTGCCCAGTGAAGGGGCAATGACTAGTTAGCCCTTGGGGCTATAAATAGCGTTGGTAACCGACCTTGGGCTGGTGGTTGAGCACTCCAAAGCCTTGGTGTCTAGTGTGGATGTGCTTGGGAGCCCTCTAACTCGCTTGTGCTTGCTAGTGTGCGAATCGATAGCGAGTGAGTGATCGCTAGTGCGTTGCATTGAGAGATTGCATCGAGTGGCACTAGGTGATCGTGTTGCAAGCCGGTGGTGCTTGTTACTCTTGGAGGTTGCCACCTCCTAGACGGCTTGGTGATCGAGTCTCCGTCGTGAAGCCCGCGTGAAGATTGTGCGTGGCTCCGGAGAAGCTTTGTGAGGGGCATTGTGCTCGCCCCGCGGGAGATCACGAAGAGCAACTCTAGTAGAGAGAGGCGCGAAGAGCGCCAAGTGGACCGGCCGGATCGAAGCTAGAGCTCTTGGTGAGCACTCCATCGTGGAGAGTGTGACCTAGGGTCATGTGGCAGAACCTCCCGGTAATGTGGCCCACCCGCACACGTCACCGTCTCCCTGAGCTCTAATGACTGTGCACATGTACCACATCACAGGAAAGATCTGTCGGGTGTCCCCGAGGGAACCCTGAATTATCCACGAACCACAGGACCATCATCATGAAGGTTGGAATAATTACAACATTACAACAGTTGATACAAAATACCATCGGAGTGCGGAAGCAAGATAGATAACCTTTATAAAACATGAATAAGTTACTTTTACATGAACATAACTGGTGTTGTGGAAGCAGAATAGTATTACAGAGCCACACTTAGGCGGAGTACCTAAGTTGGGAAGAAGAACAACCAGATCACGTCAAGCCCACTGACATGATCATGATCAACATCACCTATTAGAAACCTGCAACAGGGGTTAACAAACCCTGAGTACTGGGGTACTCAACAAGACTTACCCGACTAAAGAAAAAGGGAGAAGACTCAGGAATGAGAGGCTTAGGTAGTCAAGGTAAGGCTTAAGCAAGATCAAGTATTTTGCAGAAAAAGCATTTTGAAATCCTTGTTTTATTTTTGAAAAGATTCCAGTATTTCTCAATTCTTCATCGTTCATGATTCATTTTACCTTTCAAAAACATACCTAGTTGAGAACCACTCTCCGTTGACAGTCAGTGACCAAGTCTCCATAACCGAGGAGCAACGTTAATCCGGATAAATAATACTCAGCTGAGGATCCCTATCCACACTGCATATGTAGCACCCAAGCTTGCATATGCCAACTCGTCTTCCACGATTCCTCCAAGATTGGGCCCGGTCCTACGCCTCCCGGAAGTACAGTACACCACTCCTATCCAGGTACGACGACCATGTGGGTACATGCTACTTCCGCCATCTCTCCACTCCCAGTGCGCGGTTGTCGGTCCAATAAAGGATTCCTCGGAGCCAGAGCTTTCCGAAGTATGTGAATAGTTGCAAGTCTTGGCCAGCAGGCCCCCATACGGATGGTCCCTAAATTTTTCCGCCAGCGACAAACACCTCGGGACTCTAACCCAAGAGTACAGGTTCTGTCGGTTTTTCAACCCTGTCCCGGTCGGTGTCAACTGTTGAGTCCCGGACTACAACATGACGACACCGTACGCTCGGACAACTTCTCCTCGCTGTTGACTAGGTACGGATCAGATACTTAGCCAACAGGCAGGGAGTAAAGCCAAATTCCCATCAAAATTCTTTAAGTGATCACACTTTTGAAATTGGCATTTTATTGCAAATCTATTGTATAGCATCGCTAAGCATTTTGCAAATAGTTTTTAAACAGGGCAGGTGGATTTTCTGGTGGAGGTAAATAGTGCAGGTAATAGGTCATCACACAACTCCTATAACCTAATGCAGTAGTTTTAACTCAAAAGCATTTAAGTAAACTTTTGTGAAAACAAGGAAGGGTTAAGATGCACCAGGGCTTGCCTTGAAGAGCAAAGAGGACAGGCTCGGGGTCGGCAGTGCAGGCGTCGGAGTTTGGGGTCGCCTCGGGGGTAGGTCCGTCAGCGGCTGTTTCAACTTTGACGTTCTCTCCTTCGGTCACTATACGTATGCAATGATGTATGCTTATGAGGATGCTGACATGAACAAAACAGCATAGGACAAAACCTACTGATTCTAGAGCACAACTTTCTATCGTGTAATTAACTTCTAGAACAGACACAAAGTTACTTATCTTGATCTCTAAGCAAAATTAATCAACCTATTAAGCATCATTTATCCGACCTAAACACAAAACAAGCATGACATCACAAACATCATAGACCAAATGGGTGGGGGTCTATGAACAGCAAACAATCCCAAAAGTCACTCACAGGGCATACAACATGAATCCTAATTGTTTTTTTCTATTTTTCCTAATTATTTAAAAAGGTCATTTTATGCAGTTGCTCCAAAATTTACCCAATTAATCTCATAGGTTCATTATGGTATAAATAGATGTCAAAACAAATTTCATAAATTTTGGAGATCATTAAGGTGCTTAACAAAAATCAAACATTTAATTAACAAAAGGTACTATTTAACAATTTAAATAAAAACCCAAAAAATCAACTTGATCCAAAAGGCCTCAAAATTTTACCAGAGACTAAACATGACATAACTAGCACATAAAAATTTATGTCATGATTTTTGGAGCTACACATGATTTGCTAAAAATCTAAAACCATTCATTTCTTAATTAAAAGGGAGATTTTTCATTTTCAAGTTTTTGCACAAAATCCAAGTTTCATATTTTTCTAAAATACTACATGGTATAAAGAGTCTACCATCAAATTTTCAGAATTTTTGGAGCAACACAGAAAATCACACAAAAAGAAGAAAAAGGAACACTATTCACAAATTCCTAAAAAGGAAAAGAGTGCTGTGCTCCTTCCTCGCAAGGCTCGGGCGAAACGGGCTCCGGCGAGACGGAAACGATCGCTTCGTCCGAGGCCTGGCTAGGAGGCTCGGGCGAGACGGAAAACGATCGCTTCGTCCGAGGTCTGGCTAGGAGGCTCGGGCGAGACGGAAGGCTCGGGCGAATCGCAGGCGAGGCGGACGGCGGACCGGCCGCTCGGGGCTCGCGCTGGGAAAGCCGAGGGTGGGGAAAGATTCGCGGGCTCACCGTGAGTCGGGAGGGAGGCTCGGCGAGGCGGTGCAGGGTCGGAGGAGGGAGCTCGACGTTGGCGGTGCTTCGGCGGAGCTCTCTCGGCGGCGAGCGACGTACCGGCGGGTCTGTCCACCAAAAGAGATCGCCGAGGAGCGGTTAGGAGCGCGCTGAGGTGAGGAAGAAAGGGCAGGGGCCGGAGGGACGGGAGGAACACTCATGGCGGCGAATTTCTCTCCTTACCGAGGCGAGGCCGTTCGCCGGAGTTGAGGAAGAACCGTTCGCGCCGGCGAAAGGAGGGGCGGAGGGGTGAAATTGGTTGCTCGGGAAGGTGGAGAAGCTCAAGGCGAAGGCAGCGGCGGGCGCGGCTGGCTCTGGGGAGGCTCGGTGGCTCGGGTTCACGGAGCTCGCCGATGGCGGAGGAATGGCGGAGCTCGACGGCTTTTATAGCCGCGGGACGGAGCTGGGAAGGGGTCCGGGCGAGGGGTGAGAGCGCTCGCGCGACATTAAAGGAGGTAGGGAGCAGGGTAGGGCGGCCGGCATCTGCGCGCTGTCCGCGGCCGTAGGGGAAAGAGGAGGGGTAGGGAACGGCGAAGGCAGGCGTAGGTAGGGGCCGAGAGGAAAAACGAGCGCCAGCGCTTGGCCGCGCGCGGCACGGGCGCGGGTCAGCCGGGCTCGGCATGGGCGGCGAGGCTTCGCGCGCGGCGCGGCGGCCTTGCCGGTGGCCGGGGCCCCCTGGCTTTAAAGCTCGTGCACAGAGACGACATTTAAAGCAAAACTTCCCCTTTCTGAAATTTTAAAATTACTCCCAAAACTTGAACTACACAAAGAAAACTCAAAACACCAAAGTTGCTTAAAATTTTGAGATCTACAACTTTGCCAATATAAACTTTTTCTGAAACTCAAAAGTTTTTGAGATAATTTTGAAAACCGAAAAAGGGACAAAATTGCAGTTTGAAAGAATTTGAAATTACTTCTGATTTTGAATTGAAACTTGAAAATTTGTAAACACCAAAGTTGTTCCTCTTGACAAGATCTACAACTTTGCTAAAAGGACCAACTTCAAATTTTGAATAGTTTTTAAATTAATAAAAGAGGGGTAAAAACCAGGGTTTGGAAATCAGGGTTTTTCAAAAGGAATTTAAATTCTATTTCTGATTTTTAACTTTGATCAACACAACAAGGCATCTAGACACTCAACTGAACAAGATTTACACAAGGCTAGACACGGAGGTGAAATTACCATTTTGCCCTTATAGGAAGATTTGGGCCTTTAGGGTTTTTTCGAAAAAGAGATTCAATGCACAAGCCACCTCAGAAAAGATAAAAGCAGAACAAGTTTTTAGGCAAACATCAAAGCATGGCAAGAATGATTAATGACTAAAGATGATGACATGTCAGGTTAATTACATATTAAACACAGGAGGTGTTACAGGTCACCACTAGCAAGAGGATCGGCGGCAACCTTGGGCTTGCCTCAACGGGGACTAGCTTGGTGGCGACCAAGTGAACCTCAGGATAAAATCACCGTGTCAACCTTGTTCATCCCGTTGGTTTGCATTCCCCATACACAAGCTTGTAATTACTTTCATATATATTGTGCTTGTGTAGTTGCTCTTGTAATTAGTTAGCTTGTGTAGCTTGCTAGTTACCTTCTTTGCTTGTGTAGCCTAGAAGTAGCTCTCTTGCGTGACTAGTTGACTTGTAGTCTTGCTAATCACATTGCTTAGTTTGTGTAGCTAAGTTGAGCTCTCTAATTTGGCTTGTGTAGCCTTGTTATTGAGCATTGCTAGTTGTCGGTGTTTCGACCCCGGGGGTATGACACCAACTAGTAATATGATCGCGTGCTCTCTTCCTTGATGGTGATGCAAGATGACACAAGGATTTATCCTGGTTCGGGCAAAGAAGGCCCTACGTCCAGCGGGGGGAGGATGTTCTTGTATTACTTGCACCTAAGTGCTTGTACAGGGGCGTTACAAGCTCAATGAGCGTGGACCGGAGTCCGGACTCGTGTAGGTGTGGCGTTGTATAGACTTGTGTGCTGACCCAAGTGGATGTGGACCTAGACTTGTCCCTCTTGTGCGCGAAGGGCCCTGGCATCCCCTTTTATAGAGCAAGAGGAGGCCAGGGTTACACAGTGTTGCACAGGATGACACAGGAGTAGGGATGTACAACGCCCAATACGGCGGGGGGTAGGAACTTTGTCTTGTCGAGGACACTGTAGCCGACGTGGGGGTTGCTGTTGAAGCGTCCTTGAAGCGTGGCTCCCATCCCGAGCGCGGACGTGGAGGCGTGGCGACGTGGAGGCCGTGCAGCGCCCATCCCGGCACGTACATGACGTGGCAGGGTTCCTCCGGGTCTTGGGGGTACCTGTCCTCCAATAGCATGAAAGTAGTCAGGGCTCAAGGGGCGCAGGGCCGGCCTCGAGGCGGCGCCTACGGGGGGCTCGAGCCCCCGTAGGTATGGGCAAGTCCCGGAAAGCCCGGTCGTACAGCGGGAATCCGGGCCTTGAGACGTGGCTCGGATGTGCAACAGCGCAGAGCATGGCCCAACAGTACTGTACTTGTGCCTTTTGCCCATGCTTGTGGTGAAAACGAGATTTGACTCTGCCCCGGTTCACTGTGACACACGTCGTGTACCAGAAGACGTGACCGGAGTAGGTGAACGCATTAAATGCGCAGTATGGGGCTGGTATCCAATGTCTGGCACCGCTCGAGGGAGGCGTGATGTGTCTCGAGGGATGGTTTACCGTGGTAGAGAGCCTCGAGGTCCCCGCGTGGGGTCTCGAGGAGCGGTGCACGGCTATAGCGGGTTCGAGGCCTATGTGCCGGGGCTCGAGGGGTAGGCTGCCATGATGCGGACAGTAAGGCTTTGGCGGGCCTAAGCTTCCTAGCGGTGGGCCAGCGTTGTAGGCCTCGAGGGGTTGGCTTTTTAGAGGGTTAGACTCGCTAGGTTTGTTATTAATTGGTGTTCTAGGTTTAACCTATTTGTTTTTCGTTGATTGGGGGTACCCCTTTGGTGTTCCCCCGACAGTAGCCCCTGAGCCCTTGTTCGAGTGCTGACACTCGAGCAGGGGCTCCTAACCGGGATCCTAAGGGTTAACTACTGGTTCTCGAGGGTTTGGTTACTTTGATTCCGTGGGTGTCACGCGAGCGACACCCGCGGGTGTAGCCCCCGAGGCCACAGGGGAGTGGTTAGGACTCCCTCGTGGGCTTTTTCTTGTGTGTGAGTGTTAGTTGCGTTTTTTAGGTTCGGGGGTGTCGAGCCCCCGAGTTTTTTGACCCTCTTTCATCGAGGGGTGCCAGGCTGAACCGACCGGCCGGCTCTTCGAGCTGTCCGGCACGCCGGTTGCCCTGGCTTGTCATCCCACAAGTCCTTTCGATCGGATGCGAGGGGGGATGCCTCGTACTACCACGAGCGGGCGAGTATCGAGGTTTCCGGTGAGCTGGTAATGGAGGAATCCAAGTGAGACCTCGTGCCCCGTTCGATAGGGTCGACTGAAGCCCGGAGGCGATCTCATAAAGCATGGGCGCTCGGTCGGCAGGAATGCCGGGTCCATTCGATAGGACCCGGTGGCTCGATGCCTCCCTCCGAGGGGATCTCTCTGCATGTCGTGCACCCTGCCTTGGATACACGTGAGGGGCCTCGAGGGCTTGGCCCTCGAGCGATGCTGCGAGTGGCGCCCCTTGGTGTCCCTGACTCGGGTGCTCGAAGCCGGCTGTCGAACCCTCTTCGAGGGCCAGCCTTCGCTGTTTCGAGGCTTAGGGCCGGGGCCCGTTTTTACCTTCTTGAAGAAGCCTCCATCGCTTGGAATCCTTCTGCCCGTTGGGCGCGCCTTTTTAGGCAAAGTAGTGGAGATCGTGGTGCTAGGGCGACTGACAAGAAGTCGGAGCGGCGGCCGTGGTGGGCCCGGAGGAGCGGAGCGAGTGCGGAGTTGCTGCGTGTACCTGTCGACCAGCTCGAGATGCGGTTAGGTGGGCACATTAAATGCGTGTGGTTACCTTTTCGCCGCCGTGGGAGACCTCGCCCGTTGGGGGTTTTCTCTTATAAATATCGAAAGAGGGGTGAGGGATTCTTTTACTTTGCCTTTGCCTTCGGCCGCCGCAGCTCCCGCACACTTTCTCCCCAAACCAGCGATAGGTAATCTTCCCGGCCGCCCGTCAGCCGCTCAAATCCGCGCCGTCGCCGCCATGGCTGCCCAGTCCCAAGTGCTGCCGCCCGAAGACTGGAGCCCGACGAAGGCGACACAGCAAGAGCTGGAGACATTGGTGGAGCGGGGGCTTCTCCGCCCCAACCCGCAGGAGGGGCCGGCGTGGTGGATTGTCCCGTCGGCGGGCCACCGGGAGCCGCACCCGCCGGAGGGGTATGTGGTGAGCTTTACGCGTTACCACCGCATGGGGCTCGGCGTCCCGCCGAGCCGCTTCATGCAGGGGCTGGCCCACCACTTCGAGGTGGAGCTACAACACTTCTCCCCCAACTCCATCTCACACGCCGCCATCTACGCCGCGGTGTGCGAGGGGTATCTGAAGATCGAGCCGCACTGGGAGATGTTCGTCCACCTCTTCCGGGGCGAGCTCTTCCACAAGGCCGCGAAGCCGAGCGGGAGGAGGCTTGCGCGCGTGGGCTCCCTCACCATCACCGCGAGGACCGGGCCCTCGTCGGCCAACGTCCCCCGCGACTACCTCCGCTACAAGCTTTCCACCAACCAGGCGGGGTGGGACGACCACTGGTTCTACCTGCGGAATGAGGGCGGGCTCCTTCCGCAGTACACCGGCAGGGTCATCACCCAGCGCCCAGAGAAGTGGAACTGGGGCGTCTCGGCGGACAGGCAGCGCCACCTGCTGCCGCTGATGAACACGATGCGGACGCTGTTGGAGGAGAAGAAACTGACCGTCCAGGCGGTCATTTGGGCGTTCCATCAGCGGAGGGTCCTTCCTCTGGCGGACCGCCCCCTTCTCATGTTCGAGATGGGGCCGAACGCCCCGCTCGAGGCGCTGAACCAGTCGAGGATGGCCGAGGAGGGGCTGTCTCGGAACGAGGGTACCTCCCGGGTGACGGTCACAGTTCACAGGTCGTTCCGCCCTGAGGAGGCCGACCTGATCGCCATGGCACTCGACGCGGGGTGTCTCGACCTGGTAAGCCATCCTCGAGTCAGGCTGTCCCGAGCCTCCCCTCCTTTCTCTTTCTCCGAACCTTGCTCACTCTCCTTGTGGCTTTCCTTATCAAGTTTTCTTTTTTGGCAGGGGGCGTTCACATGTCGCGCGTCGAGGCCCCCAGTGAGGGAGGACGCCACGGAAATACAGGTGAGGCGCCTCTCTGCTCAAAAGAATAAGGAGAGTAAAGATGCCAAGAAGAAGAAAGAGAAAGAGAGGAACTTGCGTCGGGTGGCTCGAGAGCAGAGGCTTGCGAAGGCTCGTCGTAACCGGCAGCCTGGAGAGGAGTCCCCCGAGCTCAGTTCCTCGAGCTCGGAGGA